>CM053589.1:38000881-38021282 GCA_028646515.1 Pseudochirops corinnae
ATATACATATTTAGATACATGTATAGATGACAGATAATAGAGATAGAAAGAGAGAGAGGGAGAGAGAGAGAGAGAGAGAGAGAGAGAGAGAGATTGTATTGACTCCTCTGAGTACGTGATTACCCATAAAATGTGAGCTGCTTGAAAGTTAGAAGTGTTTTGGTTTTGTCTTTGTGTCCTGAGGACCTCATACAGTGCCCATAGTAGGTACTTAATATATGTTTCTCGAATGAATGAAGTACCACTTGACTTTTATCTCAGGCCAATAGTGAGTAAAATGCGACGTTGCCATCCCAGTTCCAACCTGTGCTCTGAACTTAATGGGAATAGGGACTGGGCCCATGATTTCATTGATCTAAGGAACCTCAGTTCTTCACTACCAATGAAGGTTGGTACCCTTTCTTCAACTTGACAGATTAGAGAACTGACTAGAACCTAGGTAATGCCTAGGTAATGGTCAGTGTGAATCAGAGTGAGGACTTGAGCCCAAGGTTTCTGGCCTCAAGGTCATTTCTCTATCCTGTACACCAAACCACCTCTCTCTGAGCTTGAAGTAGTCTATGAAAATGAGTCTATGAAAATCACCACCTGAACTACTCTGAGAGAAGGAAACCAATTGGCTCATATAAAGAGGTCAGTACCTGTGATTTCATTGATCTGGAAATTCCTTCTACCAATGTAGATCTGGCAATCTGTGCCTCATACTCAGATGCCCAGGGAATTGAGAAGTTAATACATATCAGAAACAGATCTCAAACCCAGGCCTTCTTGATTAGTCTTCAACCTCTTTAAATAATCATTCACTTCTGAAAAATTAAAATTGGCTTAGATTTAAAATGAGAGAGAGAGAGAGAGAGAGAGAGAGATCAAGTCTCCTAAAGGAGGGTCCAGGACTTTGAACCCAGATTAAATTATTGTAATAATTTTAAAGGTAATTTCCAAATGGCCTTTATTGTGACTAGACAACACCATAAATTATATAGAAAATTAGTACTTACACACAATATTTTCTTGCCTAATTTCTGTAACAGTCTATTTTGAGCCAAGGAAGATAACAAAGCTTTCTCAAATAGGGAACTTATTTAGATACAATTTATTGACATTGAAAAATAAAATGTGCAGTAAGGATACATATCACAGCCTGTGACACTGCTATCCAAGATTCCTTTTGTCCTGAACCAGGGCATGCCAGAGCACATTTAAACATCCAGCTCTGCCAGGATTATAGATTGCCCTGAGTAGTTTCTGAACATTGAGACTTAAATCATATCAGGAGGACAAACGGAGCTAGAACCCTTTAAAATGTACCAATCTTTGGTAATCAGACTCTAGGCTCCTCCAGATATAACAGACAGGAGTAAGCCAGATAAAAGATACCCAGAAGCAGGGGTGTGCTAGTAAATGTTTAACAATCAGTTCTCTGAACAAAACAAAACAAACCAAAAAAATGTATGTATGACATACTCTTAAATTTAATCTGTGCTATAAATATTTTTCCTTCATTTTCCTAAATTGAAACAATCAACAAAATAACAAAGGCCTGATTTCTAGCATTTGCAGGTTTTCTAGGTGTAAATGCTCACCAGTGAAAATTTAATGAATGACTCTAGAAGCAGGTACAGCTGGCTATAGCAGCACCCTTTAGAGTCCTTAAAATCCTTTTGGTGTCAGCGTCTACACTTTTGAACTTAATCATTCCAGCTATTTCTGACTATAAGTCATTCTTGCCTTCCTTTGGGGAGAAGGAAGGGGTTAGTGTGAGCACTGTGTCAATAATACTTAATTTTATTCCAATCCTGTACCGTATACTGGAAATAAATGACACCCTTCAACAGCTATTTGATGTATCCTTTATATGTATCTTCATCATGTCTTTCCAAAAATTAAATGGTCTATGGTTTTCATTAGCAAAATTCACAATTAATTACGTGCAAGATAAGACAAATTTATCATAATGGTGGAATCACCATTAACCAAGAATTCTAAAGAACTTATGGTATCAGACACCATAAGATTGCTACCAGAACATAATACTGTTTTTTTTTCTATTTCCCTCCCCCTTCATCCATGATAGATGGAATTGTAGGAGCATCTGAATCTAACATTCTGCCATCTTTACTTATTTTGAGCTTTTCACCTCCATTTCCTAGAAGACAGTTTCACTTATTACATAATGAGAGGCAATGTTCTTTTGGAATCTAGACCTTCTTATGAGTTGACTTTTTTCTCTGTCCCTTGCTTAAAAGTTTCACAACTAGCAAAAAGCTTGGCTTAAGTCAAGATTTAGGCATTTTCCAGATGAGGAAGAGTAAATTCAAACTCACACATTTAGTAATTGCAAACCAGTAAAAAAAACCCAGTTTCCTGGCTCTTTCCCTTAAATCATACTGAAGTAACCTAAAATACAATTTCTATTAGAAATGTTTAGAGGAATAAAAAGCCCTTCTATATCTTAATAGTGGATAGAAATTCCTGGAAAAATGTAAAACTTGACTTTAAAAATGACTAAAATGTCCATACTCTTTGAGCCAGAGACCTCATTGCTAGGCATAGAAGACCAAATAATAACTAGCTAATATCCCTATAGTATATTGTACTAGCACTTTCCAAATATTATCTCACTTGACCTTCACAACATCTCCTGGAGGTAGGTGCTATTATTATCATCCCCATCTTACAGATGAGAAAACTGAGCTTAAGAGATTTGCCCAGGGTCACCATAAGTGTCTGAGGCCAGGTCTGAACTCAAGTCTTTCTGATGCCAGGCTCAACACTCTATCCACTGCATCATCTAGCTGCCCAGATTTCTTCTGCCAAAGACAGAACAAAAGTTTCCACATACAACAAAATATTCATAGCATCCTCTTTGTGGTAATAAAGAACTAGAAATGGAGTAGAAGTCCATTGATTGAGGGACATCCAAACTAACCATGCTACAGGTGTATAATGGAATGTTACTGTGCCAAGAAAAACAATCTTTTTTTTTTTAATTTGTCTTTATATCTCTAATACTTAGGAAAGGGTCTGATACTTAAAACGCTTGTTAACTGAATTTGGAGAAGTATGAGAAGACTTATAGGAACTTTATATAGTAAAATAAGAACCAGGAAAATCATATACACAAAGGCCTGTGGTTGTTCATTCATGTCTGACTCTTTATGACCCTATTTGGAGTTTTCTTGGCAAAGATACTAGAGTGGTTTGCCATTTCCTTCTCCAGCTCATTTACAGATGAGAAACTGAGACAAACATTGTTAAATGACTTATCCAGGGTCACACAGCTACTAAGCGTCTGAGACCAGATTTGGACTCAGGAAGATTAGTCTTCCTGACTCCAGGCCTGGTGCTCTATCCATTGTACCACCTGGCTGCCCATACAGAAAGACTAAACAAAGTAAATGTAACGAACAAAAAAAAAAAAACCTGAATTTTTATTGTAATGCCCAAGAGTGACCTTGGAAAAGAAATGAGAAAATTTTGCCTTCAATTCAGATGTAGAAGACTACAAATATGGAAAAGTGGACACGTTGTCAGACATAGCCAATGTGCTAGTTATAGTTAGTTTGGTAAACTTTTTTCTTCCTTTTTAAAAATGTTGTTGCAAAGGACAGCCTACTGATAAAAGAGGGGAGTAGAATATATTCAGAAATGAAGATGATATAAAAACAAAAAGTTTTCCAAGAAAAATGTTTAATTAAATTGTCTTTACAATTCAGGGAAATAATACTTACAAAAATAAACCATAGCCTTCTTAAAATTAGGACCTCTACTCAATCTCCAGGTTCTAAATAGTGTTTGGAAATAAAAGTAATTTATGATTCCAGCCACATTCCAACATAAATTCTCTATTTGTAAGCCATATAAGAACCACAAATCAAACAGTAAAATATCAAATTAAGGCAGAATAGCAAGATAACATACCCAAAAATAAATGAGCAAGAGAATGACTCCTGTTCTACACCTCTATCCCCCAGACACAAAGATGGATGCGGTTTCCTATAAACGCCCACAAGGAAGTGACAATTTCTGAGGAAACTCATCCCTCCTATATAGGGATAAACAGAGTTATGAATCAGTCCATCCTTCTCCACCTCCTCTCATCCTGATCTCAGTAACCAGGATGAGAATCTGCAGATGCCTCTTGGTTACAGTCACTCACTGAGGTGGTTCCAGTATCATTAGTATTTTGCTGGGAATTCTAGATTCAGAGATGCTAGAGTTGACTCATCGTGTTTGTCTTTTTCCCCTCACTCCAAAACGCCTTCTTCCTTCTTGATCTGCCCAAAAGTTCTCTTCTCAATCATAGCTAGATAATCTCTACGTTCCTCAGCTCCTTCTGTTTATTCTCAAACACAGGCAATCTGATTCTGCAAGAGGTTTTTCCTCCCTCCTTCCACCACCCCCGGCTGCCAACCTTACCCTGTAGTGCATGCTAGCTATCAAATCTGTCTCCTCACAGTTCTCCTCTTCTGAGTCTGATCTTCATGATGTCATTCCTGTGTTCAGGTATGTCTTTCAGAATCCTGAGGTTTCTCATGAGCGGTTGGTAACTGACTTGCTTCAGTCGTATTGGCCAGTGAATTTGGGCAAGAAGTCATATTTCCTATCACATAGTAATAACTTATTACAACAGAAAATTCCAATCAGTCAACAAGTATTTAGTATGTAATTACGTGCCAAGCACTGTGCTAAGCTCTGAGGATACAAGAACCAAGTATCAAACAGTCATGGCATAAAGATCTTACATTCTAATTCTATTCTAATGGGAAAGAAAGCTACTACATATAAAAATATACATAAGTATAGTAAAATATACTTTAAAAAGTATAAGCACAAATGTTAAGCTAATGAGTACAAATGTATACAAAGTAAATTAAAGACAAAATAGCTTGAAAGGGAGGGCACCTGCAGATAGGGGGAATAAGAAAAGCCTTCATGCAATAGATAGTGGCAAATCTGCAGGTTAAAAGGAAGACAAGATGCTATGAGGTGGCGGCAAGGAAAGAGTTTATTCCAAGAATGGAGGTCAGCCAGCGCAAAGACACTGAAATGGAAGGTGCAGTGTCATTTGTGAAAAGCAGAGAGAAGGCCACTTTGGCTGTGGCTCAGAGTATGAGAGAGTAATGTTCCCTGAAGCTGGAAAGGTAAGTTGCTGACAAGTTCTGTAGGACTTTAAAAGCTAACCTGAGGATTTTATATTTGATCCTAAAGGCAATAATAGGAAGCCACTGTGGTTAATTGAGTAGGGAAGGTACATGGTCAGAACTATGCTTTACTAAATTTGGTAGCAGTGTGTTGGATGAACTGGAGTGGAGAGAGACTTGAGGCAAAGACACCAATTAGGAAATTGCTGCAATAATATAGGTGAGAAGTGATAAAAGCCTGAAGCAAGGTGGTAGCTGTGTGAGTAGAATGCAGGAGCTAGATATAAGGGATGTAGCAAAGGTACTGACCGCAAGATTTGGCCATTGATTCATTTAGAACTTTCTTTCAAGCCTGGTTCTTAAGCATCTTTGAAAGGAGGACCAGGAAGCCACTTCAAAACCAACTCACTACTCCAGTGCTTAGGTTACATCCCAACTTAGCATGCTTAAGGGAGTCACCAATGATGGTCATCATATTTTACTGTCAGGCAAGCAGTGTTTGATATAAGCAATCAGGTCATAAGCAGCAAAGGGAACAGTGTGGAGTGGGGGAGTAATGGAGCAAGAGTGGTAACTGACTTAACAGATTCAGGAATGAATGAATGGTGATTCCTTCCCTTTGCCCTTTTCAGGGTCAAACAACTGGCTGCTGATCACTTGCTTCTCCTTTAATTTAACTTTTTTCTCTGCCCTAGAGAGGATGGGAGCATTTTATTTTACAGGGGAAAAAAATGTTCCCTAATGGAAGACTGAGTTATACCAGTAGAAAAATGCTTTAAGCCCTAATTCTGTAAATCACTCTGCCTCCAGCTGTGAAACTGACTGATACTCTTAAAGCCCCTGAGAGCCTTTGGTGGCAGCTGTGGTGACTCTTTCAGAGAAGACAAAAATGTGTGTGTGCATGTGTGTGTGTGTCTGTGTCTGTGTGTGTCTGTGTCTGTGTCTGTGTGTCTGTGTGTCTGTGTGTGTGTTTTAGAAGAGGTAAACCAGGAGGGAGATTTTTTTTTTTAAGAAAAATAGGTTTGTTTTTTCCCTTGAATTCTTTCTAAAAGCTGCTAAAAGGAAGAAAGATTCACTCAAAGAGGAAAAATACTCAAATACCTTTGGTACAGTAGAAAAAGAATCAAAGGTCAGAGAATAGGACCAAGTAATCAAAGAACCAGGAAGTCTGGGGTCTATATACTTGACTCTATGGATTATAGGACACACAAAACACACTATAAAACCTTACTCAGCTTTACTCCAGTGAAACTGGGACCCAGGGTCCAGAACTAGTTTCCCCATTATAAAATTTTGGACACTTGGAAATAAAAGAATAAAAGTTCCTTGAGGATTTGATTTTGGCCTTGTATCTCCAAGGCCTACCACAATGCTTCTTTCTGAGGGGGTAGAGGAGAAGTGAGGAGGAGATTTGGAAACAAATCTGTGATTCCATTAATATGGGGAACAGGTGAGCAGGATCCATCTATCAATACAGATTGACACCTACCTACTCTGTAATTTAGTCTTTGAGAGTTGCCTAAAATGATCAGAAGTTGCTCAATACTCAACTGAGAGTCTTGTAGTCAGCCTACATCAGCGGTAGCATTAGAATTGAGATCTTTCTGACCCCAGAGCATTTCCTAACCACCACTCCAAACTGCTTGTACATAGTCAGAGCTTTAAAATGCTTGTTCAAGCCAATTGAACCATAATTGGCTAACAATCAAGCCCCTGGTTATGTGCTTTAAAATCTCCCAGAAGATGTCCATCAATTGGAGAATGACTAAACAAGCTACAGTATGTGATTATGATAGAATATTATTCTGCTATACGAAATAACAAGCAGGATAATCTCAGAAAAACCTGGGAAGATTTATATGAACTGATGTAAAGTGAAGTGAGCAGAAACAGGAAAATGTTGTACACAGTAACAGCAATATTGGACCATGAGGAACTGTGAATGACTTAGCTATTCTCCACAATACAATGATCCAAGACAATCCCAAAGGACTAATGATGAAGCATATTATCCATCTCCAGAGAAAAAATTAATATTATTTGAATACAATCTTAAAGCATGCTATTTTTCACTTTCTTTTATGCTTTTTCTTTTGTTCAAGTCTTCTTGCACAAAATGACTAATAGGGAAATGTTTTACATGATTGCACATGTATAACTTATATCTGATGGCTTACCATTTTGGGGAGGGAGAGAGAGAAGGAGGGATCAAATTTGGAACTCAAAACTTAAAAAAAAATTCAATGTTAAAAATACGTATTTTGACATGTAATTGAGAGAAAAAATAAAATGTATTTTAAAAAAGGTCTCCCAAAAGAAAAGCACTTTACCAATATGAAGGATGATTGTGATCTCCCAGGGGTGGCATCAAGTTTTCTCTTGAAAAAGGTTTGCAAATACACTGACTGGAGAAAACAAACCCATATATACCAGATTGCTGATTTGTTTTCCCAGATTAAAGCAAATTGTTAGAATTACTGGAGAGAAAAAAGTTTATGATTTGATTAATGATAAAGAGAAATTACTTTTACAAGAAGAGACAGAGGAGACATCACAGGGATGCAGTGACTGTAAACAGGACTGAAATACACCACTTCATCATATAAGGGAAATCCCAGTGAAGTTTGAGGACTGTCACCATCTGTTCCATAGAACATGCATCAACATAATTTTTTCCACATGTTGTGAATTTTTTTTTTATTTCACAAACATCAATTAATGTTTTTCTTTTCTAACTAAAGGAATTTCATCGCAACTATGCTTAGAGATTGAGTAAAAACTTTTTCCTCTAGTTTTAACCATCTCTCCTTCAACACATCTCCAAATCATTGGTTTTTGCCAGGTGAAAAGTCAGTCTTTTTGAGACATCTAGGTAGCCCTGTGGATAGAGAGCTGGGCCTGGAATCAGGTACACCTGGGTTTAGTTCTGGCCCTTTAGATACTTCCCAGTTGTATGACCCTAGGCGTCTGCCTCAGTTTCCTTAATTGTAAGATGGGGATAATAAAAGCCCATACTTCCCAAAGCTATTGTGAGAATCAAATGATATACTTTTTTCTAAGGGCTTAGCACAGTGCCTGGCATATAGAGGTACTTAATAAATGTTTATTCCCTTCCTTTTTTCCTAAGGACAATTACTGGAATTAAACTAGAAGAAATACAGAGATGCTTCAGTAAAACACAATAAGAAGTGAATGTCAGAGACAGCAAAACTGGATATGCCTTCAAGATCATTTAGTTGAAGGGTTCTGAGCTTTTTGATGCCATGGACCCATTTGGTAGTCATCATGGTCACCTCTTCACAGAATATGGTTTTGATGCTCACAGTCCTAAATAAGGGAAATGCTCTCATTCCTCTCCAGGTTGTACTCTGGATGGACTTTCTCTACCATAACCCAGTTCTTCATCCTGAAACCTCACTGTGACTCTGGAATTCATACTTTGGAAGTATACTGCTACCTAAGACTCCTCCCTCTAATTGGGTGGCTCTTCCATGAACCAGTAGAAGTTGATTATGTATTTAAATTTTGGCTGGGCAAGCTAACCATGGTTATATAGTTTAGTCAGTCATTCAACAAGCACCTACTATGTGCTTGCTAGGCACTGTGCTAAGCACCAGGGATACAAAAAAAAAAGTCAAAAGACAATCCCAACCCTCAAGGAGCTCACAGTCTAATGGCAAATTTAGGCAATACATGTACCTTCAGAAGCCAATTAGTCCAACCAATCATTTTGTGAGGAAACTGAGGCACAAGAAAATGCCCAAGATCACATACAAACGTAGTTGATCTGGCTGCCTGATGTGTCACATTTTTGCTAGATAGTAAGCCTAGCTTCTCTTCCTACTGTACCTGTCCTTGAAAATGCAGACATTCAAGAAACATTTATTAAATAAATGGCAATTACACCTTATACTTCGAGTATGTTTTGTCCTTTTCAAAGCATTGACACATTCATTATCTTACTTGATCCCTGCAAGGTAGCAAGAGAAGGTTTTTTCTTTATTTATTTTTAAGGGAGAGGAAAAGGAGGCAGGAAAGTGACTTGCCCAAGGTCCTGAAGGGAATTATCAATAAAGCCAGCAGTATATGTCAAGTTATGGAACAATGGAAAGAAAATTGGACCTGGAATAAAAGGACTTGTATTTTAATGCTCTCTCTGCTACTTATTAGCCATGGGACCTCTGGGTCTCAGTCTCCTCATCTGTAAAATTGAGGAGGTTGTTTTAGATGGCCCCTAAGGTCCCTTCCAGCATTGAATCTATAATCCTAGGAGTCTAATTCCAATGTTCTCCCTACTCTTCCATGGCCATATTAAAATGAGCCAATATTGACAAGTTAACTAAAATAGTACCCAGAGAAAATAAATACCAGTAGACCACCAGTGACCCTTTTCAGAATTCTGAAGAGTTTTGCCATAACATCACAAAGGCCTTTCAAGACCCAGCCCTATTAATGAATACTCCCCACCCCTTCCTCTGTACCTTCTTCACCTCAGTACACATCAACTTAGAGGCATAAAAGACCCACTGATAGCCTGGAAAAAGAGTTTGCTGCTCCCTCTACAATAACATTTAGCTGGCTTTTCTCCCAAAGTCTGCTTCTGAAGCTTTACGAGGTCTGAATGAAAAGTGGAGTGGGTGTGGGTGAAGGGAAAAGGAAAAGGAAAAAGAGGTGTGGAGACTGACAACATGGGAATGAGAAGCCCATAGAAGCAGGCTGCATCTGGGAGAAGCCTTATGTCGATCAGCCTTCATTTCATTTCTCATGAAAATTAAGGTTATAGAAGAAGATGTAGGTTTATTGGGCATGGGCTGGGGGAAATTTTTATGTTCAACATAATTGTTGAAGGTTAGAGAAGAGCAGCTCTCAACTCATTGACACCTAATCATATCCAGTCCTAAATAAATCACAGTAGTCTAGGAGATGGAGACCACCCCTTCTATTTGTATCCTTATAATTTACTTTGGCAAGTGTCCCCTTTGGCTAGGCTGTCCCTTCTAAAGATGGTGCCTCATAGTTGTCTGGCTGAATAAGCAATCAGGGAGCCAAGGGAGCCAAGGGAAACTTCCAGCCTAGGGGTCAAATCAGGCCCTCCGCTTCATTTCATCTGGCCCTTGGGCTGATACTGCTGCTTATTACTGCTTCCTCTTAGACAGCAATCACCAGGTAGGTGGGCTGTTCAGGTAATTCCGCTCAGGGGAGACGAACTGTGAAAAATGATCATTAAATTAATCATTTCCAAGAGCATCAGATAAGAAATATTTCTCTGAAATTTACATCCGAAATGGACAAGATGTGATTTCCTATTGAAATCCAACTTTTCTCCTTTCTGTCTCCTCCTCATTTTTATCCTCCTTCATCTTATCCTCCTCCTCCTCCTCCCCTCTATCTCTCTTTCTCTCTCTTCTGCTCCCTCTGTTTCTTCTTCTATGCCTTCCCTTCCTTCCTCCCCTTTTCTTCTTTCTCCTCCTCCTCTTCTACTAACCCTCTTCCTTATTTCCTTCTTCTCTCCTGTTCCTCTTCCTATGTCTCTCCCTTTGCTTCAATTTTTCCTAGGGCTGGCTCTCTCTCTTCTCTCTCTCTCTCTCTCTCTTTCTCTTTCTCTTTCTCTCTCCCTCTCCCCCTCTTTCAATCACTGCCATTGCATTCTACCTTTCTTTTATTCTTCCTCTTTTTGAGCTTTTTTTAAGCCATCACATGGCTCTGAAATACATAGTCTACTCATTGAATGAACATCTATATTCTTTTTTTTCTGAATTGAGAAAGAAGGTAAAAAATGTAAAAATTCTCTAAAATGATAAAGAATATGAATTAAAGTTGCTGTTAGTATCTGGGTCTTCATTTTTTTCTGTAAGCAGTGGTCTTTGACAGAAAATAAAGATTATGCAGGGGTAAAAGAAGAATATGGGGGGGGGGGGGTCAGAAATACAAGGAAAAAGACATACTAGTTCCCAGAGTTTGCTAAAGCTATGATGGAGGAAATCCATTCCAAGCATCTAAAGGAAGAAGTATGGAAAGTGAACATGTCAATCTTTTTCATTCTCCATTACTAAGAAAAATGAATAAACCCAGACTAGACTTCATTATGTAGTCCTGCATCACCCATCACTCATATCATAATGTCCCAGGCTACAATGACTGTACTCAACTAAAACCATAGCTTGGTTCAAAAGGGGAAATCCAAAGTCATCACTTTGGCACTACTTCCCCACTAAGGGAACAACCTAAAATTGTAAAATTCCAGGTGAAATTATCATGTTCATTGAAAATGGTTTTCTTTTCTTTTTTAAAAAGAACTGTTGTTTTTAAGGAAGTCTGTTGGCTCTAATATTTGGGAAATGTCAACTAGTGCTGAAAGCTGGGTTATTCCCCCACAAATAGGCTAAGGGCACTCACAATCCCGTAAGACATTAGCTAAAAGATCCTAAGTATTGAAACTGAGCACTGAGCCTTTCTCCTGGAAATGCAAAAAAAGAAGAAAAAAAGACACCTATAATACTAGTTCTTCCCTCTCATTGCCCACCCCAGGAATCCTCATTGCCTCATTGCTGAGGCAATTCTTAATACCCTCTGAGGTTGTTCAGAACTGCTGATGAGATATCCAGAACAAAAGCATTGATGGGGCTAAGAGAGGCAAGTGCTATTGCAGCATCACAAAATACTAGACCTGTGGCAGCTAAGGTAGCACAGTGGATAGAGCACCGGCCCTGGAGTTAAGAAGACCTGAGTTCAGAAGCAGTTTCAGACACTTACTAGCTGTGGGACCCTGGGTAAGTCATTTAACTATGATAGCCCCCCCACCCCAAAAAAAATCTAGACCTACAAGAGACCTATATGGACCCTCAGATGGGCAGTAGGGACTGGACCTGTGATTTCATTGGCATGGGGAGCTCCCAGTGTGGAATTTCTTCTCCCAGTGTAAATTGGACTTTCTGTACAACTTAGAAAGCTGTGTAGAGTTCTGAAAGAATTAAATGACTTACCTAGGACATACATCGAGTATGTGTCAGAGACAAGATTTGAACTCATCTAGTTCCAGTTCCAAGGATAGCTCTGAATCCACCAAGATACCTCTCTAGTAGATACTTAACTTCTCACAATATTGTTTTATTTTGTGTAGAGAGGAGAGAGAGGCAAGAAGAAGAGAAAGAAGACAGAAGGGGACAGGAAAATCCATGAAGGCCAATCAGGAACCGGTTCCTATGGCCAGGGAATGGCCTCCAGGGCTGGGTTTCTGGGAGTTCTCTGGACAGATTTGGGGGGGGATCTGTGAATTTGGATGAGATAACAATGACACCTTTCTTTTTACTAAACTACAACTGAAATTTAGCATTTCCTTCCATTATGAATGTAGGCAACAAAATATTATAGTCAGTCTTTAGGTTTTACCAGATGACCAATGGAGTCCATCACACACACACACACACACACACACACACACACACACACACACACACGATAAAAAAAACCCATGCTCTAGAGCGTCTATGTGTCAAAGATGATAAAAAAGAAATAGAGAGAAAAACAACATTTGTGTTTGTAGGAGCTAAAGTCAGAAGGTAGGGATCTGAGGTCCCCCAAAAAAAGAGTAATTGAGCTCCTCCAGGGATCAAAGGAAGGCAAGAACGAAAGGGTTAAATGCCCTGGACTAACTAGAAGAAATGTAAGCAGAAGAGTTAAGGCCTGGTGGTAGAGCCTATGGGAAAAAATGTAAACAGTGGTGAAATTTAGTGCCTGAAAAGGATTCTGAAGGGCTTTAAAGATGGATAGCTTATAGCTAACATAAAGTTTACAGTGTACAGGATACTGTGCTAAGCACTTGACAATTAACAGTCCTGGGAGGTAGGTGTTGTTATTATCTGTATTTTTCAGGTGAGGAAGCTAAGGCAAACAGGGGTGAAGTGACTTGCCCAGGGTCACACAGCTAGTAAGGATCTGAGGCCAGCTTTGAACTCAGCTCTTCCTGACTCCAGGCCCAGCACTCTATCCACCACACCACCTAGCTGCCCCTAGGCAGCTAACGCAACTAATGTGAAATTATACTTGTAATATACCTTAACTATACATAACTGAGACCTGAAAATTCTCTCCTACCCTGAGAAAGTCTTTGTGTAAGTTCTTGGCCAGTGTCTAACACAGTGTCTTGCACATAGGAGATATTTAATAAATGTTTATTGAAAATCATTAATATTAATTAGATTGGATTAAACTGAGCCAGTTGTGTTGGACATTGGACTTTAGGGCAGCCAAATGGAAGGGAAATTTTGGAGCAAAAGCTAGGACTTTTAAGTATGATTGTCTTTGATGGAGAATTTTTTTCCCCTTTAGGTGATGTCAGTGCATGGTGAAATACAGATAACCCCAACAGTCAAAATGGTGTACCAAGCATGGTATTTCCAGAGGAATAGATAATGAAGATGTATTAGATCTAAATAATAACAATAGCTTGCATCTGGATGGTGCATTAAGGTTTGCAGAACACTTTATATACACTGGCTCATTGGAATCTTACGAGAACATTGTGGGGTGGGTGTTATCTCCATTTTGCTAACAAAGAAAACTCAGGCTTGGAGAAGAATGGTTTGAACTGGATATGTCTCCCCTGGGCATCTCAAACTCAACATGTCCCAAACAGAGCTCAGCCCAGATATTTTGGACTATGTGTTCCATAGTCATCTGGAATTCAACATGTCAAAAGAGAACTTACTATCTTTTCCTCCCAAATCTACTTCTCTTCTGCTATCCTTTATTTCTTTGAAATAGGGCCCCATTATATTTCTAGTCACCCAGGTTAGCAACCTCAGTGTCATTCTTCACTCTTCACTCACACTTACCCCATATAACCAATTAGTGACAAGGATCTTGTCTTTTCTACATCTAAAATCTCTCTCCCATATATCCCCTTTTCTTGACTCACATGGCTACCACCTACTTCAGATGATCTTCAGCTCTCATGTAGACTCTCATAATAGGGTCCTACTTAGTGTCCATATTTCAAAACTTTCCCTTCTGCAATACATTGTCTACCTAGTATCAAAAATGATTTTCCTGAATGAAGGTCTTACTATGTCACTATCTACTTAACTCCAGTGACTTCCTCCCTCCTCTAGGATACTTGGGCATTTAAAGTTGGCCTTATCCTACTTTTCTAGGCTTCTTATACATTATACCCCTCTAGACACTCTGCCACCCTTTCTATGCTGGCCATATTCTTGTTCCTCACTGTAGAAGCAACCACACTGGCATACCAAGGATGACTGCTAACACAAGTTCTTAGATCTGTTTTACTAGGAAAGATAGCTGTTAAAGGGGTCAACAATCTTTTTTAATCACATTCATTAGCTCAGGGGAAAAATCAGTACCCTGCACTTCAGAGAACATTCAAAGAAAATAGAGAAAATACAAGCAGAGAAATAAAGACCAACAGACAGGGCTTCTAACTGTCTGAGAAATTAGCACAGATCAACAGACAGATCCAACTGTCTGACCAAGGCAATACATACATAGTTACCAGAGAGAAGCACCAACATCTGGATTTTTCAAAGCCAGAAGTTTCCTCAATGGCTGCCCAGAGTCTCATCTGGTCAAATCACAAGAACACTCTTCCAATAAGTGAGCCTCAAAGCAAAATGCTAACCTCAGAGTATATATACACTTTTTAGAGCCAGAGGGCATTACAACCCTCTTGAATCAGTGCCTAATCAGAAATTAACAAAAGGTATCAAAGCCTTCCTACAAATAAGCCTCCCCTAAGCAATATTCCCTTAATGTGCTCCCCGCTGAGGTCTATTAATGGGTGGAGAAGATCTTATACCCCATTAACATTACACTCACATACAGTATCCCATCTCCAAACTCCAGGCCTTTGAGTTGGTTGTCCTTTATACTGTCATTCATTTCTACCTTCTGGAATCCCTGTTTCCCTTTAAGACTTTGGTCAAAAGCCTCTTTTTGCATTAGGTCTCTTTTGGTACCCCCAGTTGCTAATGCTTTCCCCTCCAAGGTTTTATTGTACCTGTGTTGCTTTACATGTTTTGAATATGTGTGGGTAGTACATGTTGTCTCTCTTAGAATAGAAGCTCCTTGAGGGCAAGGACTCTTTTGCTTTATCTTTTTATCTCCAGCACCTAGAACAGTGCCTGCCAACACAGCAAATGCTTAATTAATTTTTGTTGATTGATTAATTGAGCATATGTATTCATATTTTTAAGAATTTTCATTTCAGCACTCAAGAATTAACAATCAAGGAAACAATGGTTCCCTCACAGAAGGTGAGGCCCCCAAAACAAACTTCACTTCCTTAACAATTTTGGTGAAGGTCAGCCACACACTCAGGGACTAACTTTTTTTTTTCTGCTCTTGGCTTTCATCCCTCCAACCTCATTCTAAATATTGTTTTGCTTTCAACATTGTTCTTCTGAGAAAATGAATTCTATTTTCTTCCGTCTTCCAATAAGTCTTCTCATCAGGTATTACTAGTTGGATGGGAACCAAAAAAGAGTCCTCCCTCAAGCAAAACAATTGAAACTTCATTCCTTTCAGATTAAATTAAAATGAGTTAATCAGACAACTTTCCATAGCATTGAATACTGGCCTTACCTAAAAGCATTCACTAAAAGCCATGCAAATGATCTCTAGCCCACAAGAAATCGCATTGTAGGCAGGTAAAAGGCCTAAATAAATATAGAACCTCTGGCTTATGTGACAGCACAAGTTCTTTGTGTCCTTCAGCATCTCATGACACTGGAAAGCTTGAGGAGAATTGTTGACACTAAAAAGGGCTGAGGGAAAAGAGATTTAAATATATTTATGGACCAGGATTGTATTTTGCACAATGCCTATAGATCTAGAGCTGGAAGACACATTATAGACAGTTCTTTAGGTATAAGGTCATAGATTTTGGAGTTGGAAGGGACCTCGGACCCTTGCCCAGACCCATCATTTTGAAGACGAAGAAATAGGTCCAGAGAAGTTCAATGAATTGCCCGAGATGAGACAGGGACAAAATAACAGAGCTGGGATTCAAACCCAGATCCTCTGACTTCAAATTCACTCTTTCCATTGCATTATGTCACTGTTTTATTGCTACAGCTTTTGACCAACAACATCCATATTTAAAATCTGTGGAAAAACAAGAAGGGGGGAGGCGGGAGTTGGTTTTCACAGGAAATTCATTCATTTGTGGATTTGGATAAACTTAAGAAAGTCTAATAGAGGTCACTGTCATTACTCTGTGGGCCCCTCCACCACACCAAGTCAGTCAGATGAGCCCTCCCTCAGTGGGCACGGCCTCTTTTTGTCCCTTTGACAAAATTTCCTCTGGCATGAACAGAGCAGAAACCTTAAACACACATCGCTCTAAGAACCAGATTACATAATGTCTCCATCACCCCCCTCATGACAGCTACAATTATGAGTCAATCCCTGGTTTAAATATAAAACAGGAACCTTCGTTTTTTCCCCCTGTGACTATGTGGCAGGCTGGGAAGAGGTCTCCAGGCCTGTCAGTTTGAAGATCTGAGCTGCTCCCATAGTCACTGATTTAGCATGAGACCAAAGGATGGTGTAATTAGATGAAGCAAAGTGTTGCTCCCAGCCCGGATCTTCTTTGTTTAACCATTGCCTACATAGTAAACAGAAATAACTCTCCTCTTGCTGTCTCTGCCTCTCCATCTCTCTCTTTGTTTCTCTACCTTCATCTCTCTCTGTTGCTGTCTCTCTGTCACTGTCTGTCTTTGTGTCTGTGTTTCTGTCTCTCTCTCTGTCTCTGTGTCTCTCTCTTTCTCTTTTTCTGTTTCTTTGTCTCTTTCTTTGTTCTCTACATGTCTCTTTTTCTCTTCTCCCTACCCCCATTATCCTTTCCATATAATTTATGTCTTCTGATCCTTCATATCCAATCCAATAAAATTCCCATTGCCCAGAGATGACCCTTTGGTGAACATGTGACTGTAAATTTCAGTATACCCTTGTATTCCCTTCTTTGTAGCCCCCCCAGCCTTTCAGTTCGTGAGGCCTTGAGTTGCTCAGACAGCCTCACATGACCAGCAGCTCCATAAAACCCCACCTAGCTGCCCATACTGCTCTTTGAGCAAACATTGGGCACCCCAGTACTTAGAAGCCCAGTGCTTGAGTAAATAACATTGCCTTCTGATGTTCAGGGAGCCCAAGACAAGCTGAATAAGACACCCCCTCCCCTTCATTGCGCAAAGGGCATGACAAATAAAAGACTTGACCTAGATCTCTAGAGAGCCTTGGCATAGAAACCAATGGGCCAAGGGCCAGCTGGTAAATAAAGGGGAGGTCTTGTCTTGATTTTTCTGGCATTTAGACAAATCACCAATAGAGAAAAAGACTAGGGAGCTGGGTAAGTTAACCTGATTCACATCTTTCAAAAATGGAAAATCAATACAACATTAAACAATAAAGGAGATTTTACCTTAGCTGGTGATACTGATTTCACATGTCTCTTGGTTGCTGTCCATACTGTAGAATCCACTGGTATGTATTTGGGTTTAAGATGTCTGCTGGCTAGAACCCTGGAGTGAGAATCAAGAGAAAGAAGTAGCTGTTACTGGAAAGATCACTAGACTAAAGAGACCTAGGTTCTGGTCAACTTACTAGCTGTTTGACCTGGGATGAGATGCTTAACTTCTCTGAGACAGAGACATTTTATCTTTAAAATGAGGGGTCATATTAGATTATCTCTATAATTATATATTTGTTATATTAATATATTGCATTAATATTAACAATTAAATTGATCTTATATTGTTATATCGGTATATTATATTAACTATATATTATATATTAGGGGGTATATAAAATTTTCTAGTGATTTATATAGGCAGTGCCACAGTGGACACAGTGTCTTTAAAACCTAGCCTCAGAAACTTCCCAGCTATATGAACCTGGACAAGTCACTTAACTTGTTTGCCTCAGTTTCCTCAACTATAAAATGGAAATAATGATAGCATCTAACTTGCAGGGTTGTTGTGATAATCAAATGAGATATTTCTAAAACTGCTTAGCACAGCACCTGGCACCATAATAAATGCTTATTCCTTCCCCTACCCTAGTCTTTGCTCTATAATTGCCATACTATGCCCTAATATGTCAATTACTTCTCTGAGATGGTTTTTCCTTTGGTAAAGTGGGAATAATTGCAATCACTTTGTCCCTCCCAGTCCCTACACACAATCCTAGGAAAGGTGTGATTGCAAAATATTACATGAGAAGAATTTTGAGTTTTTTTTGAAAGATGCCATAAATATCAGGCATTCTAATGTCCCTTCAAGAAAAATGAATATGTAAATCCACATTTAAAAGCAGAAAAATGAGAAAGCATTTTTATATTGTGATTGAATGAATGAAAAAACATTTATGTGCCAAGCTCTGTACTAAGAACTATTTGCAAATTTATATATGTATATGTGTGTATATATGTATTTATTTGTGTACATTTATATAAATATAAAAGATAGCCCCTGCTTTTAAAATGCTCACAGCTGGGAAAATAATATGAGTAAAAGGACAGATGGAAAGGTCCAAGAGCCTTCAGAATTAATTGCTTTGTGGGACCTTAAAGCTTAGAGGAGAGCTGCCAGGCATCATTGGGAAGAGAGTAGACCTAAGAGTCAAAGTGTAGTTAAAATTCTGAGTTCCCTCAGAGAAGGGTGGAGATGTGGGAGACATATGATGAGACGTCTGGCCATCAAGGGATGAAGGGAAGAGCACATTGGCGGGGAAGGTTGGCCTGGAGGGGAAGGGCATCAGTAGAGAGAAGACACCCTGCTTAGCACCAGCTCCAGGTAGGGGTTACCTGGCTATTGGAATGGGATATAATAAAGAGGTGCCACCATTCAGACATTTGCTTGAGCTTTCTTTCTGCCAGAAGCAGAATAGCTAATTACTTCCTGACTAATCTTAATATTTTTGTCCTTCAAAAAGATGAGGGAAACAACAGGAATATTATTGTACAAAGAATTCTTGGTTTTATAAAAAGAATCACGAATCATTCATTTAACAAGGATTTGTTAGTTGCCTTCTATATACAAAGTATTGTACTAATTCCTAAGAATACAAAGAGAAAACAAAAATGCTTCCTGCCCTCAAACAGGTTACACTTTACAGAGGAAATACACCATTTACGTAGATAAATTAAGTGCCAGATAATAAAAGGAGGGAAAGAGTACTAATGACTATGTAGTTCAAGAAAGGCTTCCCATTGAAAGTAGCATCTGTTGCTGAGACTTGAAAGAAATTAAGGCATCCAAGAGGTAGAGGAGAGAAGGGCAGTCCAGGTCTACAGGACAGCATGTGCCGAGTTCAAGGAAGAACAAGGAGACCAGTTTGACTGAAACACAGTGTGTGAAAAGGAGTAATGTGAGATAAATCTGAAAAGGTAAACCAAAGTCCAATGGTGAAGGTCTTTAAATGTCCAGCTATAGAGTCTGTATTTTACCCTAGGAGCAATTGGGAAACACAAGAGATTCTTAAGAATGGGAGTAATGTGGGTCTTGAGTGATAAAAGAAAGTTATTTTGGCAGCTCTAGGTAGGATGGATTAGGGACAGAAAACTGAAAACATGGGGGCCAATTGGGAAGGCAATGCTATAGTCCAGGTGAAAACCAGTGATGGTGCTGGCTGTATGAGTGAAGAAAAGGGGATAGACATGAAAAATGTCATGAAGGCAAAATCAACAGCATCTGTCACCTGAATGGATATGTGGGATGGAGAGAGGAGAGTAGAGTCTAGGTCATGAATCTGGAAACTTAGAGGAGATTTTTCTAGTGCATGTTCATTTAAGTCTTTAAGACCATTTCAAATCAGTCAACTGCAAGTCGTGTCTGATGTAGTGGTCCTCTTTGAGAACTAAGGACAAATCACACAACCTTAAGACCATTAAAGACGTTAACGGGCCAGCAGAAAATACTGGAAGTTAAAGTATCTAAGATTTAATCACCAGGCAACTAAAAAATAATCAGAAATGATAATCAAATCTCTTTGAATGTTCTATGTAATTCAAAGAGAAAAATGGAATTTAAGGTAAAAATACTTTGGTTTATACACAACTTTGGGTAAAGCATATCTATTATGTAAAAGGAGATATACTGTATCAGCAAGCACCCTAGCATACCCAGGATGGCTGCTGGCACAGGTTCTTAGATCTGCTTTTCCAAAGGAAAGCAACTCAAAACAGGTTAACAATCTTACTTTAATCAAACATATATCATTTACCTAGTTCAGGAGGAAAAGTC
>CM053589.1:38021782-38040716 GCA_028646515.1 Pseudochirops corinnae
ATGGCTGCTGGCACAGGTTCTTAGATCTGCTTTTCCAAAGGAAAGCAACTCAAAACAGGTTAACAATCTTACTTTAATCAAACATATATCATTTACCTAGTTCAGGAGGAAAAGTCAGCACCCTGAACTTCAGAGAATGCAAACACAAGTTACAAACACAAGTTACAAACAAACAGAAAAACAGATCAGCAGAGGGCTTCCAATTGGCCCTCATGTTTTCAGTTTTCTGTTCCTAATCCAGTTACCTATTCAGTTACCAGAGAGGGAAGCATCAGCATCTGGGTTTTCAAAGCTGGGGGGCTCAATGGCTTCCCAGAGTCTCGTCTGGCCAAATCACACAACTCTTCTCAAAGTGAGCCCCAAAGCAAAACCTCACATCAGGACGTATATATAGCCTTCTCCTGGCTGGGAGAATGACACAGCCCTCCTGACCCACCGCCCAATCGCAAAGCAACAAGGCACAGGCATTCCCGAAAAACAAGCCTCCCGCCACAGGCTCCATGTGACCACATTCAGCCTATTAGGGGGTAGAGTATATTTTCAAATCAGAGAAGGTTCTCAGAGTCATGTAGCCACTTTAGCAAAGGGCCTAGGGGCAGAGAAGATCTTCAGATTCCCATAACATATACCCAAATTAGTATTATTGTAACACTTTTTTTTTCTTTAATAAACTTTATCCAAGACTACTTGGTGATACCATGGATAGCCTGCTGGGCTGGGAAGTGGTCCTGAGTTCAAATCTAGCCTCAGACACGTACTAGCTGTGTGACCCTGGGCAAGTCATTTACCTTCTGCCTCTGTTTCCTCAACTGTAAAATGAGGGTTCTAATAGCAATTATCTCAGCAGTTTGTTGTGAGATCAACAGTAGGTGCTTAATAAATGCTTGTTGTCTCCTAACTTATAAAAAGTCTTTCCTGATCCTCTTCCTCCTCAAATTATCCAGTATATATTTATCTCTGCGCATGTTGTATGCCCTTAGAAGAATGTAGACTCCCTGAGGGTAGGGACTATTTTGCATTTTGCTTTGTATCTACAGCACCTAACATAGTATCTTGTACCCAGTAGGTGTTTAATAAATGCTTACTTTTTCTTTACTTTTTTTTCTTTTTTTTAGCAAAAGTTTGTGGCTTACTTTCTTGACTGCTTCCTCACATCTGGGCTCTAGCCACCACGTGGAACAGACTTAAGGGAGACCACTGGAGAAGCAAGGTGAAGACCTACGATGTAGTCATGTATGCATGGTTCTGAGAGGAAGCAGAGTATATGTGCAGTATATACGGCTGCCTTGGGACTCCAGCTCAACACTCCCCTCTGTCCCTCTGATGGGAGGGTAGAGCCAGGGACTCCAAAACCTCCAAGTGCCTGGCGCACAGTAGGCTCATTAATGTTTGATTAACTGTGTGCCTGTTTTCTGATGTTCATAAGTCCACAAAATAGGACTCCCCCGGAATGGTTCCTTAGCCAAACTGTTCTAAGTTACTCATTAATTATTCCTATGTGTATATGGGAGAATGTAGGGTGTGGAGGGAGGATTTAGAGGTGGGGAGGTAAGATCTGGATACTGTGCGGAATGCGTAAACCCTAATTAAGTCATGCTCATTGCCCTTAAGTGGCATTTTCTGTAAATATACGACTATTGGGTTGGAGGGGTATGCCCCCTACTCATCTCACATCTATGTACTCATGAATTCTCTGGTTGGAAATAAAAATTTCTTTTTTCTTTTTTTTTCAGTTTGCTTGTATCCCTTCCAGGCCTTTGATGAAAACACCCAGGTTACAGATCAAACCACCCTTAAAATAGCAATATTAAAATAACTGGCAAGGTGTATTTCAAGCAACATGAAGCAATTGATGATACACAGCCTGTATAACCATTACTGACACTGACCCACTTCCCTGGGATGTTTAAAGAATGAATGAATGATGGACTGTATGACTGTGCAAACAGAGAGCATGATTCAGCCTTGCCAATGCAAAGCTTCCACTCACTCAGAAACAGTGACACCTTCCCCTTCTGAATGCCCCCACACTCCCTAGGGTCATTTCAGGAAGCGTTGGCAGTCCCTTCTTACTCTGTAAACCTTTCCCTCCTCTTATCCTCCAGCTCCTCCTGTTCCTCTGAACAGCCAATACCCAAAACCACCACCTGTCTTCCCTTCTTTCTAGTTCAAGTGGTTAAGTGACCTGACACAGTGAGCAGGCTAGTGTCTGCATGCCCTGATGCAAATGCTCATTTGAAATCTGAGCATGATCAAGCCCCAAAAGTCACAGATTATACCCATGAACAGAAGGTTCAGTAAAAGTCCTGGCTCTGATTTAGAATGATTTTTTCCCCCCAGGGCTTAAGGAGCTTTAACATGTCATAGATTAACAAATGTAAAACTGGAATCATTTAGTCTTCCTCCCCTGATCTTGTAGATGAGGGAAGTGAGGAATAAAGACGTTATCCCCTTATCCACAAATAGAGTGGAAGCAAGCATTTGTTAATCACCTACTCTCTGCCAGGAAGCATGCTAAGTACTTTATACAAATTCTCTTTTTTGCTCCTTACAACAACCCTAGGAGGTAAGTCTCATTGTTATCCCCATTGTACAGCTGAGGAAACTGACACAGGCAGTGCTTAAATGAGTTGCACAGAATTTGAGCTCAAGTCTTTATGACTTCAGGCCCAATGATATGTTCTCTGGGCTGCCTAGCTGCCCCACAAATTTGTAGCTCAGAAATTCTACGATTCTTGTAGCAGAGTTGAAACTGAAATCTATATCTCCTAACTCCAAATTCATTTACTTTTCCATTTCAGTGTTTGGCCTCTCTAACTCAATATTCTCATGACAGCATGGGTGCCTTGGTAAGTGTTTAACAACCAGCTCTTTGGAAAAGGGCAATTACAAATGATATATTGGTAATTTAGATTTAGTCTTTGTTGTTAACATCTTCTCTATCACTTTTCTCAAATCTAGGCAATCAATAAGATGATCAATCAAGCCCTGACTTTTAGCATTTGCCAATTTCCCAGGTGTGAGTACTCACACTGAAAATTTAACAATCGGCTCCCTAGCCAGTTCAAGCTGGCTCCAGCATGTCCCTGTATTAAGTCACATAGATGAGGGGGGAAAGTAACACAGGCTATTTCTTTATCAAAGTGATATAACTAGTCGAGATTGGAACTGGGGTAATGTTATATAATGTTATCTGAGAATCCAGTGGAATTACCCCTCCCAAATCAGCTATTAACCAAAGTGGTTTATTTATGGAGCACCTACTGTATGCATAGGTACTGTGGTCCCTGTTATATTCTAGCTCTTCCAAAAAGAATGAACTATTTCAGGGATGGGCCTAGTTACATCATGTTCCAGGTCTGGATGTGACACTGTTTCTGGGCCCACAGCAGCATGACCCACACCCTGCCTCTGAGAACATGGAAAAAGATGAGCAACAGCTTCAGAACCAACTTCCTCCCCCCAAAATACATTTTCTTGTCTGCCTCAACTTTTGCAATTAGACAGGTGAGTGAAGAAAGGCCCAAAGAAACCTTTCAAAGGGCCAGCTCTGGGTGGGGTCACTCTGGCAGGAGTCCAGATGGAGTAACAGCCATCATGAAAATCTAATCTGTTTAATGGAGAACTTTATGATCTTGTAGAAGAAAGAGAGAGAGATCAGAGCCAGACAGAGACAGAGTGACAGAAAGAGAATAAGGAAGGGAAGGGAGATGGAAGGAGTGAGGTAGGGGAAAGAATGAAACAGGGAAGCCCAAAGTAAGACACAAAGAGACAAGAGAGAATAGTCAAAGAAACAGGAGGAGGGAGGGCAAGGAGGAGAGAAGGAAGGAGAGATGGCAGGAAGGAGAAAGAGGTGGGAGGGGAAAAGCAAAATAAGACACATTGAGGGGAGCATACAATAAGACAGTGAGATAGAGACAAGAGAATCAGATACAGATAAAGAAACAGAGGGAGACAGAGAACAGGAGAAGATGGTGGAGGAGAGACAGAAGGAGGAAAGTGCAATGGGGAAGGAAGGAGAAGGAAAAAGAGATTAAGACAGAGAGGCACACAGAGAGACAAGTAAGAAAGAGAAAGAAAACAAGGGAAGGAAGGAGACATAGCAAGGAGTGAGGGACAGAGGTGGGAGAAAAGATTGAGACAGAGGGAAACAGAGCCAAGAGCTGTTTAAAAAAAAAACACACAGGAAGAGGGAGGAAAAGAGCAAAGGAGAGAAGGAGGGAGAAAAGGAGAGGAGGAGGAGAAAGAGGAAGGAAGAGGAAGATGGAGAGGGAGAAGAAGAAGGAGGACAAGAAGGATGTGGAGGAGGAGGAGGAGAACAAGAAGATGATGATGATGATGATAGCAATGGGAAGGAAAGAGAGTAAAAGAGGCACAGACATAAGAGATACAGAGACAGAAATAAGGTCGGAGAGAGGGTGGGAGAAAAAAAAAGAAGGAAAAATTAAGGGAGGAAAGAAAAAATAAACAGGAAGATGGGAGAAGGGGGTGAGGGTAGAGGGAGAGACAAAGTTAAGTCAGAGAGCTATCTAGAGGTACAGAGACAGAAACGGGGACAGAGAGAGCCCAGCCCGAAAGGTCGGGAGCAGTGTCTAAGCAACCAATCGCGCCGACAAAGGTGCACACATGCTCTGGGACAGAAAAATCTTGACAGCCCCTTCCTCCTCCCCACGTCTGCAATGAAATGGGCTTTAATGGCATCAAAGGGCTGCTCTCAATGGGGTTTCAGAGAAGCCGAGCGGCGTTCCCTCCAGAGGGTTCCTCTTCTACTTGCCAGCATTCCTCTGCCCTCCGAATGGAAAGGAGTAGGCCTTTTTTGGGGGGAGCCAAACCCTCATTTCCATTCCCCTCTCATACAGCCTCTGTTGTATCTGCAGGGCCTGCAGAATGTAACCACTGCTGCCGCGGGAACAAAACGCCCATTCATCGGCTGGACCAGCTTCCTTTCCGCGCTGCTCTGGCCACCGAGGGGTTGGCTCCCGGCACGCTATGGGACAGACCCAGGATTCGCTGGCTGAACAAAACTCTCAAAGGCTCCCAGTTCAGTATTCTGAAGCTGTCTAGTGGACTCCTTTTTCCAGTGGGGCCCTACAATGAGAATCAGCTGTCGCTTGCCCTCATTTCTGAACTTGAGTGGGGGGAAGGGAAACATGCACACTGACATCTTTTCATGGAGGAAATCCTCAGTTCAATCACAGCTCATTATAGTTAAGATGTCAGCTTGCACTAACCTCCGCCCCCAGCTCCCTTTCCCCCTCCACCCCCATTCCCTCGCGCCCCCACTTTTCTTTCTTTTTTTTTTTTTTCTTTTTGCTTGGGATGGTATGTTCCAAAGGAACAGAAGTTATAAGGCCACATTGTTTCTAATCTACCGCCTCTGAAATCCCATCCCAGGGGTCATTTCCTGACTTTTGTGTCCCCGCAATCCTCACCACCACCCCCTCCCCCTCTCAGAATGCTCTCATTCCTCACTCTCTCTCCCCCGGCTGTGACTGAGCAAAGGACATAATTGCAGGGCTTCTCCAGTCGCCTTTTCCAGTACTGAAACACTCAACACGTTTTAACTTTGGAGCTGTGGTTTCACACCAAAGATCAGCTTTCTGTTTTTCACTCCTGGGGAAAAAGAAAAAAAACCCTCCTACACCCATCTCACTTCCAGCAAGATTGTTCAGCCCAGTACGGAAAATAAACATGAGGAATCCACAAGGATTCAATGATCAAATAAAGGTGGCTGGATCTCTCAACCTTCTCCTGAAACTCGGCTGAAGGACCAACTTCCTTGCCTCTTCTCTAATCAAAAACACAGAAGCCAAATCTGCTTTCTTGTGAGATCTGGCCAAATTTAAGCCCTGAGAATCATAGAATTATAGAAATGGAAATAGCCTCAGAGAAACCACATGGAGAGGCGGAAGGCAAGCTGGACCTCCCAGGAAGCAGAGGATGTGAATTTAGATCCCAGATCTCCCCTTTTCTACAATAAGCATATTATTTTACCTCTTTAGCCTACAGGTCTCACCTGTAAGATGAGGGGATTGGCAGATGACCTCCAAGATTCCCTCTACTCCAAGTCTATGGACCTATGAAGTGGATAACTATGGGACCATCAGCATTCAAGCTCTCTGGGACTCCATTTCTTCATCCCTCAAATGAAGGGATTATATTAGATGAACTCTAAAGTCCCCTCCACCCTAAAACTACAAACCTCTAATCTTGTCCCAACTTCAACTCATAGTTTGCTGTGGTTGTTCAGTCATATCCAACTTTTACTGACCCCTTTTAGGGTTTTCTTGGAAAAACTGCTGGAGTGGTTTGTCATTTCCTTCTCTAGCTCATTTCACAAATGAGGAAGCTGAGGCAGAGTAAGTGACTTGCCCAGGGTCACACAGTAAGTATCTGAATTTGAACTCGGGTCCTCCTGACTCTAGGCCCTAAGCTCTATCCACTTCCCCACCAAATCATGGTTGACAGATAAGGAAACTAAGTCTTAGAAGGGGCGTTAAATCACTTACCCACCTTTAGAAAAAGCAAACTCATTCTAGTAAATTCCTCCTCCACACACATAAATCCTGAAGATAATTTCCCCAAAGGACATTTTTCTAAGAAAAAGAATGAATTACTCAGGAATGTGTGGAGTTCAGGTTTTATGTGTTTCATGTTTATCTCCAAATTAGAAACCACTTCCCCTTAAGCCGGGGGAAAGGGAGGAACAAGTAATGTTTGGGAGTCAGTCTTCAAATACATTTCCTTAAGAGTGCCTCGATGTTCCTTTCATTTCCTGCATTTGAGGACACTGTTTGACCTTTCTCATTAAAGCAAAAGTTTAAAGTGCTGAATATGATTTAAAAAAAAAATCATTGTCTACCATTTTTTGGCTCATTTCTCTTTCCTGGGAAAACACTCAATCCTGAGTCAAGCTCCAGGGGCAGGGCCTTGCAGTGGCTGTTCCTGAAGATCCAAAAGAACTAGTCATGTTGTATTATATACATATACAAATGCATGGGAAACTATACTCAGAGAACATAGGCCCTGAACAATGGGAGCTAAAGAGCCTCAAGCCAAGCACATTCTTTTATATTTCTGAAAGAGACCGCACTGGCAAGCCTCAAAGCCAAATGGTTCCATTCAGAGAAAGGTAAAACCCAGGCAATGGGAGGAAGGATCGACTCCATCCTTCCTGACCCTGGGGAACACAGGCTGCCTGTCCATGTACTTAATTAACTCTGAGAGCCTCTGGATGGAATGTAAGAGAAACTACCAATTAAAGACAGCTGCTTGCTCCATCCCAGCAGGTGATTACATCTCTAAATTGTTAACTTTCCTATGCTGAATATGTGCTGGCAATCTAATCTTGAAGCTCCATTATCACAACCTCATGGTTCTGTTACAATTGGGTAGCACACTGAACCTGGAGTCAGGAAGAACTGAGTTCAGATACAGACTCAGACAAACACTTAGTAGCTGTGTGACTCTGGGCAAGTTATTAAATCTCGATCTACCTCAGTTTCTTCAACTGTAAAATAGCACCTACCTTTCAGGATGGTTGTGAGGGCCAAATGAGATAATATTAGGAAAAAAAAAAAAAGTGTTTTGCACAATGTGGCCCATAGAAGATACTAAATAAATGCTTATTCCCTTCCCCTTCTCTAACGCTTATCCCCTAAATTAACAATATTTAAGGGGGCAGATAGATATAATTCTAGTCTGTACTCCCCTCTCTCTGAGAAGAACAGAGCAGCCTCTGGCACCAACTTCCTGCTTCCTCTCCTGGTAGGAATTAAAGTCTCCCTGGGAGAAGGGTGGGGGGGAAAGAGACTAGAGATGTCTATTCTGCATCGCTCTGACAATGACACCTCCATGCTGCATATGAGGAATAGGCCTTGACACATGTGGAGCCTCCTTAAAGGGGTACAAGCCTAGTAGTGGTATAACTGGGTCAAAGGGCATCCACGGTTTAGTAACTTTATGTCTTCAGAATTTTGTTCTTAGAAGCTTTCTAGCCCTCCTGGGCTAACTTTGCCCAGGAAATTTTAATCCATGGGAAGGATGAATGAATTAATGAATGAAAAATCATTTATTAAATATTCACCATATGCCAGACAGTGTGCTAAGCGTTGGGGATATGAGCAAACAAGCTTGTCCTCGTCCACAAGAACTGAACCCTTTGAGGCTTGCTGAAAATCTAGAGTTAATGTTAAGCTATTCCCAGCTTTCCGCTCCTTCTCAACCACAAATTATAAGATTAAGTTACTTCCCCCCAAGTTTCCCATCATCTCTGCCCTAACAGCTACTTCCTCTTTCCTGAGAATCAGGTGGAGAAAAGTGGTTCTGTTCACTGGTTCCAGTGAAGAATGAAATTATCATTAAGGCAAGCCAATAAATTATTAGTCTGCAGAAACAGTTTCATCGGATGTCTATATTATTCTAGATTCCTCAAATTCCCTCGCCATTATTGAAGTTTCCCCATTGCTATAATATCATGCTGCCATGGCAGTCTTGTATTGTCTCCCTAATTCCTCACCAATTTCCTTTTTTGGTCTAGGTAGTCTATATACCAATACAGCCTTCTATTACCTTTCCCCAAGTTCCCTTCATCATATTTCGCTACTCTGGTTCCTGGATCTCCTCATGTGAGTGTATTTTATTAACATACAGTGCTATTACCTACCTCCCCACCTTTCACAAATCCTAGTCTTTAGAATAAACTATCCTCTTCCAGAAACACATTCCAGACATGAGTCTTCTCCCATTTTGTCTCAGGGATGCAAATGAAGTCAAATTTGCCTCCTCACATGGGCATCACCAATCCATCTTGCTTGTCGCTCATACATTGTGCATCTCAGGAGAAATATATGAGGTCATATAGTTGATTGCTGGCCCATTTTTTTTTTGTTTCCTGCGAATTTTTGAGCACCACTATTGCGATTCTTCTTTCATTTCAGCTACTCTTTATGTATCCAGCTTATTGGATGTAGATAAACAATTTGCTCCTTCCCTTTTTCTCTACTTCCTCTTCCTCCTGCTGCTACTACTAATAATGATACCTAGCATTTATATAGCTTATAACCTTAACTTGAGTCCATAAACTAGATTTATAAAATAGGGCCTGAATGTGTAGTAGTTCTGCAGAAGGGTGGTTATGAAATGATTCATGTATATGTACCCACTTGAGCAAAACTCTCTAACTGGACTGGGGGTGGGGGAAGGTTTGGGGGTTAGAGATCTCAGTCCAGTGCTAGGAAAGATCCCTTTTTCCTGTCTAGCTCCCAATGCACCCCCCTGTCACAAACAAAGGGACACCCAGCAACATATGAACAGAGTCAACCACAGATGCTTATGATAAATAATATTAAATTTAGCAAATATATTCTTTAACAGAATAAATTCAAGAAAAATGCAAATAGAAGTAAGCTTGGAGTGCAATGTAGGTGGGCCTCAGCTGGTTTGTTTCTCTCCTGCAAGCTCCTTAGATAAAAACAAACACAGTCATGCACACCTCCCAGTTTGGCCATTCAGACAGAGATCATCTCTCATGGTCTTAAAGAAAAATGTGGCAGATGCCAGCTGTTGTTCTCATCTCCCTGCCACCATGGGATGATAGCGATCTCTCTCTTCTCCTTTCATCATTTTCCTTAAGAGTCCTGAGGAGAGGAAAGGAAGCTCCCTGACACCCCCCCCCCCACCCTTTCCCCCTGTCTGTGGACTGCATTTGTGTTAGTTTTGGTCTCAAATATCATCTTTTTCTTTTCTTTTCTTTTAAAAATGGGTTTCCTTATCTTGTCAACAATGGAAATGCAGTGGCCACCCATAATCCTGACTCCAACAGCAGATGGGCACAGAAATTTTGACCTCTTCCATTTCCAACCTGGGCAGGTTTATTCTTCTTTAGGCAATTTGATCCCTCCCTCACTACTACCATATTGGTGCTAGTCCTATGCTTAGCCCAGGACTCCTAATTGACCTCAACGCTAGTAAAGCTCCAAACTCCCAAACTCAAGTGACCCACTAGCCTCAGTCTCCCTAGCAACAGGAATTATAGGAATGTACCACCATGTCCAACTCTGTTACCATCTATCTTATCAACCTGCTTGCTATTCACTTTCCAGCTCTGTCTTTCTCTTCTGAATGCCTTGCCTTCAATCAGCAGCAAGAGCTAAAAGATCATATATGCCCTTAAGATCTTCAGGGCGTTTTTGGTTGTTGGATTTTTTTTCCCCAAGTCTTCATAATCTTTAGATTCCTTCTGGCCTTATCTTTCATACCCATGTGAATCACCAGAAGTGAGTAGCAGTCATCAGACTTGACAGATCTTCTGAGGTTCTATCCCACATCCTGGATATATGTTCTGGGAAGACAGAAGGCCTCTCATTCGTCATTGTTAGAACAACAAATCACTGCCTCGTTACCCCTAGCATGTAGTCACCAATTACCACCACTTCCCTTCCTTCTGACCATTACTGGACGATGTCTCATCTGACAACATCAACGTTGTGAAGCCACAACATCTTTCAAGGACAAGCATCCTAACTGATAAATGGTCAAAGGACATGAACAGGAAATTTTCAGATGAAGAAATCAAAGCTGTCTATAGGCATATGAAGAAGTGCTGTAAATCACTTTTGATTAGAGAAATGCAAATTAAAACAGTTCTGAGATACTACCTCATACCTATCAGATTGATTAACATAACCAAAAAAAAAGAAAATAATAAATTTTGGAGAGGATGTGGTAAAATTGGGACACTGTTGCACTGATGATGGAGTTATGAACTGATCCAACCATTCTGGCGAACAATTTGGAACTATGCCCAAAGGGCAACCAAATTATGCATACCCTTTGATCCAGCAATACTACTGCCAGATTTGAACCCCAAAGAGATCATAAAAAAGAGAAAGGACCAAATGTGCAAAAATGTTTATAGAAGTCCTTTTCATAGTGGCAAAATATTGGAAATTGAGGAGATGCCCATCTATTGGGGAATGGTTGAACAAACTGTGGCATATGACTGTAATGGAATGTTATTGCACAATAAGAAATGATGAACAGGTAGATTTCAGAAAATCCTGGAAAGACTTGTACAAACTGATGAAGACTTGTACAAACTGATGCAAAGTGAAATGAACAGAACCAGGAAAACATTGTACACAGTATCAGCAACATTGTGTGATGATCAGCTATGAATGACTCCATTCTCCTTAGCCACACAAAGATTCAAAACAAGTACAAAGAACTCCCAAAAGAAAATGCTATCCATATCCAGCTAAAGAACTGATGGACTCTGAATGTAGATCGAAGCATATTTTTTCACTTACTTTATACTTTCTCATGGGGTTTTTTAAAATATGTTTCTTCTTTCACACTTGTGACTAATATGGAACTATTTTTTACATGATAGTACATATATAAACTATATCAAACTGCCTACCATTTTCAGAAGAGGGTAGGAGAGGGAGGGAGGGAGAAGAATTTGGAACTCAAAATCTTGTAAAAACGAAGGCTAAAAATTTTCTTGACATATAACTGGGAAAAAAATAAAATACTATTAAAAAAGAAGGACAAGCAGCTACTTGGTGATCAGAAGGTCTAGCTCCCTTCTCTCTGGAAGAGCCCATATCTAATATTTACCAATGTTCAGTAGCCTTTCTTCCCTCTTCCTTTTCTCCTAAAAAGCTAAAAGGCACAATGGAAAATGTACTAGGCCTGGAGTCAGGAAGACTTGAGTTCAAATCCTGCCTCAGGGAAGTACTAACTATGTGACCTGGAGCAAGTCACTTAACCTCTCTCTCCCTCAGTTAACTGATCTATAAAATGAAGAGGTTGGACTCAATGGAGACCTTTTTTCCTTTTTTTTTACTTTTTAATCTTTCTTCTGTTTTTTGTTTTGTTTTTTTTTAAAGAAGCACTTGTCTCTGATAGTTTGGAGAGTAGAAAAGTTCTTTAAAACCCTTTGCTCCTTTTCAAGGAGAGAAATAAGCCTGAACTTTGAACATATCTAGGTGACAAAGTACTTGGTGCTGGCAGAAAGGCACTGCTCTCCATGATTTCTGGAAGCAAGGCCCTTGTTGTCTGGTATCACTGAAAAGTACAGCAAATCACATTTTTCCAAAGAACATGATGATGATCTGACTTCAGTCTACCTTGGCACTGATCTTTGTGAGAAGGGTGGAAGGTGCTTATTCTTGGGAGATGCAACATTTTTATCCCACAAGTTAAAAGACTTCAACCCATAGAGGGAAGCAGTCCTTTCAGTGGTACAGACCATAACCCTTCGAGGATTTCTCATCCACTGCAATTCTTGTCCATGTCCTCTCATAAATCTTCCATAAACAATCTACCCAGCACATAGAGGCTTTCCTCTAGGTCTATTAATATTCTATGGGAAACAGTGCTGTACTAAGGCTCACCATATGCTGTCCCTTGCTTTCAGTACATGGCTGGCCCAGTTTCTTTTCTAACCAAACATTCCCTATGTGATATCTTTGGGAGAAGAAGGAGGGAGTAGAAAGAACAAGTATTTATTAAGCACCTACTATATGTCAGGTTTTAAAAATATTGCCTCATTTGATCCTCATTTTCTTCAAGAGTCCCAAAACTTTCACATGAAAAATTAAAAGCTTACAATTCTGTGTGGTAAGTGCTGTTTTTTTTATAGTTGAAGAAACTGAGGCAGACTGACTAACCCAGGGTCACACAGCTAATAAGAATCTGAAGTCATATTTGAACTCATGGCTTCTTGATTTCAGACCCAGGGTTCTCTCTACTATATCACTTGGCTTCTTTTTGTTCACAGGCCATCACTGGTAACATTCTCAACACATCACTCCATTGCCCTTTGGGTCACCAACAGTCTTGATACTTCAGAGTATCATGCTGTTCCACAATTCCATTGGCCAAAAGAAATGTGAGATGTGCCAATTTAGAGAATCTACCCCAAATGTTCACATGGACTATTTGTGCCCAAGCTGTGGCAGAATATTCTGGGCTTATATTGGTCTGATCAGCCAGTTGGACACATTGTAAGTTGACTCTCACATAATGATGTCATTCTGGTCCTCTTCAAGAACGAAGGACAACAACCAACCAGCAATGGAATACTCAAAGTGAGTATTCAAAGGATCTAACATTTCATCAGCATGAGGAACTATGTAAGGGAATTCTGTCCACTGGCAGTTATGACTCAGAACTAAATCCTAGGGAGTTGCCTGGGAATTATAGAGGTTAAGTGAATTGTCTAAGGTCATAGACATAGTAAGTGCCATAAGGAAGATTATAATATAGGTGTTCCTGACCTTTAGCTCTGAATTGTATATTTTACTTATATATATATATATATATATATATATATATATATATATATATATATATATGTAAGAAACATATATTTATATTATATGTAATATATGTGTTTATATATTGTGGATTAGTCAGTTTTTCAGTTTTTCCAACCCTTCATGACCCCATTTGGGGTTTTCTTGGCAAATACTGGATGAGTTTGTCATTTTCTTCTCCAGCTCATTTTACAGACGAGGAAACTGAGGCAAAAAGGGTTAAGTGACTTGCCCAGGGTAACTTAGCTAGGAAGTGTCTAAGGCCAGGTTTGAACTAAAGAAGATAAGTCTTCCTGACTCCAGGCTCAGCACTTTATACACTGAGCCATCTAGTTGCCCACCACATACATACACACACACACACACACACACACACACACACACACACACACACACACACACACACACACACACACACACACACTGTTTTGCCAAGACTGAAAGAGAGCAAGTGAGTTGCCCAGAGTCACACAGCAAAGAAGTGTACAAGGCTGTATTTGAGCTCAAGACTTCCTGACTCTTTAATAAATTCTTGTTGACTTCATTTGAATTAAATTTATCCATTCAATCTATAATATAAATGTGTATTAGACTAGTAAAAAAATTTAGGTACAATAGATATTTGATTTCTTCTTAATATAAAAATTTAATATGCTTTCTGAATAAATTCCAAAACAAAGCCAAGAGTATTCCTTTAAAAGTAACTCACTCAGTGGATAGTATACCAGGCCTGGAGTCAAGAGGACCTGAGTACAAATCTAGCCTCAGACACTTACTAGCTGGAATATAAGCTCCTTGAGGGCAGGCACTGTTTGACTTTTGTCTTTATTTCCCAAGAGTTTGGCACATGCTATCAATAAGCATTTATTAAACACTTATTATCTGCCAAACACTGTGACAAGCCTGGAAATACAAAGACAAAAGAAAAAAATCTACCCTCAAAAAGCTTTTATTCCCATATGAGAGACAACATGTACACAAAAATCAATGCAGGATGCATACAGGATGTAGATTTGGGAGGGGATGCACAAGTAACTGGGGAGCTGGGAAAGGTTTCATGTGGAAGGTGGCATCTAAGCTGAGTCTTGAAGAGAACAAGGCCAAAAGGCAAAGCTGAAGAAGGAGGGCATTTTCTATATATAAAAAGCAGGTTTACATACATGATTTACAACCTATAATAGAGTACCCCTTAAGTGAAGTAGGAAAAAAAAAAAAGGCTGCTAGGTTGTGTAATGATAAAATACTAGATTGGGAATCTGGAAAGCTGAGTTCAAATCCTACCATAAACACTTAGCTATATGATCCTGGGGCAAGCCATTTAAGCTCAATCAGCCTTAAGTTTCTCCATCTGTAAAACGGGGATAGTAATAGCACCTATGTCATGGGATTGTTATAAGGACAAAATGAGATAAAATGCATAAAGAAGGTTACAAAGTGTAAAGTGTTACATAAATACTAGGTATTATTACCGAAAAGTAATTTTATAAGAGGAGTTTCATTGGCATGAAACTATTAATATGCCTGCCTCAAATAAGACATTTACTTTGTTATTTCTCATATATTCTTGCAATACTCCTCAAACTTAACCCCAGTTTACCCCAAATCTGCCAGTTCAAAATAAAATATCTTAGTCGATTAACTATTTCTTTTTTCTCTTCATACAGCAAAGGCTTTGACAGATATTTTTTTTCACTGGATTGACCCCTTTTAAAAATTCAGATCAGATCAAGCCACAGAGCAATGGTATAGGTTGTTATCGATGTTTTCCAGAGAGAGACAACAAGGTACAGAGAGGAAATTCCTTATCAGAAACCACCTTCCGGTGAGTCAGCAGCGAAGCTAGAGGCTGGCTGTAAAACTCCCTGCCTACCAGATCTGATATATCCCCATATTCCCTCTACCTCTACTCCCCTCCCCACCTTGTCTGTGAAAGGAGGTCTCATTGCCTTTGGGCAAATATTGACAGAGTTGAAGGGCAGAGCCATGAGTGGGTGCGTCTCTTTCTATTACCTCATGTCAGGAAGTTTCTAGTCCTCCTCAGCCTGAAGAATCCTTGGACTCTCACTGAGTTAAGGCTTTGCTTTTTCCCAGGTAGGGTAACAAAATTTGTACCAAAAGGGGAGGACATTTATGAAGTATTTACTCCCAGAGGCCTACAGTCTTGAATCTCCCGTTGAGCCTGAAGAGAACTGGTTTATGAAAGTTAACTGAATAGCTGATAGGTAGCTAGCCAGCTAAAGAGACAGATATTTAGGGATGTGTTTAACAGAATGCCTCTGGGTATGGGCAGCAGAGATTAGGGTGGGGTTGGAACATGAGTGTGTGAAAGCCCAAGAACTGAGAGCTGAGAGCTTGGCCTCATATGTATTAACAGCAGCACCTCCTCCACCTTTTCTCCCTTCTTCTTACCCACCCCCAAGGAAAAGAACCTGGCCTACAAAGCAATCTTTCCTTTTAGAGAGATGTGGAAGATGAAACTCAGATTAGTAACTTAATTTTCTGGGGCTATTTTGTAGATGCCACCTGGATTCAAGAACTCAGAAAGAACCAGGTTTCCTCGGGAACACTTCCCAAGGTGGTCTAAAACCCAAGTTGTTCATTTTGGCTCATTCGCACATCATTATGTGACACCAGATTTCTCCATTTAGGACATCTAACAGCCAAGAGGCAAACTAAGAAAGGCTTCTTTGGGCATGTTCATTGTAAAAGCTGCATAGCAACTGCTTTAGAAAAGGCCACTGCAAAGTCCCCTGGTCCCTGTTGGTTGTAAGCCAGCAGCAATTGCCTGTAACACCACATGTGGGTTCCTTAGAGTTTTCACATTGGTCTCTTCCTGGCCACTCACTGGGAACCACCATGACTGCTGGGCAAACAATGCGGGTGAATGAACATCGCCACCAGAACTGACTGGGAGGGTGGGGGTGGGGGGATGGGCAGTGAAACCAAAAGGCTGGGACCTCCTAGAGAGTGAGATTGATCTTAGAGGGGGGTAGCTCCACATGGTAAGGGGCCACTCAAGTGAAACAGGAAACAAGAATCCATCAGACTCATGAAAAACAAGTAGAAATGCAGGCTGCATCAATTAAATAAGCTGCCATGTGCATATAAAACTAGTAACATGGGAATACATATTTTTATTTATTTATTTCCATGTTTTAGAGACAGATAGATGCTTGATATAGATTGATACAGAGTACAGCAGATAGATACACACAGTAGAAACACATAGAGTAAATACTTACATATTAGTAGATATACAGAGAGAGAGAGAATTGATAAGATATATACCTACATAAATACATGTAGTAGATATAGATAGATGAAAGAGAGAGAGAGAGAGGGTGGGGAGAGAGGAAGACAGAGGAAGAAAGGGGGAGAGAGAGAGAGAAGGACTGAGGGAGGGAGAGAGAAAGAGAGAGAAGGGGGGGGACTGAGGGAGGGAGAGAGAGAGAGAAGATAGATATAGATACAGATACACAGAGACTAAGAGGGGTAGATGTAGTGAGAGGACAATTCCAAGGGACTAATGATGAAGCATAGTATTCACTTCCAGAGAAAGAACTGATATTATTTGAATACAAACTGGAACATGCTATTTTTCACTTTCTTTCTTTCTTTCTTTCTTTTTCTTTTATTCAAGTGTTCTTCTACAAAATGACTCATAGGGAAATGTTTTACAGGATCACACACGTATAACCTATATCTGATTGCTTACTATCTCAGGGAGGGAGGGATAGAATTTGGAATTTGGAACTTTAAAAAAACGTTAAAAAATTGTTTTAGCATATAATTGGGGAAAAATAAAATAAATGTTAGCAAGATATATTAAATTTCAAGAACTGGAATAGTAAATAGAAGATTTGCCTTGCAGTAAGGAAGGCCTCGGTTCAAGACCCACATCAGCTACATACTCCTGGGTAAGCATGGGCAAATCCTGTGATCTCTGAGTATCTCAAGCCACTTCTTTAACACAGGCAGGTTACAGATAAGGTGTCAACATACATCAATAGATAGAATTTTCTCCACAATGATAAAATCACATGTCTGGATGAATATTTGGAAATAGAAAACTTCTAAAACACAGTATATGAATATATGCTTAGACATCACATTTCTGGGGGAAAAGTGTATAGTTAAATAGTGAAAAACACAGTCACTTAGAGTTTTAATAATATCCTATTCTTTAAGTATTTTCACCCCATTAACCATTTACCACAATTTTTTCCTTCTTGAAGGTCTCTGTTGTTGTTGGTCAGTCATTTTCCAATTATGTCTGACTCTTTCTGACCCAACTGGGGGCTTTCTTGGCAAAGTTACTGGAGTGGTTTGCCATTTCCTTCTCCAATTCATTTTACAGATGAGAAAACTGATGCAAACAGGGTCAGATGACTTTCCTGGGAACATACAGCCAATAAGCATATGAGGCCAGATTTGAACTCAGGAAGATGAGTCTTCCTGACTCCAGGCCCTTGCTCTATCCACTGTAGTGCCTAGCTGCCCAGAGCTGAAGGCTTCTATTTACTATCTTTTTCTCCCTTTTTCATATAAGATTAAGGCAGCTAAGTGGTTCAGTGGATAGATTGCTTAGCTTGGAATCAGGAAGACATGAATTCAAATCCAGCATCAAATACTTGCTAGCTGTGTGATCCTGGGTAAGTCACTTAACCTCTATTTGCTTTAGTTTCCTCAACTGTACAATAGGGAAAATAATAATAAGTTGACATGAGGATCAAAAAAGTCGACTCTATAGAAATGGCAGCTATTATTTAAGTAAAGTAACTATATCAAGGATCTCATCTTATGTAAAGCTGGCCTTCTCTGGAAGTCATGGTGGTTGTGGAAAACACTTTTAGATCATTTTTGGCTCTAAGAAGTTTCAAATGAATCATAAATTTAGAGCTAAAAGTAGGGGTGTTCTGGAACCAGCTTGTATTGACGGACAAAAGCTGGTTGCTAAATTTTCAGTGGGAACATTTAAACCTCTGAAATCAGCAAATTTTACAAATTAGTGCCTAATTTATTGTTTTGTTGATTGTCTAGGCTTAAGAAAGTGATGAAGAAAATATTAATAATACAGCAGATTAAACTTTAAAATGTATTGTCTATACTTTTTTTTCTTCTGAAGATCCATCTGTTAAACATTTACAAGCACACCCCTGGCTGGAAGAGACCTTAGAAGTCATGTTGTCTAACTCCTTCACTTTTCAAGGAAACTAAGTCCAGAAATCATAAGTGATTACTTCAAGGTTGTAAAAGTAGTAGTAAGTAACAGAGCTAGAATTCACACTCAGGTCCTCTGACTACAAAATCTATCCTATCCACTGAACCACCAGGCCTCTCAGAAAGTAACCTGGCTCTTGCCATTACATGTCTTTATTCAACCTCAAGAAATAAAGCTGTATAACAAAAATTTGGGGGCAAGAATGACTTTGAATGTCTAATTCATACTGAGTATCACAAATACTCAAACAAAATGTAAATGATCCATGAAGGAAGATGCTATCTACCTTCAGAGAAAGAACTGATAAATAGATGTATAATATAGTGATAGATAGATAGATACATAGATACATAGATATATAGATAGATACATAGATACATAGATACAT
>CM053589.1:38041216-38080288 GCA_028646515.1 Pseudochirops corinnae
AGATAGATAGATAGATAGATGGATGGATGGATAGATAGATGATAGATAGATAGATAGATAGATAGATAGATAGATGGATGGATAGATAGATAGATAGATAGACAGACAGAAGAATAGATGATAGATTTGTGTTTAATTGTAGCCTTTTCTAGGGTAGAGTGGGGAGGGAAGAAGAAAAAAAATACACAATAGAGAACAAAAGAAAACAGAAAGAAACACAGAAAAGCAGAGTAGCTTTAAAAACAATGGGTAGTATTTATTTCATTGCTTGTTTTTTTTTTAAGTGAATAGATGGAAATAAAAATTCATGTTATATTTCATTCTTCTCTTTATGTTGTGCTGTGTACATGGAAATGTTTTTTTCTTTTTGTATTTTTGTTCTTTTTGTATTTTTGTACTTAAGTTCAAAAAGTTTAAAATAAATTTTTAAAAAGAAAGAAAGAAAGCTACAGAAAAACTGCGGGGTTCCTGGTATTAAGAGAATTTACTACCAGTTCCTAAGCATTGAGAGAAATTTGGTAACCCTCAAAGTTCAAAAGAAGGGGGAAGCAATTGCTTTGGGAAATATTTTTCCTTTCCAAAGTACTTTGGTTTTCAGTTACATTTCTCATTTTGGTTATTTTAAATGTCATTCTCAAAAGATATTTTGATCTTTGCAGAGGGTGTTTGGTATAGTGCATAGTAAGATGATCTCAAAGCCAGGAAGATTGACATTTGAGTCCTTTCCCTGACACCACTGACTGTGTGTCCCTGGTAAATCTTTTAATTGCTAGGTACTCTAAACCTGGGGTGGGGAACACCTTGAGCCACAGGTGGCCTCAAGGCCTCAGGTTCCCCACCCCTGTTCTAAACCTATGGTGTCTAATACAAATAGAAGTGGGACCCCTAAACCACACAAAAATATGCTTGCAGGCCACATATTGACTTAGAAAACCATATAGTAGCATTATCTATGTTCTATTGTATTTTTATTTATTTTGTTAAATATTCCCCAATAACATGGTCATCTGACTACAGCCTCCCTCAGCAGTGTTACAGTCACTATTGGCTGAACATTTCACCCCTCTATAAGCTGCAGAGAAGGAAAACTTGTATTGGAAGAAAGAAGTCCCTCCCTTGGTCAGTAAAATTATAGATACAGTCCCTGTCACTTAGATCTTTAATTCCTGGAGATATCATTGTGGCTTCCAAACTATGTGTTTCCCAAATCAGAATATTTCCCCCTCAATTTATTAAATTATTTATTTTTCATTTTTAACGTTCATTTCCATAAAGCAAAGTTCTAATCATAAAAATCATTAAAATATAACAGACTCTCCATATAGAAGACAGAAACAAAATATATATTCAGACAACAGAAAGTCAAATCCCGACACCAGGAAACTGAATCTATCATAGCAACATAGAAGTTAATACACCACAGTGCAGCAAACAGCCACACCTTTAGCCTTCCCACAAATCAACACTCAGAAGCCTAGCTGTCTCTCAAAGTTCATTCTCTCCTCCCTCCAGCTCTAACTGCTCTGACTCCCAGCTTCCTGTGGGTTCTGCTCTACTACTCAGCAAGCTCCTCCCACCATAGGCTCCATGTGATTACATTCATCCTATTAGGGGGCAGGGAAGATCTTCAAATTCCCTTTACCATTACAGGATAATGTTATAGACTCAAAACTACAGTTTGCTTTTGTTATGCAGGACAGATTAACCCTTCAGTGTTGCCCTGTGCAAGCCCAGAAGTTTCCTAGCGGCAGGAAGGACCCAGATGCACTTGGGTAAATTCTTACTATTCTGGTTCATTACTCCAACCTAGGTGGAAGCTAGGAACTTATATGTTTGTTATTCCTCAGGAGATAGCTGTCAGCTCCCAGCTCCCAGTTCACATTACAAACATTCAAAATCATGTGGCTTTTAAACAAGTCCTTTCAGTCATGTCTGACTTTTCATGACCCCATTTGGGGTTTTCTTGGCAAAAATACTAGAATGATTTGCCATTTCCTTCTCCAGCTCATTTTACAGATGAGGAAACTGAGGCAAACAGGGTTAAGTGACTTGCCCAGAGTCATACAGCTAGTAAATATCTGAGGCCAGATTTGATATCATATCTTCCTGACTCCAGATCCGACACTTGATACATTGTGCCACCTAGATGCCCGTTTTAAACAGCTAGATTTACTTATGCAGTGAAAGACAAAGAAAGGACTTGTATCCAAATGTGGAAAGAGTCAAGGGACCTTGCACCTTCACATAACAGGTATAAGCAGGTGGACATGAGAATAATCTTTCTTCAACCAGGCACCTGATTTGATTTCCACTCTAGGTCACCTTCTGGTGATTCCATGGCTCTGTTTCCCTCCTGACTCCTAAAGTACCCAGAAGGTAAACATGTATGATAATGATAGCTAACATTCATGTAGCCATCACTGTGTGCCAAGCCCTGTGCTAAGTGCTTTACAATGGTTATCCCATTTGATCCTTACCACATCCTTGGGATGCAGGTGCTATGATTATTCCCATTTTACAGATGAGAAAACCAAAGCAAAGGTAGGTTAGGTGACTTGCCTAGGGCAGAACAGCTAGTAAGCTTTCGAGGTCATAGTCAAAGCTGGGTCTTCCTGCCTCCAGCTCCAGAGCTCTATCTACAGGGCCACCTGACTTGCTAGCACCTTCCATGACCCCTTCAGGAGTTTACAAAAAATATTCCTATTCACTTTCCATTTTTTCTTCCTTCCCTTAGGATAGCTGTGATGGGTCCTCAGACCTTGTCCCCAGGCTTCTTCTTTGAAGATCTCTAAAAACAAATATGGAACTCCTGGCTCCAGGCATCTACTCTGAGGATGGGTAGTGCCTGTGACTCAGAGTGAAGAGGATTGTCCCCCTCCACAAATACTGGACATCATCTCCACCCAAAAGCAGCAACTAAATTAACACTGACTACTACGAGATTATACATAGATGGGGGGACGGGGGAGGGGAGAAGGGGGAAAAATACTAGTGTTAACTTGTCTCTTGGATTTTGTATACAAATCGGATATCATTTTTCCATTAAGTTTGATTATCATTTTAGAAAGGTTTTCATGTTAATGGCTAACATTTACATAGCACCTACTGCGGGCCAGACACTGCGCTAAGTGCTTCACAATTATTGCCTCACAACAACCCTGGGAAGTAGGTGCTATTATTATCTCATTTTACAGGTGAGGAAACTGAGGCAAACAGAGGCCAAGGACTTTCCAAGGATTACGTGGCTAGTAAGCATCTAAGAACGGATTTGAATTCAGGTCTTCCCGACTCTGAGCCCAGGCTCTATCCACTGAAGCCTAAGCTATTTTATCGGCCTAATCTTCAATTAATAATGCCTTATAAGCTTTGATTTAAAGTTGATCATTCCCTTCCCAAATTTTCTCTATCAATAAATGACATGAATAGATGCTGCCGTTCAGTGCTAATTGAATAAACTATCTACAGAAATTATTTTACAAATCAACAATTCTTTGATGATGCAAATAATTAGCCACCTATTTTGCTCATTCTGGACACTTTAATTTTGCCCCATTTGCTTACAAGTGGGTGCAACTAAATAGAAGCTTTCATCTCTTCTATTGCTAAGAGCACAAAACAGCAACATGAAATCTAGCACTTCACTCAGTCAGCCAATAAAAGATCTATTAATGGCCTACTAGGCGCTAGTCACTGTGCTAAGCTCTGGGAATACAAAGAAAAGCAAAAGACAGGCCCTGCTTCAGTAGAGATGATACTGAGAATTAAATCAGTGCTGCCATGGGAGGGGTGGGAGAGGAGGGAGGAAGGGAGAAAACTGGAAACTCAAAGTTTTAAAAACAAATGTTAAAAATGGTTTTAACGTGTAACTGGGGGGAAATAAAATACTAATTAAGTACAAAAAAATCAGTGCTGCCTTGGAACATGGGCTCCTTCTTCTCTTCTCCTCTTTGCCAAACTTTTTCATATAGTTCTCCCTCTACCTTTTCCTCCTTCCTTTTAGTCTTCAAGCAGGAAAGACTATTCCTTCTTGCCAAAGCTCATCCTTTCACAGGTACCTTTGAATCCATCTTTTCCTGCCCCCTTCAGAACCTTGCTCCATCATTCATTCCATCCCATTCATCTTTGATCTCTCCTTCCCTCCTGTTTCCTTTCCCTCTGCCTACAAACACACCCACTCAGGTCTCCCTTATCCTAAAAAACAAAACAAACTTTTCCCTTTGACCCTTCTAGCTTGTGCCCACCTCTCTCCCTCAGCCTGCCTTTATTGCTGAAGAGATTCCCCTATTCTCTAGCTTCAAGTTTCTGTCACCCACTTAACTCCCTTACAAGCTACCCTCTATCCACACGGTTTTGCTGTCACAGCTATCTTAGATGACCTCTCCCCATTTTATAGATGAGGAAATTAAAGCCTAGACCAACCAAGTGTCTTGTCTGAGGACACACAGGTACTATGAACAGAGGTAGATTCTCAACCCAGGCCTTCTTAGTCCAAAGCCAATAGTATTTTTTTCATAATGCCATACTTCCTCCGCCTAAGAGGTGCTTCCTGTGTTGATCTTTGAAGGAAACTAGAAATTCTGAGAATCAGAGGCTCGAGGGAGCACTTCCAGCATCAGAGACAACCTTTTACAAAGGCACAACAATGGGAGTTCAAGTATTAGCTTGCCGACATGTATCAATAGTGTGAAGGGGAGTAATACAAGATAAATCTGGTAGATTTGTGGAAGGGAGCAGAATGTGGAAGTAGTTAGGTGCTAGCCTGGGTAACTAGCATTCTATACTAGAGGAACTAGGGAGTTACTGATGATTTGTGAGGAGGGGAGTGACATGGTCAGACTATAATATGACTCTTATTCAATAGATGTGGAAACTGAGACCCAGGGAGGTTAAGTAACCTGTCCAAGGCCAACTAGGTCCCCTGACTCCTGGGTCAGTGCTCTTTCCACACTAGCACACTATTTCTTTCTTTCTTTTTTTTCTGTCTTTTTGGAGGGGGGAAGGCAGAGCAATTGGGGTTAAGTGACTTGCCTAAGATCACATAGTTAGTAAGTGTTAAGAGTCTGAGCCTGGATATGACCTCAGGTCCTCCTGACTCCAGGGCCAGTGCTCTATTCACTGTGCCTCCTAGCTGCCCCTACCACACTATTTCTAAATCAGTCTTGCAAACAGTCATTACTTCAGGGTAATTTTTAAATTTCTCTTGAGTGACTTAAAAAGGAAGCAGATACCATTTCATTCACTAACAGCAACTCAGTGGTGCAATGGATAGAGCCCTGGGCCTGAATTCAGGAAGATCTGAGTTCAATCCAGCCTCAGACACTTAATAGTGTTATGACTCTGGGCAAGTCACTTAACCTTGTTTGCTTCAGTTTCCTCATCTGTGAAATGAGTTGGAGAAGGAAAAGGCAAACCACTCCAGCATCTTTGCCAAGAAAACCCCAAATGGGGTGATGAAGAGCTGAATAGGACTGAAATATCTCCTCGTCATTAATAACAATAACCACAACTTAAAGTCCAAGGAATTGTGCTAGGTGCTACTGGTATAAACGTAGATATGAAACTGTCACTTCCCTCTAGGAGCCTATATTTGATCAGGAAAAACAATGTAAGCTAACATCCATACAGTATTTACTATGTGCCAGAACCTATGCTAAGCACTTTACAGTTATTATCTCATCTGATCCTTATAACAACCCTGGGAGGTAGATGCTAATATTATGCTCATTTTACAGACGATGAAACTGAGACAGATAGTTGTTAAGTGACTTGCCCAGGGTCACACACCTAGTAATTGACTGAGGCTGGATTTGAACTTAGGTCTTCCTAACACCAGACCTGGCACGCTATCTGCTGTGCCACCTGCCAACCCTGTTATATAAAACAGGTACGCATATACATAGATACAATATAAACACAAGAAAATTTTTATGGGAGGCACTATTAGCTAGAGCAGGGATGGGGAACCTGAGGCCTTGAGGCCACAAGTGGCCTTCTAGGTCCTCAAGCACGGACGGCCCTCAGACTGAGACCGAGTTTTACAGAACAAATCCTTTTATTAAGGGTATTTGTTCTGTGAAGTTTGGATTCAGTCAAAGGGCTGCATTTGAGCCCCTAGAGGACCACAAGTGGCCTAGAGGCCTCAGGTTTCCCAACCCTGAAGAGGAAGACTCTCATATAGGATTTTGTGCTTGATGTGAGCTTTGAAGGAAGTCAGGAACGCTAAGTAACAGAGAGGTGAAGAGGGAATACCTTCTAGGCCAGAAGGACAGCCTGTATCATGGATGGAGATGGGAGACAGAATGCTATGTGTTAGGAACAAGGAGAAAGCCAGTTTGACTGGGTCATAGAGTGTATAAAAGGAAATAATGTGTAATAAGCCAGAAAAAAGTAGGCAAGAGTCTGGTAGAAAGGGCTTTAAAAGCCAGACAAGTTTTTCTTCAAGCCCTAGAGACAATAGAGAGTCACAGGAGTTAATAGTGCTGGGGAGGGCAGCTGATGGATTGGAGAAGATGGATGGGAGGGTAAAGAGAGCAGAGTCAGGGAGACCACGCACCTTTTCACTCTCTGAGCTAGATTGTCCATGTGCTTTCCCCAGGAGGGGGAGTACAATTTAGGACTGTAGTCAAGCGAGTAGCAAGAACTTCTAACTCTGGGAATATTCACAGGTAGTGAAGAGAGATGTTATAACTTGTAGTCAACAGGAGGGTTGGCCTTTCCATGCCCTTACAAGAATGTAAAGGGCTGAATTCATTACCACGTCTTACTGTTGTTCCTCCCCATCAACGCTCCCAATCCCAAATTCTCCTTTCTTAACCCACCTACTGTTTTTCAGCATCCCATATCCTGTACCTAAGGCAGCCCTACAGGGGCTCTTCCTTACAAACAACGGGTCAGATTTCAGCCCCGGGCATCCTCTTTGCTCTCACCTCTGTCCCCAATTTCCTTTCAGTCTGCATGCATTTGGGCTTGGTTTTTACTTTTTTTTTTTTTGGAATGTGATCTAGAAATGAAGTCTCGTTATTTACTCTTCACATGACCAGCTCAGTGTTTGTTCCTCTTTACTTCCTTCCTTAATAAATTGTTTTGTTAGCAATGTTTATTTTTTTTCCTCTACCCCTCTATTTTTAAGGTGTTACTGATTCCCTAACACCCAAATTGCAAGGGAGTGTGTCAGTTTCGTTTCGCACTAGAATTACATAGGGAGCACGTGATGTTTTCCCCCCTGGCTGGAATTTTCCCCTTAAAAAATCCCCAGTCTTTCTTAAGAACTTGTCTGACTTCAGTTTGAGAAATTACTGGATATCTTTCCTTTATACTTTTCTATGTATCAATTTCAACTCCATGGTCAAGGTAAGTATTGAACTTGGAGTCAACAAGAATTGACTGTACCCACTGTGTAACTCACCTAAGTGGGCTGAGTTCATATAAGCTGACTACAAAAGGGCTGAGTTCATATAAGCTGACTACAAACTTGTCATGAGACAACATTGTGAAACTACTGTTGAGAAAAGCTAATAAAATCTTACCTGAATTAATAGTAGGCTGGATTCCAATCACAGGTCCTGATGACAAGGGCTATCTACAGATCAGACCTACTAAATTCACAAAGTTGGTCAGTGGGTGATGAATGTTTCTGCGACATCAATTTTCAAAGACCATCTACTAAGTTATAGCAAGATGGTAGTTTAAATTGGTAGAAGGAGTATTCATCCTGGCAGAAATGATAGATCCTTGAGTTTTGAGAGAAGTCTCCTCATAAATAAAAGCAACATACCCTCTTTACAGTGGTCAGAACCCATCTAGAATCTTATTTCATTCTGGAAAGCCACATTTTAAGAGGGTTTTTCACAAATCCATTTAGCATTGTTATATTTGCAATCCATAGCGTTCTTCACAGTTGACCTACCAGACTGGTAAAAGGACTGGACCCTATGTCACATGAGGACTTTTGTAAGGAATTTGGGTTGCCTGGGGAACATAAGAGTAGAAGGAACCTGATAGCTATGTTCAAATTTTTGATGGGCTTTTATGTAAATGAGGGATTAGGTCTATTTTGTGCATCTCCAGAACTTAGAACTTCCAGGAGGTGGAAGTCAGAGAGGTTTTTCTGTTCACTATTAGGAAAAAACTTTCTAACAATGAGAGCTGTTTAAAAATTGAATAAGCTGCCTCTTAGATTAGAGACTTCCTTGCCTCTGAAGTACTTAATAAGAAAGTACATGGGCCATCAGTCAATAGTGATAGAGATTGCTACGTTTAGTAGGAAGTTGAAATAGACGACCTCTGATATCCTCTCCAATTCTTACATTCTGTTATTCCTTAATAAAGGGGATCTTATCCTTGGGCATATGAACTTTAAAAAATATATATTTTTATAACTGTATTTTAATATAGTTTGTATTCCAATGTACAATTTGTATTCCTAGGTATTTTATTTTCCGCATTTAAAAGCATGAAACTGGGAGCAGCTAGATGGTGCAGTGAATAGAACATCAGCCCTGGAGTCAGGAGTACCTGAATTCAAATTCAGCCTCAGGCACTTAACACTTACTGGCCATGTGACCTTGGGCAAGTCACTTAACCCCAATTGCCCTCCCCCCTCCAAAAAAAAAGCAAAAAATTTAAAAAATTAAAAAAAAAAATAAAAGCGCGAAACTGAGAAGGGATCCTTAGACTTTCCCAGAATGACAAAATGGCCCATAATACAAAAAAAGATTAAGAACCCTCATAGATTATATCTGACTTTCCTCCAGTGCCTTTCAGGGGTTAACAACTAATACTGTATCTAAAATATATATTCTGAAAAACTTCTTGGCTCGTTATAGAGTATAATATGGGAGATTCCCCAAAAATAGATGAGTAATTTATCTTACTAAGTATGGCAGAGGGGGAAGGATGGCCTATACACCTTCATGAAAGATTGAAGTTCCTGTAAAATGCTTCAAATTACCTCCCTCTTCCTTTTCCTGTTTCAAAAAAAAAAAACTGACTATATAAATAGATAGGTAAGTAGAACTTTACATTTTTAGGGCCATAATCTCACATGATCCTCACAACTTTGAATAACAGGTAATATATTATCCCCCATTTTACAGAGAAGGAATTAAGACCCCACCCAAGGATAGATATTAAGCGGTAGGGATGTGACTCATTCAAAGCATCTGGTTCCAAATCTACTGTTCTTTCTATAATACCATAATTCAGGGAACATCTTCAAATGAAAGTTCTTATCTCGATAGAATTTCCTCCTAAAATAGCTAGGTTGCTCTATACAGATCCCTAGATCCCTAGAAACATCTACGTGTCATTGTTCAGTTGTATCTTACTCTTCATGACTCCATGGATCACATTGACGAGGGGGTTTTCTTTTCAAGGATACTGGAGTGGTTTTCCATTTCCTTCTCCAGTGAATTAAGACAAACAGGTTAAACGACTGGCTTAGTATCACACAACTGTTGGAGGCTGAATCTAAACTCAGAGGTTCCTGATTCTAGGCCCAGCTCTATCCACCGAGTCATCTAATTGCCTACTCTCTATATAAATAGATATGTATGTGTACATACACACATATGTGTATTGTATAAAGTCTATGTATAAATATGCATATTTGCATATATTCATGCATGCACACATATGTATATCTTTTAAATGAGAGGTTATGTTTATAGTGGATAGAGAGAAGGCCTCAAAAGTCCTAGCTCCCAGTGCTGCCTCTCACATATAGTGATTGTGTGACCCAAAACAAGTCACTTAATCTCTTAAGTACTTGATAGATGGGCAACTTTCTGAGACTAAGTTGCAGAAGAGACTAACTGCTAACAGGTATTGGTAAAGGAAATTTCCTCATCTTAGAGTTTCCTATATAGATAAAAAAGTATATGTGTGTCTGTCTGTCTGTATATATGTGTGTGTGTATATATATATATATGTATATATATATACACATACATACATATATACATATTTATATGTATATATCTCCATTGAAATTCATGTTTACAATTGTATACATACATAAACACACAGTGTTCCTAAAAGCCTTACTACAATTTTAAGCTATTAAAGCTACACTAAAATTTTTGGGATACCCTATATGAGTGTGAGGGAGTGGGAAGGGGTGGGGGGAAGGAGAAAGTTAGAGGAATCTAACGTCTCAGTAGTTTTAGGGATGTTGGTTTCAGATTTGTCAGAGATGTACCATAATTTGAAATTATATGATACACATATTTGCAAAAAACTTTTAGGTAATAGCTTGAGAAGTCATCGCAGATAAAGAAAGCCAACGGCATTGTACATACCATCAGCCACTGGAGCCCAAAGAGATGAGGCAACTTTCCCAAGGTCACATAAAGAATAAGTGAAAAGGGCAGCCAGGTGGACAGAGTGGTTAGTGGATAGAGCACTGGCCCTTGAGTCAGAAGGATCTGAATTCAAATCCAGCTTCAGATACTTACTAGCTCTCTGACCCTGGGGAAGTCACTTAACTTAAAAAAAAAACAAACCAGTAAGTGGCAGAGTCAGGCCCTGAACCTAGGTCTTCTGATCTCTGGTCTCATATCCTTTCTCTTCCCAGCTTCCTAGGGGAGACAGATGCCAAAGAAATTGTCTAAGATTAGGCACACAGAGAGGGATGGTTATGATGATAAAAATGCTTACTATTTTGCAAAATTGTAGAATCTATTATTTTTGTTGGCACTGTTCTAATGCTTTTATAGCCCTTGGCTCACTCCTGAAATCATAACACTCTTCTTCAACCAACATTAATGTTAAAAATAACTTGATTAAAGGACTGTGTCTCCTTGATCTCTCCCAAACTTCCTGAGTTAAAAAAAACTTCTAAGGATTAAATCCCCCTACAACTAATGTCATTTGGACCTATAGGCAGGAATTTCCTGAGTTCCAAAAGTTGACAGGGCAGTGTCTCAGGTGCCTTTACACAGAACACTCCATCCATGTCTAGAATATTCCTCTCCTCAACTCCACCCCCTGGTTTCTTCCAGGATTCAGCTCAAAACCCACATTCTGGGGAAAAAAATTGTTGAGCTAGAAAAAAAATATATCAAAATTTGGAAGAACAAAAGGTCAAGAATATCAAAGGAATTAATAAAAAAGAAATGCAAAGGAAGGAGAATTAAGCAGTACCAGACCTTAAACTATATTATAAGGCAACAATTATCAAAACTGTCTGGTACTGGCTAAGAAATAAGAAAGGTGGATCAATGGAATGGAGTGGAGATACACTACAGCCCTTCCTGTCCTCTCCCTCCTCCCAATGCCTTCCCTCTGAGACTATCTTCCATTTGCTCAGTCTTCTTACACCATACCCTCCACTCCTTGATCCAGTGACACTGGTTTCTTGGCTGTTCCATGAACAAGATACTCCACTTCTCAGTTCTGGTCATTTTTCTTTGACTTTCCCCATGCTTTCATTCCTCCTGATCTTCCTAGCTTCCCAAATACAAATCTACTGTCTATAAGAAGCCTTCCCTAACCCTCTAAATTCCGGTATCTTCCCTTTGTTAATTATTGCAGGGACTGTATTTTGCTCTTTTTTAACTTCAGTGCTTAGCACAGTTCCTGGCTCCGAGTAATCACCTACTATGTGCTAGATCAGCAGTTCTCAACCTGTGGGTTATGTTCAATTTGTAATAATAAAAACACATCCTGCATATCAGATATTTACATTATGATTCACAACAGTAACAAAATTACAGTTATGAAGTAGCAACAAAAATAATTTTATGGTTGGGGGTCATCCAACATGAGGAACTGTATAAAAGGGTTGTGGCATTAGGAAGGTTGAGAACCATTGTGCTAGAAAATGTGCTTAAGCACTAGGGATGCAAAAGGAGGCAAAAAACAGTTCCTGCCCTCAAGGAGTTTGTGATTTAATGGAAGAGACAAAAAGCAAAATCAAACAAATGTATACAAAACAAGCTCTATACAAGATAAGTAGGCAATAATTAACAGAGGGAAGAATGGAAAGAAGAGGGTTGGGTCAAATTTGAACTCAAGTCTTTCTGACTCCATATCACTGTGCCACCAAGCTTCCCAAAGAGCTGATTAGCATATAGCATCTCTGGACTCTTCTTCTTTGGGAAGTTAACTCCTCTACCCACAGACAATTCAATTCAATTCCCTTATATACAGGTAAGGTATATACTATGTAAATGGGAGATGATCTCAGAAGGAGATGCTGGGATGGAGAGAAGGGTGGGAGGTAGAGCTGAGACTGGAAAAGTATCCCTTGAAGAAGTGAGTATTTGAGCTGAGTCTAGAACAAAATCAAACTAGGAGATAGAGAAAGAGAGACAGATACAGCTTCTCTGATGGGAGAACCTCATCCCCAGCCAATAGGGGTGTCAGTTTTAATGTTTTCTTTCATCTTTTACCTTTGCCTCTCTCTTTATCTCTGTTTCTAGTGGGCAGCTAGATAGTGTAGTAAGTAGAGCATTGAGCTGAACCTGGAGTCCAAAAAACCTGCGTTCAGATCCAGCCTCAGAAGCTGACTAGCTGTGTGGCTCCTCTGCAAGTCACTAACCTCTGTTTGCCTCAGGTTCCTCGTCTGTAAACTGGAGATAATAATAGCACTTACTTCCCAGAGTTGTTATGAGGATAAAATGAGATGATCCTTGTAAAGTGCTGCAAACCTTAAAAGTCTATATAAATGCTAGCTGCTACTATGATCATCTCTATTCTGTTGCCAAGCCCAGCTCTATTGACTTCCCCACACACATGCACTCTGCAACATGTCTCATCTGTCCTTCCTCCCTGATTTCACTACCACTAGCACAGGACCTCACTACCCCTCAACTAGCCTTATAATAGGTCTTCGCATTTCAATTCACTTCTTCCCTTTTCTTATCTATTTTTCACAGGATATGCATTTTGTTGTTCAATTGTTTCAGTCCTGTCCTACTATTTGTGAACCTTGGTCCATGAAGTTTTCTTGGCTCTCCATGGAGTGGTTTGTCATTTCCTTCTCCAGTGGCAAATAGGGGTTAAGTGACTTGTCCAGGGTCACACAGCTAGACCTTTCTTTTCTTTCTTCCTTCTTTCCTTCCTTTCTTTTTTTTTTTTTAGGATTTCAGATATTTATTTATTTGCTTTTAGTTTTCAACACTTATTTCTATAAGATTTTGAGTTCCAAATTTTCTCCTCCCTCAGTTCTACTCTCCCCAAGACTGAGTGGAATCTGATATAGGCTATACATGTACAAACATATTAAACATGTTTCCACGATAGTCATGTTGTGAATGAAGAATTAGAACCAAAGGGAAAAATCACTAGAAAGAAGAAACAAAAAAAGTATGCTTTGATCTGCATTTAGACTCCATAGTTCTTCCATTGGCTGTAGATAGCATTTTTCACCTCAAGTCTTTTGGAATTTTCTTAGATCCTTGTATTGCTGAGAAGAGTTAAATCTATAAAAGTTGGTCATTGAACAATGTTGCTATTACTGTGTACGATGTTCTTCTGGCTCGGCTCACTTCATTCAACATCAGTTCACGTAAGTCTTTCCAGGTTTTTCTGAAATCCACCTGCTCATCATTTCTTATGGAATGATAGTATTCCATTACATTCATATACCACAACTTGTTCAGTCATTCCCTAATTGATGGGCATCCCGTTAATTTCCAATTCATAGCCACCACAAAAAGAGCTGCTATAAATATTTTTGTACATGTGGTTCCTTTTCCCATTTTTATGATCTCTTTGGGATACAGACCTGTAAAGCTACCACAAGCAGCTTTCCAGAGGACGGCTGCTATGAACAGCTTTCAAGGTTCTGATTATATAGTATAGTGAACACATAGAAGTGGTATTGCTGGGTCAAAGGGTATGGACAGTTTTATAGCCCTTTGGGCATAGTTGTAAATTGTGCTCCAGAATGGTTGGATCAGTTCACAACTCCGCCAATAATGCATCAATATTCCAATTTTCCCACATCTTCTCCAGCATTTATCATGTTCCCATTTTGTCATGCTAGCCCATCTGATAGGTGTGATGTGGTACCTAGGAGTTCTTTTAATTTGCATTTCTCTAATCAATAGTGATTTAGAGTATTTTTATATGAATATAGATATTTTTAATTTCTTCCTCTGAAAACTGCCTATTCATATCCTTTGACCATGTATCAACTGGGGAATGATTTATATTCTTATAAATTTGACTCAGTTCTCTACATATTTTAGAAATGGAGCCTTTATCAGAGACACTGATTGTAAAAATTGTTTCCCAGCTTTCTACTTCCCTTCTAATCTTGGTTGAATTGGCTTTGTTTATGCAAAAACTTTTTTAATTTAATGTAATAAAAATTATCCATTTTGTATTTCATAATGTTCTCTATCTCTTGTTTGGTTATAAATTCTTCACTTCTCCATAGATCTGACAGATAAACTATTCCTAGCTCTTTTAATTTGCTTATGGTCTCACCCTTTATGTCTAAATCATATACCCATTTTGACCTTATCTTGGTATACTGTATAAGATATTGGTCTATGCCTAGTTTCTGCCATACTATTTTCCAGTTTTCCCAGCAGTTTTTTGTCAAATAGTGAGTTCTTATCCCCGAAGCTGGAGTCTTTGGGTTTATCAAACAGTAGATTACTATAGTCATTGACTACCATATCTTGTCTAGCTAACCTATTCCACTGATCCACCACTCTTTTTCTTAACTAGTACCAAGTAATTTTGATGATTGCTGCTTTATAATGCAGTTTTAGATCTGGTGCAACCAAGCCACCTTCCCTTGCATTTCTTTTCACTTGATATTGTGGACCTTTTGTTCTTCCTTTTCAAAAAAGATGAATTTTGTTAATATTTTTCTAGTGCTATAAAATAATTTTTTGGTAGTCAGGTAGAATTGTCATTTTTATTATATTAGCTCAGCCTACCCATGAGCAACTGATATTTTTCCAATTGTTTAGATCTTACTTGATTTGTGGGAAAAGTGCTTTGCAATTGTGTTCATATAGTTCCTGGGTATGTCTTGACAAATAAACTCCCAAATATTTTATGTTGTCTACAGTTACTTTAAATGAAATTTCTCTTTCTGGTTCTTGCTGCTGGGCTTTGTTAGTAATATATAGAAATGAGCTAGGCCATTTCTGAGGCAAGGTTTAAACTCAGGTGTCCTGACTTCAAGGCCAGCATTCTATCCACTGTGCCACCACAGACCCCATCAATTCACTTTTCTGCTCAAAGAATCGTCAGTGACTCTCTGCTGACTACCAAATCACATTCATACTCTTCTGTTTGGCGTGGCAGTCGTCCTCATTTCTGACTTCACTTTCCCTTTATGGCCTAATCTCATATTGCAACTAGTTAGGCTCTAGCCAGACCATTCCCCAGCCACGTCCTACACTTATTATTCATGCTGGTCACTTTGTTTGAACACTTTTACATTTAATATATTTAACTCTCATGTTGAATTGTTCTCTCAAACCCAACTCAAATATTATCTTCTCCCTGTTCTTAACACAGTAGGAAATGAGCAAAAGTTTGGTGAATTGAATTATCTCCGTGCTGATGGGTTGAATCTCAAGGCGGACTGTGTATTTTGAGGTTGGCCATGCCTTCATCAGTGTCTAAGTCCTTGTCCTCCCTGACTCAGTTGCTTCATTGGAGAAGTATAAAGTCTATTCTTTTACATGGAACTCCATCTGGGTAAAACTGGAAAAAAAAATGCCATTCCACCTACTTGCAAAGTAAATGTAAACACAGAGGAAGGGAAAGTGGAAGTTAAACATATTAGCAAGACTGACAGCCAATTCACCACATCCTGCTGCATAGATGGTTTTCATCTCCACTCCCAGAATAGGATTTAGCTACCACACACACACACACACACACACACACAGAGCTTAAGTCATATTTTTGGTGCCTTTCAGTCGCTTCCTTTTATTGAGCGAGGACTAAACCAACTGTCTGAGTGGGGGAGGACAGTACAGAATGACTTAAAAGATGAAGAGGGAAAAAAATGTCAGGGTGTTGGTAAAAGCCTGTTTCCCTTTGGGTATCCAGAGAAGCCAAGCTATCAAACACTCATCTTAACTACTCGATGAGGCACAAAGAAGCCTAGAAATAAAAGCTATTTCAAAAACTCTTTTATTGCTCCATACTTTCAATCACATATCTTGGGCTCAAGGTGTGTCCAGGAGTCTCTTAAATTGTTGACTCAATACAGGAAGTTGTCTCCCCTCAGGAGAAAGCATAACTATATAGACTTTCAAAGGCTAAGCAAACAAAGATAATAATACTTGAAGTCTCTGTGGAGCCTTTATTCTGGGGAACTTAATGTGTTCCACAAATACATCATCATTCCCTCTTCCTGAGTGGGGGAGAGATTGTAAATTTCCTCAAGGTCACCTAGGAATAGAAATCAGGGTTTGGGACAGGAAGCACAAGGCAAAGGATTACGAGCTTCCTCCCTCTTTCATTATATAGTGTTGTCTCATCTCTAGAGGCAACAGCACGGAGACCATCCCTTGCAGACAGCCAGCTCTAGCCTCAACCAATGCAGCTCCCTGAGACCAGGATTTTGTGCACTGGTTCAAGAACAATTCATCAGGTGCAGGCCCATTTAAAGTCATTCAGTGCAGCTTAGATCCAGTGAGTTCGTCCTGTTTGGTTCCTCTGGACCAAGTCAGGCAATGTCTTTGGCAGTTTACCTCAGTCAATTTCTTAGAGCACTGGAGTGTTCATCTTTATTACACATCTCAATGGTAATGTTGGGAAGCAGTGATCCATGGTGAATAGAGCTAGCCTCGATCAGGAAGTCCCACTTCTGACACATGCTGGCTGTGTGATCTGGCACCAATCACTTAACCTCTCAGTGCTCTAGGGCCAGAGGTGTCAGACGGGTGACCCCCAAACTCCCAGATGCCTGAACCAGCTTAAAATGCAATTGGGAAACGTTTCACAAAATAAATAAAATACAATACAACATGGGTAACGTTAATTTGTGGTTTTCTACGACAATATGTGACCAGCAGGGATTCCTTTTTGTTTGAATGTGACACCACCACTTCTAGCCATTCAACGAGCATTTATTAAGGACCTACTGTGTGTCAGTAAGAGTGATGGAAATAAGGACAAAAAAATGAAATAATTCTTACTGGCAAGGAACGTATGTATATTCTATTGAGGAAGACAATACATACAGACACAAATACACACACCACATGTATGCACGTATATGGCACACATATACTACATAGAGAGTGCTGGACATAGAGTCAGGAAGACCTGAGTTCAAACCTGACCTTCCTAGATGTGTAACCCTAGACAAGTCACTTAACTCTTATTTGACTCAATTTCTTCCACTATAAAATGAGGAATATAATGCCACCTAGCACCCCAGGCTTGTTGTGAGGATCAGTTTGATGTGGTTACCCACAAAGAGGGTTAGGGTGATGAGAGACTATTTGTAAAGTGCTGAGCACAATGTCTGCTAGGTAGTAGACTCTATAGAAATGTTGCTATTGTTACATACAGAATAAACTATGAAGGGAATAAAAACAAATCATTCAAAGTAGTTAAATGCAAGTTAATTGAAAGAAAGAGCACCTACAGTTGGGTGAAACAGAAATGGCTTCATGTAGAAGGTGGTGCTTGAGGAGGAAAAGGATTCTTCGAGGAGGAGGTGACAAAGAAGGAAATTACAGATATTTATTCATTCAATCGAATTTTATTAAGTGCCTACTGTGTGCCAGGCCCTGTGCTAAGAGCTGGGGATACAAAAAGATGCCTTCAAGGAGCTTACGGTATAAAGGGAGAAACAAAAATGAAAACAAAAATTTAAATGGGCAAGGAGATTGGAGAGGAGCTGGGGGCCAATAGTATTGAATATGTAGCCTAGCCAGATCTTCCTTTATTCTTGTGAACTGTGTTCTTGGAAAATGTGCATTTTCTCCCAACTTTTATTCAAATGTCTAAAATGCAATCTCTTGGAAAAAAGAGAAATGGCTCAGCACATGATAGCAATACACTTAAGAACCCTATCATTCATGTTGAGGAGCATTTTTGGCCTTTGTGCTGAACTGGTTGGTTGTACGCGTAGGGGTCCCATTTAGCTCCCTCAAGAAAAGCTAATCCAGGGCGGCTAGTGGCACAGTGAATAGAGCACCAGCCCTGGAGTCAGGAGGACCTGAGTTCAAATGTGGCCTCAGACACTTAACAATTACTAGGGCAAGTCACTTAAACCCAATTGCCCTGTCTTCCTCCCTCCCCCCCCCCCAAAAAAAAAAAAAAAGAAAAGTTAATCCAAAGGTAATTGTATGATTAAGCCATGTACTCTTTGTACATTCACAGGTATTAAAAATTCATGGTAAATCCCAGTACATTAATTCTCATCAATTCCCCAGAACTTAAATTTGTCAGAAACCAGGCTGGTTGTGTGCCCAGAAGAAAGCTATGCACTTAGTAGTTATTCAATCAGTGTAACTGACTGTTTTTGCTGTTGTTCTGGGTATTTATGAAAATATAGAGGCTGGAAAAACCACAGTGAGACTTTTCCACCCTTTTCCTTACAGTATCATAGATCTAGGGGGATGCATAGATGCAGGGGATCTCATAGGTCAAATAGTCTCTCATATTACAGGTCAGGGAAACTGAGGCCTGGAGAGATTTTCACTGCTGGAAGTCACAAAGACTGAAGCATTAGATGGGGCACTTGAATATAGGTCTTCTGATTTGCAGACCCAGTATTCCTTCCACTGCACTGCCTACCTCCTTCTGGTTCTTTTTTGAACTTTAAATATTAGAGCCAGATGGGCCCTTAGGAATCAATCAGTCTAATGAATCCAAAAGGAAGAGAGGAGAAGGAAGAATCAATCAATCATAAGTACTTATTACATTCCAGGTGTGGCACTTAAGTGATGCCATCATGCATAAAGTGCTGGGCTTGGAGTTGGGGAGACTCATCTTCCTGCGTTCAAATCCGGCATTTGGGGCCTTTAATGGCCATTTACCGGCTGTGTGACCCTGGGAAAGTCACTTAATCCTGTTTGCCTTAGTTTCTTCATCTGTAAAATGAGATGCAGAAGGAAATGGCAAACCACTCCAGCATCTTTTCCAAGAAAATCCCCAAAATGGGAACACAAAGTCAGACAGAACTTGGGGAAATGACTAAACAACAGGATTCCTGGCACTGAACTAAGTGTTGGGGATGCAAACAGAGGCAAAAACATAGTCCTTGCCCACAAGGAGCTTACATTCTAATGGAGGAGGTAATATGTAAGTAATTAGGTAGCAGGAGATATACATAGAATAGGTGGAAAGTAATCTGGGTGGGGAAAGTTATAGCCTGGGAGTGGAGTGGGGGGACAGGAAAGTCCTCCAGGTTAGAGTTGTTTTGAAAGAGATTTGAAGAGGAAGATAATTTTTAAGTAATTGAAAGTGAGTGTTTACATTTCAGATTCACTTTCAAGTTTCAGGTTTACATTTGAACTCTAATTAGCTCAGGGGAAAAGGGGAGGCAGGTGGCTGGAGACAGAAAATCACAGAATCTCAAAGTTGGAAGGAAACGTAGAGGTCATCTAGTCTAATCCATACCTGAGGAGGAATTCACTCTAAAAGAGAATCTTTCAGTCTCTTCTTAAAGACCTCCAGGGGAGAACTTCCTCCCTTTCAAAGCCCGGATCCTTCAGCTCTAATTCTTTGGGAATTCTTTTTACATGGAACCAAAATCTGCCCCTTCTTCAATTTCCACTGATTGCTTTGACTTCTACCTTCTAAATCTAAGAAAAACAAATCGAATCCCCTTTTCACATGACAGCCTCTAAAATATTTGAAAACAGCTCTCTATCCCTTTCTCAGTCTTCTCAAGATTAAACTTAATGAAGAATTGAAGGAAGAGGAAGAAGAAAAACAAGAGAAGGAGGAGGAGGAACAGGAAGAAGAGGAGGAGGAGGATGAAGAGATATTTTTATATGATTTTGTGTTTTAAGTGAAAGCCTCTCCCCCACTTTTGTTAGTCTATCCCCTCATTCTTCTGCTGGTTACCATCTTCCACATATGCACCTCATCCAGTCATACCCTCCCTACGCAGTGCTCAGATTCAGAGCTATGACTCCTCCCCATTCTCCATTAAAACGAATTCCCTCTAAGGCCTTATCTCAGGGTTTAATCTAAAGAAAACAGGTGATAAAATTAATTTACACTAAAATATTAAACACGCTACTTCTTAATCTATGACCTCCGCACCTAGACTATTTGCATCTTAAAAAGGGATAAGGAGATATGCCAGTGCCTTAACCCAAAGAGATACTCTACAATAATAGAATTTTATGTACAGTGACAAGTTGGAGAAGAAATATTTTGTGTCAGGGACCTTCTCAATAGACCTTCATTTTCTATTCTGACTAAAGGTAAGGTTGGCCCTGTATTCATATCCTTGCCAGATTTTTTTTCCTCTTGTCCAGCCTTGCCAGAAAGTCTCTTGAAATTCCATTTCCTACATGGGTCCTGCCAAAGTTGGGCAAGTGGAGAAAACTATGTGTTCCTTCACATCTTCATTTTTAGCACTATTGACTCTTACCACCCTGAGGAATGCTCTCTTCTCTAAGCTTCTGTCCCTAGGCTGATATTTTCAGTAAGGCTGGAATGCTAAGACTAACAACCTTCACTCTGCCCTTGTTGACAGGACATTTATGGGGAGTTTACCTGAGCAAGAACAGGCAGTTCTGTTATTCTGCTGGAAACCTTGAAAACCAAAGTGGAAAATATAATGGTGATATCTTCAGGAAACAAGAAAATAGCTACTCACAATTTTTAAAAAAATTAAAAGCCCCAAATGTGACAATGTTTGGCCTTTCCTCTCACTATCCATTGAGCTTTCTTTAGGAAAGCCTTCAAAATACCTATCCATGACAACCTGCCAGTCCAAATCAAGCAACCATCGCTATCAATCTGATGAAGTGTAGGCTCTGGGAGCCCCCTTGAGCTCTCAATGAATTTTTGAGGTACAGGTTCTGGGACCCCACCTTGAGCTCTCCTTGAATCTTCCCAAGGGAAGGCATTTGCCTAAAGTTATGGGCCTTAAGTTGTGCCCAAGTCTTTAGCCCTCCTTCGTTCCAATAGTTTCCCACCCTTAATGTTCCTGTTCCCACTCTTGAACTGGCCTGGCCCATCATGGTCTATGGTCTCTAGGTAGCCTCCAGCAACTTACCACCCTCAATCACTCATTACTGGAGTCTGACCTCATCTGACTCCTCCTGAAGACCCTCCCCAAACTCCTCCTCTAGACCACCCCTAGATTCCTCCCACAACCTTTCTGTGTGTAAAATCCCATCTTCCCTCCATGTGGTGTGAAAGCTCCATAGAATGACCTAGCATAGATTGGGGCTCCTTAAGACTCTACCCCATATGGTGAACTTTTAATGAACTTCCAATAAACTTTACTTTTCTTTGGCTGAGAAGACTTGAGTTGAATTCTTTCCACAGGGTCTTGGACAACCCTAACCCTCTTAGTGGGTAAACCTCTTCAAATCCTTTACATGTTCCCTCCTTTGAAAGTAAGTAATGCATAGATTCATGTGTTTGGAGCTAGAAAAGACCTTGAGAACATCTAGGACACCCCTCTCATTTCGCAGATGAGGTAACTGAGATCAGATATTACAGTCAAACAATTGGTCTAAAGTGACACAGGTCTTAAGTATCAGAGACAGAATTTGAACCTGGATTTTCTTACTCCCGAGTCAGTGATTTTTTTATTTTACCTTATTGTTTTCCAGTAGTTTTAAATAGAGGCCACTAGGAAGCCCAACCTGAATTTGGGTAGGTCAAAGGAGGAAAAAAGGAAGATTCTTGGCATCCCTTCCTTCTGTCTTTATCAAGATGGATTGGGACCTCCTGAACTAATAGGTATAGACCCACTATCTACTATAAGGTAAGGGCAGCTCCTGCAAGAGCATCATAAAAATTTGTACCAAATACATTTTTGTCCAGTATAGTTTTGCTGTCAATATATTGACAATCTAAAAATGCTTCATGGAGAAAAGAGAGAATTTAGTCTGAAAATCCACCTATATGGTATAACTGACCTCAGGAAATCTAGTTCATTTAAGGTCTTAGGTATCGAATCATTTGGGTTTTTTGATGTGGAAGAATACTGGATTTAGAAGCAGATGTGAGCTTGAATCAGCTCTACTGACATACTCCTTGCCTGGAATTCATTCCCTCCTCACCTCCTCCTCTTAGCATCCCTTACTTCCTTCAAAATTAGGCTCACCTTGGCATAAAGACTTTTTTGATTTACTAATGACTCATACCTCCCCACACACAAATTACCTTGGATGTGTATGTAACACAGGGTCTGGGGCAACTATACTAAACACCAATTTGCACTGGAAGATTAGATTCCCAGAGGCTGGCTAGCTACTTTGGTCCTCAGGGTTTGGGAAGTAACTCTGAGGGGTTGCTCTAGTACCACAGCTCATAAGCCCCCACTGGTATACTTCCTCTATTCTTGATCAGTTGATAACAATTAACTAATAAGGCTTAATTAGCCATTAGAAATAGAAATTTACTAAGGTTGTGAACAGTTGTTACAAGCATCCCACCCCATACCCCATCCAAAAAAAAAAGTCTGGGACACTCTTTCCCACAAAGACATACAGAGTCTCAGAGAAAGTGAGCTCAAGCTTAGAAAACATATATGACAAAGGGGTAACCCACACAGTCCCTGGTTGGATGGAAATCCTTTTCTCCTTTTGTGGAATCCCGATAATATTTCCCTTGGGTGATATTCTCAGTAATTTGTAATTGTCTTTCTTTAATATCTCTTGTTGGTCCTCAGTTCCCAGAATAGATGTTGCCATCAACTTTTCTGAGGATACTCATAGGATGCCAATGGGGAAATCCAAAATCTTTTGACATTTTGAAGTTCATAAGGTCATCCTTTGGGGAAGCAGGGGAGGCTTAACTGGAACCTCTCATTGGTATAGACTAAGCAGATACTCAAATGCTTGAGTTCCAAACAGGCTTATATTTTATACAGTTCCATGGGGGTCACAGAGTCTTCTCAACCAATCCCAATACAATCCCCATGTGATATTGATGATGTATAGGCTCTGGGACCCCCCCTTGAGCTGTCCTTGAATCTTTGAGGTACAGGCTCTGGGAAACCCCTTGAAGTCTGATTGAATCTTCCCACTTGATGAGGCATTTGCAGAGGTCATAAGTATTTCATTGTGGCTGGTCCCAAACCTCTGTTACTAGCCTGGCCCTCCATTGTACATCTGCTTCCCACCCTTGAGCCTATCAAAATATCAATCCACTCTTGCATTGACCTCATTAACTCCTCCTGAAGACCCTCCCCAAACTCCTCCTCTAGACCTCCCTTAGATTCCTCTGTATATAAGAATCCCATCTCCCTTTCATGTGGTGTGAGAGCGCCACAGAACGCCCTAGCACAGACTTATTCTGTGACAGACTTACTCTGTCCTGCTTGCAAGCATCACAGATATGCTCCTTAAGAGTCTACTCCATATGGCAAACTTTTAATGAACTATTAATAAACTTTACTTTTCTTTGGCTGAGAAGACTTGAGTCAAATTCTTTCTGCAGGACCTGGCATATTGGTATTGTGGGGTCTCCAGAGCAACCCTAACCCTCCAGAGCTACCCTAACCTCTTCAGTATCATTTCATTTCATACAATTCCTTGAAGCATTCTACTCTTTTCTAACTTGATTAAGTAGTTATAAATCCTTTGTTTTCATGCCTTCGATAGATTGAATCAATAAAGGGGTTCTTACCTAATTCAGGTAACTTATCAACTTATCCAGCTGGATTATTTTGTAGTAGCTCTAAGTGGAGTGGCTGCTTGATTCATTGATTGCCTGATTCAATTAGGAATAAAAAGGAAAAATTAAATTCCCTGACCTCAAAGATTTTACATTCTGAGGAGAGGTGAGGAAGACACATGTGTATATAAATTGGCCTAGAAGACCCAATTCTGTTTTTTTTAGACCCAATTCTTTGTGATGAATCTCTCTAGGGTTGTGATGCAGTCAGCTCTTACTTTCAAAAGCTTCATTATTAAATTTTCATGCAAGCATTTACATCTTGGAAATAAACACTACAAATTAGGTTTGATTTATTTTTTTGTTGATTGTCTAGAAAGGGATGGAGGAAATGTTAATAATGAGCACTGAATTTAAAAGTATGCACTGAGTTTTTGGAGATCTTGTTGTTAAACATTTACCAATGCACTCTTGGCTCTCCCCCAAGCTTCCATACAGGAGATTGGAACCAAGCAAGGAATGTCCGTGAGTTCTCCAGGGAATGGCCCCTTCAAATCAGTTCACCCATATTATGCTTATATGTATATATGTTGTGTTTCTCCCATTCTTCCATAGAATGTAAAATCCTTAAGGTTGGGGACTATTTCATTTTTTTTTTGTATCTCCAGCACAATGCCTAGCAAACAGTAGGCACTTAATAAATGCTTGCTGATTGATGGTTTTGGTCAAGTTGTTTAAGTTCTCTGAGACTCCATTTTCTTATCTATAAAATGACAGGTTGGACCAAGAAGTGTCAAACATCCCTGTCAACACTTGGAGTAGAACCAGATTAAAATGTAATTGAAAAACATTTAACAAAATAAATAAAAATACAATGAAGTTTAAATAATGCTAATATATAGTTTTCTAAGTCAATATATGACCCACTGGGATCCTTACGTAGGGTTTAGTATCCTCTCACTCACCCCCTCACCCCCACCTTGTATTGAATTTAACCCCACTGGACTAGATGACTTGTAGGCCCCTTTCAGCCCAAAAGCCTAGGAGGAGACTCTCAGAATGGACTTTAGATTATGTGTTTTGATACACTTAAAAGCACTCTCACTGATCTAAAAGGGAATCTATGTCTACACTGACATCAACATTCCCTTGTGCTGAAAGTAGAAACCAAAAAGTCAGAAATACCTTTGGAAAGCCCAATCAACTGAGTCTTCCAGAGTCCTTTTTTCTCAGTTCATCTTCTCTAATACAAGAAAAGTGAGGTGGGAGTCTTTCGTGTTCTTGAAGAAAGAATATATCACCATAAGTAAGAGAATAGGATAAACACTGGTGTTAGACTAACTAGAAGTTTGTTGTCATTGTTCAGTCATGTCTGATTCTTCACTATCCCATTTGGAGTTTTCTTCGCAGAGATACTGAAGAGGTTTGTCATTTCCTTCCCTTCTCCAACTCATTTTACAGATGAGGAAACTGAGGCAAACAGAGCTAAGTGATTTGTCTGGGGTCACACAGCTAGTAAAATTGTCTGAGGACAGATTTGAACTCAGAGAGACAGATCTTCCTGATTCCAAACCCAGTGCATCCATTGTGCTATCCAGCTGCCCTAACTATAAGTTAGAAGACCTCACTTCTAGGCCTGGAGCTGCCACTGACCAGTACATCACCTGAGACAATCCTTTGAGTCTTGGTTTCCTAATTTATATGTTGTTTGGACAGTAGGGGTAGGAGATGGAATAAGAGTTGGTATGAAATGAGGAAATTGATAACCACAGTAACTCACAAAGTACATTTTGAGGATCAAATTAATCTTACAGTCACATAGACCTGTCTCCTCAATTTACAGATGAGGCAACCGAGGCCCAGGCATATGAAATAATTTTCCCAGGGTCACACTGGTAGTAAATGACAGTCAGGATTCAGGATCTGAATTGCTTTGAATTGCTTTGAATCCCAAAGAAGTGATTCTCCTCCCCACCTCCCACCCATACCATACAGTCTCCTAAGGATGTGATAAGTAAAGTACTTTGTAAACTGTAACACATTATGTCATTTTATTTGCTGTTTTTCATAGTGGACCTGTTCTCACATTCTTCAGTTCAACCAAAATGGCCTTTCTGCTGTTATTCATACATCATACTCCATCTCTCATCACCATGCCTTCGCTCAGGCTGTCCCTGATGCCTAGTATGCAGTCCCTTCTTACTTCCAACTCTTAGAATCCCTAGTTTCCTTTAAAACTAAGCCGATCTGACCTTCTGTCTGAGTACCTTCCAGACTTCCCCAGCTGTTAGTTCTCCCCACCCAATAATTATCTTATATTTACATGTTTTATTTTGTATATTCTTACATTTGCATGTTTTTTCCCCTAAGAAAATGTGAATTCCATGAAGAAAGGAATTGTCTTTTGGGGACCTAAGCCTGAAATTAAAGAAGGTGCTTAAAAAATAATGATCAACACAAAAAATTTCCTGGAAAAAAGCTGTTTCTACTCTCTCTACTATTATGTGCAGTGGAGATGGAACCAAGGAGGCAAAGAAGAGAGGAAAATAAGTCAGGCACTGAACCACTAAGGGGAAATTAGGTGGCACAGTGGATAGAATGCCAGGCCTGAAGTCAGGAAGATTCAAGACACTTATTAGTTGTATGACCCTGGGCAACTCATTTAACTGTGTTTGCCTCAGTTTTCTCATCTGTAAAATGAGCTGGAGAAGGAAATGGCAAACCTTTGCCTTGAAAACCCCCAAAGGGATCACAAAAAGTGAGATACACCTGAGAAACAAGTGAACAACAAAAAGTCTTAAGGAGTTACCTACAGCACAAAGACTTTTTAAGTGATTTGCTCAGGATCACACAGCCAGTGGGAGTCAGAAGCTGGACTTGAACCCAGGTTTTCCTGACTCAGGAACAAATTTTTATCCTTTTTCTGTTTCTCTATGCATTAATTAACATGAGATATTGATTAGTATATAAATATGACACATGCTCATGAGCAATCTGTAAGACCACTTCTAGCTCTAAAAATCTATGCTTTCTCCATTATTAGGTCTTCTTTTGTAAACCCACAAACAAAAAAGGCCAACCAGAGAAAATGGTTGTCTCCCAAATAGGGCCCTTCTTATGGTGAGGTTCACTCAGAGCAGGCCCTAGCTTAAAAAGACCGAGGTCTCCCACTGCATCTGGGGCCATCACCAGTCATCCCGACCTATGTCTTGCCACTGGACTCAGGTGACTCTGAAGGAGATAGTGAGGCTGATGACTCTACACAACCCGGCCTCACTTAAATCCAATTTGCTTGCAAGTCAAGGCATCACCCTCCTGACATCATCGGTCCTCTCTAAGAACGAAGGAGGAAGAGCAAACACAACAATCACTCAGAGCTATGTAAATAAATAACAAAATGATGGGAGAAATGACTTCAGTCTTTTGTTTAAATTCATGGGTCAAAAACAGTTAAAAATTTAACACTATGGAATAAAGTGCTCACTTTTGGGCTTGATATATTTACTCTTTGGAGTATACAAGGTCATAGTTTTAGAGCTAGAAGGGTTTTTTTTTAGGGAAGGGGAGGGATTTTTAGCCTAACCCCCTCACTTCATAGATGATGAAACTAAGTCTCAGAGAAATTAACTAATTTGCTCAAGGTCCCATAGGTAATAAATGGCAGAGGTGGAATTTGAACCCAGGATCTCTGTTCCAAATACAATAGTCTTTCTGTTACAACATACTGCCTCTTTCAAAAGATTTATGAGCAATTAGATTTATTTGCAATGTGGATACTCCATCCTTCCATGCCAGTTACACCCCCCCTTCCTCACCTTCCCCTCCTTTCTCCCTTCCTCCTCCCCACTAACCTTCCCTTCCCCTGCCCAACCACACCCTGCTGCCATATCTTTTCATCCAGTTTGATTCTTAACCATGTTTCCCTCTAGGTTCTTCATGGAAGACCCACCTACTGAACTGGAGACCCTCCCAGGAAGTCTTTTTACATTTCCTGGTTACCAGTTGAGCCCTTGGACTGCACATCTGTTCACCCTAGCTCTCATTCCCATGAAACAAAGAAGCCAGTGAATGCACTGAAATAATAATCATTCATTGGAAAGTGAGTTAATTCAGCCCTGTGCTAACAAACAGGACTAGTCCCAGTGCATTTAAGGTACAGTCTCTACTAAAAGGCATAGCTTTAGAGGCAATTCTAAAATAATAATGCCAGTAATGATATACTTAGTCTTACCAAGCAGGGCCGGGAATTCATAAGACAGGGAAGGGTTAACTTAGAAGGGGAGAGTCTCTGATGCTGCTAACTCATTTCCTCTGATGGAAATCAATAGACTGTAGACTGCCATCAACAATGTCATCAAGAAATGCTCTGCAGACTGGCCACATGTTGGCTTCATATCCTTCCTATCCCACTAGAATGGCAGAGGGTGGTTTCAGTGCCAGGCCAGATCAATTTGATAAATGAAAAGATCTTTCTTGTCTTCTCTAGAGTGAGTTTCCGTTGCAAAAAAAAAAAATGGATTTCCATTTGGAAGACATGCATAAATTAAGGACACGTTGGATTTGCAACCAATGGCAGGTGGTTTCTCTTGTATGCCTTGATATTTACTATAATTATAATAAAAACAATAATAGCAAGCATTTACAAAGTACTTCAAAGTTTATCAAGCACTTTACAAATATTATAGCATCTGATTCTCCAAACAATCCTAGGAGGTAGGTGTTAATAGTATCCTCATTGTACAGATGAGGAAACTGAGGTAGATTGTGGGTAAGTGACTTGTCCAGGGTCACACAGCTAGAAAGTCTGAAGTAGTACTCTGCCAGTTGCCTCTGTCAGAGCAAAAGATATCGAAAATACATTTAAAAAAATAAAACATGGGGGAAAGACAGGGAGAAAAATTTGTAACTCAAAATCTTGAGGAAATGAATGTTGAAAACTAAAAATAAATAAACAAATTGGAAAAAAAATAAAGATAGTTATCATCACTTTAAAAATAAAATAAAAAAAAAGTAAAAAATAAAACAAAATTTATAAGCTCACTAACTTTAAGATTTTAGGTTTTAGGCAAACCTCAATTTGCCTCAATTTCCTCAACTATGAAATGGGGAAATTGATAGCACCCACTTTGCAGTTTGTTATGAGGATCAAATGAAATTATATCTGTAAAAAGTGCTAACTTAGTACAGCGTCTGTACATCTAGATGGCATAGTGGGAAAAGTACCAGGCCTGGAGTCAAGAAGACATGAGTTCAAATCTGGCCTTAGACACTCACTAGCTATGTGACCCTGGGCAAGTCGCTTAACCCTGTTTGCCTCAGTTTCCTCATGTGTAAAATGAGCTGGAGAAGGAAATGGCAAACCACTCCACTATCTCTGCCAAGAAAACCCCAATTGGGGTCGCGAAGAGTCGGACATCACTGAAAACGACTGAACCACAGCAAAGCGATGTCTGACGCATGTTAGATACTATAAAAATGCTTATGCCCTTCCTCCCTTACATCATCCATACTTCCCAGTTTGTTTTTCTCTTCTCTCTCTCCCAGAGAGCCATCCTTTACAATAGGAAAGGGAGACAGGGTGGGAACAGTTCATCAAAACTAAGGGGCACCTAGAAAAGTCCGGCATTCTATGTCGTGATCTCCACCTCTGCGTGGAAGGCTGGAGTGTGCCTTCTCATACCTCTTCTTCAGGACCGAACCTGGTCGTGTGATAGCATCCCATATCATTTGCTCGGTTATTATTCTTTTGATTTCTACTAATATAGTCATTGTATATAATTTTCCCAGTTCTGTTTCTTCATTTTGCATCACTTCATATGGGGTGGTAAATTTTACTTATCAATTTTCAAAGCCAAAGCAATTCTTTGTACTTGGAATAAGAATAGAGCCCAAAAAGCTGATCAGTGCTTTAACCTACTGATTTCTTGTTTTGTTAAATAAGTTTTTTCAGTCCTGCCTGACTCTTCATGATCCCTTTTAGGGTTTTCTTGGCAAAGATGCTGGAGGAATTTGCCATTTCCTTTCCCCACACACTTTACAGATGAGGAAACTGAGGACAAACAGAGTTAAGTGACTTGCCCAGAGTCACACAGCTAGTAAGTGTCTGAAGTCAGATTTTAATTCAGGTCTTCCTGACTCCAGATCCAGTACTCTATCCACTGAGTCACCCAGCTGCCCCCATTGATTTCTGTACGTCCATTTTTGCTTCACAAGGGAGATGCATAAAATCATAGAATATTAGGGCCAGAAAAGATATGAGATCATCTGATCTCAGCTCTGACACCTGTGAAGATGTGGGTAAATTGCTTCACCTCCGAACCTCAGTTTTCCTACCTGGAAAATTGAGAGAATAATACTTGAATTGCCTCCCCCACAGAACTATCACAGGGAAAGTGATTTGTAAACTTTAAAGAGCTATAGAAATGTGAAAGTCATCATTCAATCATCATTGCTACCATCAGCAGCAGCAGCAGCAGCATCAATCTAGTCTAATCTACTCATTTTTCAGATATAGAAACTTAGGCCCACAAAAATTAAGGAACTTTCCCAAGGTCAGAAAGCTAATTAGTGGCTTTGTAAGTAGTGAAGCCCAGGTCTCCTGTGCTTCTGACCAGTGTCCTCTCTAACTAACAATGCTTCCTTTCCTTATAGTAGTATTATACCCATTTTCCAGGTGGAGAAACTAGAAGTTGGAAAAGACAAATGGTTAATATTAGTGTCTTATCTTTTCTCTTTTAGAGAGAATCTTCTCTTTGAGATATCCTGAGAACTGAATCCTTTGTTGCCTTTAAAATTATGTTGCCTATTGCTCTGATTTCTTCTGTATATATTTAGTTAGTCAGGTCCAGCTGCTCTTCCCAACTTTACCTGTCTTGAGGACTATTACTTCTTTATTTGGTACATCGAATGTACATTTGGCAGAATAAAAATGCCATGGTTCCATTATAATTATCTAGTGGAATGCATCATTATTTAAAAATGCCTGATCTGTTTCTCTTAATATCTATTTGTTGTTCTCTTCTAGGTCTACAAATTCTTATGTAATAACCTGACTTTGCTTCATCCTATGCCAAACCCCATACAGGCTATTTTTCATGATTTTATGAAGTATGATCTGTAGGCTTCCATATCCCTTTTCTACAATGTTTTGCAAATAAATTTGTACCTTGGACTGTATATATTCTTAGATGTCATATCTCTCTTTGGAAAGAAGATTAAGAATTTGCTGATTGGATTTGGTTTTTGGGCTCTTTCAAGTGCACCATGGTATGGTGGAAAGAGTAGTTCTGAATTTGGAATTTGACGATACATCTGGGCCCCAAGACTAGGTGATTCCTCCTCTATGGACTCATTGCCCCTGTCCCTAACTGGAAATATCTTGGCAGCCATAGCTGTAGTTAATGGGAGTCTAAATAAATATATGTACTTGAATGAGACCCCCCCACACACACACCTCCCAAAAAAAACATGGTTTAAGTTCTCATTTTGTCACTTAATTACCAATGAGACTTTGACAAGTCACTTAACTCTCAGGGTCATAATTTCCTCATCTAAAATAAAGGGGTTAGAATAGATAACCTCTAAGAAACCTTCAAGTTTTTGATCTATGATCAAAAGTCTCAACAGTAGAACCAAAACATAAATAACCAAATTTCTAGTCCAGAATGTTAGCTTTGTAACCTCTCTGTCCCACCCCACCCCCATCCAGGGTTCACTCATCCTAATTGCACTGACACTAGGGGGTTAGGTCCCCAGAGGTGTTGCTTCTGCTACTTTCAGGGTTCTAGGAGTAACCCTGTAAGTAACTATCTCCCTAATGCTTATTTACAAGCCCCCACTGGTGAGTTTCCCTTTAACAATCAACCAGAAGATTCAGTTTTTTAGTAAAAGTATTTACTCAAATGGCATGGCAAAAACAGTGGTTACAATACATTTCCCCCCCAAAAAAGAGATATACTCTCTCACAGATGCACACAGTGCCCATGGGGGGAAAGAGTAGTCACAAGGTTAAAGTACAATGACAGGTTATAAGACTCACATTCATAGGCAACATACCTGGTCAAGGCAATTCACAACTTGGAATAGCAGGGCCTCAAGATTCTTTCATTCTCCGTAGGACACTCCAAAAGTTTGTGTGGCCGAGGTGATGGATGAGTTAGTTGCTCTACTGCTTGACTGAACTGACTTCTTGCAAGGCATGGAATTTCTGTTGGACTAATCCAGGCTTGCTCCTTGTAGGGCTTAGTGTTTCAAATGGATGTAGTTGAGATATGTCAAACAGGTCACTTGCCTGCTACTCTGGCTTCTCACCAGATAAACTGACGCTGAACTTAACCAAGCAAGCCACTCTGCAACTAGACAGTTGCTCCTTGATGGTGCTAAGCGGGCTGCTCAACCACTGGGCTGCTGTTGCTCAGATGAGTCAGGCATGTCATTTGGCCTATGGGCCCTTCTAAAGATGTAGTATGTCTTTTGGACTAGTTCATTTTCTATACTCCCTGGGCTTACACTTCAATGGGGAGTTATAGTCTTTTTCCATCATCACCCACTGTCTTGTCTGGGTTATACTATGCTTTTTTCAAGGGTGGTTAGGTGGCACAGTAGAGTATCAGGTCTGGAGTCAGGAAGATCTGAGTTCAAATCCAGCTTTAGACACTTACTAGCTGTGTGACCCTGGGCAAGTCACTTAATGCTGTTTACTTTAGTTCCTCATATGTAAAGTGAGCTGGAGAAAGAAATGGCAAACCTCTGTAGTATCTTTGCCAAGAAAACCCCAAGCAGGGTCATGAAGAACCACACACAATTGAAAAAACTGAACACAACAACAACAAAATGCTCTCTTCGGCTGACGTATTATCACGTTCTTTGCATCTGGAGCGCTGCAGAGCTCCTCCAGCTAGAACAACAACCCCTTCCCTAGGATTAGCAGAAGCTCCTTCCCTCTGACTCCCTTAGAATCTCAATTCCCAGGTTATTTGTCAGCTCCCAGCAGAGGTAGGAGAGGTCTAGCCCTTCTTGTTTAACAATCTCTCCTTCCCACAGTATAGCACTCTGCCTTGCCTTAGAGTAATCAGTTGAATTCAGATCGTTTCAGTTCCCAAAATCTTTTGAAGGATCTTATTCAGATAATGGGCAGTTGGGTAGCCCAATGACTAAAATACTGGGTTTGGAGTCAGGAAGACTCATCTTCCTGAGTTCAAATCCAGCCTTAGATCCTTACTAGCTGTGTGGCCCTGGGCAAGTCACTGAACCCTGTTTGCCTCAGTTTCTTCATCTGGAAAATGAGCTAGAGGAGAAATGGCAAACCATTCTAGTGCCTTTGCCAAGAAAACCTCCCAGTGGGAACATAAAGAGTCTGACTGGAAAAAAAAATGAAACAACAAATACAGATAAGTGTCTAGGGATAAAGATATGAATGTCGTCTGTGCCCTGTAGGGAAATTCAGCATCTAGTTGGCTTCTTTATATACAATGTAAGCCTTAGACTCTTTACAATTCATCCTTCTGAATGGAGAACACATATTTTTTTATGGAAAGGCCTTTCTCTTTACATTATAATGTCTATGCCCTATATCCTTTCCAGATCTTAAGCTTTTGCTAAAATCTCATAGTACACATCTAGTAAGTTATATTGCCTAATTCAAAATTCTACTGTATCTACTCTGAGTGTAGTGATTCACTGACCTAGCCTTAGAAAGGACCTCTGAGGTCATCTCTTCCAACAACTCCCCTCATGTTACTAGTATGGAAACTGAAGCTTATGCCCAATGTAATACAGATAGCAAGAAACAGAGGAAGGATTTGATATAGGACCATCGATTTTGAACTAGAAGGGGCTTTACAGCCCATTGGATCTTTCATTATATAGATTAAAAAAACTGAGATATAAAGAGGTTAAGTGACTGCCCCTGTCACATACCTAGTTAATGTCCAAGGTGTGATCTGAACTCAGGACTTTTTGACTCCAAATTCATTGCTATATCCAATACACCACGCTGCTTCTCCCCTTCCAAAAAAAAAAAAAATTGCTGGCAGGGACAGCTATATTTGAACCAGCTACCTCTGGAACCTCAGGCAAATTCTTTCTGCCTGAGCCACCAGCCAGGAAGCCTGTGCTTCTTTCCCTAGACTGACTCTGCTTATGAATTGATACTTTTAACCCTGGAAAAGCAGGTCATTGATGTCACCCAGAGTCAATAAAAATGAGCATTTCATCTCATGGAAATACTAACCAATTGCAGATCAGTAAAATCTGAACTTGAAAGTGTCATAAATGAACAAAGCTCTGCCATATATAATGTAACCTCAGCTTAGGACCCTATGCTCACAAGGCACTCAACTAGATTTCAGTTAAGTTCAACAGATAGCAAGGGGGAAAAAAAGGTTTGAAGAGGAAGGAGCTCATAGCCCTTAATTGTAAATCATGGTAATTTTTCAAAGAATCATAGGATCCTAAGAGATCATCTAATGAAACTGAGTGAGTCTCAGAGAAGGGGAGTGGTTTGCTCAATGTAGCACAGGTACTAAATGAAAGAATCAGGTTTTGAACCAGGTTCTCTGTCTTTAGAGCCAGTGGCCCTTCCACTAAACTGCACCACCTTCCACAAGCAGGTTTGGAAGAATAAGATCATGACTAATTTGCAGCCTGTGTGTTAGGACATTTGGACTGTTTTCACTACAGTCATTTACATTTTTGCAATGCACTCATCACAAGATACCCTAATTCACAGCAATATTCTGCAGTATAGACATTCTACCCATTTCCATTAAACCACAGCCTTTGCTTGCTACTCAAGCTTATTCTTGAAAACAGAAAATAAGCCAATTGCTTCTGCCTCCCAGTCTTTCCTATTCCTTCCCTGATCAAGAAGGACCTTGTACAACTGGCAGGTAATTCTAGAAAAGCATTGCCCAAACTTTTTTGATCCATGATGCACCTGTGAACTGGAATTCGCCAGGATGCACTAGAAGGCTGTGTGTCTGGGGAGAAAGGAATAGAAGAGAAGTAGGGAATGCCCTATCCCCACCATATCCAAATTCAATTGTATGCCTACTAACCCACTCCCCTGCCTCATTCCCCACTCTACTAAATGTATGAGTATGTGTGCACCATCTTTCTCCCTCTATTTTAAATATTTGTTCCATCAAACAATATTTTTAAGTATCTGTAATTCATGTGACATTGCATTTATAATCTAATTAGAGAAAACAGATTTAGGTTAGAAACTTTAAGGGATTGTAGAGGTGATGTATTTCGATTCAAATTATATAGAGGAGGAAGATGCAGTCCAAGAGTAGTAATTTGTCCAAGATCATGTAGAGACAATTGGAAGGTACAGTAGATAGAATGTTGAATGAGAAAGGTCTGGGTTCAAATCCAGTATCAGAAACTTAATTCTCTGTGTGATTCTGGGCCAATTACTAAACTGCGGGTTATGGCCAGGGAGGTTAATTTAATTTTAGAATTTAAGATCATGGAGGGAATGTTTATAGGGTGATCACTACCACTTCAGCCCTGACTTTCACTCTGAGGCTACCTTACTTTCTTCATCTGTAAAATGGGGATGATAGTACCTCTTATATCTCAGGTTTGATGTGAAAGTAAAATTAGATATTTCTAAAGTGCTTTATAGGCCTTAAAGTGCAATATGAATGCAAACTATTATCATTTTAAGTACAGAGATGACACAAAAAAGTTTACATCCACATGAATAAAAGAATTTATGAATAAGAGATGTCATATGACCATGGGGTATGTGTGTATGTGTGTGTGTGTGTCTTTCTCTTGGTTAAATGCCAAAGAAACAACAAGTATTATAGGAATTGAAAAATCAGAAGATGCCTTTGGGATGAAGTTGTCAAAGGCTTCATTGAGGAGGCAGAAGTCCCACTGAGCCTTGAAGCACGGGTAGAATTTAGGTAAATGCTAAATGAGACAATCATAGGAAGGGAGAATATAGAAATAAAAGAAGAAATTATGAATCACATGTTAATAAATGGATGACACTGACAAAAGCCAAAAGAGCTTGTAGGAGAACAAAATCATAGAAAAATTAAATTTTAGAGCTAGAGTAGACTTGAAAGAACATCTAGGCCAACCCCAACATTTTGCAGATGAGGCAAAGGGATTCATCCAGAGTCATGGAGTACTGTAGGACATCATTCAGCTTATTTCAAGAAGTATTTTTTTATTCTTCTTGTATGAAGCATTGTAGTAGACAGGGGATACAAAGATAATAATAGGTCATATTTATATCAAGCTAAATATCACAAGAGGAATCAGGGAGAGAATGGCACCTGAGAAAGCTTTCAATACGAACCTGTACACATTGAGGCAAGGAGTAAAGGCTTCATGGATCATTGTCAGTGAAGGGACAAATAGAGAGGATGGTATTTAGAGCAGGTAAGAACATTAAGAAAAAGTGAGATTTTTTAAATTATTTGCTTCTTTTAGAACAAGGGTACATGTTTATAAGTAGAGAAGTATGAGTAAAAAGGGGGAGACTGAAAATGATGGAGAAAGGTGAAGATGGTTGAAAGAGTAAGATTCTAGAGGAGGCAGGAGGAAGACACAGCTCAAGGACACAGATGGAGAGGTTGGATTTTTCAAAGAGAAGAGCCACTTCAGCCTCTAACATTGGAGATGTGGGTCTAGTCTCCTGTATAAAATGCCAGACTCAGAGTCAGGAGGAGCTGGATTAAAATTCTATCGTGGATCCCATGGGATACAGGGCAAACCACTTAACTTGCTGGGCATCGGTTTCCTCAACAGTAAAACAAAGAGAAAGAGACTGGACTTAGTGACTTCTGAGGATCCTTCTAGCTTTAGATCTATGATCCTGTAATCCTAAGAAAGAGTAGGAAAAGATACACAGGGGAAGGAGAGAAGGAAGGAAGGAAGGAAGGAAGGAAGGAAGGAAGGAAGGAAGGAAGGAAAGAAGGAAGGGAGGAAGGAAGGTAGGCAAGAGGGAGAAAAGTAGGAAAAGAAGGAAGGAAGGAACGAAGGAAGCAAGAAAGGAAGAAAGGAAGGAGGGAAGGAATTCATATCAGATAGCCTCAGTCTTCTAAGTTAAGTAGAAAATGAATCATTTGTTGAGAGGCGTGTGTGTGTGTGTGTGTGTGTGTCTGTGTCTGTGTCTGTGTCTGTGTGTTTTAGGGAGCATAAGGGTAGAGTTGGGAGCTCAGAAAAAAAGAACATTTGAAATAGCTACTGGTGAAAATATGATAGAGTTAAGAGGTAAGTAGTAGGAATAGAGTGAAAACCTAATTGAGATTAGAAAGCACAAATTTAGAGTGACCATCATCTCATGACTTCGCTTATGACCACTGCACTGCTCATCAGTAGCAGCAGAGAAGGTGCCACATCTGAATGTTAGTAAGGCGAAAAAAGAGAGAGTCGAAGGAGGGAGGGATCCAAAGGAGAAGGAGAACAAATTACAGAGAAAAAAAACTGTGAAAGGAATGAAAATGAAGCCAGAACAGAGGTGATGGGACTAGGAATGGATCAAAGGATAACACATTGTCCTTAAGATTAGTTTAGAACAGTATTATGGTATGGAAGGAAGGAAGGAAAGAAGGAAGGAAAGAAAGATGGAAGGGAGGAAGGAATTATGGTATTATTAGAAGGTGATTATGGGGGTGGGGGATTTCTATTTTAGAATTCAAAATCATAGAGGGAATGTTTGACAGAGTGATTACTACCACTTCAGCTCTGACTTTCACCCTGAAGGTGAAAAAATCGTCAGAAGACAACGAAGAAAACCCAAATGCCATGGTTTGCCAAAATGGTTCCTGTTTATAATGCCCAAAGTAGACAGTTAGGAAAGATAATGCCTAATCAATTAACCAATCAACAAACATTCAGTAAGCACCGGCCTTGAGCTAGCCACTGGGAATACAAGTAGAAAAAATGAAACAAGCCCTACTTTCAAGGAGTTTACATTCTACCAAGGGGGTGACAAGTACACACACACACACACACATATGTATACGTATATATATATATATATATATATATATATACACAGATAAATATATTTATAAAATACAAAGAGAATAAAACAAATAATTCTTCTTTTCACTAATCATCTTCTCATCCTAAAGAAATCTTTACGCTGAAGCCTCATTCCATTCTCTTGATGAGTGAATATTTGCCCAGAGCACTACTCGGGGATGGAGGGTGCCAAAGGATGCTTTACTTTCCTTATAATTGTATTCTCTGTCTTCACCCTCTCCTTCTCCTGAACAACTGTATCATCTCGAATCCAGTAACTTTTCCCTCCCCTTTATGGCTCCCATCTATGCTGTTAGAACAGAAGCTCCATGCAGAAGTAGGCATTGTCTCGTTAGCTTGTATTTGTATATCCAGCACTTAAGAATGCCTGAAACATAGTAAGTACTTATTAAATGCTTTCTCTGTCTTTCTGCCTGACTGATTCTCTCTCTCTCTCTCTCTCTCTCTCTCTCTCTCTCTCTCTCTCTCTCTCCTCCTCCTCCTCCCCCTCATCCTCCTCCTCTTCCTATTCCTCCTCCTCCTCATCGTTCTCTCCCCCTCCCCCCTCTCCCTCTCCCTCTCCCTCCTCATTTTAAGAAAAGTATTCAAATCAATCATATTCATTCCTTTTCTCTCTGCCACGTCCCACACCCTCACTGGAAGTCAGGCACAGTGGGTTCAGGTCCCAGTCACTGACTTACATTGTAATTTAGGGCAATATACTTTTTACCTCTCAGTCTCAGATTTCTTGTCAGTAGGATGAAAGGAGCATTTAAAGGTAGCCTGAGGAAGTGCAGAGAGAATGGGCCTGAAGGCTGGATAAGGATCGATACTGGTGGAATGATCCCATAGAAGTAATTTAACCTCTTGGTACCTCCAGGAAGATGTTGAAAACTATAATTGCAAAACAGTCACTTATCTGCATTGGTAGAGGCCAGCAAGGGTTCTTAACCTGTGGAGCATTGTTTTAAAAATTTTTTGATAATTTTACTTTATGTTTGTAATCCTATGTATTTTATTTTATGCATTTAAAAATATGATTTTGAGAAGGAGTCCTTAGGCTTCACCAAATTGTCAAAAGGGTTCAGCACACATACAACAAAGGGAAAGAATTCTGGTAGTAGGTACACCCTTTAATCCCCTATGCTGATAAGATCACAGATTCAGAGACAGAGAGAGAGAGAGAGAGAGAGAGAGACAGAGAGACAGAGAGACAGAGAGAGAGACAGAGAGAGAGAGACAGAGACAGAGACAGAGACAGAGAGACAGAGACAGAGACAGAGAGAGAAAGAGAGAGCGAGAGAAAGAGAGAGAGAGAGAGAGAGAGAGAGA
>CM053589.1:38086583-38099953 GCA_028646515.1 Pseudochirops corinnae
AAGAAGAAGAAGAAGAAGAAGAAGAAGAAGAAGAAGGAGAAGAAGAAGAAGAAGAAGAAGAAGAAGAAGAAGAAGAAGAAGAAGAAGAAGAAGAAGGAGAAGGAGAAGGAGAAGGAGAAGGAGAAGGAGGAGAAGGAGAAGGAGAAGGAGAAGGAGGTGGAGGTGGAGGAGGAGAAGGAGAAGGAGAAGGAGAAGAAAAAGAAGAAGAAGAAGAAGAAGAACAAGAACAAGAAGAAGAAGAAGAAGACGACTCCATAAACTCAAAAATGCTTATAGTAACACTTTTTTGACGTAGGAAAAAACTGGTAACAAAGTAGAGGCTATGCATGGGTTGGGGAATGACTAAATACATTATAGTACTGAATATAATGAATTATACTATTTTTTAAAATGGTGAATACAGAGAAGTATGGAAAGATTTAAATGACCTGATATAAAATGAAGTAAACAGAACTAGAAAAACAATATACACAATGACTACTAAAATGAACGAAAGAACAACAAATCAATTAAAACAATATTGTAAAGTTATAAAGATCAGGCTTGGATCATAAGAAATGTGAAAAGGCATCTCCCCCATTTACTTTGTAAAGATAGGAGTCCATTTCATATAAGCTTGGGGGCTTTTTTTTTAATAAGATGATTGGTCTTACTAAACTTTTTGTTTTCTCTTTTTCCTCTTTTAAAAAAATCTCTTTATTTTAAAATATGACTGTCTCAGAGAGAGGAAGGAGGAGGGGAAAGGTAGGTGATGTAAAAACAGAAGATATCAATAAAAATCTATTTAATATCAACAAAAACAAAAAAAGAGTTGACCTACAATTTGCTACTGGGTAAATGGCCTTCTATTTGCCCTACTAGAGCTAAATGTACAAAGTCAAGCATCACTTAGTATTTAAAGATAAGCTCTGATAGTCCAAATTTTCAATTCATATTCACAAAACCTTAGCAAGGATTTTTCCAAACTGCATTTTATTTCCCAGAGAAAGTTCAAGCCTAAAATGAATAATTACTTGACCAATACATTTCTGTGGCTCAACTTACTAGTCATGAGACTGTTTTTCTAAAAGTACCTGCATGGAAAGTACTTGCTTAAGCAAGTCATGACCACTCAGTGAGACAATCAGATACCATTCATTCTACTTGAAGAAGTTTCATAAAGGAAATGCAATTGGAACTGGGCCTTGAAGGTTACTGTGGCTGTTTACCCTTTATTTTCAAAGAAAACCAATGACATCACCAGTGATGTCTCGACTTGCATGTAAATTGTTTTTAAGTGAGCCAAAGTTGCACAAAGTCATCAGCCTCATTCCCTCTCAGAATCATAGAAGTTCAGTGGTAGGAAAAAAGTCAAGACAACTGAATCGATAGAGAATAAACAAACTCGGGAGGGTCCTAGTCAAGCTACATTTCTTCATTCATCTCATGGAAAACACTGCATTCGATTTTGCATTCAATATACTGGTTCCAAACTTCTTAGCCAGATTTTATATTCACATACTTGTAAACTAATCTATCAATTAATCCATCAGCAAGCATCTATTAAGTACCTAATCAGACACTGTGCTAGAAAGAATGAAACAATCCCTACTCTCAAGGAGCTAACATTCTAAAGGGGTAAGTACATATGTAATTATACACAGAATAAATACAAGTTGATGTAAAGTGGGTTAGTGCAAGGTAGTCTGCAAAGGAAGGCATTAGCTGTTGAGGAATCAAGAATGGTGAGGAGAGGATGCATTCTAGACATGGGAGATGACAAATATAATAAAGGCATGGAGAAAGGAGATGGAGAGTCACATATGGGGAACAAAGAGAAAAACATTTGGGCTTGATTGCAGAGTCTGGAAGGGGAAGTGATGGATATTGATACTACAAAGATAGGTTGATACCAGCTTGTGATGGGCTTTTAAAACTGAACCAAGGAGCTTTTATACAGATGCAACAGGAAGACAGCAGAATTTATGGAGTAGGGGAGTAATAGAGTCAGATCTTCACTTTAAACTTAAGAAAAATCACTTTGATAATAGTATATGGGATTATGAGAATGAGGAGAAACTTTTGAGGCAAAGAGACCAGTTAGGAAATCTTTTCAGTTATGTAGGTGAGAGGCGATATGGGCCTTAACTAAGCTGGTAGATGAATGACTAGAGATGGGGTTGAATGCAAGAAATGCTTTGGAGGTAAAAAAAAAAATGGCAAATTTGGTCATTCATTGGTTATGTAGGGTTAGGGAGAGTGAAGAATCTGGAATAACATTAAGATTACGAGTCTCAGAGTCTGGAAGAACAGAGCTATATTAGAATACAAAGGATGAAAAACATAAACCACACCTCCGATTGCCAAATACAGCAAACATTTTGCTTAGAATCCTTGCCAAATACAATGAATTGAATTCAGTGAATATCTGTTAAGCATCTATGTGTCAGGCACATCACTAGATGTTAAGGATGCAATGACAAAAATGAAACAGGTCCTGCCCTAAAGAAAATTATACTCCATGACAATAATACAACATTTATACAAGTAAGTAAATACAAAGTAACACAGAATAATTTCATTTGGGGGAGTGGGAATAACTGGGTGGAGAAGGGGTCAGGGAATACCCCAATGGTACCTGATCTGAGCTTTAAAGGAAGGTAGGGGTTCTATGAGATAGAGGAAACTGGGATAAAAGAGCATGTGTAGCTGCAACCCTTTGTAACTTCATTCACAAGCTAATTCAATGGATTAATCACTGGCTTTAATTAAGGATTATGTTACAGGGACCTCTGTAATTGGTGATTTAATTTAATGAGCTATTACAAGTTGAAGTAATTTCCACTTCCTTTAACTTGACTACATTGAGCCCAGTTTGGCAGGAAACTCTTGTTACTTGCCCGATTATCCTAAGCTTTCCAGACCATGGTCTTTTGATGATGTTTGACTTCAAGCTAGGGAATGAAGCCCCGCCTGGGTCAGAAATCAGAAAGATGCTGACGGTACATCCGTAGAGCAGATGTTCTCTTTCCTCTTACAAAGTTTACATATGTGAGGCAATCCGAACTTGTCTCGGAACAAAGCTGATGCCCAATCCTTGATTATTTATATAAATTAAAGGACAGCTTAACTTAATTTCTATCAGGTGTGCCCCCTGGCAATGTCAGCAACTAAAGAATTCAATCCTCCCCCTTTTCAAGGGCCTGGGGAATAAGGACTAGCTACTATTTTTTTAAGTCATTAACTAGACTTCATGAAGGACCGTTTACTTTGGAGTCACAACAATCTAATCAAGGAAACCATGAATCTGACATGACTGCCCCCCTACTTGGCTCCAATCTCTCTGCTAGGAAGAAAAAATGGAAAACAAGCCCCCAAACAAAGGAAGTGGGAGTCTTTAGGAATCCAGCACCATACACAGCCTGCATACAGATGATGCTGCTTCAAGGAGTCTGAAGTGATTGCAAGAGGAAGGAAAGCAGATGTAGAAGGGCCTAGGAGACCAAGTCTTACTGGAAGATAAAACTGCCAGCAATACACACTGAACCATCCCCTGAGGCTGAGAATGAGAGGCAGCCAGGGGACAGGGTGGCCAGGGTCCAGTTGCTGACCACAGTAAACTCTGCAATGTGACAGCAAAGGACTCAATCATGCATACTAGAAAGCAAACATATTAAATGAGCTTAGCTTGCGATTGCCCTCTGGGCAATGCCATTCCAAAAAGGAGTAGTACTCCTCAGTACTGGGCCAGGAGGGCTGGTGACTGTTCATCTCATCTAAGGCTTTGCCCAAATTGGAATTCCATAGAATGCACTTTTTATGGTTACAGAAGAACTAGAAGCAAAGGAGTTGTCCATAAATTAAGGAATAGCTAAACAGATTATGGTACATTGATGTCATGGAATATTGCTACACCAAAAGAAATGATGGGGGCAGCTAGGTGGTGTAGTGAAGAGAGCACTGGCCCTGGAGTCAGGAGGACCTGAGTTCAAATGTGGCCTCAAACATTTAACACTTACTAGCCATGTGAGCTTGGGCAAGTCACTTAACCCCAATTGTCCTGCCCTCCCCACTCCAAAAAGCCAAAAAAAAAAAAAAGAGAGAAAGAAAGAAATGATGAAGACTGAGAAGGAACATGGAAAGACATATGAATAAGGTATGTAGGAGCAGCAAGAGGGCCCTGTGGATAGAGCTCTGGGACTGGAATCAGGAAGACCTGAGCTCAGATGTGACCTCAGATACTTACTAGCCATGTGACCCTGGGCAAGTCATTTTTAACACCTCAGTTTCCTCAACTACAGAGTGTCCCTAAAGTCTGGACACATAGGAAATCCCACTACACATATTTTCAAGAAATGAAATGAATGAAATTTTCAACAACATTGTATTTAATTAGCATAAATTTTAGCCATGACAATTTCATATGGAATAAAAGCTTTCATTAGCTATTGGGGACTATTTTCCATGTTAATGAGATTAATTTAATTAATTTAATGAGATTTCCCATGTGTCTCCTATGTCTTCCTATGAAATCTCATTTATGCTAATTAAATAAAATGTTGAAAATTTCATTTCTTGAAAATATGTGTAGTTAAGGAGATTTCCTATGTGTCTAGACTTTAGGGACACCCCGTATAAAGTGGGGATGGAAAAAAAGCACCTAACTCCCAGGTCCCAGTAACATAATCCTTAATTAAAGCCAATGATTGATCCATTGAATTAGCTTTTGAAGGAAGTTACAAAGGGTTGCAGCTACACATGCTCTTTTCCTCCACTCTCCTCTGTCCCGTAGAATCCCTAGCCTTCCTGACCCTTCCTGAGATAATAAAGTGCTAAGCACCGTGCCCAGCACAGAGTAAGCACCATAGAAATGGAATGCTATGATCATTATTATGAATGAATGCAAAATGAAATGAGCAGAACCAGGAGAACAGTATAGACAATGACAGAAAGGACATCAACAAGGACCAAATGAAAACGGAACACCGTGGAATTATCCTGGCCAAAGGAGAGATATGAAAAGGTCACTGAGGCTAAGAGATAGGACCTGGGGCGGGGGCCAGAGAGGCCAGCGTTTCCAGTAGCAGTGGAAAGCAGAAATTCTGTGATTCTAGTTTGAAAAATTATAGCTGGAACCAGGATTCTAAACAAGGCATCGTTACTTTGGCAACTAATGAAACTTTTCTATTAACACAACCAGAGTCAAAATCTAGTCCATCCAATTCAATAAACATTTATTAAGCACCTTCTCTATATAAGGCATTATGTTAAGCTTGGGATACGACAAATAAAAAGAAAAACAGTCCCTGGCTTCAAAAGTAGAAGACAGAATTAGCCAAGTTGGGTAAATAGGTAGGATGCTGAATCTAGAGATCATATAGGCTCCAGTCAGAAGCAGGACTTAATAGGGTTATCTAACCCAGATGCCAGAAACCAAGGCCACAAGACAGAGTGGGTGTCAAGTCTAGCCAGGTGAAAGGTATAAGTTAGCACGTAGGCCCTTGTCCATGGGACAGTTCTTCAGTTGTCTACCTCCTTAACCAGATGGAATGAGCTTAGATGGGTATAAGGGCAAAGGTTCAAGGTAGGGGTGGGGAACTTGCACCCTCGAGGCCACAAGTTCCCTACCCCTGGTCCAAGGAGTCAGTGTGAGAAGAAAAGACCAAGAACAAAGACAGGAAGCCAGGTCAGATAAGCCAAATTAAAAATGGAACCATTTGACAAAGTACCAATGAGGAAACAGACAAATGTGGTGGGTTTGTTGGTTGTTTGTTTTTTTTTTTCTGTATCCCTAGGTGGAAAAGAAGGGAGAAGAAAAAAGAAATGGGTTTAATATTTTACTGGCCTGTGTCTTATTTGCTCAAAAAAATGCAATGCAACCAGAAGTTTTGTTCTATCCACAGTTTTAATTGGTCTCACAGCAAAGAAGGACCAGGCACCCTCGTATTCTAGGATCACATAACTAGGAACTAGGGGAGAGGCCAAGAATTTCAAGGCAAAATAAAGTAGTTAAAATGCATGTGCACACACACTACACAATCCCCTCACTATCACGAGCTGAACAATAACAAGAGTATAATTAAAACAGACTGCTAGCATGCAAGAGGGAGAGAGAGACAGAGAGCTGAGATTGTGATTAAGTTCTCTTAGATTGATTAATCAATTGACAAATGTTTATGATCATATACCATGTGCTATCACATGCTCCTTTCCCCAGGAGGCTAAGCAGTAAACCAATACGAGGGAGCCAATGATTTTGTTCAGAGGTCAGCAGAAGATTAGGTAACTGGTGACATCAAAACTAGAAAAATTTGACACTTCACCACAACCACCACCTGATGCCCCACCACTTCACAAATTACAAGTTAAATTTTGTCAGAGATAGAAAAGGGTCTTCAATCTATGACTTAAAAACCTTCTGTGACATCAGAAGAATCTGGGACTGGAGATGGCTGTGTGGACTGTTTTTCTTTAGATACTAATTTGTTGGAAACAGGGAATAAGGAAGAGGGATGTGAGAAAAGTATCTTTGAGGTACCCTTTATATAAATATATGTCTATGTGTAATAGTAATATATTATAATGTACATATGCATATGTGCATAAAATAGGAATACAGATAGATAGATAGATAGATAGATAGATAGATAGATAGATAGATGGATAGATAGATAGATATAGAGAGATAGATGGATAGATCGATGGATGGATGGATAGATAGATGGATAGATGGATGGATAGATAGATAGATAGATAGATAGATAGATAGATAGATAGATAGATAGACAGAGAGACAGACAGACGGACGGACGGACGGACAGACAGACAGACAGACAGACAGACGGGTGGGTGGATGGATGGATGGATGGATAGATAGATAGATAGATAGATAGATAGATAGATAGATAGATAGATGTAGAAAGATAGCTAGGTAGCAATAGAAACAGAGAGAAAGCGAGAGAGAAAAAGACAAATGCAGGGAGGATATAGATATTTGAAAATAAGACATTTAAGCTTTTGGTTTTTATAACATTATTTTTGAATATGTCTTTTCATCACCTCTCCATTCAAGAATTCAACTTTCCTTTCTAACAAAGAAATACAATTAGTCAAAAATAACTAATACAGTAACCTCATCTGAGAATGTACACAAAATTTCGCCCCCTGGAGTCCCTTCCTCTCTTCTAAGAGGAAGAAGGTATGTTTTATTATCCATTCTCTAAGATCAAGATTGGTTATTAAAATCAAAATTCTACTTCCTTCCAATGCTATTTTCTCTTACATGATGACAATTATTGTGAACTTAATCATCAACAAACAAACATTTCACTATATAAAGAACAAGAAAAAGGATTGTACAAAAAATGTGACCTTCTGTTAATACACTTCGTTTGACAAGACATATATACACATCCATGTGAACAAATGTATTTATAGTTTTACACACAAAGTGTATATGTCTGCTTGTATGTATGTGTGTGTGTATATATATATATATATATATACACACACATAAATAGATACTTGAATGAGATAACAAAATCACTATTTGTATTCCTTTTGAACTTTTTAAGTCAGAACAACAGACATACTTACACTAACTGAGACAGAATGGCTTCTTTTCTTCTGACTCTGTTTACTTCACTTTTCATCAGTTCACAGAGATCTTCTCATATTTCTCTGAATTCCTCATATTCCTCATTTCTTTTATTTCTTTTTTTCTCCTTTTTTTGTGTATGTAAGTGTGTGTGGAGGCAATAGGGGTTAAGTGACTTGCCCAGGGCCACACAACTAATTAAGTGTCTGATAGTCCTCATTTCTTGGAGCACAATAAGATTCCATAACAATCATGCACCACCATTTGTTCAGTAAGGCATCTATTTTGAAGAAATAAATAAAAACTATCTCAAATCCATTTATATTTAAGTATTAAGTATGTTCAAGGGGCTAGCAATACCTAAATAGATATGACACAGACCCTGCTTTCAAGGAGCTTACAATCAAACACTGGATGGACAGTAGAAGGAAGGAGGAGGTGAGGCACATATACAAATAACTAGTAGATTGTAAACTCCTTGAGGACAGGGACTATCTTTTGTCTCTTTTTGTATCCCAAAACTTAGCACAGTACTTGGCACATAGTAGGCACTTAATAAATGTTCATTTAATTGAATTAAGCTATGATCAGAAGAGAGAATAAGATGAAAGCAAGCAAAGGTTCAAGAAATGGGTTGTGTGAAATTTGAAAAGGGAAAGATCTTAGGACTTAGAGCAGAAAAAGTACCTTGGAGAGCATCTAGTCCAACACTACAGATGAAGAAACACAACAGATGAAGGCCCAGAAACCTTAGGTAACTTGGACAAGCAAGAACACACAAGTGGCAGAATCATAATTATAATTAATAACTGACCTTGAAATAAAATCTTAATATATACAAAATGCTTTATATACATCCAACTTGAGCTTCAAAACAGCCTTGAAAATAAATGGTACAGGAATCATTACCCCCATTTTACCGATAAGGAAACTAAGATTCAGGGGCATTAAATGACTTGCTCTGAGTCATAAACATACTTAGTGTCAGAGACAGGATTTGAACCTATATCTTGTGACTCCCAGTTCAAGGTTTCTGTCCATCATATCATGCTTTCTTGCATAGTAGTAAATAGTAAAAATATATTTATTTATATAGTATATAAACATAGTGTATATATATATATATATATATATATATATATATATATATATATATATATAGTATATAAAACTATAGAGATAGTAAAGGGCAAAAGACATCAAAGAAAATTTCATGGAGGAGGTAAAACCCAAGTTGTGCCTGTGATGCCCACAGTTTCCAATAAAAAGGACTACTTATCTTGCAGAGTCCCTGCTGCTAGAAGTGTGAGCCCTCCATTTCATCTTTTTTCCCTGTCAACTTCAATAAGTTATTTATGCCACTATGTTGTGGTCCTCATTGTCCTGGTACCCCCGTAATTTTAACCCAGGTCCTCCTTAGGTAACAGAACAGGAAGGGGTGAAATTCTCAATTTAATTTGGATCATGTTGAATTAGGTGTCAGCAAGGTCATCAAGGTGAATAAATCCTTCAGAGGGTTAGATATATCAGACTGGAGAATTTGAGAATAGAGAGATAGACTTGGGAGTCATCTGCATAAAGGTAACAACTGAAACTGGGAATAGAAAAGATCACCAAGAATATGTAGAAAAGAGAAGAGAACTAAGGACAGAACCTTGGGGAACACTCATATTTAAGGAGAGAGATGAGAATAAACAGCCAGTAGAGGAAAGTAGAAAAGAACATGCACAGATCTAGAAGGAGAAGCATGAGGGTACAATGTCATACCAGTCAAATGAGGAGAGACTATCAAGAAGCAAGGACTGGTTGGTCCACACTATCAAATAGTGCAGAAGAGTCAATTCTATTTTTTCATAAATTTTTAAAATTCTGAATTCAAACTCCAAAAAAGGCTTTTCCATATACATAGCAAAACATGAAAGAGGACTCCTCATGAATCTGTAAATCTTCATTTCATGTGGCTTACTTAAAAAAAAAAGTATAAGATACATTCTAAATGTTATTTTCAAAACTGTCCTGCCTGTCTGTGTTTCCTTCTGAACTTCCTTCTTTTCTCTTTCATGGATTTTTAAAAGTGTTTTTCAAATGTTGTGATGGCCCTTTTTTTCATCATCTTTAATGTATTGCTAACCACTCGGATCGACTCTCATCATTCCCTCTCCCAATTAGCTAAGAGAAAGAAAAGAGAAATAGTGGGATCTTGTAACAAGCAGAGTGGAGAGAAATTAATCCACCCTATGGCCATGTTTTCTTTTTTTAATCAGGAATGCTTGAAAAGTCCCTGGTCATCTCCAATATAGCTGGGAGGTTTCCTTGCTCTGGTGGTAGCTTAGTACCATGGCTGAGTTTTAGTATAGTTCTGGGGTGGAAGAATTCACTTACTATAGTTCTCATTGGTGGATATTTTGGCAGGAAGCCCAGGGTCAATTTCGTTCAGTTCAACTCAACAAGGGTTTATTAATCACTTAAGATATGGCTGCATTGTATATATACTCTATCAAGGGCTATCTAGGGTACAGTCATATCTAGCCTCCTAGTCTGAGGTCACACTCATTGCCTTGCTGAATGAGGTGTGGGAAAATTCATTCTCTTAGGTTTAGCTGGAATTTCCAACAGGAACTTTTACTAAGAAACTAGGAGAATACATACAAATGCAGACAAATAAAATACAGAAATAGATGAGTTTGCTGAATAAAGTCTGACAATCCAATCTTAATCAAAGTCTATACCATGAAGATATTGTCCAGCACAATTTATCAGGCACCCAGCCCCTGGTTCCCTTCTCTCACCCCACCTCAAACATATGAATTTCATTTTAATGAAAAATACTCAAACATCTCGCCCAAAGTAGATTTTGTCATTGTTCCCAGTTCTGGAGGAATTCTGTCTCTCCCAATTTTATTCACCTGAATCGATTTGACATTGTACCAGAGATACAAAGACAAAAAAAAAAAATAATCCCTGCCCTCAAAAGGGTTACATCCTACTGGGGTAATATAACATGTATGCAGATAAAAACATATGCAACAATAAGCAAATTTTTTTCTGACTATATTTTTTATTTATTTTGTTAAATATTTCCCAATTACATTTTTTAAATGCTAACATTCATTTTTTTTTTTAAATTTGAGTGGCAAATTCTCTCCCTCTTTCCCATTTCTCCACCACCTATTGAGAAAGCAAGAATCTTGATATCAATTATACATTAATACACTACTTTTTGATTTAGCCATCCAACCAGTTTTGAATCTGTCTAGTTCACATCACTTCACCCTCTCCACAAAAAAAGAATAGGAGAAACTTGATCAAAACCTTTGCTAAAATGTAGATAAATTATATTCACAGCGTTTCTCATCTACTAAGTTAGTAATCCTATCAAAAAAGAATATGAAGTTAGTCCAGGATGAATTGTTGGTGACAAAGCCCCAATGGCTCTCTGTCATGGGGGGCTCAGTGTCCAGCACTAAGCATGATCAGAGGTATGAATAAGAAATGACCAGGCCATGTGGGTAGTTCAAGGAAGAACCATGAACTCCGTTTATTGATTCTTTGAATAAGGTTTTTAAAGATCCAAAAGACAAAGATTCAAGTATTCTTATCCTACTCATATCCTGGAATTTTACTATCAATAGAAAAGTCTGCCATACCCAGGAAGTAGATTGGATAAGATAAGGCTTTGTTATCAAGGACCCAGGAAGTCATGGGGCAAGTCAGTTGTCTCTTATCAAAGTGTATCTACAAGACATATGACGCTCCCCGAGAGCAGGCCAAAATCTCAAAGACATCTGCATAGAAACTGATCCCCAAGAGTCAAGTATTTTGACTTACAATAGTATAAGGAATATGTTCTTTTAGGTGCCTGAAGTCTGGGGGCAAAGGCTTTGATGTCAGGATATCAAACAAAAGTCCTTTTAAGTGTATCCCTGGGGGGGTCTTTCAGGGAGCTAGCCTTTACAAGTTGCATCACCTTGAGGGGTATTGGAGTATACTATTAAGGTTTTTATCTGAGTCCAGGATCAGGCCTCCTTGGCTCCCCACAGCTCTCTGTAATCACCTCTTCCCTTTCCTGATATTTCACCCATCATCTCTTTAATGATCTATTCCAGAATTTTTCCAGGAATCAAGGTCAGGCTCACTAGACTAGAATACATAGATTCTGTTCTCCTTTTTTTTTTAAAAATCAAGATATTTTCCTTTCTTTAACCTTGTCATTTCCCTGCTGTTTTCCATATTCCTTCAGATATTCATAATAATGGATCATCACTCAGAGTCTTTTTGTTTTATTTTGTTTTTTGAGATGTAGTCTCCTTATCTCATTTGGGCGGAAGTCCAAGGGTCACTATCAGGCCAACCCCACTGCTGATTGGCCTGGAAATTTTCATCAAGTATTTAAAGGCTGTTTCAGTTTACTCCTCCTTAGGTAACCTTGTGTCCCTTCCTGGTATCAACTTGGTATCAGATAGTACAGATACCCAATGAGTCACAGACCTATTGCAGCTCAGAACTCCTGAATTCAAGGGACCTACCAGATTCAACCTCCCAGAAGCCGGGACCACAGGCACGTGGAAGCATACTCAAAAACTCAGTTCTTTCAATATTCGAAAATGTAGTTCATTTGGGCCAAGTGGTTTGAATTCATCTGAGGACACCTAGCAGGACAGCTAGGTGGTGCAGTGGATAGAGTTAGACCTGGAGTGAGGAAGACCTGAATTCAGATCTGACCTGACACTTAGTAAATGTGTGACCCTGGACAAATCACTTAACTCTGTTTGCCTCAGTTTCCTCATCTATAAAATAAGCTGGAGAAGGAAATGGCAAACCACTCTAGTATTGCTGCCAAGAAAACCCTAAATAGGGTCACAAAGTATCAGCTATGAATCAACAACAGCAAGGGTAACTAAACGTTTGTTTACCATCTCTTTCCTTCATTTGAGAATCAATTTCCTTTCAACAATTTTGATTCTATTTTCTGTGAAAAGGTCATTCTTCTTGGAAGAAGAAAAAACAATGAAAATAAGATTTGGGCAGCTCTACCTTCTCTTGCCAACTGTTATAGTTCCGTCTACATACAGCGGTTCTCAACCTCTGGGTCACGATCCCTTTGGGGGTTGAACGACCCTTTCACAGGGTCACAGGGGTCGCCTAAGACCATCAGAAAACACATATTTCCAATGGTCTTAGGAACTGAGATACCGCTCCTCTATCCATCTCCAGGCAGGGCTGCCCACATGCAGATACTCCCACATATGAGTACTAAAGGGTCGCAGCATTAGGAAGGTTGAGAACCACTGATACAGGGCCCTATCTATCCCTTCTTGGACCCTCTTTTTTGCTCCCAAAAGAGCTTTTTAAATTTGTTGTGGTAGTGGTGATTAGCCTTAGCTTCCACTTATAGACTCAGCCTATTCTGCGTCCTACTCCTCTTGACACTGTCTTCATAGGACCACGCCACCCTCCATTAGCATAACCTGCAAGAACCCAGGCTCAGTGCCAGGGAGTGATGAGGCAATAAGGATGGCTTTAGGAGAGAATGGGGACAAGTCTTATTTAATACTTTTCAAATAAATTATATAGATTGGGGAATGCACAGTGAAATTTCTAAGTGTCCAGATAATAAATAATAGATAGCATTTAGATAGCACTTTAAGGTTTATGAAACTCTTTACAAGTATGACCTCATTTTATCTTCACAATTTTTACCTCATAGGGTTGTTCTCAGCTTTGCAAATCTTAAGAATTCACACACACATATATATATGTGTGTATATAACTAGTATATATTTATATATATTAC
>CM053589.1:38100453-38115958 GCA_028646515.1 Pseudochirops corinnae
TTTTTTTGAGGGGGGAAGGCAAGGCAATTGAGGTTAAGTGACTTGCCCAAGGTCACACAGCTAGTAAATGTGTCAAGTGTCTGAGGCTGCATTTGAACTCAGGTCCTTTGGACTCCAGGGCCAGTTCTCTATTCACTATGCCACCTAGCAGCCTTGGAGGTATTTCTTGCTAACGAATTTCCTTCATCTGATAGCACTTGCTTCATTAAGTGAATTATCTTGGTTTCTTTGCTACTGGTATGATGCCTTGGTGACTGGTCCCTGAGGGTTGCTCTAAGAGGAAGTGAGAAAGGAGAATGACTGAGATGGGGGAAGGGGACAGAAAATAAAAGAGACAGGATCTGGAAGTGTGTGTGTGTGTGTGTGTGTGTATGTGTATAACATAAAAAGACAAAATATCAAACAATTCCTGACCTCAAGCAGCTTATAGTCTACTGGAGAGATGTAACATATAGCTAATTAAGAATGTACATAATAATTTGAAGGAGAAAGGGACAGAGTCCTAACAACCAAGGGGATCAGTAAAGGCTGTCCGTAGGAGGGAGCATACGAATTGAACCTTGAAGGAAAACCTTAGGATTCTAAGAGGTGGAAGTGAGGAGGGAGTATATTGAATGACTAAGGGACAGCTTATGCCAAAAAAAAAAAATACAGGAAATGAAACGTTAAATTTGGGGAGTTAACTACAAATAGGCCACTTAAGGAGGAATATAGCATGCATGAAGAGGAGTGATGTGCATTAAGCCTGCTGAGCTTGAGTGGTAACTGTGAAGAGCTTTAAAGTATTGATGGCACACCAAGAAAACATTCACATTTTGCCTTACTCCCTTCCTAAACTGTTACTAACCTGAGACTGTTACCATTTAAACTGGGAGATAATTGATCAAGGGGTGCAATGGAAAGAGCAAGGGACCTGGAGTCAGGAAGACTCATCTTTGTGGTTCAAATCTAGCCTCATACACTTACTAGCTATATGACCCTGGGTAAGTCACTTAACTCTACCTCAGTTTCCTCATCCGGAAAATGAGTTGAAGAAGGAAATGGCAAACCACTCCAGTATCTCTGCCAAGAAAACTACAAATGTTAGGAAGAGTTGGACCTGTCTGAAACCGAACAACAACTGATCATAGTACTAAATATTTCAAGCATTACTGAAATATGTTCTGATCACCCTGCACTTCCTGTTGGAATACTTGAAGTCTATGCCTCATTGTTACTGTTTATTTGTTTTATGGCTCCTAGGATTTATAGAATGAGGGCTCATTTGAAAGTCTTGCAAAATGTGTTGGGAACTGTGTCTTTATCTCCCATGGATGCAAGATCAATGAGCTATCAGTGAGTTTTCCAAAGCCCGATCTTTCCCCAACAAGTCCAGAGGTCAATATGTAATATACTCCTTTTCCTCTCTTGCTACAGTAATTCCCAAATGTGTGTCCTGGCCCATTCTTTACTCTCTCCACTTCTCACTTTCTCTATCCTACCACAATCTTAAAGAGACTCCTCACTTCTTGAAATCTCTAATTCTGGGAAAAGAGATAACAACATCACGCTGCCTTCCCAGGAATTCTGACTGTATCAGAATTACTAGAAATCCCCAATTAAAGAGATAAGGAGACAGATTTGTAATCATTACTAGAATTTCCTAGTCAAGCATCATGATTCAAGTCTTAGAATATCCCAAGCAGGTAGAGAGGTCAGAAGAGTGTAGGAGGGGTAGTTCAGAGTGGTTTGGGGATTAGGGGTAGTATATATGCTAGGGGTCTCAGTTATACAAAGACAGAGAGGAGAAAACAGCAGGGACCACCAAAAACACCATCATAAGCTTCTACTTGGGCAGGTAGGTGGTACAGTAGATAAAGTGCCAGACCTGGAGTCAAGAGGACCTGAGTTCAAATCCAGCCTCAAACACGTGACACATACTAGCTGTGTGACCTTGGGCAAGTCACTTAACCCCAATTGCCTTGTCTTCCCCCCTCTAAAAAAAGGAAAAAAAAAAAAGAAAGTAAGGCTAGATATCCGTTTGCTTGATAAAGATCTGAGGGTTGTAGTGGGCTACAAACTTCAATGAGTCAGAAATGAGACATAGAAGCCAAGAAAACTATTGCGACCTTAGGCTACATTAAGATAAGTATTGCTTCCTAGAATGAAGATTTAGTAGTCCTGCTGTACTCTGTCCTTGGTCTTTATTCCTCTTCTGGCTCATCATTTGGGTTTTGATGGCTCAGAGTGAGTGTAAATACCAGTGGTTTCTGTTCTGGCAAGAAACTCTGAGGGTCTTCCCCTCCCAGACTGATTCTTTTAGGAAGACAAACTAGGCCACATTTTACCATAATTTTACTTAGCTGTTGGGGGCCATTGCCAATTGTCCCGACCTATGTCTGACCACTAGACTCTGTTGACCCGGGAGGGAGGAGCAAGGCTGATGACTCTGCGCAGCCCTGCCTCTCTTAAATCCAATTCACTTCTGAGTCAAGATATCACTGTCCAGATGTCATTGCTCCTCTTCCAGAGCAAAAGATGAACAACAATCCACTTCTGACTCTCTGGACTTTTCCCACCTTGCCACAGCAGCCTTCTCACTCTGGAAGTGCAAGCTATTCTCCCTTGAATCCTCTTCCTCTGATTGTCTGGTTCCTCTCAGAATCTCCATTTTAAGGAATTTCCCCAGACCTGTCATTCCAGCTCCCCAGACTTTCTCTGCCATGCTCCTGCTGTAAGTTCCTTCTCCTTACCCTCTGTCCCTTGCCCCTTCTGCTCAATTTTTTTATTTGTAGTCTTTCCCTGTTAGAATGTAAACAGCTTTGGGGCAAGTTCTGTCTTTCTTTTTCCCTTTATTTATATTCCTAATACTTAACATAGTGCCTGACAAATAGTGCTTCATAAATGCTTGCTGTCTTGCTGCCCTTGTCACACAATAGCTACTGTGTTGAGTTCTGGCTACCACATTTTAGAAAGGATATTGACAAGTTGGGGGAAAAAACACAATGCAGGGCAACTAAGATAGTAAAGAGCCCTAAGATCCTATCATATGAAGATGAACTAAGGGAACTGGCAGTGATTAGCCTAGAGAAGAAATGATTTGGGGGAGCACACAGTTGCCATCTTCAAGTATTTAAAGGTTTGTCATGAGGAAGAGGGCTTAGACATGTTCTATTTGACCTCAAAAGGCAGAACTAGGAGCAGAAATTACCAAGAAATTAATCTGATATAAGGAAAAGCTTTCTAACAATAAGAACCATCCAAATGGATAGAATTCTGGGCTTGGAGGCAGGAAGACTCACTCTTCTGAGTTCAAATCTGGCCTCAGACACTTATGAGCTATGTGAACCTAGGTAAACCACTTAATGCTGATTGCCTCAGTTTCCTCATCTGAAAAATGAGTCGGAGAAGGAAATGGCAAACCACTCCAGTGTGTTTGCCAAGAAAACCCCTAAAAAGGTTGGATGTGGCTAAAAATCAATAAAAATTGAAAGAGATGCCATAGGAAATAGTGTGTCCCCTTCACTGGAAGTCTTCAAGCAAAAGCTGGATTACCACTTGTCAGGAATGTTGAGAACAAGAGAATGTTCTTGTTCAAATATAATGGCATCTGAGATTCTGTGAAATCAATTCCCATTGAGTTTTCTTGTTATCTGAATTCTATGTATGCTGAGCTAACAACAAAAGCAAGAATTTTTCCATATTTTAATTCCATATTATTGCATCTTACCGAAGAAAGTTTGATCTGTCCATCAAAAAAAGCCTTTATTAAGTATCTGCCAAATACCAGGCAGGTTAATATGCTTAGCTTCATTTTACAGATCTGGAAAGGAAGGAAGACAAAAAGTCAATACAGGAAAGAGATATTTTAAAATAAATTAATGGGCTCATATTTCTGTGTTACATGAAAAAAAAAAAAAAAAGCTCTACATCAGATTTGAGTCAAAGGCCCCTTCCTCAAAAACTTTGCCATTGCCATGAGAAAACTTCAAAAATGTTCCAATCTGGACATGTTATAATTAGAACCAAACACAGACTTTACAGGGCTCATCATGTTTCTAGGAAGCTGGTTCAGTATTGGCTTGGTGAGACATCCTCTTCCTACAATCGTGAGTCACTTGGGATTTCCAAGGCCAACCACCCCTTCTTCTTAGCTCTCTTCTAATATTAGGGAGGGAACTCACCCAAATGCTCCCAGGTCCAACAACCATGGAAGAGTTGGCAGGGGTCCACCCTCTTAAGAGGGCACGCTTTGGGCATTTTGGAAGGGGGATGAAGGGGTTTTGCCAAGTTCATTTCGAGTCAGTACATGAACCATCTCTGCCTTGTCATACCTGGTGAGACACTCACTCATCTCCTCTCACCCACACACCAGCCTACCCCAAACCTCTCACCCCACCACTTGCTACCTTCCTCAAAATTTTGCTACCTGACTTCTGCAAAGCTATGAATCTATGCTCCTCTGGAAGCACTACTAAGAAAGACGGGCTATGGCTTGCAAACCTCCAGACTGTCACCTATCTCTGCCAGCATCTACCCACAGCCCCAGATAAGTCATCCTGTAGCCCACAATGCTAAGTTCTTTTTTTCTGCCAGCCACTTCCACTCTGATCCGAATAAACTACATGACAACTATATTCACCATTATCAAGAGAAAAGGTTGGCAGATTTCCAGCTAGAAGGGACTTTGGATATCTTATCCAAGATTTTATACATGAGGAAATTGAGATCCAGTAAGTCAATCCACAAGCAATATGAAGTGCTTATTATAAGCCAAGTTATATTGTGTGTATGTGTATATATATGTCTGTGTGTATGTATATGTATGTGTATATATACATATATATACACTATATATGTGTGTATACATATGCCAAGTTAATTGACTTACCCAAGGTCACACATGTAGTAAATGGCGGAACCAGGATTTGAACCCAGGAGTCCAATTCCACATTCATGGTTCTCTCCACCGAACATACTGCTTTTGTCTCAGATTTGCAATGAAATTAGAGAAATACATTGTAGGATCATCTTGCTAAGAGAGACCATCTAGTCCAAAAGCCTCATTTTCCTGACTAAAGATTTAATAATCAATGAGACTTTGGGCAAGTCATCTGTAGTATGAGGATAATAGGAATCATTCTTCAGACAGCAGATGATACAGTGGAGATAGAGCATTAGACCTGGAATTAGGAAGTCCTTAATTCCAATATAGCCTCCAACACCTACTAGCTGTGGGGCAAATCACATAACCTTTACCTGCCTCATTTTCTTCATTTGTAAAAGTCAGGTTGGAGCAGCTAGGTGGTGCAGTGAATAGATCACTGGCCCTGGAGTCAAGAGGACCTGAGTTCAAATCCGACCTCAGACACTTAACACAAAACTAGTGTGACCTTGGGCAAGTCACTTAATCTCAATTGCTCTACTTTCTCCTCTCCAAAAAAAAGCAAAAAAAGAGTGAGGTTAATCAGCATTGTTGTGAGGATCAAGTGAGAAAATATTGATAAAATGCTTCACAAACTTCAAACCCCTCTATAGGCACTAGCTAGGAATATTGTTGAAAATCAGTTGACTTCAAATGTCTAAAGCTATGCTTCCCTCTTCTATTCAGTGAAGTTGTAGACCGTAGGTATAGAATGAGGCTTTTTTTTTTTTTTACAGGGGAATTGAGAGAGATTGGGATCAGGGAGTGATGGTGATTTTAAAAAAAAATCATCAGCAAAATGTTCATTTTAATCAATAACAAATATTTGAAAGGAAGGAACTAAAATTGCATATTTAGATCATTCTAATTCCTTTATGACCATTTCTTTTAAGGTTATGATAATGCTCCCCACCCCCAGGTCTATAGAACCAACATTTCAGCCCACTCACTTTAGGGTATAGCACAGGGAAGTTCCTATTAGAGGGGCAGGTTCCCCCAGCAAGACTACAGTCATGGAGAAGACCCAGGAGTCCTGCTTCTCAGCTGACTGGCTTACCACTAGTGGCAACCACTAGACCACACTTCCTCCCAGAAAGAGACAAGGGACGGAAATCAAAGGTTTCCCCCCTGATTCCGGCTATTTGCTAATTCTGCCTATTGCCCAACTATGTGACCCTACAGTCTATGACTTAGAAACAGATGTTGTAAGAGAGCAGTCTGAAGTCTTAAGAAAGGGCAGGGGGGTGGCGGGGAGGAAGGAGGAGGCGGTAGAGGGATTTAAGGCACAGAGCCAGGGCAAGAATTTCCTCTTCTGCTAAATTTCAGGCAGGAGTGGAAGTCAATTTAAATTGTTACCGTGCAGATCAGGGTTCATTTTTGCAATTGCCTGGCTCCCCTTCCAGCTCTGTACTCATTGTAAAGAAGAACTCAAAAATTAGTCATGTTGACCTCACTTTTGCCTCTGCTCCCATACTAATATAGATGATGAAGCTACATATTTGGCCTGACAGCCCCTTCATTAGGCAGGAGTGGCGGGTTATACTCCCTGCCCTTCACTAGAAAGTTGAAGCACCCAGAAGTTGAGCAATATGCCTAAAGTTACAATGATCACCACGAGTTCCTTGGACTAAAAGTATTATCCGTCTTTTTCACTGTCTCTTTGCCTCTTGTCAACATATACTCTACTTTAGGCAACCGCTGAAGAAACAAACATAACGCGCGCGCACACACACACACACACACACACACACACACACACACATACACATACCACTGAAAATCTAATTATCTAATTAAAGTGAATAGAGCAATGGATTTGAAGTCAATGAAGCTGGATTCAAATCCCATTTCTGCCGCTTACTACCTATGTTAACTTGGGCACATTACTTAATTAGAGCATTAAAAAGGAACTGGGCCTCAGTTTCTTCAACTATAAAATGAAAGAATTGAATTAGATGAATTGCTGAGATCCTTCCCAACTCCAAATGGATGAGCTGCTGTTTAGTCATTTTTCAGTCATGTCTGACACTTTGTCACCCCTTTGGGGGTTTTCTTGCCAAAGATACTGGAATGGTTTGCCATTTCCTTCTCTAGCTCATTGTTCAGATGAGGAAACTGAGGCAAACAGGCTTAATTGATTTGCCCAGGGTCACACAGTCAATGTTTAAGGCTGGATTTGAACTCAGGAGAAGGAGTCTTCTTGACTTCAGGCCTGGCACTCTATCCATAGGGCCACTTATCTTTCACTAAATCTACGAGTACAGGATGATAATTCCTTGGGCCTCCTTTTCCCTGGAAAGTTCCCATAGTTCCCATGACCCTAGTGGTCGTTGATTTGTAACTGATATTTATTTAGTACTTTGAGGTTTAGAAAGTGCTTTTAGTATGTTAACTTGATACATTCTTGCCACAATCCTATAATAAAAGTACTATTCGTTTTATATGCCAGCTTTATAGATGTGGTAACTAAGGATGAAATATATTAAATAACCTGCCAAAATCACAGAGCCAGTAAGTGCCAGGCATGAGTCTTCCTGAGTCCAGATCTAACATGCTAGCCACTACATTGAGCTTCTGCTTTCAAATGTACCTTGGTTTTCTTGGGGAAAGCATATATGGGGTATTCTTTTTGCATGCTCTAATACAATGCCATTGACAAATAAATACTTAACCCATGCTTTAAAAAAAAAAATTTAAGTGCTTCCGATTGGAAGGACTAAAAGGCATCATTTCTAATATTGTGGCTTATTTTCATAATATAAATGTCAAAAGATAAAAATAGTTTTAAAAGACGTCTTGTGAGTATGAGTCTAAATGAATAGAGTTTGGGGAAAATAAATTTTACAGAAACAACAACAAACCCAGTGCTACAAATATCCTCACATATTTAAATGGCTACGGGAATGAATCTTATATTAAACAAACTCCCATCAGTCAAAGGAAACATCCCCCTCTGCTCACAGTAGCAATTCAGCTGGACAGTCAGATCTTTTGCAAAATGTTAAACTGTGTGCAATTGAAGAGGTAGAAGAGTCTTCCTAGCCCACACCGTGGAAGAACTTGGTAGGTATGTTCCCTACAATATTGACTTGGTGCCTCAATTTGCATGGAAATGACCTGGATTCTCCAAGGTTATGCTTACTGAGTGCAAGTTTGACAGGCCCTACTGAACTGAAAATGCTTGTGAATTATACGTGTGTTGTCTGGGAATGAATCATTCAAGCAACTGTCAAATATTTCTCAAGTCCCTACTGTGTGTTGAGCACTAAGCAAGGACCTAGGACTCCAAAGACAAATGTGAAAAGAAAGCATGTACATATGTAGGTAGGTTTATGCAAAAACAAACCAGTAAATGAATGAATGAATGAATGGATAGATAGGTGGATAGATAGGTAAATGAATGAACAATGAAGATACAAGATAACCTTGAAGGGGGAAGCACCAGCTTCTGGGAACCCCAGGAAAGATTTCCTGCTGAAGGTGGTGCTTGAGGGTGAATCTTGAAGGAAACCAGGAATTCCAAGAGAGAGAAGTGAAGATCATTTCAACTATAGAAGATGCTCAGGGACAGGAGACTGAGCTAAATGCCGTGAATCAATAATAGCTTAGCAACGAGGATTTTTTTTTTAACTGGAGCAACAGTCTACTAAGGCATGGAGAAGTAGAAGGAGAGCCAACCTTGACGAAATGTTGCTTTTTCAAAAATAATGAAGGAGAATAGGATCACAGATTTAGAGCTGAAAGTGACCGTAAAGATTGTTAAGTCCAAACTCCCTCTTTTATAGATGAGGAAAGACATCTAAACAGAGAGGTTGTGAAGTGACTTACCCAAGGTCACAGAGCTGAATATCTGGGGGCAGAATTTGAGTCTAGGTCTTTCTGACTCCAAGAACAGTGCCCTAACCAATATATTATGCTACCCAACCTCTGTCCTTTTTGTCCTGTCTTTGAATGTCTGCAACCTGGCATAGAAAGAAGGCTTTTGTCTTGCGTTTTTTTACAAAATGCAGGGAGCACATTTTCTTATTTCAGCTTTCCCATTTATAAACTATGTAATATAATCCATGAGAATTTCTCCCTCTACAATTCTATTCCTTCCATTGTTCTTTTTCCTTATCCTTTTCAATACTCTTTTTTATTCATATGTCCATGTCTAACTTTGCATCATAGAATCTTAGATCAGAAAGATCGTGGATATGATAAAGTTTATTCTTGTCATTGCATAGTTGATAAAAATGAGGCCCAGCATTGTGAATTGACTTGCCCATGGTCAGTCATCTATTAACAGAAAGAGCTGCTAAATTCTGGAGTTTTCTTTCCTGGACCTCTTTTAAAAATTGTTTCACGACCTTCAAAATAGAAATATTCTCCATATAACTTTGATCACATTAAACTGAAAAGTTTCTGTATGAACAAAGCCAATGCAACCAAGATTAGAAGGGAAGTGGAAAATTGGGAAAGAATTTTTATAACCAGTGTCTCGGATAAAGGCCTCATTTCTAAAACATACAGAGAACTGAATCAAATTTATAAGAATACAAATCATTCCCCAATTGATAAATGGTCAAAGGATATGAATAGACAATTTTCAGAGGAAGAAATTAAAGATATCTGTAAGCAGATGAAAAAATGCTCTAAATCACTATTGATTAGAGAAATTCAAATCAAAACAACTCTGAGGTAACATATCTCACCATTCAGATTGGTAACATGACAAAACAGGAAAATGATCAAAGTTGGAGTAGATGTGGGAAATTTGGAACACTAATGCAATGTTGGTAGAGTTGTGAACTGATCCATACATTCTGGAGAGCAATCTGGAACTATGCCCAAAGGGCTATAAAAATATGCATACCCTTTGACCCAGCAATACCACTTCTAGGGATGTATCCCAAAGAGATCATTGAAGTGGGAAAAGGACCTGTATGTACAAAAATATTCATAGCAGCTCTTTTTGTGGTGGCAGAGAATTAGAAACCAAGGAGATGCCCATCAAATGATTAAACAAGTTGCGCTATATGAATGTAATAGAATACTATTGTGCTATAAGAAATGAGGAGCAGATGGACTTCATAATAACCTGGAAAGACATATAAACTAATGCTGAGTGAGGACAGCAGAACCAGGAGAACTTTGTACACAATTACAAACACATCACATGTATGACGACTAACTTGGGCTCCTCATAGCAATGCAAGGTTATAAGACAACTCCAAAGGACTCATGATGGAAAAGGCCATCCACATTCAGAGAAAGAATTATGGAGTCTGAATGCAGATAGAAGCAAATTACTTGCTCTCTCTATTGTGTTTTGCTTTGTTCCTTCTTTCTCATTGTTCATTCCATTGGTTATAATTCTTCTTTACAACTTGACTAATGTTTATTGTGAAGGTATTTTTAGAACCTATATCGGATTGCATGCCACCATGGGGGGATAGGAGGAAGGAGAGGGAGAGGGAGAAAATTTGAAACTCAAGGGATTGTGGAACTGAATGTTGTAAACTAAAAGTAAATAAATAAATTTTTTTTAAAAAGAAATATTCTCCATAAAGACAACTCTTCCTATCAGCCAGATGCAAAGCTTCTTTAGATCACATGAGAAACCTCACAATGTGGGGAGGAAGAGGGTGGTGAAGAGTAAATTTATAATCTAAAACCTTATTTGTGATGAACAAAAATGAAGAACTGTGATGAAGAGGAGGAGACATCCTCTCATCATTATTTCCAGTGTATTATCCTACCAAAATAGAGATGACTGGGAGTGACCCACACTATCTGAGGTAGCACTAATAGGACGTCATTTTTTTTAAATAAAATACTCACCTATAGATGGGTATTAGATTGATATAGATTGGTACAGATTGAAGCATTTTGTAAAAGCTTTAAGCCCTATACAAATGCCAGACAATATTATTCCTATTGCTTTATTAAAAATTTGACAGTCTTGCAAATATGTACTCCCGATTTATCATCCTAACACATTTCTCAGGAAAACACTTAAGGTAAGCAAGTTTAATGGAAAGAATTAGGCAAACTAGGCAGTTTAACAGAGTTGGATTCTACTAATAATGAGCTGTGTGACCTGAGAATAATGCTTTTGTGCCTTAGTTTCCCCATTTGTAACATTTGGGTGATCTCTAAGGTCCTGGCTCTATTGTTCTATTATTCTTAAGTATAAAGTAAAGAAAATCTACCTGATATTTTGTGAATGCTGTCCTGGGTAAGCAGTCCTCTGAAAGCTGGTTTGTGAACCATCAGAGGATTTCTGACAACCTTCTAAAATCCCTTCCTTAGATTCCTTGGTATTATATTTGGGAACAGACTGAAAATATGCTTCTCCCTGTATTTATTGGAAGAGAGCCTGAGGGGCTGTAACTTCTTCCTGAGCAATTCTTAATGCTCCAAGGTGTAGACACTCATGTCACCTGTAGGCTTAGATAGGTTATTAGGCCCCACTTGAATTTCCCCAGTCTCTTGGTAGTTCCCAAGGTTCTCAAAAGCACTCAGCAACCTGTCTAGGTCATTTAAAGAACTTTTAGGCAGGTTTTAGGCAAGCTCACTTTAGGCTGCAGGGTACCTACACTTCTTGATGGTGTGTGGATGTGTTTTCCAGATTCTCCCATTTGATTCAGAGCCCTTGGACCTTCCCTTACTTGTAAGTAGATTCTTTTTCCTCTAAAATATTTGTAAATTTCCTTCTTAGTCTCCTGAATTCCCTTCACTGGTCATGTCTCATCCTATTATTCTAATGTCTGTCATCTCTCCCAAGTTTCCAGGAATCACAAAGTGATGTAATGGAAAGAGTCTTAGACTGGAGGTCAGGTTCTAATGTTAACCTTGACACTCATTAGTCACATGATATGAACCTAGTGATCTCCTCTCTCTCTCAGCTTCAGTGCTCTTATGTATAAAATGAGGGGGCTGGGACAGATGGCCTCAAAGGTCCTTCCACTTCTAACATGCCATGGTCCTATATGCTCTTCTTGTGACTTATTTGCTCCATGTTTTTTCTTTGCCCATAGAGCCTGGGAGACATCCCTCCTAAAGTAATTTCACATATGTTTAGTCCTTTAGCCCATCTCCATTTTTAAAAGGAAGTAACATCTGTTTTAATGATGTAACCTTTCATAAGGAATCCATATACGTTCCTCTTGGTTCCAAGACAGTGCTACTTATCTTGTTGACATCTACATGTGTGGGTGCCACCAAAGTATTAGTGAATGAAGAGACCATCATCACCTTCTATACCACACACTTAAAGATTGCCCTGTAGTGTGTCTCTCTAGCCATTGTTTTTGGGGAGCTCCATCCCTATTAGCTGCTCTGATTTTTCTTGTAGGTGTTATTGGTTCAAAAAGGGACTCAGTTTCATCTTTGGTAGAATGAAGAGTTTAGACTACATGAGGATTCTTAACCTGTTTTATTTTCCTTTAATATTTCAACATCATTGTTTTATGTTACATATATTTTATTTTATGCATAGAGAACCATTATTCTGAGAAGAGGTTCAGAGGTTTCACCAGACTTTCAAAGGGATCCATGTCACAAAACTAGCTAAATCTTAGGGATCCTAGGAATCCTGTAGGTGTAACAATTGAGAAACCTATGAGACAATTGGAATATATCTAGAGATGTGATACAGTGGAAAGAAAACAGATTTTTAGTCAGAGGACCCGAGTTCAAACCTCAATTGATGCTCACACAAGTGAACCTTGGGAAAATCACTTAACCTCACTGACCCTCATCTTCCTTATCTGTAAAATGAAAGAATTGGACTTGATGGCTCCTGAAGTACTTTTCCGTCAACAGATTCTAGGTATATGATTCTTGACCAGATGATGTCTAAGGTTCTCCTTAACTTGAAATCTATCCTCCTCCTATCCAGAAAAGATGGAATATATTCTACAAATATAAATAATATAAATTATTTATAATATAATATAAATATAAAATATTTATTTTATTGAGTTCTAATGACTGTGATGATCCCAGGAGATCCTGGCGTGTGAAGGTAGAGGTTGGGGGTCAAATTCCAGTTCTGCTTTTTACCACCAGTTTGACGTTGGACAAGGCCTTTTTCTCGTAGGGTCTCAGTTTCTTCATTTGTTTAATAAGACAGTTGGACTCAGTGACCTCTAGGGTCCTGTCCAGCTTTAGATCCTATGATCCTAAACCTGTTTCTCTAATTATCAGATACTGGACAATCCCATTTACAGTTGAGGATTACTCAGTCTACAATTACGCTCTTTAGTTTGAATGTATATTTCATTGTGTCCCTTAAGCAGCATCTCTGTTGGCCCTTCTTGCAATCTGGGTCCTCACTTAACCTCTCCATGAAATTTCTGCTGAAGGTTTCTTTTCTCTTTGTCCCTTTAGCATAAGGCTAGGACAACAGTTGTTTTGTGACTTGAGCTGCTTGAGGGTAAAGATTCTTTCATTCTTTGTGTGAATGGATGTGTTCCCATTACCCAAAACAGTGCTTGGCATATAATAGGTGCTTAATAAAAGCTTATTGATTGATTGAAGCCAGGGCATGTGGTCATATGTCTGTATCCTAAGTAGGCAGATAGACAACACAGGAGATAGAGCACTGGGCTCAGTCAAGAAGTCAGGAAGATCTGAATTAAAATCCAGTCTCAGATACTAGTCATGTGATCCTGGGAAGATCACTTAATGTTTATCTGCCTCAGTTTCCTCAACTGTAAAATGGGGATCAAAATAGGATCAATCTCTATAGGGTTGTTGTGAATACATGCATAAAGTGCTTAGCACAGTGCCTGGAAAATAGTAAGTGCTTAATAAATGCTTATCCCACTTCCATTCCACCTTGGGCTTCTACCATTTTACCATATAATGTTCAAATCAAGTCATAGGTGGTATTGATTAAATTCATTCAGGAACCAGATTTGATATATGAGCCAAGGCTAGGTCTAGAGAACTACAGAAGTCTATAATCACTACTCTGTATACTTTCAATCGGTTTTGCATGTCAGATCTATCAAGGGACACTATCCTTGATTTGACTGCTATATTACTTGACCACCTTGGTAGTAGATCATATATCCTACTTGAGTAGTGCAATCCATTGACAGATTCCAAATCTGTTTGATGGCAAAAGCATAATGAACAATTTCACTGCTGAGGGCAAAAGCACCTGAAGCCTGCCTGAGACAGCTATGGAGGGGAATGCAGAGAGAAAGATAGAGAGTGACCATGGGGAGAGATCCAACTTGTGGATGTAAGACCCCATGGAGACTTCCTATGGATGGTAACCAGCTGCTAAGTAGGCCATGCCCCAAGGGAAGGAGTAGAACCAGACCAAGGGGGTCACCCTTACTTGGGGCACAACTGCATGGAAGAAGAAGGTTACCATCTGGTAACTTCCCATTCTAACCAATTATTCTTGCTAGTTAGGGGCTAAACAAAGTTATTTCTACCTGCCAAAGAAGTATAAGCATAGTAGTACCCTCTAAGTTTCAGCAACCTAGGGGGGAGCTCTGGTCACCTTGACCTAGTTGTACTCCGACTGATGGAAGCTTTGGGTTATCTACTGTTTTTTTTTCTAAAAGGAGTAATACATAATGTATTTTTCTAAGGCTTCCTGTCACCTCTAGAGAACTGTGGTGGCTTCAAAGCAGTTTATAACCTTGATTTTGTCCTGTAGGATATAGACCTCTAAAACACCTTCATTAGCTATCAATTAATTCCCGGATAATCATCTTTAAGAATTCCAATGATCATAGACTGTTGGATCTGAAGGAAACTAAAAACCATCAAATCCAAACTCTGCACTACATAGATAAGAAAACTGAGGCCAAAATGACTATCCCAAGGTCACACAGCTCTGAGGTCACATGACTAAGTAAATGGTAGAGTCATCACTAGACCAAACTCTTATCTCCAGTTGGACAGACCAGAGTCCTTTATAACCTTTCAGATGTTTTGTTTTGTTTCCCAGACAGTCTTTAGTTATTGGCTAGCAAAAATTGCATTAGATAAATTGAATGAAAGTTGTCTTTCTATCCAAACCAATTTTATTCTACTAGTAAGAGGGGAAAGATTAGTCAGCATGCTATTGGCACTTAAAAGAAAAAAGAAACAAACCAAGATCAAAAATAGCTAGAACCTTGGAATTTTAGTGAACTTTCCAGAAAAGCTGTATTTACTCTGTGTCTCCTAGAAGAAGAATTTCGAATGTCTCCCTCAAGTCATTGCTCTTTGTTATTTCTGTAGAACCTACAGTGATTCATCAGCAACAGTTTCAGGATATGAAAAGTCGCTAGCAAGGTAATTGCTGTTGTGGGATGGTTTTTGTCCTATCCTTTCTTCTGTACATTTGTATTGTCAGTGTTTAATGTATATGCAGCTAGAGGACTCCAACTGGAGGATCCCAAAGCTGCAGAGGTTGTATAAATATTAGTGGATATCATATGTGTGTTTATGTCCATGTCTATGCTCAAGTCCATATCCAGGGGTGGGGAACCTGCGGCCTTGAGGCCACCTATGACCTAGGTCAGCGGTTCTCAACCTGTGGGTTATGTTCAATTTGTAACAATGAAAATACATCCCGCATATCAGATATTTACATTACAATTCATAACA
>CM053589.1:38116058-38150093 GCA_028646515.1 Pseudochirops corinnae
ATCAGATATTTACATTACAATTCATAACAGTAGCAAAATTACAGTTATGAAGTAGCAAGAAAAATAATTTTATGGTTGGGGGTCACCACAACATGAGGAACTGTATTAAAGGGTTGTGGCATTAAGAAGGTTGAGAACCACTGTCCTAGGTCCTCAAGGGTGGCCTCAAGGCCACAGGTTCCCCACCGCTCTACCAAGTCCATAACTAGGTCTATGTCTATAATACGACAATATATAAAGGGTCTATGATTTTGTCAATGTAGGAATTCCTTATATGGAAATAACTTCCCCTGACATGGACCACAACCCAACTATAAATTATAGTTGGAGATTTGCCCGAGGCTCAGAAAAATTAAGAGAATTGCCCACAGGCACACAACTAGTAAATATCACAGGAAGAATTTGAACTCAGCTCTTCTTTATTTTAAGCCCAGATCATTGTACTATGATGCCTCTCTGTATCATCATTTATTCATTTATACACAATGTATATAGAAGGAATTTTGGTGTATTGGATAGAGAGTTGCCCTTCAAGCCAGATAGATGCCAGGTTCAAATCTCACCTCTGACACACATTGGCTGTGTAATCCTAGACAAATCACTTTAACTCTCAGTGCTTTAGGCAATTCTTAAAAACTATTAATCTCAGGGAAGGTACTGACCTGTATTGATAGGGACTGGACCTGTGAGATTATAAATACACACATATACACACACACACACGTACATGTGCTCCCTGGTAGCCCTAATATATCATATATTATAATCATACACATACATGTATATACATATGTTTATATTTATGTGTATAATGGGTATACATATAATATGTAATATATATTGTGTGTGTTATACACATTTCAGTCATCTAGACAAAACACATTCATAGTGGCTCGTTTCCCTAAGGATTCTAGATAAAGGAATTATCATTGTATGTATGTGTGTGTATATACACATATTGTAGTATTACCGTATCTACATACATACATACATACAATAATACTTCCTTTATCTAGAATTCTTAGGAAATAGAGCTCTGTGTATGTGGGTTTTTTTCCCCAGATAACTAAAGCTGAGTCTTTTAAGTTCTGAAAATTTTAATATATTTACTATTTTATAGAAATATTTCTAAGATCTACTATCACCTGCCTTCTTAAACAGAGTATAATATAACCCTTAATTGATGACATTTATTATTATAACACTGGGATACCACCCAAGAATTGGACTCATGTTGAACTGTTGGTCTTTATCCCAAGTGATGGCTGACTTCTAGACCTATATAGTTCTTGGGTCCATCTCATCTCTCCATGTCAAGTTGCCAGGCATCACTTTTCAGTGCTGGTGGTAAGTCTGCTTCTAGTAACTCTGCTCCCAATACTTCTTTTTATTTGCTGCTTAGAATTTTCTGTGGGCTGGGAAAACTAAATAATTATGTGAGCTAGATTAAAATTTTTTTCAACGTTTCAAGAATGTCCAATTTTGTTGCTATGCTTACTTTAAATCCTCTACAACTCAGGAGATAATCTTCTAGGTTTGCTGTGGTCAAAAACATCAAATTCTTCACTCTGTAGCTAATCTGTTGATTAGCCTCTCCCATGTCAGGAAGCCTGGCCCTTGAACCAAAGATATATAATCTCTCCTTGGGCCTATATTCAAAGCTTTACCAGTTTGTTAGGAATTGCCAACATGTGCTTGCAAAATGTATAAAATTAAATTTCTGATTTAAGTCAGTAGGCCTTGAATGAGAGTTTCTCTTACCAAAAAAAAATAATGCACAGATTTTAATGCAGGAGCTTCATGACTGCTGTTCTCAGACCTTAGAAGCCTTTTTACTTAGTTCCTGGTATTTAATTATGTTCCTGATGCTTGAGGTTTCTGGAGCTCTTCCTTCTGGATAAATGGTTTGCGTGTGCATGCATGTATGTGTGTATACATATACATATCAACACATGTGGATATCATGAACTCAGTTAACAATATGCACGTGAAATTCAGCCACAGAGAGCACAGAATGCTGAGCACATATGAAAGTTATTTGCTTTCCAGAAACGTGGGTATCTAAAAGCATTGCACAATCGGTTTGAGTTACATAAATCTTTCTTAGGAGAACAAGAAAAAGAAGGGAAGAATGAAATAACCTCAGAGAATTGACTCACAGAAAGACTCTCAGATCTGAAAAGACCTCAGAAGGTCATCTAAACCAGTTTCTCATTTTAGAGATGAGGAAAGAAGCTAAGGGCTAAAGTGGTCAGGTTTTCAGACAAGTTAGATGGGGGCCTTAGATATAATTTAGCCTGGCCTCCACTTTTTAAAGATGAGGAAACTGAAGCCTAGGGAGGTTGTGTTTTGCCCCAACTTCATGAACGTAGTAAATACCAGAGACAGGATTTGACTGCAACATCTCTGATTCCAACTTCATTCATATTTCTGCCTATACGATAATGTCTTTCAAATGATTTGAAAAAGGCTCCTCTTGAAAAACTTGGCATGTGAGTGGAGAATTTAGTTCTAGCAATTAGATATATGGGCCTAACATGGGAATGAAGGAGGACAGGCAAAGATGCCCAGACAAAGTTTTAAAAAGGAATATTTTCAGGAAAAACTAGCAAAAAATGCTTCCCAGTTCACTGCATTCATACCACATCACACAGTACACAGTAAAAAAAAAACTTCATGTCTATGGTCTCCCCAATGACCGTGAGCCTATGGAGTAGAGGTTAACAATTTGTAAAAGTTGGAAGCTGAATAAAGCCAATGTATTTCATCTAATGACCTTTCTTGTCAAGAGTGACCTTGAGTCTGGATTCTGCCCATGGTGGCAGCTGGGCCTTGACTCATCCTTGGCCTTACTCACTTCCCTATGGTATTGGGATGAGTGGACAAGAATGGAATAGACTGATGAGTGGATGCTTGGAGTCCTCCCAATTGCTAAGGAGAGTTGAGAGTGGAATTCTAAGTATTGATTTGAAAGAAGGAGAAAAGACAGAAGAAGGAAGGAGAGGAGAAGATAGGAGAGGGAAAGAATGGAGGAGAGAAAGGAAAAGAAGGAGAAGAGATAAGAAAAGGAGACAAAAGGGGAAGAAGAAGAAATTATATGGAGGAAAAAGAAAAAGGGAAAGAGAGTGAAGAGGAAGAGAATAAGAGAATGGAAGAGAGAGAGAGAGAGAAAGAAAGATAGAGCGAAAGAGAAGGAGACAGACAGAGACAGAGAGGGAGAGTTATTCCTAGTTGTTTTGACAATGGCCCAAGAACACTCCCTAAGCTCAGACACCCTACAAAGCTGTTTCTGTGGCAGGAGGTACTTGTGGTGCACACATTAGCTGTGTCTATGTCCCTTGCAGCAGATGTCTCTTAAGGCCCAGCCTGAGTTGGAAGGCAAAAGCCTATAAAAATTAACTTCCTCTCCTTCAGTTCTACTTTCCAGCTTCCTGGCACTACCATGAAGGGAACTGACCAACATATCTCCCATAGCAACCCCCGACAAATGCCTCTAGGAATACCAGAAACTATGCTCCCCCAGGGCAAAGATCTTTTTAAACCAGGCATCCCTTTTCATATCTTGGACTCTCTTAGTAGTCTGGTGAAATCTAAGGATCTATTCTGAGAATAATTTTGTTAAGTGCATAAAATAAAATACATAGGATTACAAAGGGTCCCAAATATATTAAAATACAGTTATTAACATGTTTTAAAAATTAAGTTCATGGGCCCTGGGTAAAGAACTTCTCTTTTAAATGTAACCAGAAACTTGTTAGTAGTTGTCATTTCAGTAGTGTCTGACTCCATGACTGCATTTGGGGTTTTCTCAGCAAAAACACTGGAATAGTTTTCCATTTCCTTCTCCAGCTCATTTTACAGATGGGGAAACTGAGGCAAACAGGGTTAAGTGATTTGCCCCAGGGTCACATAACTAGTAAGTGCCTGAGGCTGGATTTGAACTCAGGAAGATAAGTCTTCCTAACTTCAAGCCCAACAGTCTATCTACTACCCCACCTACTGCCCCTAAATGTAAAATATACTATGACCAAAATAGTTTGGGCTATTACTTCCAAAATGATTAACGAACTCTGCATGTAATAACAGTTCAAATTTATAAAATACTTTAATATTTGCAAAGCATGTGACATTCTTAGTGTAAGGGTAGGATTACACCCCCATATCAAGGAAATCGTAGAAGACCCAGACATACTAATGGAATCAACAAATCAATTTGTGCCTAAATTGGAGTGAAAATAGAACCTAACACTTACAATTACCTCACTTCGTGTCCTCAATAACCTTATGTAGTATGTGCATTAGTAGGTGTATTAGCTATTAACTAGTAGGTGTATTAACTCTAATTGGCAGATGAGAAAACTAAGATTCAATAAGATAATTTGATTTGCCCAAAATAACACAACCAATAAGTTTTTGAGTTAGTATTTGAACCTGAATTTTGCCCTGTCTGTTATACCACACTGCTTCTTTAGACTGCTGTAATCATGTATAGAATCAGAATCATTTAATTGTCATTGACTGATAGCCCCATAAATGTTAGCAAAAGCATTTTCCTGAAGGAAACTACCTCTACTCCAGTTTCTTGCTACTAGCCTGTCACATGCTTCCTTCATTTTTCAGTGTTAAACCCTTGAATAAAGAGGGTGTGGAAAAAGGAGACATATATAGTTTCCAAAATTCTGTATTCTCCCACTTTATTAATTCCAGAATTTAAAAAAAAAAATCTCAAAGAATTTTCCCCAATGGACTCACAACTTTTAATTCCTGATAACTCAAATAATAATTATTATAACTAGCATTTATATGGAACTTTAAGGTTTGCAAATGTCATTTCATCCTGACAAAAACACTGTATATTATCATACCCATTTTACAAATGAGGAAACTGAGGCAGACAAAAGTAGAGTAATTCACCGGGGTCACGTGATACTCTGAGACTGGATTTGAACATGGGTCTTCCTGATTCTAAGTCTAGCACTCTATCCACTGTGCCTCCTATCTACAAGTTTGGGTCCCTTCATACCCTTCTACTGAGTACCATCAATCTCTTGACATTTCCCAGACACTTGCTCTTTGGTACTTCAGTAGGATTTCCTCAGTTTGACTATTCCCTCCAATGGACTTAATAGCAATATTCATGTCTTCTCATCCTATGTGAATCCTTCCCATATCCTCCCGTTAGTCCTCTTGTTGGTGGTGGTGATGGTGATGGTGGTGGTCCTTTGTTTTCAAAGAGTTCCAATCACTTCATGGGGTGATGTCCTGACTTGTGTGTGAATTGGATTTAAGTGAAGTAAAGTTTTCAGTCTCACTCTCTCTCCCAGAGTCACAAGAGCCCAATGGCAAGACAAAAATCAAGGACTGATTGTGATCCAGGACACAGTGGATGGGTTATGATCAGCATCACAAACCTTATTACATTATTCTTCCCTCCCCCCAAAAAAAAACCCACCTCATAAATCCTCTGTAGTATATCTACATAACATGCTAGGGGCCTGTAATTCACAACATTTTTTGATCCTTGAACCCCTTTAATACATAAAAAAAGTTATGGACCCCTATGGCAATTTAATATCCTACTGAGAATATTCCTTTAGATTTATTCATTAAATACTTACAATAACTATAATGATAACTTTTGTTCCCCAAAGCTACAAATTTAAATTATATAATTATAATAACATATTATTCAACCTATAATTATTAAAACTCTAAATATAAAATATAAAACTGATAATAAGATAATTACAAATATTTTATGTGGGACATTCTGTAGGAATTAAAATAATTCAGCAAGACTTCATATGCTTACTATTTTCATATAAAATTTCTTTCTCACACAAATTTTCTTGAACATAAATAACATTGTAATGAAATCAGTTGCAACTTTGAAGATGTCTAACAATGTAATAAACACAAATAAACTTAATTTTGATGTTGGACTTTTTATTGGAACAAAGGTTTGAAATATTTGGCTGAACATCAGACAAAATTTTAAATTTGTTTCTACATCAAGTTTAATTCTGTATTTTGATTTAAAATAAGAATAAAATGAAAATGCTCATTCACACAAATATGTGGTGAAAATCAGAAGATTTTACAAGCTCTCTTGCTGAAAGATTCATTTTTTTTAGAATTGACAAAAATAAATAACTAGTTATGACATAAACGATTTCATTTTCTACTGGCTAATGACTAGCACTATATTAAATGCTAAATGTATTTAAATTTCACTTGCATATGTTACTTCTTTTTAACAATGTTTTTATTTGAACTAACATTTTTAAGGAATGGATCTCTTCAAAGATGACTGACTTTATTCTCTTCTACCATTGGCAAACTAGACACACTCTCTGAAAATGTACTGAAAAACTGACCAGTGTTACCAACTAGTCTGTTTGAAAATCTGCTAGATAGAAAAGGAAGAAAAGCAGAGGATAAGTTTAAATTGAAAAAAATAACCTTGATACTGCTATGAGAGGCAACAACAGTTGTCTTTCTGCAGAACATTTGTGATAGTCAATGATGGCTTTGAGATTGCCCATAATGCTCCATGGTCATGGTTTTCAAACAACTTGACCTTTGTGCTTCAAGAATACAAACATTCAGAACATCTTGATCATGTGGACCAGCAGCAGAGGAGGTACAATTTCAGGGTAACAGAGGGGATAAAGAGAGCTATTCTGGTGTAGTGTTTAGAACACAAATGGGGGTATGTGCATATGTAGAACCATCTAATCAGAACCATTTTGCACTCCAATGTGTAACCCTGGGGACATTTTGGAAACAATTTGATGGCAGGTCTAGAAACTGTAAGAACACCTTACATTGAGTCAGAAGAGGTCAGAGTTTGATGTAATTGCTACACAGAAAACAAAATTGTTGTGCACATGATCATGACTGTTTCAAATCACTGCAGAAACAAAACTGTAATGCTTCAAATGTGTACATATCTGTTATCAAAATGGAAAAATATATAAATAATTGAGCAATTCTTTACTGCTTAAGGCACCATTAAAGAATTTTTAGTATAAACCCGAGTCATTTTGATGAAGTGTCAGATGGGAACCATTGCTCTTTCAGTATTTTGTGGGTAATATGACAGTAGTCAGACTGTCCTTCTGTTAACCCTATCTCCAGACACCAGCTTGGCCTACCTCATTTTTCAGCCACATATGTCTTGGATGAAATCTTTTATGCCAACTCTTATATACAAGTTTTCATTAATGTGCAAAAATCAACTTATGGCCACTATGCATCTTTGGTGACCCACAATTTTTATTCTTCATGGATTATAATAACTAGCATCCATATAGTATCACCAGAATATGGGGGTTTTTTCCTTAAAGATGAGGAGAGGGTTTTTTTTTGGTTTGTTTCAAGGAGAGATCATTGGAAACAATACACAATTTCCCAAATGCATTGTAGATCAACTGGCAAAGATCTTTGCTGATAAAGGAAAGAAGAGGATTGCAATTACCTGGATGCATCAAGGGTGGAAAAACCCAGCATTTTTTTCTTAATTATATCTAACTGATTCAAACAGAAGATGACTTTTCTCCCAAATTCGTGAGGGATTATTTCTGCCTGAATTACAAATATTGTGGTGACGACCTGGCCTGGGAACAGGGTTTGTGGTAGAGGAAAAAAAGGAACTGGAGTGGTTCCCCTGCCCCACCCTTGCCCAACTCTGACTGTTTAGGGAAACAGAAGAGAGGGAGAGGAAGAAGAAAGGGAGAAAAGGAGGAAGAGTATAAGAGGGAAAGAAAATGGGAGAACTAGAGTTTAATAAAAACTATTGAAAGGACTGGAACATCACTTCCTCTTATTCTCCCCTTTCTTCAGGCTTTCAAAGGAGAGGACGTTTGCTTTTTCCCCCCTCCCCGAAACACTACCAGAAATGGAAAATGGATTGGTTCGAATTGTCTCTTCTTCCTTTCTTTCCTCTGTCCATATTCACTCGAAGAGGGTTCCAATAAGCAACAAAAGAGTCAAAACAGACAAAAACTAAAGAATAATCAGAAAAACCAACATATTCATTTGAAGAAGGTTCCAATAAGCAACAAAAGAGTCAAAACATAGAAAAACTAAAGAATAATCAGAAAAACCAAACTTACAGGTCACGAAGAGATAGCGTGAAACAGTAGAATGAGTCATGGGTCTAGAATTAGAGGATCTGCCTTCAGTAGCCCCCTTTAGTAATTACAAAGCCCTTAATCTACCTGAGCCTTGGTTTCCTCAAAGGTAAGATAAGGGAGTTAACAATAAATGAGGTATGGGGTCCCTTCCAGCTCTATGAGTGTATGAATATAGAGCCATTCATCAGTACACAAGGAAAACAGACATAGTTTTTGTCCTCCTCAGAGATTATATTACAATTCAGCCATCAATGCCACCATGCTTATTACAACATTATCAAAAGTGTATGGACACACATTTTTATCTCAGGACTTTGAAATGCCCAAGAATGCTGGGAAGCAGCATCACTATTTGGAAAAGATGAAGACATCATTCTGTAACATATCTATTAAAGAACTAGTCTTTGTGGCCATTGTGGTGGACCCTATGGAAACAGAGAAGTAGGAGGTAGGGTCCATGTCCTTAAAGTGACTGTGATCTAGTTGAGGAGACCAAGCATATATGTAAAAAGGTGAGAGCTTGAAATAACTATGGTAACAAAGAATGAGAGAGTTGATGTAATACTGAGTACTATACTAGTACTAAGAAGACAGAATGAGAACAGTATGGGAATTGAGGAAGAAGGAAAAAATCAAGGATCGTTCCCAGGCCACAAACCTGAATGACTGGAAGGACAGTGGTGCTATCAACAGAAAAGAGAATGATTTGCTCAGAGAAACATCTCCTGGGAATATGCTGAATTGAAAGGGCTTACTCAGTTGAGGAGCTGATAATTGGCAGACTGTACAGGCAGATCCACACTGGTTTTCTGTAGGTGGTTGCTTTTATGAGTAGCCAAGTGGTTTGCTGAGAGTTTTGTTATAAAGCTAATTCATGGAAATTTATTTAGGTAGAATGACCCTTCTATGGACTGTGGAGGAAGCTCTGTATGAAAGTGCAAAAGCAACCTGGGAGCTGACCAGGGAGAAAATGAGGCATTGCAATACTGATTAGCCAGGCTAAAGGCACTGTGTTAGGGATATCAGTGGTTACTATGAGGAAGAAGGAAGATGACTGAGATGAGTAAGATAGATATCTATGCTCATCCACACATGTACATACACTTTTACACACACACACACACACACACACACACACACACACACACACACACACACACACACACATACACAATTTCCCCAAGCAAAGGTGGATAAAATTCCTCCAGTCTTATCCTCTTCAGGACACTGAACTCTCCTTACTTAATGTATCTATAGATATTTCTACATACCAACTAGGCATCTTGAAGGAAAATTTTTTTTAAATTATTAAGATGTGATTCCTACCCTATAGGAGCTTACAACCTAGTTGCAAAACCAGTAATAACCAAATGGAAAAGACTCAGCACTGTGAAACCACAAAGATAACAAAGGCTATCTGCTGATTCTATCTCCATTCTTCAAGGCACCCAAACTCAAAACCTAAGCCTCTTAGGTAAGTATAAGACATTTCATTAGGGTATACACTCAAGAAATTTTATTCATTTTTTGTTTTTCTTTTAAAGACCAATATTTATTAAATGCTCTATCATAAAGGATGTTGTTTTTATTAACCCAATTAAAGGGACTAAAACTCGAATATACATCATATGTATGCATAATTATACATACTTCAAATCTATATTTTAAAATTAAAATCTCTATTTTAAATCTATACTTCAAATTTTTATATAGATCATATCTATGTAAAAATCTATATGTAAATATGGATTCTATACTTTAAAAGAACATGGGATTAAATTGACAAATAAAGACATTTATTTGAGATACAGTATACACCTGGCACTTGCCATATGCACACCTGTGCTCAGCATCATCTTTGACCTTTCCCTCACCTCCAATATCCAGTTAGTTGACAAGTGTCAATTCTATCTCCAAAATACCTCTCAGATAAGCCTCTTCCTTCCAACTACCAACATACTCATTCAGAATCTCTCAGACTACCATTATGATAGCTTCCTAACTAATTTCCCTGCTTCTGACTCCTCCTCTCTTCAGTACCTTCTTCTTCATATTGTTCAAGTAATGTTTTTATTAATAACTTCTTTTCACATCACTACTCTTCTTGAAAACCTTCAATGCATCCTGATTGCCTGCCACATAAACCATAAATGCCTTATTGCATACTAAGGTCCTCCATGATCTTTCAATTTCCCTTTGGTCCCCATGGTTCACATATCCCTTCCACAAACTAAATTTTAGTAAAACTGGACTAATTTCAATCTTCTGATCTTGTCCTACTCTTCACTGCTTTTATTGGTGCCATCTCTTCTGTTTGGAACGCTCTTCTAGCTCTTCCCACTATACACACACACACACACACACACACACACACACACACACACACACACACACATGCACACACACCACTACCACCACCACTACCACCATCAATATCTGCTGAGATCCTCCCCTTCTTTCAATCCCAACTCATTTCCTACCTCTTTGCCTTCCTTAATTATCTCAACTGAAAGCAACTTTCCTCTGCTTGAATTTCTCATAATAGCCTGTTTGGATCTCTCTTTTACCCTTTATAATCTTATTTCTACTATTTATAGACCAGTATCAACTTCTCTATTGGACTCCAACATTCACTAGTGGATCCTGAGGATAAAGACTGTGACTTACTTTGTCTTTGTACTCCCAGAACTGAGCATCATGACTTTTATATATTAAGTGTTTAATAAATGTTTAACTGAATTGAGTCATTCATGGGCTAGAATTAGAAAAAGCTGAGAAGCAGGAAGGAACATGGCATATTTGGAGGCTGGTAAGGATGCTGATATTTTTGGAGCCATGATGGTTCCATGAAAAAATAATAAAGTAGGGAAGGGAGACAGTTTGGAGAAGGTAGTAAGTTAATTTAAAGACAGCCAGTTAAAGTGAAGGTAGGATTAGGGACTGGACTTGGGATTTCTTTGCATAGGGAACTCTTGACTGAGGAAACTCCCTCCACCAACACACTTGGCAACTTCTCTTCAAGATGGAGTTCCCTAAAACACTGAGAGATTAAAGACTTGCCCAGAATTATGTAGACCAGTGTTTCTTAAACTGTGGGTCATAATCCCATATAGTATCACGAAAAATTTGGCAACAGTAAAAGGTTTCTAAATGCACAGCGACTAACAATTAATTAAAAATCAAACACATAATGAATCCAAGGTGTTTCTGGCAGCACTGGCCCAACTTGCATCAAGCAACTTCATTGCATCCTTGGTTCTGAGCACAAAGCATGTGCACTTTTCACTATGCATGCCTCAGGCCACTCAATGCCAACCAATGCCACAGAAATGTAAAAAGAGATCATGAGTGGAAAAAGTTTAAGAAGCCCCAATGTAATGCAACTGGGAAATAAGATATACAGGCACTGGGATAGGGAGATCCATCTTGCTCTACCAGAAAGACAGAGGGGTGATGGGGGAGGATATAGGACAGAGCAGATTGGGGGAAAGGGTATACAGTGGGAATACTGTTTTTGGGAGGGGTAGGGGAAAGACGGGGAGAAAATTTGTAACTCAAAATTTTGTGGAAATCAATGAAGTAAACCAAAAATAAACAAAAGTTAATTTAAAAAATTTTTACAAATAAAAAAAAATTTAAAAATGAAGCCCCAATGTTGACAATGTCTGTTAGACACATGACTTGATACCAGGTCTTTCTAGTTATGAAGTCAATTCTCTCTTCACTATGTTATGCTGCCTCTTGGTAATGCTATGTTTTTCAAATGGCAATATTCTGTAGAGAACAGAAAATTTAGTAGTAAAGTATTGGTGAGAAATTCAAGGCAGAAATCTAGGTTTGAGAGGTAATAGAATGAGTGAGTGTAAGAAGTGAAGGCATGAGAATCAATGAGCTTTCCAAAGAAATTTCTGAGATAGGAAGGAGATCACATTTGAGCTGGTCCTGGAGGGGAGTTTAAAACTAAGATAAAATAAAAGGAAAAGGGAGTGCAATCTAGGAAGGAGAAATAACAGAGTCAAAGGTATAGATATGGAAATGAACATGACTTTCTTTTTTTTTAGTTGCTTTTATTTTTTTTTCCTTTCTTTTCTTTCTTTTTTTCTTTAATTACATGAAAAAAAATTTTTACATTCATTTTTTTTAATGTTGACTTCAAAATTCTCTCTTGTTCCCCCTTTTGAGAGGGAAAGCAATTTGATGTAGATTATGCATGTAGAGTCTTGTGAAACATGTTTCCATATTAGTCATATTGCAAAAAAAATAGACAAAAAAGAACACAAGAAAAGTAAAGTTTTAAAAAGTATGTTTCCATCTGCATTCCCACTCTATCATTTCTTTCTCTGGATGTGAATAGCATTTTTCATCATAAGTCCTTTGGAATTGTCTTGTATCAATGTATTGCTCAGAAGAGCTAAGTCATTCATGGTGGATCATCGTATAACATTGCTGTTACTGTACACAAGAGCATGACTTTCTTGAAACACAAATAGTCAATTAGCCAGGTTGAGCAGACAGTTCATGTGGATTGTAGAAAAATAATCTGAGTCAAGTTTGTATAGGTAGCATAAAGTGAAACAAGGAAAGAATAAGATAAAAGGCATGTAAGTTAACATATATAGATAGAAAGAGGGAGGAGGATGGTGGTGCTTACACTTCTGGTGTAAGTTTGATCCTCTCAAAGAAACAAGAAAGTCTATCCTATTAGCCTGTTATCTCCATGGGGCAGGATTTCACCTAACATAAATATTATATAACTCACCTAACATATAGCAAAGAGCTCTGCAATCTGTGTGGTCTTAATAGACATTAATTGAATACATTTCATTAGTATAAATCATCTAAAATTGACTCTCTCAAAAAGCATGTATAATTATTTAATTTCAATAAATATGTACTAAGACACTGTGCTAGACACTCAGGATAGAAAGATCAACATTGGTCTTACTTTCAAAGAGCTTACAATCTAATGGAGAGGTGGGGGAGAAAGATATGTATTCAAATAACTGTTATACAAGAAGGAATGTGATAAATACAAAAAGCAAAGAGCTTAGAGAAATTTGAGAAGAAATTGATTGCCTATCATAAAAGAGACCACAGTACATAAGGATTGGCTGAGGAAACTGGAATGTAATAACCTGGAGAAGAGAAGACTTAGGGAAGAAATGATAGATATATTCAAATATTTGGGAAAACTGCCATATTGAAGAGGGATTAGATTTGTTCTGCTTGGCCCTAGTGGGAAGAACAAGGAACAATGGACCCTCAAGAACTATCCAGTTCATCCCCACTCATTTTACAAAGGGAGAAACTGAGGTCCAGCAAAGTTAGGTAATTTGCCCAAAGTAACCTTTGGAGGCAGGTTTTTCTGATACCAGAGCTAGTGTTCTTTCTCCGGCACCATGGTGCAAGTGGTTTGATACAAGGAAAAATTTCCCAACAATTAAAGCTGTTTAAAAATCTAATGGATTCCCTTCTAATTGGTTGTAGTTCTTGAGAGAGTTTGGTTGACCACTTGAAAAGAATGTTATGGAGTATACTCTTGTTCAGGTATGGATTAGACTCAATGGCTTCCAATATCCGTTTTGTCTGATTCTGTGATTTAGTGTTAAGGTAAGCAGAAGGATATGAAGAAAGACTTATGGTTCATATAGATAGAAATATTTTTGAAGCTGCCACTGTGGAAATTTGCCAAGGAATAGATGAGGAACAAATAGAGGGATTGATGAGCTAGAGTCAAATTGTAGTTAATTGTAGATCTTTAGAGATGAGATAATAATTAATAACATATACTATATAATTAATAATTATAACTAATAATAAATGCTTGTGGATTAATTCATTGATTGTACGTTGGGAATAATTTAAGCAAATACTCTCATTTTGTAGATAAAGAAACTGAGGGCCTAGTGGGCCAAGTCTGCTTAATTATTAAACCTTCTCTAGCCACGCTCTGGGGCCTAGAAGTAGTGGATAGTGTAGCTAATCAAAAGCTGGGGATTATCAAATTTAAAAGGGCCAGTAAGTCTTACATTTTAAAGAGCATTGCACTAAAGTGATTTACCATGGAATCCAGCGTGAGCAGGGAATCCAATAAGTCCAAGTGGAGGCTAATGGCTTAATGATTTGACCATTCAAGTGGGAGGCTGCCATCATAAGGTTACTTATATTCCATTCCCTGAGACAATCTTATTCCGCTTTCATTCAACCCTCCCAGCTATGGAAGGAACCAAAGAAAAGGTGATGTTCATATCCTGAGCACTGTACAATTCAAGCCATCCCTGAAGTTCATTTTTTTTTTTTTTACTTTAAATTTGCAGGGTGGGGATGTCCCCCAAAGATTTGGAGAATCCATAACATTTCCAAGAGCATAATCTCCAGGATAACTCACACAGGAAAAGCCAGAGATGGGTACAGAATGTAGGTAGGAAAAGTAACAGATGGTGCCAGCCTCACGAACAAGGCTCTTGAACAGTTTCCAAGCCCAGGGTTTGGTCACCAACCCAGCAGAAAGCAATTAACAAAAACAGAGCTCCAACTCCTCCACTCCCTGCTTTATCAGAAAACAAAGCTCAGGTTTCAATCGTGCATTTTTTAATAAAATATGAAAACATCTTGTGGGAAAGTTGCTGTTTGCTTTCAGGTGAAGCCATTATTGTATAGTAGAAAGAACACTGAACCAGGGTCAGAAGAACCTGGGTTTGTTCTAGTCCTTGCTCTGTCATTATCTGTATGTCCTTGGACAAGTCACTTGCCTTCTCTGACTTTCAGTTTCCTCATCTAAAAGTTCCAGTGCTAACATTCCATGACTATTTTTATAATCAGACTCTCCTATGATTAATGTAAAACTGTTTTCGATGGAAATGAACCCATGGCACTGTTCAGTAAGGGGATAAGTAAGTAATAAGATGACTGAATTCCCAATGATTTGACTCCAGTCAGGAACTTGAGCATCAATTGGATGGGGTTGTCCTCACTGTTCACACAATGACTCTTCAGACCTCTCCCTTTCGTCACTCAACTCACTCGGTTACCAAATGAGAACAGACAAAGGTTGCAAAGTATGTCAGAACTGTAACAGTCAAATGAAGAGTCAGATGAAGAACCATTGTCCCAGAAAACCCTTTTGAATAGTATCTTTATCTATGGCCTGTCCTCCTTACCCATACAGTCATGAGGACTCCACAATATCTAATTGTTCCTAACAAATGGTTCAACCAGTATTTGCTGAATGAATGGTTGCAGCCATTTCCATGATAACCACTCATCTTCCAATTAGTGGTCAGTGAGTCGAATAGCAATTTCATTTATCAAAGAAATCCATGCATACGTCGCACTCTGAACATGCATTTATAGCATTGTACTGAAGTGCAGTCCTATGATTAGGGGTTAACTTTTGCTTGATAAGCTAATAGGCCAGTTCTTCCTTGCTTTTTTCTTTATCACTGTCATTAGGGTCCTGAAGTTTTGGTCAGAACAACATAAGAAAGGCTTAAGGGAATGGCAACAAGTCATTTAGTCAGTCAACAAGGATTTATTAAGCTCTTCTATGAGTCATATACTAGACTAAGTTCAGTGGATGAAAAGAAAGGACAAAATAGATCCATTAAAGGGTAACTAAAATGATTGAGGAGTTGAAAGCAGGAGATTTTTATAAGATGGCGGTCTATACAGACATTGGGATACCTGAGTATACTTTGAAAATCCCAAATTCTCCCCAAGGCCCTCCATTTGGCTCTTTATGCTTTGTCACTCAACCATCCCCAGATCTGTGTTCTTTTTCACTGGCTTCTTCACTAAGAAAGAAAAGTTTCCAAGTCGGGGTTGCTCTTTTGACATCTGGGCATTCCCCACAGCCAGGCTCTTACTATTGGAAAAGTGTGTTGGTCTGGAAGCAGATTCTCTGTTCACTACCAGCCTCCAGTGAGGCCCCAGGGGGATGTTTTCTCAAGGCTCTCAATATAGAACATACCACACTGTTCCTTTCTTCATCCTCCCACTCACTTGCTCCTTTGCCACCCACCAACCTGTTCTCCTACCCATTGCCCACATCCACTTGGGTGCACATAGTCCCCCCCCCCCCAATTAAAGTTCTCAACCCAATACCTACAAAGCCAGAAAACAAACAAAAAAAAAAAATTGAGAGCCCTTAAGGTGGGGAGTCACAGGCTATTTTCAAAGATACAGAAGGGGAATTTTTAAAAAAAGAATCAAGGAATCCGTGACTCTTGTGACAGCTGTAGCAAATATATTGCCTTAGTCATCACTATTCTTTTAAACCATTTTAAGGAAACATGTTTTGCTTTTTGTTTTAAACAGGAACAGATTGCTCAGGGTATTTTTTTTTTTCAAGAACCAGACACGAATCAGAATGCTCTTCCTCTTCATTTTTACAAGTCATTGCTCTCTGCCCAGTGCTATGATATTTACTGAACTGTATAAGAAACCACCTTCTATTTTCCAGGCAGCCTTATGTGGATATTGGAGAAGGAAAACAGACCCTTTATAGGGACCTCTCCGCTAGCAGCTAGCCTGAGGATATTAGCGCAGGAGGAGACTTGGTAATGAATTCTGCTCACCCTGTACATAGGAAAAGTTGGAGCTAAGTGGCCTGGAAGTAAATTGGGAAAGGGGAGAATGCAGTTGGCAATTAAATCTTCTGGAACCTTTGACAAGCTCACAGTAAATTGTTCTACTGACTAGAACAGAGAATTGGATGATTTATCTTTTAAAGCCCTTCACAATCTGATTTCAATCTGTCTTTCTAGTCTGGCCCTCTAGTCTACACATGGCCTCGAGGGTACAGGTTCCCTACCACGAGTCTTCTTATCCATCACTCCCTCTTCCGTTATCTACAAACCAGCCATACTAGATATCTTGCTTTTATTCACATACATTTTGTTCAGTCCTTTTCAGTTATGTCTGACTCTTCATGACAATATTTAAGGTTTTCCTGGCAAAGATACTGGAGTGATTTGCCATTGCCTTCTCTAGATCATTTTACAGATGAGGAAAATGAGGCAAACAGGTTTAAGTGATTTGCCCAGGGTCACACAGCTAGTAAGTTTCAGAGGTCAGATCTCTCATCTCTGAGATAACTTTCCTGGTGCCCCTAGTTACTAATGGCCTCCACCTCCCTTTAAATTTGCCTTGTTTTTATTTTATTGTAAGAGTAAGGTTAATTAATAGATCCAATCGAAGTCACCCTACCTCACAACCTTAATGGTAAGATGAGATGCTGATACCTTACTAAATTACTCCCAATAACAAGGTTTAGTTTTCATCAGTTGGAGATTTTAGACTCACTACAAAAAAAAAAAAAATCCTTGAACTGGAATGACTTGTTTGTATAGGCTGAGAAAATCTGGTAAGAGCCAAATGGGATGTCTATAAAATATCAAAAAATTGGAGTCATTTGAGAAGTTGGACTATGCATAAAATTTCAACTACCCACTCTGAAGGAACCATTTTTGGGAAGAGGAAGGAGAGGCCTAAGCTACAGATTTAGCCTCTGTCTCCTTCCCCTATCCCTCCCCACCCTACCCCCATTCCATCAACTTTGGCCAGAGAAGGACCTCATGAGCTTCAAAGGATCCAAAGGATTTTGTACTTCCCATCTTCCTATCAGTGACCTAGAAGCTTGCCTGTATCAACTGAGTTGCTGCTTTGCCACACATGCTGTCTCAGTTTGAGCCCACTTTCCCATAGACTCTGTATTTCTGAGAGACTGTGTCACAGACTTTTGGGGGGAATATATTATAGTATTTATAGCACTTTAATAAATTTCTCCCTTTTTAAAAAATTGAGTCTAGCTGCCTAAATGATAATTAATCCATAGTCATGAGGATAAAACACTAGAATGGGGGCTCCCTAGGGGACATTAGATAAAGCTATCCACTGACCCTTAGGGGTACCCTTAGAACCTTAGGAGAAGAGGTAGCTAGACTCATTCTTGGAGAGTGATCCCAGGATACTGTTACATTACATATGTTTTTTGTGCATTTTGTCTTTGATGACAAAATATTAGATCCTTGAGGACAGAGATTAATTTTTTTGTTGTTTTCATCTGTGAATCACCAGGACCTAGCACAAGAGTGCCTGGTATATATAGGGTAGTTAATATATGCTTATTGATCAATTGATTAACTATCTCAGATGTCATTTAGACACTTGTCCACTCACCTGCAAAGTCACTTGCACTTCTTGCATTTTTCAAAGGTAAAAGAGGAGGTATGAGAGCAGAGGATAGAAAGTTGGACTTGGTGTTAGGAAGCTCTGGATTCAAATCTCAACTCTGACACATACCATGTGACTCTCAGCAAATGATTTTACCTCACAGTCCCCATTCAGGTTTCCAAAACTGTACGTTTTAGAACAGATGCTGACATAGGTGCTGGTTTGGGGTGTTCCCTCAAGAGAAGTTCTCCACACCACTGGTGTCAAACTCAAATGCAAATGAGGGTTATTAAACTGCACACAAGGACACTGGCAGGTTGCATTATCAATTTAGAAAACCACAAATTAACATTGTCTATATTTTATTATATTTTTATTCATTTTGTTAAACTTTTCCCATGTATATTTTAATCAGGTTCAGGTCATACTTGGGAGTGTTGTGGATGGGTTGCAGATTTGACACCTCTGCTTTACCCCCAGTGAATCGCAATTCTGGGTCAAAAATAAAGAGATGACATCAGTTACCTTCTACTGCTTGCAATCATGGGAATTTTCCCAGGCTCTTTGAGGTAGTCTAGGCTTGGAGAAATATTATAAACAGTCTATAAGAATACTTCTAGATGTCAAAAGATGTGTGATTTCTTCACAGTGTTTTTCACACAGAATCTTAATGTATAACAGAAACTCAGAAGTCGTCCATTTCAATGGTGTCAAACTCAAATAAAAACATATCCCCACTGACCACATATTGACTTAGAAAACCATAAGTTGACATTATCTATATTGTATTGCATTTATATTTATTTTGTTAAACATTTCCCAATTACATTTTAATCTGGAGTTCTTCAGAGCTTTGTAAGACTAGAGGCTGTGAGTCTGATACCTCTAAACTAATATCTGAGTTGGAATTCATTCTTCAACATCCTGACAAGTCATCATCCATACAGAAAAACCATCATCTACTTTCTGTTTGAAGACTAATATTAACTAGAGAATTCACTACTTCTTTTTCTAAAATTTCCATATTAGCCATGTTGCCAAGAAAAAAAAAAGAAAAACAACAAAAATGAAAAAAAAAATTATGCTTCGAATTGCACTCAGACTTCATCAGTTCTCATTCTGGAGGTATATAGCATTTTTTTCATCATAAGTCCTTCAGATGTCTTGGATTATTGTATTGATCAGAATAGCTAAGTCAATCACAGTTGATTATTGTACAATACTGCCATTACTCTATACAGTATTTCTACTGGTTCTGCTCATTTCACTTTGCATCAGTTCACGTAAGTCTCTCCAGGTTTTTCCCAAATCATCCTGTTTGTCATTTCCTATAGCACAATAGTATTCCATCACACTCAGATAGCACAACTTGTTTAGCCATTCCTCAATTGATAGGTATCCCCTCAATTTCTAGTTCTTTGCCACCATAAAAAGAGCTGCTATGAATATTTTTTCATACATACAGATTCTTTTCCTTTTTCTTTGGGAAATGATATTGCTGAGTCAAAGGAGTCATTTTATGGTCTGTTGGGCATAGTTCCAAATTGCTCTCCAGACCAGTTAGATCAGTTCGCAACTCTACCAATGGTGCATTGGTGTGTCAATTTTTCAACATTGCCTCCAACATCTGTCACCTTCCTTTTCTGTCATGTTAGCCAATTTCATAGGTATGATGTGGTCCTTCAGAGTCATTTAAATTTTCAGTTCTCTAATCATTAATGATTTAGAGCATTTTTTTAAATGACTACAGATAGCTTTGATTTTTTTCTGAAAACTGATTGTTCATATACTTTGGCCATATATCAATTTGAAAATGACTCATTCTTACAAATTTTACTCAGTTTTCTATATATTTTTTTTAAATGAGGCCTTTATCAGGGAAACTTGGTATAATTTTCCCCCAGTTTCCTGCTTTCCTTTTAATCTTGACTGCATTAGTTTTGTTTATGCAAGAACATTTTAATTAAATGTAATCAAAATTGTCCCTTTTATATCCTGTGATCCTCTCTATATCTTGTTTGGTCATAAATTCTTCTTCCCTTACTCATAGATCTGACAGGTAAAATTCTCCATGCTCCCCTAATTCACTTACATTACCTTTTATGTCTAAATCATATAACTCATTTATCTTCTTATACAGTGTGAAACATTGATCTATACCTAGTTTTACCAACTGCTTTCTACTTTCCCCAGACATTTTTGTCAAATACTGAGTTCTTGTCTTAAAAACTTATACCTTTGGGTTTATCAAATACAAGATTACTACAGTCGTTTGCTACTGTATATTGTGTATCTAATCAAAACTTTTCCTTAAAAGCTATGGTACTATGCTCAGTACTAAGAATATCAATGCAAAACAAAAACAAAATCCAGTTCCTGCCCTTGAGGGGCTTAAAGTCAACTGATTTATATGGAGGGAAAAGGGAAAACTATAAATGTCCTGAATTCTATTATCAATTTAAAACTTTTACTTCTTTACTATTACTTCTTGAGATAGCCCAGTCCACTTTTAGACAACTTCTAATTAGTAGGGTTTTTTCCCTTCATTGAACAATGTATACTTCATGCATTTAAACAGTTCTTTGACTTTGCTTCGAATTCTTATCCCATGAAAAGTGTCCATATTTTGACAGCTTATCCCCTTCTACCTTCCAGCACTGATCTTGTAATCCAAAAAGAAGGATGATCAGGATATAACAGAACAATTTCCAGGACCTCTGTCTAATTAGACTCTCTCTGATCTCTGATGATGTTCTGAGGGAGCACGTGTATCATCTTCCCATATCAGAATGTAAAGATCTTATCATTTTCACATTTACCATTTCACATTGACGCCTATGTTTACACTTCAAAGTTTGTAAGCAGCTCTGATCTTTTCATAAGTAATGTTTGAAAGTTCTCTATTTCATTGAAGGTCCCTTGAGTCCCCTATAAAAGTATACTCAATTTGCTTGATGAGTTATTCTTGGCTGTAAGCCTATATCTTTTGCCTTCTGGAATACTGTATTTCAAGATTTCTATTCCTCTATGATGGAGGCTGCTAGATTGCATGTGATCCTGTGTAATTCCTCAGGACTTGAATTCTTTATTTCTAGCTGTTTGCAGTATTTTGCTTTTATTTGAAAGCTTGAGATTTGGGCTATCATGTTCCTGGGAGTTTTTAGTTTGGGGTTTCTTTTGGGAGATGATTAGCAGATTCTTTCTATTTCCACATTGCCCTATAATTTTTAGAGATCTGAGCAGATTACATTTATGACTTCTTGAAATAAGAAGTCTAGACTTTCTTTGGTCATGGCTTTCAGGCAATCCTATGATTTTTAAGTTCTTTCTCCTTGATCTGTTTCCAGGTCAGTGATTTTTATGATAAGATCTCATATTTTTCTTTTCCTTTTTAGGATTTTGACTTTTAAAATTATTTCTTGTTATCATTAGCTTTTCTTTGGTCCATTTTAATTTTCAGGGAGTTTGTTGCTTGGGGAAAGTTTTATGCCTCTTGTGCCAAGTTCTTAATTTCCTTTCCAATTCTTTTTGCAGAATTCTCATTTCTTTTCTAATTTTTTCCTCTAGTCCTCTCATTTCATTTTATATATATCTTGTTCAACTGTTTTTTCATCTCTTCCAAGAATTTTAGTTTATCCTGTGCCTTATGTAAGAATTGGTTGTTGATGTTTTAGAGTCATTCTCTTCTGGGTTTGGGTCTTAAGAATCCCTGTTACCATGACAGCTTTTTATGGTGGGATTTTTTTTTTCTGTTTTCTAATTCTTCTTTCCTTCTTCCTATCTTCAGATGTTAAGGTTAGGTTCTGTCCAACTATAGAGAAATGTCTTGGTTGGTCCTGCTTTTGTTTCTTAGAGGTATTGAGTGTTTGTTATTCTAGGATCTCAGGGACAGTTCAGGCTGGGGACAAGAAAACTTCCAGTGTTTGCAACATGGTTTAATCCAGGGCAAAATCTGATTTATGCCTTCCTGGTCTGACTACTGAAAGCTTTTTTTTTTTTTTTTAACCCGAGTTTGGGTCTGAGATTGCAGGTTGACCCCATTTGGAGTTACTGTAAGACTGCTGATGGGTTCAGTCCTTTTTAAAAGTTCAGCTGGTTCAAAATGATAGAAATGCAAATTCCCCTTTAGTCTGGGATTCTTTTGGTCATTTCTCTACAAGTTTCATATTGGGTTGGAAACTGGAACTGAAATCTAATCCTCTGGTGAGGTCCAAGCCATGCAACTCCTTTCTTGGTTCACATCCTAGGACCTATAGCCATTTTTCACCCAGGAACAACAGCCCTAGGTACAAGTCCCCTCCTTAGTCCATCTTGAATATGTGACACAGAACTAGAGAGCAAGCTATACAACTCCCAGTGTGCACCTTTTCTTGCTCTCTGTACAACTTTAAGCCTTTCTATAGTGGATCAAGGACCTCTTCTTGCCCTAACACACAGCTACTTCTTGAGGCTATAATGTTCCGTTCCTAGCTAATCCCAGTCCCCAGGGTCCACAGGCCACTCCATCTCTCTCCCTATGCTGACCTAAGCTGGAAAAAAAAAGTTCATGATTTTTTTCCTCATGTTTTCTGACCAGAATTTGTTCAAGTGCATTTTCTAGATCTGTTTGAAGACACTTGTGGTTGAGGAGAACTCACTGAACTTCTTCCTGCTACTCCACCATCTTGGCTCTATCCTACATGATCTCTTATTGACAGTTTAATGGTCTTTTCTCAGGTCTTTTCTAGACCTATTTGTTTCATTTTATACTGTAGACTACCCCCTTTTCCTGGAGAATATTTCCTGGATTTTAAAAAAATTCTCTTCTGGTATACTTCCTATTTGTCTGACCAATCCTTCTCAATCTCTTTTTGCTTATTTGTCATTCACATCACTTACCCTAACTTTGGGTGTTTCCCAAGGTTCTTTCCTGTGCCCACTTCTCATCTCCCTCTATGTGCTCTCTCTCAGTATCCTCATCAAAGCCCACAGGTTTCATCATCATCTCTAGACAGAAGACACCTAGATTGATATATCTAATCTCCTTCAACCCCAGGCAAGATTATGAATCCAACCCCACATCATCAACTATCTATTGACTAGTTCAAACTGGATATCCCAAAGACATTTGAAACTCAAAATGATTCAACGGGAACTCATTTTCCCCCAAACTCTCCATTGCTCCAGGTTTTCCTAAGGAAACTGCCATCTTTCCAGGCTCCCAGGTTCATGACCTCAGCATTACTTTTGACAACTCACTCTCCCTCACCCACATATCTAATTAGTTGCTAAATCTTTCTGTTTCTACTTTTACAACAGTTCTTGTATCTGACTCTTTCTTTCCACTCACATAGCTACCATACGAGGGCAGGCCCAGAGAGCAGATAATGAATCACAGTTCCCTTCAGTCTAGAGAGATGGTCAACTATGGGTGTGGAATGCTGGTTTTGGTTGGTTTTGTTATTTATCTTTGCTTCCATGGAGAATTAAATGGTGGCATATCAGAAAATGAATATGGCGTTTATGATTAACAGCACCAATAAAACAAAATTTAAAAGCTGCCATATATCTCTGTTGAATTTCTTAAGGTGTCCCTGAGAATTATGTGCTAGAAAACCAACACGCGTTAAACTGAATTCAGCCTCTCAGTTTTTGTTATTCAGTTGTTTTAATTGTGTCCAACAGTTGTGACCTCATTTGGGGTTTTCTTGAAAAAGATATTGAAATGGTTTGCTGTTTCCTTCCCCCACTCATTTGACAGATGTGGAAACTGAGACAAATAGGACTGACTTGTCCTGGGTCACATAGCTAGTAAGTGTCTAAGGCCAGATTTGAACTCAGGAAGATGATGCCAAGCCCAGTACTCTATCCACTATACCGCCTAGCTGCCCAGGAACCTCTCAACAGAGAATGTGAAAAAGCATTTTTTCACTTTATAGCTCATGGACATCCTTCTTGAATTCCTAGTCTTTGCTCATTTGTTGAGAATTGTAGTTCAAATGGGACCATTATAAAACTGGCAAATTCTCTTTTAGGATCTTATCATTTTCTCTTTAAATTACTGTTTTACAATATTTTTGTTCTGTTCTTTTAGAAATCACTTGTAAGAAACTTGTATCAAAAGGAAATTGCAGACTTCTGGAGCTGTGCTACTCCATTTAAATTTTAAGTTACAAAAGGTTTAAGGGAAGGGTTGCTGTTTTATGCTTCTTACCATAGTCAGATAGCAGAGAAACGGTCATTCAACTTAGCCATGTCCCCACGCAATAACTTTTTGGCCTTCTTTTGGCTTCTGCTTTGTGGATGGAGAAAAAGGAAAGCTAGAAAGAAGCAGGAAACTAGAAAATAAATATTGTCTTTCTCTTCTTCCCCTCTGGACAGTTGCAAGAGAAAGACTGAGATAGAAGGTATAATTCTTGACTGCAAAGGAAATTATAAAGACATTAACTCCAAGTGAACCCACAGAGATGAGGAGCTATATCTAATAAGTCACTTTGCATCTAAGGGTTTGAACACCAAAGCAAGGATTTAGAAGGGACAAACGGTTTTCTCTTTGAATGAAGACCAAAGAAAAGGACTGAAAATCATACTAGGTAAGAATTACTGAGACACATAAAAGACATGAAAAAAATGAATGATAAATAAGCATTTATCAAGTGCTTCCTGTGTGCCAGATGCTGGGCTGGGGTCACCAAGAAGGGTAAGACAGTCCCTGCTCTCAAGGACTTCACAATCTGACGGAGGAACCAGCAAGTAAACAAATTTGTACAAACAAGACAATAGACAGGACAAATAGAAAATAATTTCACAGAGAGAAGGCACTGGAATTAATTGGAAATTGGATTGGGAAAGACTTCCTGTAGAAAGAAGGTGGGATTTTAGTTGGGACTTGAAGGAAGCCAGAGAAGCTAGGGAAACCATAAGACAGAGTGAGGAGGGAGAGTATGGCCCAAGAAAGTACCCCAACCAAGGAATGACCTAGAACAGAAAGGTCATTTGTCACTGGATTGAAGAGTAAATGAGGGGTGTGAAGTGTAAGAAGACTAGAAAAGCATGTTGAGGGAAGAGAAGTACTAGGTTATAAAGAACTTCACATGCCAGAATTTTGTATTTGAATCCTGGAGGTGATAAGGAGCTAGTAGAGGTTATTGAGTTTGGAAATGACCTGCATTTTAGGAAACTCACTTTGGAAACTGAATGGAGGATGGAATGGAGAGGAAACAGACTTAAGATAGGCACTGGCTATTGAAATAGTCCAGTTGTTGAAATGATGAGGGCCTGTACAAGGGGGGTAACAATATCTGAGGAGAGAAGAGGGTTTGGCAACAGATTGGATATGGGGGTGAGAGACAGTGAGGGGTTGAGGATGACACTAGGTTGTCAGTCTAGGTTGCTGGGAGGCTGGTGGTGCCCTCAAAAGTAACCAGGAAGTTTGGAAGGAAAATGGGTTTCGAGGGAATGATAAATTCAGTTTGGGACATAATGCTTTTAAGATGTCTACAGGACATCCAGTTTGAGATATCTAATAGGCAATTGGAGATGTGAGATGATCTCAGCGGAGAAGTTAGGGTTAGATGTTGTAGATTTGAGAATTATTAGCATAGAGATGATAATTCAATCCATGGGAGCTGATGAGATCACCAAGTGAAGTAGGATAGAGAAAAGAGAAGGGGACCCAGGGCAGATCCCAGTGGGATACCTCATTAGTGGGTGTGTCCTAGATGAGGATCCAGCAAAGGATACTGATGCATAGAGTAGGAGCTTAATAAACAATTATTGACTGAATGGATAAATGAATGAATTACTCCAACACCTCAATGAACCCAGTATCTTATCAAAGTGGGTACTCACTCCAATGGTATAGTTCCCATCCAATCCCGCCTTCTCATCTTGTGCAATTCTTATACTCCTTCTCCTATAAACTCTCCATAGTGGACCTATATCAAGCATGATAAATATTTTCCTTAGGTTTGGGTTTTGCTTGTGTTTTTAACAGTTTATGGGTGTCAGTGCAACATCTAGCATGCCCATCTGTTATCCCTCACTCTCACTACATGACAGGCCTACCTCCTTCTCTTCTAGTCATACATTTCCTGGGTTATATTTTTCAATTTCTTGCATATTTATAATATCTTGTATATTTCTTGCACATCACTAACAATAAGCTGTAGCCCCCTTACACCCATCATGTGTCTTTCCATTCATTGTCTTTTGGATCACTTATAATTCTCCTTTCTGAAAATCATTTATGAAAATGTGACTTTTCTTATATTTTGGACATAGAATGACTTTACCAAACCATATGACTCTGGGCAAGTCATTTAACTTTTCTGGACTTCATTTTCCTCACTGGTAAAATAAAGTGCACAGGATGACCTTTAAGGTCCCTTCCACCTCAACAATTCTTTGACTCCATACAAATCTCAGTGAGCCCCTGTCATTCTTTATCTATAAGATACACTTGATCTCTAACAGTCATATTGTAAAAACTAATGAGATAAATCCCATGAGATGCCTGTAAATCAAGAGTGAAGGGCACTATATAATAAATAGATCATCATTCCATAATGCTAAATTCTAATTTATTCCTAATACAAAGGGCAACAATGCAGACACTTCTAGAGAAGAGCTATAGGGCTATGTGAGAATATGAGTTAGAGAATGTGATATAAAAAAATGTACAATTCCACAGATGGCTTGTCTATTAATTCATTTAATTTCTCTAGTACCCACTTATACTCCTAAAGATCTTGCTGAATAACACAGCATGGCTTTGTTAAAATAATAAAAAGAAGAAAACTTATTGAGTCCAAAAGAATAGGAACTTTTATGGTCATAGATGCGTAGATTTGTTCTGCTTCCATCTTCTGGCTTCAGTTTTGTCCTCAGCTGAGAAGCTATCCCTTCCTCATCTGAGAAGGAATGAGCTCTGTCATTTATCTGTCTTACAACTCAGAGACTTTAGCTGTAATACTTTTAGTAAGGCAGATAAGTATTTTGGAATATGGAACAACCAGTCAGATAGTTGATGCCACAGCAATTAATCTGCATTTGAACTTTTCTGTGTCATCCCAGGCAAGTATCTGATTTACGGTTAGAAATTCTTCTTAATTCCTTGTTTAACACTTTATGAACATCCTCTTCCTTCAAACTCATTTTGGAAAAGGGGCAGTGGCCTCAACTCAAAAAGTTCCTTTAGAGCTGTGTGGGTCTCGCTCTCCAGAGTTTTCCTATAGCACTAAAACCCTTAAGGTTTCTTAACCAAATGAAAGAAAGTAGATGGTGGTAAAAACAAAAAGATAGACAGGTGGAATTGCTTAGATGTTTTTCCTTACGATCTCAATCTTTTGTTCCAAATCTCTGCCTTTATTAAAAATATGTAACCAGTAGCAAGCCCTTTAGGCTCTGAACTGCTCCACAAAAGTTTACCAGCAAGCAAATATGAAAAATGGAGATTCTCTCCTCTCTAGTCAGGCTTCAGGAATAAAACATTTTTCCCAAGGTAAAAGTAGATTAGAATGATTCTCTTTTTGTTGATTCATTTGCAGGACTCTACCAATCTATTTAGCTAAGAAAATACATTTCGAAAAGAGATATGTAGTAACAAGATTATTGACCAATGATTTCCTTTTATTCTGTTCTTATGTCCAAGAGGAAGAATGGGCCACTGAAATGTTCAGGGGCTGATTGATGTTTGGCACTTACCTGCAAAGTGCCTATTCATAAGCCAGAGGGAGGCTTAACAGTCTTTTAGATGTGATACAGATATTTCTTCATTTTGTCGCTTTTCCATTTGGGTGAGAAAGTGGGATCTACTCATAGATTATACTTTTTGCCCTGTAGCCCACCCATGAAGAGCTATGTTATAAAACTTTTTTGTCTTCAGAAATCCTACCCCTGGGAGGACTTACCCTTTACCATGTTATTAACTAACAGCCTCTTTAGTAGTTAACACCTCGAAAGGGGTCAGTGGTCAAACAATGGAGCATAAGATGTGTACCAGTGGTGGTAGGTTGATGGTGTGGGATATTAGGAAAGAAAAAAAGGACACTAATGGGAAGGGTGGTTGAGCATCAGCAAAAAACTTTCACAATTCTGTCTAGAGTTGGCCCTGACTACTTCACTCAAAACTACTTTTCATGTCACCTTTGGTACCCATCCAAAGGTTGCCACTCCCTAATAATCAATCAACTCCTGCCAAAGTGAGAAAGGGACTCCCACCAGGCCCTCATGCCCAAACCTCATCAGCAAATCTCCAAGGAGTTGTGTCACTGCAAATTCACTGGGGATGTAAACCTTGGATCCCAGGTCCCCACCCCTATATGAAGGCTGGGGAACGGCCTTCCCTTTACTACCATACAAAAAGCTATTCCTTTCTCCCCCTGGACTCCATGTCTCTTCCATAACTTCTTGGTTTTTTAATAATTAACTATTTCCTTTGGTTTCTGTGTGTTTACAACAAAATACAGTAGGCAAAATTTTTAGGATCCACTACCAACAGCCACGGTACTAGACACCAGCAACTTTGAGAGCAATTCAAATAAGTGAGAAGTCATTTGCTAAATTTTTGCATCTAAAAGTCTTCAGCCTTTAACAACTATGAAATTTGCAACTGAGAGTGATGGAAGAGGCAGCTAGGTGGCACAGTAAATAGAACACCAGCCCTGGAGTTAGGAGGACCTGAGTTCAAATATGGTCTCAGACACTTGACACACTGACTAGCTGTATGACCTTGAGCAAGTCACTTAACCTCAATTGCCTTGCCTTCCCCTATCTGAAAAGAGAGAGAGAGGGAGAGAGAGAGAGAAAGTGATGCAAGCATGTAGCAGGAACAGATCCATAAGTCAGCCAGACACGCAAGACTAACCATGGACCAGACCTGGGACTTTATGGATAAAGAAAACTCCTCAAGAAGGAAATTCCTTCTCACAGTGTGGAGAAGTACCTGTTCTAGAACTAATAGTCTTAGAGAGCTGCCTCAGCTGTACTGTGGGACTAAATATTGATTCACTTCCCAACACAAAGCCCAAGAGAGTCAGTCTGGGACTCGGAGACAGCTAAGTGACTCAATGGATAGAACACTGAGCCTGGAATCAGGAAGACCTGATTTCTAGCTGTGTGACCATGGGCAAGTCATTTACCATCTTAATACATTAGAAAAGGTAATGGCAAATCACTCCAGTATCTTTGCCAAGAAAACTCCATGCAGGGTCATGAAGAGCGAAACAACTGAACAGCAATCACTGACTGAGACCGACTGTGTCTCCACTGTGCCAAGCTGCGTCTCATCAGCTTTATAGTTGATAACCGATATTCACTGAGCACATACTCTACCAAAGACACTTTGGAGGGAATATAAAAGGTGGGAGACCCAGCTTCTGATTTCAAGGGGCTTTACAGCTCAATTGGAGGGAGAAGCCATATGTATAAAAAGAGAAGTAACAACACAAGATAACATCAACTAAGTGACAGTTAGGGCTGCCAAGCCCAAGTACTAGAAGGCTTCAGAGAAGGGAAAGCTCCTAAGGGTGGAGATGGTTAGGAAAGAGTTGGTGGAAATGGTAGGACTTGAGCTGAGTTTTGAAGAAATAGTAAGACTTAGATAAACAAATAAATAGAAGCATTGGGATGCTCTGGGAAAGAATGAAAAGGATGTGGTCGTGACCACAGGAGCAAGAGGACAGCTAAAACAGGTGCTAAAGTGCTAGTTATATTTTTGAACCAAAACAGGGCTTTTCTTTTTTCCCTGTTTTTACTATTCCATCCCTGACTAGGCGGTGCTGTGGATAGGGCAACTCAGCCTCAAGTCAAGAAGTCCAGAGTCCAGATGCAGTTTGATATACTTGTGAGCTGTGAGGCCTTAGGCAAGTCACTTAGCCTCTGTGTGCTTTGGTTTCCCTATGCTTAAAGAGGAGATAAAAGCAACACATTACTTCCCAGGGTTGTGGTGAGAATCAGGTGAGATATTAGTAAAATGCTCCATAGAGTATCTGGCACATAGGAGGGACTTTAACAAATAAATGCTTGCTCTTCCCCCTCTTCCTATATATCACAATTTTCTCTTCTTTCATTTTTCATTTCCTGGGCATGTCATTTAACCTCTATAAGCCTCAGTGTGTTTCCCTGTAAAATGGGAATAATAATAATAGCACCTATCTCACAAGATTATTGGGAGGATCCAATAAATGAAAATATGTAAACCTCTTTTCTAACTTTAGACTGAAGAGTAGGTGCCAATTTATGAACATATTGTCTCCCCCGTTAGAATGCAAGTTCCTGGGGCAGCTAGGTGGTGCAGTGAACACCAGCCCTGGAGTCAGGAGGACCTGAGTTCAAATTCGGCCTCAGACATTTAACACAAAAAAACTAGTCATGTGACCTTGGGCAAATAACTTAATCCCAATTGCCCCACCCTCCAAAAAGAAAAAAAAAAGAATGTAAGTTCCTTGAAGGGAGGGATTGTTTGGTTTGGGTTGGGCTTTTTGCTTTTTCTTTGCATCAACAACACTTGGCACAGTGCCTAATACTTCAGACTATAGATTTGGAACTGGAAGGAACCTAAGAGGTCTTGAAGTCTAATCTTCTCATTTTACAGAAAAAGAAACTGAGGTACAGAAAGGTTAAGTGACTTGCCCAGGGTCTCACAGCTAGTAAATATTTGAGGCAGGATTTGAATCCAGGTTTTCTGAATACATCCACATTAATAAATGCCTGTTTGGTAGACTGATTGATTGATTAGGAGATTGCATTGCTAACCCCTACTCTTTTATCTCTTCCAGAGAGGACAAGCTTGCAATGAGCAGCACAAATCTTGCAGTATCAAAAGTGCAAAGTCACTGTACTGTGAGCCAATTCCAAGTTGTACTGAATAACAGCTTCCCTTTGTTCAGTCACTCCCTGTGCTTTTGCAGCCAGCTTCTCCCCTGGAGTCTTCCTGGCTGAGTTCTCATAAATAACCCCTAACTGAGATCATTCATAATAGATGTCACCTTAGAAGGGCCTAGATCTAACGGCAGACTTCTTGCTGTATCTTCACCTCCAAAACCAAATGTCTGGTCCAAGAGCCTTGAAGGCATCACCTCAGGTTCAGCTGAAGTGGAAGGTCTGCATCACCCTGAAGATGAGCCGTACCACTCACGACTGCTCCAGCATATAATGCGAGGCCACCTGGAATACTGTCATCACCTCATATAAACCTCTGCTGATGAGACCTGCTGGCTGCTTGCACATCTTGTCAGAGCCAAGCAAAGTCATGTTCTCTCTTGTTGAAAAAGATTCCTCTTTCTTTCTTTTCAATCCTGCTTCATCATTTGCCCCTCCTCCCATCTCAGGAGCAGCCCAAATACTGCCTATACTATAAAACTTTACATCAGAACTTCCATCCTTGAGTTACCTGTAGATGAGAGACTGACCCTGGCACCTAATACATAGGACTATAGTTTTGGAACTGGAAGGAACCTAAGAGGCCTTAAAGCCTAATTTTCTCACTGGAGGCCCAGGGTCTCACAGCTAGTAAATGGACCAGTAGTTTTCCTTTTTTCATGGAAAGAGCCTCACACTCCTTATCATGGCATGACCTCTCCAATGCCCTTCCCACCTAAGTGTCTGTGAAAGATTGCTTCTTCCCCTCCAATTTTGCTGTATGGTAGAGCCTATCACTCAAACGCTAGTTTTCCTTCTGTAAATACTGAGCTTCAAACACTTCATCTCCTTGTGTCTCTAATCTATTATGTACTGTACACATTCATCAGGGGATCTGTAATCCTTCCGTTTTGCAGTGGAAAGTCCCTACAGACAGGTGAATGTTGTTTAATGTGATGCCAGTTATAGTGTTCATGATGATGCAAGTGATGATGGGTCCAGATGCATGGTTTCATTGATGTAAGGAACTCTCAGTACAGAAAGCCCCTCTATCGATGCATTTCTGTAATTATTCAGCAATTTGCAATCTTTGGAAATTGTCTAGAGGGAATAATCTCATTATCCTGCAAGGATGAATCTGCCTGGTATTCATACCTCATCAATATCCTCTGCCTCTCTGATTGGACCCTCTGAATGGAGGGCAGGGCCATGGCCTCTATTTAAGAAAGGGGCTCAGCATAATTTTCTCCACATTTCCCACCAACCACACTGGACTTGTGGACTTCTTTGGCCTTCTCCTGCATGTTCCCATGCTGGGTACCCTCCCCTCTCCACTGGGAACCTTCCCTCCTCCCTTGTTCTTCTATCCTGCGGTTCTCAACCTGTGGGTTGCAACCCCTTTGGGGGTCAAACGATCCTTTCACAAGGGTCACAGGGGTCACCTAAGATCATCAGAAAACACATATTTCCGATGGTCTTAGGAACCGAGACACAGCTCCTCTATCTGTCTCCAGGTGGGATCGCCCACATGCAGATATGCCCACGTACGAGTATTAAAGGGTTGAAGCATTAGGAAGGTTGAGAACCACTGTTCTATACCCTTCTAGTTTCCTTTGGTGTGTCATTAGATTGTAAGCTCCTTGACGGTAGATACTGTCTTTGTTTTTATTTGTCTTTGCATCCCCATTCCTTAGAACAGTGCCTGGCATGTAGCAGGTGCTTAATATTGTGTATTGACTGACTAAGAAGTTAAAAGATTTCAGTATTTTACTAGTATATAGTGTTATACAGCTAGTATATCATCAAAAGTAAAACTTGAATCCAGGTCTCCCTGATTATAAGGACAAGTTTCTACTATACCATGATACCTTTCTGACAATGATAATAGCAGACGACATTTATAGTTACTTAAGGTTTATAAGAGACATTACATATAAAAGTATGCAATATAACAATATAATAAAAAATATATAATGGGGCAGCTAGATGGCGCAGTGAATAGAGTGCTGGGTCTGGAGTCAGGGAGACCTGAGTTCAAATTTGACCTCAGATACTTACCGTCTCAGTCACTTGTAGGACCCTGGTCAAGTCACTTAACTTTGTCTCAGTTTCCTCATCTGTAAAAGGAGCTGGGAAAGAAAATGGCAAACCACTCCAGTATCTTTGTCAAGAAAACCCCAAATGGTACCATGAAGAGCTGAATGTGACTGAAATGACAGAATAACAAAAACAAACACATAATAATAATAACTAAGATGTGTATAGCACTTTAAGGTTCATAAAATATTATCTCAATTTGTCCTCACAACAGGTCTGAGAGGTTGCTATTATCCTATTTTACAGATGTGGAAACTAAGACACAGAGAGGTTAAGTGACTTACCCAAGGTCACACAGCTAGTAAGTGTCTAAGGCTAGATTTGGATCAGGAGTTCATTATTCCAAGTCTAATGCTCTGTCAACTGCACCACCTAGATGCCTCATTTGAACCTCACAAGAAAAGTACAGCTGATATTATTATCCCATTTTTACAGATAAGAAAGCAAGGACTGAAAGAGATTAATTGACCTTTCCAAGGTCACCTAACTAGCATGAATCTGAGACAGGATTTTCCTGACTCCAAGTCTAGCACACTATCCAAGATACTACAATACTAGTGATGGCGATGATGATGGTGATGGCAACAGTGATGGTGGTGGTGGTGGTGGTGGTGGTGATAATGGTAGTAATGGTGATAGTGGGGATCATGAAGGAGACAGTAATGGCAATGATGATGGTGGTGGTGATGGTGAAATTGAAGACTGGCTACAGTGATGGTGATGGTGATGGCAACAGTGATGGTCATGATGCGATAGTAGTGATGATGATGGTGGTGGTGGTGGTGGT
>CM053589.1:38150593-38177985 GCA_028646515.1 Pseudochirops corinnae
GGTGATAGTGGGGATCATGAAGGAGACAGTAATGGCAATGATGATGGTGGTGGTGATGGTGAAATTGAAGACTGGCTACAGTGATGGTGATGGTGATGGCAACAGTGATGGTCATGATGCGATAGTAGTGATGATGATGGTGGTGGTGGTGGTGGTGGTGGTGATAATGGTAGTAATGGTGATAGTGGGGATCATGAAGAAGACAGTAATGGCAATAATGATGGCCGTGGTGATGATGAAATTGAAGACTGGCTACAGTGATAGTGATGGTGATGGCAACAGTGATGGTCATGATGATGATGGAAAATATCACACCCGTTCTCAAGATTACAATTGAATCTGAAATACTGGGAAATGGGGTAGGTGTAAGTGGGAAATGCACTTCAGAATTAAAAAAAAAAACCAACTGAACATCGGAGGAGAGACACATTGTCCTTCACAAATGCATCTCATTCTCCTCAATATAACAAATCAGGAGTGTGCATCAGGCGCTGTGGGTGTTTGGTCTCATTTTAAAAGCTGCAAAAGCTATTTTCAGCTACACAGTCACTGGCAGCTTCTCAGAGGCTTTGTGAAGCAGGTGAGATCCACGACCGTGACCACCAGTATGAAATTCAGTCTTTGAGGCTGACACATTTTTTCTGGCTATTTGCGAAGGTATCTACCAGTTGCCTTACATTCTCCTCTTTACGTTTCTCAGTAATTCAGTAAAACAAACTAAAAGATGTTTTTTAATTTGTCTGTTCGGTCAAATTTGCTTTCTTTTCTGCCCAGTTTCTTTACTTACTATTTCTTTCTGTATTTTTTCTCACCTCCAAAAGACTAGGTAGTAATGTAACACTGATGTCAGAGAAGAGACTGGAGGAATGGAGGGAGGGAAGGGGAAAGACAAGTCCTTATTAATACTAAGCTTTTAAAAGTCTTTATAAGAAACAATAAAAACTTTAGCAAAAAGACAATATAAGGAGCTACTAGCCACTGAGTCTAGTCCTTATGAGTCTGTATAGAGAGCCGCTAATGCAACTCCTCACATGGAAGAACCTAGGCAATGGAAGTTCCTTGGAAAGATATGGCATAGATATCTGGTTCTGGTCTAGTAGCCACATGGTGAATAAGAATTTCATTGACTGATGAAATCTTCTTAGCTAGAACTGCAGGTGAATTCAGAAGGTACCAGCCAACTCAGTCTCAGCCCCTCTTCTTTGGTTGTTTCCTTCCTGAAGATGGCATTTTGATAAGAGAAAAGAAAAATGCTATGAGGTGAGAAACCTTGGGCCTTCCCCATTCAAAGTCAAACATGTGACTATGGGCCTTGATTCATTGCCTTGGCATTTGATCTTTTATTTTAGGTGAAAGAGATTGGAGGATATGACCTCATAAGTTTTGAAAGGTCATATTAATGAACTACCAATAGATCTAGGAGTGAAGTTTGTGCTAAGATTTGTAGCCAACTTCTCAAGATTTGAGTACCCAAGGAGAAGGAGCAACCTTTGGGACCCGGACCAGCAGTAATTAAGAAGAGGATTTATCTAGTAATGATGCTGCATTTGGACATTAACTTAGTGGAACCAATGCTATGTAGAAATTAGGATTAAGTCTGAGGGCACTCTCCCCAGAGACCAAGAAATAAGCCTGAGATATTGGGGGGAAACATCTATACTCTTGTTCTTGCTGTATCTTTGAAGCAAATAGCCCTTTGTAAAAGCTAATTAATATAAATGGGTTAAATGGAACAAGGATGCTGGTCACTGGTGGTTAATAGGATGGATACCACACCAGAATGAGTCCTTGAGTCAATGAAATCAGAGAAGAGACACCCCAATCTCTCTGTCATACCTCTAGAATGCTAAAAGGCATGTAGGTGGCCTCTCTCAAGAAAAATGAGGTCCAAGAGTTTGCTACATGTGAATGCTAGCTGGCGTTAGATGTTCCATACAAGCTCATCAGGACTGGGCTCAGTGGCCAGTTTCCCATGACAATAGCATTTAGAAATCTAAAAACAGATTGACCATATGTATAAGATATTAAAATAGGTTTCCAGGGCAGCTATGGAATTTCTTTCTCTGAGGGGTTTGTTTTGTATTGTTTTGTTTTTTAATGGAACTATTCTCACCTGACTGGGATCCTTTACAGGTGGTCCTGATCAGGGACAATGGGGATGAACTTGAACTTTCAAGGTATCATCCAACCAGGAAAATTATAACTTTTTCCCAGACTACCAATCAATAACCAGTTGATCAAAAAAAGATATTTTTAAGTTTTCATTTCAGCACCTACTTGAGCACCTTCTGAGTATAAGGCACTAGACTAGACACCATGGGAAGAACTAATACTACTTAAGAATCAACAATTAATAACTGCTTCCATATAAGGAAAATAGGACCTGGGGAAGAGAGTTATTAATACAGGCAGTGGGTCTCATTCTTTTATCTCTACAATCTGTCTCACATCTATCCCCTTCTCAACACTCACTCAACTTCTATCCTAATTTATACCCTTATCACTCCATTCCTGGCCCATTGCAACACCTACCTTCTAGTCACTTCTGTCTCTATTCAGTCCTCCATGTCATTGCCAAAATTGTCTTCCAGAAACATGACTTCTGATCAAGAGGTATTTCTATTTTTTGTGGTTCATTCATTGTCAACTCTCCATGACCCTATTTGGGATTTTCTTGACAAAGGTACTGGAGTGGTTTGGCCATTTCCTTCTCCAGGTCATTTTACAGATGAGGAAATTGAGGCAAACAGGGTGAAGTGACTTGCCCTAGGTCACACAACTAGTAGGTGTGTGCGGCTGGATTTGAACTCAGGAAGATCTTCCTTAAATCAAGCCAGCACTCTATTCACTGTGCTGCCAAGCAGTCCTGGCCTTCTATTGCTTCTAGTCTAAAATAAAAAAAAATGTGAATCCCTCAAGTAGGCATTTAAAGTCAAATTTGCCTTTCCATACTCCCCTGCAGGCTCTTGAAATTCCAGACAAACTGATCTTCTTACTGTTCTCCAAATCAATCAATCAATCAACAAGAATTTAAGTGCCTACTATGTGCCTACCACTGTTAGGCTCTGGAATGCAATTTTCTATTCCCCACCTCCATACCTTTGAAGGTCCAGGATGTCCCCATGTCTGAAATGCACTGTCTCCTAATCTCTACCTTTTAGAATCCTTTGCTTTTTCTCAAAGCTCAGCTTTCCACCTCTTATGGAGAGCCTTCCTCGTCCTCCTAATTGTTAATATACATATTATATTGTACCTAGGTAATAAACTATAACATATATACTTATCTGTTTACATGGTGCCCTTCTCTAGTAGAACATAAGATACCTGAAGGCAGAAGCTGTTTTTTTCTTTCGTTTTTGTCTCTTTAGAACTTGGCATAGTGCCTTCCAAATAGTAAATGCTTAATAAATGCTTATTGGTTTGAATTGAATTAATTGAATTGCATTAAAGCGCTGAGAAAGAAATGGAACTTAAAACAACACCCAAGCATGAGGAGTATTTAATAATCGAAGGAGAGGAGTGAAAGAAACCAGAAGAATAAACAGGGCTTGTGTAAATATTGGACATGTCATTTCATCTTTCTGTCCTCAATTCCCTTATCTGTAAAATAAGGGACTAGGTAACCTCTTTGTTCCTTTAGAATGTTAAATTTATACACTAGGGAGCATGTTTCTTTGGGGGGAGGAGTAAAAGGCTATGCACAGGAAGTGGTCAGGCAGAACCCTTTGGATTAGAAAGGGCTAGTAACAGCCACTGAAGACCTTCTCTTCTTCCATCTATACTCAGTTCAGGAATATGTGTTCATGAGGAAGGAAGCACAACTTTTCTTCCAGCTCTTGCCTGTTCACCGGAGTGAAATAGGCTGAGAAAATCTCCCCAGGAAACCTGTGCTCCCCCTTTCGGTATTACAGAGAAGGAAGAAGAAAGTGGCTGGAAATTTTTCTCCAACTAGGAATCCATTTCTTGAAACTGCAACCTGAATAGTGGGGAAATCTCTTTGGTTTTCCCCTCTTATTCCATATGAAATGACTGACAGTACTGTGAAAATTACATGTAAATCGTGTTTGAACTCTAGAGTGAAAAAAGGGGAAAGAGAAACCAAAGAAACTGCATGCCATTTGAGTTCCCTAAAAAGGCATTTCATGGGTCAACTCAATATGTTCTGTTTATGTTGACGAGATATTTTGTCTCCTCTTGATGACTGTATCTCCAAAACCCCCAATACTGGTCTATAGTTATGTTTTATGTTGATTCCATCATGGTAATAATATTTTAGAAAAGGAGATTTGAAGATGAACTTTTATTTAATAAACATTTGTTACATGGTTACTATATATGTGCCTGGTACTACTGGGAGGTACCCCCAGAAAAAGTACAAAACATACTTCATGCCCTGAAGAGTAGGAACTTCCACCCTAGTTGGAAAGATTTGTATCTATGAAAACAGTTCTAAAGCAATATAAAAGCAACTGGGCAGTGTGGATCGCATGCTTAAATCTTCTAGGAATTCAAAAGAAAGAAAAGTCACTGTGAGTTAAATGTCAAAATATACTATATAAAACTCAGCTCTCCTGGGCTAATCAATGTCAAATACACAGACTACCAGTAGAGTGACAAGAGCCCTGGCTCTTGAGTCAGCAGACCTGTCTTATGCTTACCAGCAGTGTGACCCTGGGCAAAGCATTTCACTTCCCTGGGCCTCAGTTTCCCCATTTATAAAAAGAGGAGGTTGAACTAGATAACCTCTGAATTCCAACTCCAACTCCATGATCCTAACTCCTGTGTGATGGACAGATTAGGTAATCACAGATCAGAAAAAAATAGATATGCTAAAACGATTTATGTAATAAGTAGAGTATAGGCTGTTGAACTCAGAATCAGAGGACTTGTGTTCAAATCCCAACTGAGTCACTAACTACCTGTATAACTGCAGGAAAATTATGAGATCATAGATTCAGAGCTGAGGAAGGCTGACCTTATGGACCACCTGGTCAATACCCCTCTCCCATTTTTCAAATGAGGAAACTGAGGGTCATAGAAGTTAAGTAGGGCAGCTAGGTGGGGCAGTGGATAGAGTCTGGAGTCAGGAAGACACGAGTTCAAATCTGGCCTCAGACACTTACTAGCTGTGATACTCTGGGCAAATCACTTAACCCTGTTTGTTTCAGTTTCTTCATCTGTGAAATGTTGGAGAAGGAAATGGCAAATCAGTCCAGTATCTTTGCCAAGAAAACCCCAAATGGGGTTGTGAAGAATCACACATGACTGAAACTACTCAGCAACAAAAAAAGCTCTTATCAAGTATTAGCATGTATTATAGTGATTGCTTATATTTTATCCTTCTACTGGATTATAAAACCCATAGGGGCAGAGATGGTGGGTTACATAGACTATTCTCCACCTGCTGCCAATCCAATATATTCCATTGAACTTGGAGGAGCCACAAGTGATTAGGGGGCCACATGTGATAATGAGATGACTTCTGGTTGTCTGAGGAGCCAGAAAGATTAGAGCTGTAAGTGAGTGCACAGATGATGTCTCCCTTTTTCCCCTGGTAGCTTTTGAATGAAGAGAATTGATGAGAACCACCAGGTAGGAGATGGACAGTGAGCCATATCTCCCAAGTGGGGGCCCATAGCCACGAACACCTGTTGCCTCTGTTTATTTTGTCTTTGTGTCTTTTCTTCCCTGATCTTAGGTAAATTTGTTTACTGAGATGGGAATACTCAGGTAACGGAGAGACCAGGAGATCCATCAAATCCACCCAAAGTTCTACTTACAACCAGTTCCAGAGGAAATAGTGGCAAAGTACCATTTTTTTTTAAATTTTATTTTGTTTTTAATTTATGGAATAAAACAAACATTTCCATAACATAGTATAATAAAAAAAAGACAATTGCACATGAAACTGTAAAATCTATTACATGCAACTTACTATGCCTTTTAAATATATAATAAAGTTACCAGAGTCCTAGAGAAAGTGGCAGCAGTAGCCCCATCTTCTGAGGAGTCAGCATAGATGCTGGATAACCTGTTTGGCCCAGCTTGGACAGGAGATTAACCTAGTATCTGAGACACCAAATCCTCCAGGAAGCTAGCCCAGAAGAGCAAGGAAATGACTCCAGCAACAGCTGTGCTTCTGGGGGAAAAAATGATTCTCATAGACTTGAAAGAGAATTTATATCACTCTTCTTTTCAGTTTAGAGATGAGGAAACCAAGACCTATGGAAATCGGTAGATTTGTGCAATGTCACAAAGCTGCTGTACTGGCAACTGATCCCTTCGTGTCTGAGGGTTCAGATAAACAATTTCTTTAACAAAAATGTCCAACTCCCCTCAGGTAAAAGGCAATCAACAAGGTGGTGTGTATGTATATATGTGTGTGCACATATATATGTATATATACATACATATGTATAGATAAAGAAAATAAAAACAAGTAAAAACTTCCAGTGAGAAAATTAAAGTAGTAGGCGAGGAGGTTCCTGGTGTCTCAGGAGGTCCCTGCCAAAATTCTAAAATTGTTGTCATATTCTCTTCCCATCCCCCACCCCCTTCTCTTCCCATCCCCCACCTCCAAGGGCCCAGGAACTAGACCTCAAATCAGTCCCCTGGGGGCTAAATTAACTCTTGCTTCCTCAGGTCTGTTCCAGTGTCTTAGCCCACAACAGCAATTGGCATTATGGGAATATGGGGGTTAAGCCTCCCCAGTTCCACTAGTGTCCTAGACCATGTCAATGATTATGTGTATGAACATATATGCTTCCCAAATCACGGAATGAATTTTGTCCTTGGAGTAAGAGAATCTGAGATTATTTTCCTTCTCTGTCGCTTACAAATGTCAGTGTGACCTTGGGCAAATCACTTAACCTCTCTATGGGTCTGTGTCTTCATCTGCAAAATGATGGGGGGTGATGAGAAGACTTCTAAGGTTTCTTATCATGATGCTTTGATCTAGACCAATAGCTAATATGGCCACAAAAACAAGAAACCACTATTTGACATAACAGAAGAAAATGCTCACGAGTTAAATGTTTGGTCCAATTATCTCCTTCTAGCATAGCAGGCGATAATAATCCCTCCTCCAATGGTGTAGGGAAGAAACAACTTCTCCTACTGTTTCTGTATGAGGATGCCAATTCTCCACACCCAGGCATAAAAACTCCATAGGGTTTCCCTTCCTCCCTCCTTCCTTTTTAACAATACAACAACTGATCCCAGGATTTGAAAATTGAGCTGATCAAGTGCTAGGTGAGTACTTAAGAATTTAAAAGATGCATAAATTATGTAATCTATTGTAATAGCACCATATTATTAAAAAAACTGTGAAATAGAAGAACTCCAGCACATGAAAGATCCCAGAGCACTTTTTTTGTGGAGGAGAGATTTTAGTATTAGTGTTTTGGCCCAGATCCAGCTTGGGTAATTACCATCTGTCTGCAAAAAATCCCTTTCTCATTTTAATTGGCAAGGGTAGTCTCCCTCACTTCCTTTCCTGGGCCATTGTGTATCACAGTAAATATGGTTTTCCGAACCATGTAAATAATAAATAGCAAACCTCACTGCATTGCACTCAAGAAATGGCTATGATTCAGGGTCATCAAAATAAGAGATTTATAAATATACAAGTAGCAGTGCTTCATTTACCTGCCACCATGAGGTAATAAAATATTTTCTACAAGTGAATTTTCCAGATAATTGAAGCAAGGCCCTTTAACTGCCCTTTATGGTTTTAAAAATACTTTTTGATGGAAATCTTTCTAAAATGTGTATTTCCCAGTAGACCAAGAAGAGACTGTTAAACTTTTCTTGATAACTCTGAACTACTCAGTAATTTCAATGATAGGAAATAATCAAATCTCTACATAAGAAAGATAACTCTGGCAGTATGGTATGTCTGGTATGAATACCATGAGGTAATATGACATGCTTTTGGAATAGCTGGATTATGTAGAGACATTTGTCCCTACGCTAAATGGCCCCATTTACTGTGTTGTGTTTTGTTTGTGTTTTTGAGGCTACCTTCTTGGTAGCCACAATTCTTGAAGACCTAGGGGAAAAAATTCTTGCCACCAAAGTCTTTGACACCATAAGTTGGTTCAACGTTAGAAATGCATACAGCTTTGTCAACGGAAATGAAATTGAGAAAGTTATCTTACCATCTGCCTTGCTGCTGGATCACTGCACCTTTCCTTATGACTTACTGTTGAAGCCTCTTATATGTGGCATATCCCCTATTAGAACACAAATTCCTGGAGAATAAGAACTTTCCTGCCTTTTTTTTATATCCTCAGCACTTAGCACTGTGTTTTCAATGGAATAAGTGTTTCATAAAGGCTTTTTTTTCATTAATTCCTCTTGTATATGCTTTTCAAACATTCTCTACATATTCCCTCACTATCTTTTTCTTTCATTTATTCAACAGTCATTTATTATATACCTTATGGGCACAAGATATTGTGTTAGGTGTTTGGGAAGGGAAAATTCAGATGAGCCATGATCCTTGCTCTTTTGGCCTAGTAGGGAATAAGAAATAACCATAGACAGCTAAAATATACATTATTGAACATACAACAAAAACATGTAACAAAGACTGGGTGACCTGCATGCAACAGGTGATGTAGATGTAGAGATAGATGTAGAGATGCCCCATATCATGTATCTGGAGACTGTAGTTCTGCCTTTGTAGGGAGTAGAAGGATGGTCCTAGATGGGCAATCACTCCCTTCTCTGCCTGTCTTCAAGGAGAGTCTTAAGTTAGAATTGTATCTATCTATTACACACCAAAGGTCAGCTAAGTAGTTCATTGGGTAGAGCACTGGGCCTGGAATCAGAAAGACTCATCTTCCTGAGTTCAAATCTACCCTCAGACACTTTCTAGCTGTGTGACCTTGGGCAAGTCATTTAACCCTGTTGGCCTCAGTTTCTTCATCTGTAAAATGAGCTGGAGAAGGAAATGGAAACCTCTCTAGTATCTCTACCAAGAAAACCCTATATGGGATCACAGAGAGTCTGAAATGACACAATAATGTGATATATCACATATTTGAAGTCTGGAAGTATGATTATTTGGGGGCTCAGGATAAATCCCACTTTTCCTGCTTTGTACTTTTATATAAAATAATTTTGATTTTCTCTTCTCCTACATCCTAAGCTTCTTGAAGTCAAGGACCCTGTGTTATTTATCCTTATATCTGCCTTGGTGCCTACATAGAGCTTTGCACATAGTATAGGCTCTTAAATGAATCATCGACTCAACTGGCATTTATAAGTATAGGGACAGTATTGCATATCAAAAAAAGATTTGGCCTCTGAGCCTGGTGACCAGAGTTCAGGTCCTGCCTCTGACAACATACTGGTTATGTGACCTTGGGCAAGTCATTTCTAAAACAATTTCCCAATGCTCTAGGCAACTCTAACTCTATAAGCTGCAGAGAATGTGCCAATTCATATGGGTAATAGAAGAAGTTCTCACACATGGGAGATCCCTGTGTCCATTAAATCACAGACCTAGTCTCTATTCCTTTGTGCAAGGCATTGTTTGTCAAATTCCATTGAAAATGAATTAGTCTACCTTAATAGCTCTAATTTCTTTTTTTTTTTATTTGCTCATTTACTTTTTATTTACAATATTCAGTTCCACAATCACTTGAGTTTCAGATTTTCTCCCCTCCCTTCCCCCCCCCCCCATGGTGGCGTGCAATTGTGTATAAGATCTGCAAATACTTTCACATTGTACAATAGTTTGGTCATATAGAAGGGCTGTAACCAATGAGTGATCACTGGGAAAAGAAAAAAAAAAAAAAACAAACCAAAACCAGAGATAAAAGAGAACGATAACGGGTTTTGCTTCAGTCTCCATTTAAACTATAGTCTTTCTATATCTTTCTCTGAGTTTAGGTATCTCCTTCCTTCTTGAGGCTTGTAGAGTTGTCTTTAGCTGTGCATTGTTGAGGATAGTCCAGTTTATCAAGGTTGGTCAATAGCTCTAATTTCTTCCCAAGATTGAACAAGGAGAAATTTTGACCTTATGGTAGCTGGTTCCAAACTTGCAGTGCATTCTTTAAATATCAAAATAGTATTGGGCTTATGTTTTAGGTACCAGGATTCATAGGAATGGCTCTGAGAGGTCACCTAGTCCTACCTCCTCATTTGTAGAACCTAAAGTCCAGAGAAGTTAAGTGACTTTCCCAAAGTCACATAGGTAAGTAGGGAACAGAGTCTGGATTTGAACCCAAGACGTCTGATTCCAACTCTACGCCCTTTCTATTTTATTTCTAGTGCTTAAGGATGTATAGCTTTCGAGAACCATCTGAAAGACTATAGTGACTCAAAAGAAAGACACTCCACTGCCAGGAATATTTTTCCTTAAGAAAGGAAGGAAACCACAGTAGATAGAACATTGGGTGGGGAGATCAGAAAGACCTGAGTTCAAATATGAACTCAGATACTTGCTGGTTGTGTGACCCTCTGCAAGTCACTTAACCTCTGTTTGCCTTAATCCACTGGAGAAGGAAATGGCGAATCACTCTGGCATCTCTGCCAAGAAAATCCCATGTACAGTCATGAAGAGATAGATACAACTGAGTGACCGAACAACAACCACAACCCCGCAGGGTTGTTTTGAGAATCAAATGAGATAATAATTGTATAGCATTTTGCAAAGTGCCTGGCACATAATAAATGTTATATAAATGTTAGCTAATATTATTATTATTATTCGCTACAACAGTGTAAATAAATATAATAGTGATTTAACAAAACTAGGACTGAATACAATGGGCAAGGTTGGTACTGTGGTATCAAATCTAAAACTCACATTCTCCCTTTCTGTTAATGTTTAGCACACCTGGGTTGCTCCCACCCACCCACCCCCAATAAAGTCTGTTACCTGAAGACAGTTAAGCAAAAACAGCATGATTGCCACTCATAGTACATACTGCTTTCCATTTTTGTGGTATGCTACATATATTAAACAAAATATATTAAGAAAAAAATTAAGGCTCTTAAAATGTGCCAGCATCCTTTTAAAAAAAATTAAAACTTTTTTATTTAACTTGTTTGCTTTTATATTTCCTCTACCTCTCCAGTGGGTTAAGACAAACAGAGGTTAAGTGACTTGCCCAGGGTCACACAGCTAATGAGTATCTGAGGCCAGAAGGTGATATTATTATCTTCATTTTACAGTTGAGGAAAGCGAGGCAAACAGATTTAAGTGACCTGCTCAGGATAACACAACCAGCAAAGAATGGGGGGGGGGGGGGGAAGAGGGGGAGAAAGCAATTCAATAAAACTAACCAACATAGTAAATGAGTCTCACAGTATGATCAGCATTCCATATCCATAGTCCCCCACCTCTAAAAGAAAGGAGGAGAATTCATTTTATCATCTCTTTTTCAAAGAAAAGCATGGTCATTATAACGACGCTGCATTCAGTTTGATGTTGTTGTGCCCTTAGCATCAACAGACATGTGACCTTTCTTTCTTTTTTCTTTTTTGCTTTTTGGAGGGCAATTGGGGTTAAGTGACTTGCCCAAGGTCACACAGCTAGTTTTTGTGTTAAGTGTCTGAGGTCAGATTTGAACTCAGGTCCTCCTGACTCCAGGACCGGTGCTCTGTTCACTGAGCCACCTAGCTGCCCCAACATGTGGCTTTGTAAATGAAGCAATTTGTTTAAAAATAATATTAACTCTTTTCAGTTTAAAAAAAAAGAAGAAAGGAAGGAAACAAACATTTTGTAAGCCCCTAAAATGTGCCATGCACTGTGCTAAACATCTTAATAATAATAGCCAACATTTATATAGGGCTTATTTTGGTTTTTTTTAAATTTATTTTGTTTTTAATTTGTGGAATAAAACAAGCATTTCCATAACATAGGATTTTTTTTTAAATGATTGCTCATGAAACTGCCAATCTGTTGTGTACAACTTGCTATTCCTTTTAAACATATAATAAAGTCATCATGCAAATGTCTTTTTTTTTCTTCTCTCCCCCCCACCCTAGAGATGGCAACCATTAGACACAAATATATATTTAAATGTAAAATCATTGTAGACATACTTCTATTCATCCCTCCTTTCTCAGGTGCAGGAAAGATTGGGGGAGGGAGGCAGAGCAATCCAGGAAAATTTGCACTTACTTTGTACCAAGTACTTAATAACTTTTATCTCATTTGTCCTCATGACAACTCTGCTATTATTCTCTCCATTTTACATTTACAGAAACTGAGATTAACAGAGATTAAGTGATTTGCCCAGGATCACATAGCCAGTAAGTATCAAAGGCTAGATTTGAACTCAGGTCTTCCTGACTCCAGACCAAGCATCTATTGTGCCACCCAACTGCCTTGGATTTCAAGCTATGAGATGTAGCTATAAACCCAATGACTGTGAATTGTTCTCAGGAACAATAGGGGAAGGTTGGGATGTTTTATGATTAACTGTAGATGTTCCTATAAAAATGTGAGAGAATAATAATAGTATTCCTCCTGATTCACTTACATTGTACAAAATGAACCTAACATTCTATAAAGGCAGTTTTTAATAGTTTTCAACCTGAGCAGAGAAAAAAGAAGATTACAGATGAATTTACCTTTAAGGAAGATTAATGGAATATCAATACTTACTGCAGATTTTGTGGAGAATTGGGAAACATTTTACTTCAAACAGCCATAATCAGACAACCAATTAGGACAAGAAGGACTGTTTTCCATTTGATTAAGTAAAATGAAGGAGTTGAATTTAGGAATACACCAGGAAAATGTTTAACAACCAGCTCTTTGGAGAGAAAAAATACACCTACGACATACTTTTAAGTTAAATCTGCATTATTAATATTTCCTCCAACACTTTCTTAAATCAAGACAATCCACAAACAATAAATCAAGCCCTGATTTGTAGCGTTTGCCCATTTCCAAGGTGTAAATGCTCATACTGAAAATTTAACAATTGACTTTTGTGAGCTCCAGCACACTCCTGGTTGAATTAGAGCATCTCTAAGATAACATTCAGCTCTAACATTCCCTGACTATAACTAACTCCTTGAAAGAAATTCTTCTCTGCAATTAATTAAGCAACTAACATTTATTGGGGACCTCCTGTATGACCATCACTGTAAGGAATATTACTTCAAGACCTCAGGGAGCCAGAGAAGACATCTCATTAGAAGGTAAACAATTATAATACAATAAAAGTCCTTGAGAGAAAGGATTGTTCTTTATCTTTGTAACCCATGTGCCTAACCCATATTAGACAGTTAGCACTCAAAAAAAGTTGGCTGCACTACATTGAAGTGAATCTAATTCATAGTTATATGAAAGGGGGAAGGGCATTCTGGGAAGATGGCAGAGTAGGTCAGAAATGTCCAGGCTCTCCAGATTTCCTCCACAAACAGACAGAAAATTGCCATGAAATGAACATAGAGTAACAAAAATAAATGAGCAAAGCAGTTTTCCTCCTAAGACAATCTGAGGGGACCTCAGAAAAGACAGGACTTCCAGCACCTGAGGTTTGGTCTGTGAAGTATGGACACCTCCAGAAGACACCACTGAATCAACAAACAGCAAGCCCTGGAGCAGCTCTATCAGATTAGACCTCAAGAAATTTCACCTCAACTTTCACCTTACTCACAGCCCAAATTAACTATAAAGTATATATGAAGAAAAATGTTATCTGCATTCAGAGAAAGAACTGATAAATAGTAGTATGTATAGAATAATTTTACTTATTATATGTGTGTGTGTGTATGTATGTGTGTGTGTACATCTATTTGTGTCTAAAGGTAGCCATGGAAGGGGGTGTGGGGAGGGAAGAAAAAAAGAAATTTACATAATAACTTTACTATATATTTAAAAGGAGTAGCAAGTTATACATAAGAAAGCTGCAGTTTCATATGCAATCTTTTTTTTAATTATGCTATGTTATGGAAATACTTGTTTTATTCCATAATTTAAAAATAAAAGAAATGAAGGGGGAAAAAAATATAAATTTCCTGACCTTGGGTAGCTCATGAACTATTATTTGGGAAGACAAAACTAACAGACATTCCATCACAAACATTTACTAAATCTCTTCTAAGTACTGGGTTTGACTTGAGTATACAAATATGAAAAACAACACAGCCTAGTCCTCAAGGGGCTGACATTCTAATAGGAGGTAATGTCATAAATATACATGATTAATAAAGCATTTGGGCTCTAACCTATATTCTAATCTTGAATCCCTTGCTCCCTTGTTCTGTCACAGATCATGCCTTACCAAAATGCAATCCTGGTTCACTCTCGATCTCCACCTCTTTCACTCCTGCTCAGAACTTGTTGAATGGAGGTATAAAAAGTCATGAAATCTTTCTGACCAGGCACACTAAAAATTCATGCTTTCTAATCTCAACTGAGCCCTCACTGAAGCAAGGCAATCCTTTTACATCTCCCTGATCAATTTTGTATTCAACTTACCACAATGGCTGTTCCAAACTTTCCCTCCTCAAGTTTCCCACAGTAGCTCCTCCCCTCACTCTCTTAGCTGAGGATCTTACCTCATACTTCATTGAAAACTTGAGGTCATTAATCACAAGATCCCTCTTTTCTCCTTCTATTCTTACATTCACCCTGATATCATCCCCTACTATATCCTTCACTCCAGCCTTTGATGGAGAGGTAGCCATTCTTACCATTGCCAATCTCTTTTCATGTACCTCTGATCCTATACCCTCCAATTTCTCCAACAAATTATCCCCACCATGATTCTCCCCCAATCTTTCATTTCTATCTTCTAGTTCCTTCCATGTCACCTAAAAATCTCTCTCATTCTTAAGAAACTCATTAGATTTTACCATACCTATTAACTATCATATCTCTCTTCCCTTTCTCAGCTAAAATACCTTGGAATGCAATCTATAATTGGGGTCTCTATTTCCTCTCCTCTTACTCTCTTCTAAAACTTCTACCATCTGACTTTCAAACTCAATATTAACCTGAAACTATACTCTATAAAGGCAGCTAAGTGGCATAATGGTTAGAGCACTAGGCTTGGAATCAAGAAAACTCATATTCAAGAGTTCAAATCTGGTCTCAAATACTTGTGCAACCCAGAGCAAGTCACTTAACCTTGGTTTGTCTCAGTTCCTCAACTGTAAACATGATCTGGAGGAGGAAATGGCAAGCCACTCTAGTATCTTTGGCAAGAAAATCCCAAAGGGGTCATGAAGAGTCTGAAACAACTAAGTGACTTCTCCAGGTCACATAGCTATTATGTATCTGAGGCTGGATTGTGAACTCATGAAGATAAGTCTAACCAAGTCCAGTAGTCTATCTACTGTGCCCCCTAACTGTTCCTCTATAAAGTTACCCTCTCTTAATCCTCATTCTTCTTGACCTCCTTGCAGCATTTAATAATGTAAACACTCTTCCTATCTCAGTTCTCCTACCGATCTGACCACTCCTCCTCAGTCTCCTTAACTAGATATCCATCCATATCATATCTACTAAATGTACACCATGCTCAATTATGTCTGTGCATGTGCTAGAAATTAATGCATATGTGTATATATTTATCTTTATATGTTTATATACACATGTATATGTACATATAGGTATAATTCAACATGTCTATATGTGTACATTTTATATATATTAATTTCTGCACAGAGATGATAACTGAACCTATTAGAATAGATAAAATTATAGAGAATGAAAGGTAAAAAGGTAGGGGGGCACAGTCTTGGAGGACACCAACATATGAGAGGAGGCCAACAAAGAAGCAAAGAAGAGGGATCAGTGTCAAGATGAAGAAAAGGCCTCCCCTTGGAGGCATGATGAAATTGAAGTGTACTAGGCACCAAGGGGTGGAGAGTTTGTATAATTTTCTAATGATTGTATTTAGTGGTTAATGATACTTAGTGACTGATTGCTAGATAAGTGACTGATTAATTTAATCCATGATTGCCCTATGAGTAGAAGATTATTGTATAACAATGATTAAGTAATGAGAGTTTTCCCCCCTTAGGGAAATCAGATGATTATTCTTTTGTTCTTTGTTCTAAATATTGTGGCCACTGTAGTGAAAACCATGTGGCCATTCTAATGTTAAATTGTTGTGATCACTATATTGTGATTTTCTGTGATAAGATGTAATGCTATGAATATTATACCGTACCTTGATTAGTTGTGAATGTTTGCCTTGATTTGTAATGGAATAAATGGAGTGTTAACTATACTGTGTAATCAGAACCTTAAAAGCTGTTCACAGTAATATTCTTTTGGGAATCTGCTAGTGCATGGTGTTACATTGTCTTGAGGAGGCAGGAGAAACGAGTATCTTAGAAGTCAAAGAAGAGAATATCCAGAAAAAAGGATGATCCTCAGTGGGAAAGGTTATGAAAAAGTAGAAGACAATGAAGTCCAAGCAAACACCACTGAATTTTCTGCAGTTGAATGTTGTGTAATTATTATGGCCGAACTTGGTCTGATAGAAGAAATAAGAAAATACATTATTTTTCCCTTCTTCGCAAAGAAGGGGAACATTACATAGATTCAGTTGATGTGTTGATTTTACTGAACTATTTTTTTTTCCTCTTCCTTTTAAAAGTCTTTATTATAGGGGCAGTGAATAGAGCACTGGCCCTGGAATCAGGAGGATCTGAGTTCAAATCTAGCCTCAGACACTTGACATGCTTACTAGCTGTGTGACCTTGGGCAAGTCACTTAACCCCAATTGCCTTACCTTCCCCCATCTAAAAAAATAAAATAAAATAAAAAGTTTTTGTTATGTGGGCTGGTTCTTTCACTGGGAAAGAGAGGAGAGATAATTATGGAACTTAAAGGGATATAAAAACTAAAGATATCAATAATAAGTCACTGGTGAATTTGAAATGTGAAGTCAGCAAACTATTGGAATTTAGAGCCAAATCTCATGGGATTGAGGAAGAATGGGCTAGTGAAGAAGTGGAGGTGATAAATGCAGACTTTTTTGTTAATTTATTTTATTTTTAATTTATGGACTAAAATGAGTATTTCTATAACTATAATAAAAAAAAGATGATTATACATTATTATGTGCAATTTGCTATCTCTCATAAATATATAATATCATTTAAATTTCCTTTTTTCTTTTTTCTTCTACCCACCCTAGAAAAATGACTACCATTAGACACAAATAGGTGTGGATGTGTGTGTGTGCAAAATTATTCCACATATACTTGTGTATATCAGTTCTTTCTGTGAATGCAGATAGTCTCTTTCTTCATATTTCCTATATATTTAATTTGGATATTTATAATAGTCAAAATGACTTATTTGCTCAAGTTATTCTTAAAACAATGTTGCTGTTACTGTGTACAACATTTTCTTGGTTCTGCTCATTTTGTTCTTCATTATTTCATGCAAGTCTTTCCATATTTCCTAAGATCATTGAGCTCATCATTTATTTTTTTGCTTTTTGGAGGGGGGAGGGCAGGACAATTGGGGTTATGTGACTTTCCCAAGGTTACATGGCTAGTAAAAGTTAAGTATCTGAGGCAAGATTTGAACTCAGATCCTCCTGACTCCAGGGCCAGTGCTCTATTCGCTGCACCACCTAGCCACCCCAAGCTCATCATTTCTTAAGGCACAGTAGTATTCTATCGTAATCATATACCACAATTTGTTCAGCCATTCCCCAATTGATGAGCATCCCTAAAATTTCCAATTCTTTGCCACCACCAAGAGGGCTGCTATAAACATTTTAGAACATAGAGATCCTTTTCATTCTTCCCTAATCATCTTTGGAAATAGACCTAGTAATGGTATTGCTGGGTCGAAGGGTATAGGCAGTTTAATAACTCTTTGGGCATAGTTCCAGACTACTCTCCAAAGTAGTTGGATCAATTCACAATTCCATCAAGAATGAAAATGCAGACATTTTCTTCAGGTTTATAAGTTAAGGGGAGGTGAGAAAGCTTAAGTGGTTAAGGGTCATCCATAGAATGGAATGGTTGAATCAGCCAGTTTCTACTTTGTTATATGAGGGCTAAGGAAAGCCTAAGCATGTTTCTAGGCAGAAGAGAAGGAGACAATGGGCAGTGGAGAGACTGAACATAAGGGACTAGGGGAGAATGATGAATGAAGCAAGGTCCCAAAGGAGAAGGGTCACAAGTACAGAGGCTTGCCTTGGCAAGGAGGAGGACTGCCTCATCTTCTAATACTGTAGAAGAGGAGAAAATAGGTGAGGCCATTGAGAGGTTGTGAGGTATGGAGGAGGGAAGATAAGGGAGCTCATGACACATAAAGCAATTAGAGAGCAATTAGGTGTTGAACTGTATGATATGACTATAAATGAGTATTTTAAAAGTTCATAGAAGGAAAAGATGACTTCAGGAGAAAAAGATCATTGTGGGAAGGCTTTATGGGGGATGAGAAACTTGAGCTAGGATTTGGAGGATGGGGTGAGTTTTGGATCACTTAGAGAAATGTGGGAAGGTTTTTCTAAAGAGGGAACAGCATGAGCAAAAGCAGCGAAGCCGAAGCAAGAACGTTGTGTGAGAATAGAGTTAATAAAGCTAGTTCACTGAAACTGAGACTTAGTGTTGAGTAGATGTTAGATCAGCACATTTACTTAAAACTGGTTATGAACTGGCATTTGTAAAAATAACTTATATTAGCTACTCAGAGCATCAGTTTCCTCATCTGTAAAATGGGGGTTCTATCACACAGGATTGTAGTGAAGACAAATATATATATATATATATATATATATATACACATATATATACATATATGTATGTATGTGTATTATGTATGTATTTTATTTATATGTCTATATTTAAGGTTTGCTGTGATATTTATATACATCATCTCATTTGATCTTTGCAATAAGGCTATGATGAAGATATAATTATTAGCCCCATTCTACAGATGAAGAAACCAAGGCTTAGAGTAGTTTAGATGAAGAAACCAAGGCTTAGAATAGTTTAGTGATTTGTCCAGGGTCCCATAATTAGTAAGTGTCTAAGGTGGGATTTTGAAAGCAAGGTGCCAAGTATAGCATTCTACTCAGGACAGGGCACTAATCTTATATATTCTGCCTTGGCTTTCAAAGAACTATAGAATTGCTTTTATCCTGACAACTTATGCAAAATGTGGGTAGTGTCCATTTCATTTGCTCAGAGTAATTTGTTCAGGATTTTGGAAGGACTAGGAAGGCAATACCCAGAATTATAATTTAGAAACTCTCAGTTTCCAAGACGTTTTTGTTAAGTCACCATCACTCTGCCCTCACTTCATGAAATGATAAATCCTCAAATGACTTTGTCTATTTTGAGCGATGGATTTTTATCATGAGTCTGAGGGTTATCTGTACTTTAATTTGTTTCATGAGTTGCATGTCCCATTGATATACCTGAAATACAAAGAGAACCAGAGAAAGGGCCCCTGGTAAGTTGGGTCCATTGCTTGTGGGAAACTTAGAGAAATATCAGAATATCCAGAGGTATAGCTGCAAAGGACCTTAGAAACTGACTGATTCAACCATTCCATTTTACAGAGAATAAAAGTAAAGCCTATAGAGGTTGTCCTTTGCTCAAGGTCACACAGATGCTAAATAGATGAATTGGCCTTTGAATTCAGATTCAGTTTCTCCAAATTTAGCACACTAATTTCATCATGTTTTTCACTGCACCCCGATGGGTCACTCCTACAAAAACAAAAGAGTTGTGCAAGATGGACAGGCATTAAAGAGTTGTGAGCTACACTGTTGAAGGAAATACCTTTCCTGATGAGCTCACAGATCTTTTCGAGTAAAGGAGAATTTTAATCTCTCAAGATTCAACAATCCAAACTTACGAATAGTTATGTGACCAGTAGACAACAAAATAAGAATTTATACAAGAGAAATCATTAAGATGAGAGACTGGGTGCCATAATCAATATTAAGTTAGCCTCAAAGCCAAAAAGAAGTTGTAATGGAAAAAGAAATAACTTCAAAGCCAGGAAGACCTGAGTTCAAAGTCTCTGACACATACTATATATGTGACTCTGGGCAAATCACTTTATATCCCAATACTCTAGGCAATAAGACCCTAAGTTGCAAAGAAATTGCTAAATTGAATTGGTAGAGGAAGTTTTTTCACCAGTAATTTCCATATACCAGTGGTTCCCATCTAGTGGTTTGCAAACTCAGGTTCATGCTAAAATTCTTTAATGACACCCTCTATAATTGCAGAGTTATATTAAATTCCATTGGGGTTCACAACACATTTTTTGCTGTTGTTGTTAAAAGGGATTCATGAACAAAAGAGCTGGGAACCACCGCCCTAGACCAATGAAGACTAGACCACAGGAATAGTCCATATCCCTTGAGAAATTAAAACATATTGACTACCTTTTATGACCAGGAGCCGTGACTGGTAAAACATTTCTGTGACTTGGTGTTTATTTGTGTAACTGTCTAAAACTCTGAATTCAGCATTTATTTGCACTTGAGCATGCGGAATTAAACATGGGGATGGTGGTAATGAATACGACCTTGATTAACACAGTACCTGCTCTCTGAAGAACTCAGTAAATCCCAAATTCAGAGAAGTTGTGAAAGGTCGCCATTTCTGACCAGTAGTGGATTCTGGCGTATGCAGACCCCTTGAATTTGTTGCCAACATGGAAGTTTAAGAAAATATTATCCTACTTTTCTTCGTATTCATGTTGGATAAATGTGCTGCTAGAAGAGAAGGCTTTCTGTTTAAAATTAACCTAGGTACCAGCTCCAGGCATTTGGGCATAAATTTACTATACCCTTAAAAATAGATTTCTTAATAGAAGCACTACTAGAAACCAGAAGCAATTCATCAGAACAGCAAACAGGTTTTGGGCCAATTTGTGCATAGCAATAATGTTGTTATCAATATTAGTAATGACAGTAAATAGTTTGTAGATGTCTAAGACTGATAGTTTTCGAAGCATGTGATGAATAAATACAGTAACATCTTATAGCCAAGCTTCAAGAAGGCAGGGATGAAAAAGACCTTTGGAACTCGAGTTGATAATAATAACTTGTTAAATGATTGATTGATAACTGTCATTTAGATACTATTTCAAAGTTTTCAAAGTGTTTTTCATTAATTGTGTTAGTTGAACCTGGAAATGATCCTGTGAGGTAGGCATTACAGATATTATTATAGCCTTTAGATAGAAAAGGAAACTGAGGCTCATAGAAGATGATTGACTTGCCCATGGGAAAAAAAGCTAGTTAAGAGTCAGAGATGAGATTTTAATCCTGTGGATTTTTTGCTTAAGATACAACATTCTGTTCACTCCACAACACTGTTTCTCAGGAAGAACAAGAGAGACATAGGTTTGATTCCCAGGTCCTATATTTACTAGTTTTGTGTCCTGGGGCAAATTGTTTAACTTCTCAGTTTCTTCTTCTGTATAATAATACATACAATAAATACCGACATCACAAGATTTTTGTGAAGAAGGCACCTTATGAGCTATAAAAGAGCGCTAAAAATGTTGGTTATAATTTATGATGATTATTTCCTTCACTATTTAGCACTCTTCTCTGCATGGAGTACACACAATAAATGTTGAATGAATTAGCAAAAGGACTGTTGAAACTTATATGTAGGAAATTCAAAATAGTTCAAGGGGACTCCCTTAGCACTCTGCTTTGGTTTGGTAGCTGAATCTATGAATAAGAAAACAACAGTGTTCTTGAGGTCACAGATGAAGGGAATGCATATAGAAGAACCATATTCTTTAAGAAGCCTAGGGCTAATATGAAACATGAGGTCAGCTCCCTCATACTTCAATACATCAAGGATTTATGAAGTCATTTTCTGGTCACCTACTTTTCATCCTCTCTCAAAAACATCAATCATTTGTCAAGTCTTATCTCTTCCAAATCTCTCACACCTGTCCCCTTCTCTCCATTCATACTGCTACCATCTTGGTTCAGACCTTCATCAAGTCTCACCTGAACTCTTACATTAGCTGCCTAATTGTTCTCCTTGCAGGGGTGGGGAACCTGTGACCTCAAGGCCATGTGTGGCCCTCTAGATCCTCAAGTGCTGCCCTTTGACCAAATCCAAATTTCATAGAACAAAACTCCTTAGTAAAAGCATTTGTTCTATAAAACTTGGACTCAATCAAAATACTATATCCAAGGACTTAGAAGGCTACATGTGGCCTCAAGGCCACAGGTTCCCCACCCCTGCATCTAGTCTCTCCCCTCTCCAGTTCATCCTCTACACAACAGTTAAATTTCCCAGTTTTGATCATGTTACTTGCCTGCTCAAGAAGTTTCAATGATTTTCTGTTGTCTCTAAGATAAAATGCAAACATCTCTGGAATTTTAAAACTCTTCACTTTACAATTTGGCATCAATTTAGCTTTCTTTATTAATTAATTGATTAAAATAATATTTTTCCCCTAGTTCCTTGGAAAGATGATTTTTAACATTCAAATTTTTTTTTATTTTGAGTTTCAAATTCTCTCTCTCTCTTTTTCTCTCTCCCTCACTTCCCCCCAAGACAATAAGCAATTTTATATAGGTTATATATGTTCAATTATACAAAACATATTATGATATTAGTCATGTTGTGAAAGAAGACACAGACCAAAAGGGGAAAAAAAACACACAAAAAAAATACAGAAATTAAAAAATAATATGCTTCAATACTTCAGACTCCATCAGTTCCTTCTCTAGCAGTGGATAGCATTTTTTTGATGTTAGTCCCTTGGAATAGTCTTAGATTGTTGTGTTGACAAATACAGCTAAGTTATTCACAGCTGATCATCTTGCAGTATGTGATGGTGTACAATATTCTCTTGGTTCTGATCTCTTCACTTTGCATCAGTTCATATGAGCATTTCCCAGTTTTTCTGAAATAATATTGCTCATCATTTCTTATAATACAGTAATATTCCATTAAAATCATACACCACAACTTATTCAGTAATTTCCCAACTGATGGGCCTCTCCTCAATTTCCAGTTCTTTGCCACTATTCAATCTATTTCTCTAAACTGACCTCATATTTCTTTCTCTCATATACTCAACATCCCCATCACCCTGGCCTATTTGCTGTTCTTCGTATACAACATTTCATTTCCTTCCTCCATAACTTTGCTAATCCTCCCCTGCCCCCATTCCTGCAATGTTCTCCATCCTTACCTCTGAGGCCTTTTGGAATTAATCCCTAATTTTCTTAAAGGCTTAGCTCAAATATCACTTCTTGTAGGAGGACTGGCTAGGAAATTCCTCTGTTTCTAGTGTTCTTTCTACTTCCCAATAATTAATTTGCTTTTAATTCATATTTTTTTTAAAAACTTCACCAAGAATACCTTGTTTTCCTCCAATGAACTATAAGCTTCCTGAGTATAAAAATTGTATCTTTTCTTGTCTTTGTATCACCAGCCCAATGTACAGTGCCTGGCACCTGATAAATAACATATGACTTGGATGGAACTTGAGAATGAGGGTACTCCCATCAATGAATACACCTCCATGTTATAGCTGACTGTTTAATGAGTTGCTGTAGCAACACTCCCCATCCCCCAAAAAATCCACCTGCTATGCAACTTTCTGGTGATAAGTCTCTCCAAACATACTTAGGCTATTCTTTGAATGACAGACACACAATACATCATGGGACCCCTACTCAGAATGTTTACAGGTTAATAGGGCCTGATAGAGATTTCATTCAGCTGGTACAGCCTTTGAGAGCCCAGAATCGATCACCTCTGCACCACAATGAGGTAAAGAAAGAGGACTTCAATGTTGTCAACTTGTCAAACTCACAAACTAGGGAAAATTACTAATATAAAGTAGTTAGATAACTGATATTGGCAAATGTAAGCAAATATAAACAGTAAAAGGTCAATTTATGGTGACAAAAGCATTATTCTCAATAAAAATCAAATTATTGAAGAATTTGCGTGAGGGAAAATCTGTAATTCTAGGATTACTGCAGTTGACAAGGGCTACCACCAAACAGTGAAAGAAAAGCTAAAGAAAACAAGTGCAATTCAAGCAATAAGATGAAGGCAATAAATGTATTTACCTACTAGTTCCAGCACATTCCTATCAGATTAGAAAATGACTCAAAATGGACCCAGAAGGCAATGATGCTTAACATCAGTGTTACTGATAAAATATCATTTAGAACATTGTTTGGTTCAAAGACAATTACCTCTGGAATTAAAGGACCTGGGTTCAAATCCTATTTCTTGATGAGTACTATGTGCCTTGGTGTAACAGCAACCACATTGGCATACACAGGATGGCTGCTAGCACAGGTTCTTAGAACTGCTTCACTAGGAAAGATAGTTGTTCAAGGGGTCAGCCATCTTTTTTAAATCACATTCATTAGTTCAGGGGGAAAATCAGCACCCTGAACTTCAGAGAAAATCCAAACAAAGAAAATAGAGAATATACAAGCAGAGAAATAAAGACCAACAGTCAGGGCTTCTAACTGTCTAAGAAATTAGCACAGATCAACAGAAGATCCAACTGTCTGACCAAGGCAACACATACATACCAGAGAGAAAAGCACCAACATCTAGGTTTTTCAAAGCTGGGGAGGGTGTGCTTTTAATGGCTCCTTAATGGCTACCCAGAGTCTCATCTGGTCAAATCACAAGAACACTCTTCCAATGAGTGAGCCCCAAAGCAAAATACTAACCTCAAAATATATATATACTTTTTAGAGCCAGAGGGCATCACAAACCTCTGACTCAGTGCCTAATTAGAAATTAGCAAAAGGTGTGAAAGCCTTCCTACAAGCAAGCCTCCCCTAAGCAAGCTTCCCTTAATGGGCTCCTCCTGAGGCCTATTAATGGATGAAGAAGAATTTAAATCCCATTAACATTACAAGCAAGACACTTAATCTCCTTCAATCTCAGATTTCTAATCTACAAAATGTAGTGGTTGAACTTCATGTGTGAGGTCCCTTCCAGTTCTCGAACTATTAACTATCTTCATAATCACTGATATACAAAGAAGGTAAAAGTATATTATAATGATGCCTACTTTTATAATAATGTTTATTTCTCCTATGTTACAAAGCTGAGGAATACAAAGGATCATACATTTGTAACTGGAAGGACCTTGAGCTCCAACTAACCCAATTCCATTTTACAGATAAGGAAATTTAGGCCCCCAGAGAGGTGAAGTGACTCACCAGTGAATATATAATTATAATGGTGACACTGGTTTAAAAAAGGGAGGTATTTAAAAACCTAGAAGTAGCTTCTCTGAGCTAAAGTACTTTCTAGTAAATCTAAGATAGAGAAATCTCAATATTCAGAGTATAAATGTTCTTTATTAAGAGAGAGAAACAAAGACACAGAGAGACAGAGAAAGAGGGGAGGAAAGAAAGAGAAATAGGGAAAGGGATAGAGAGATGGGAGAGAGAAATGGAGGAAAAGAGATTAGGTAAAGAGAGAGAAAGGAGGAGAAGGAGAAGGAAAAGGAGGAGGAGGAGGAAGAAGAGAGAGATACTGTGTTCATGAGTGTAATTTCAGCAGAATTTCCACTGGACTACAGGGTCTCCCAATTTTAATGCATCTTCTCTTAAAGCTTCTTTTAACTGTTAGTAATTCAATCCAAGACTACTAATGTTTTCTTGCAACATTGTTGACACATACTAAGCTGGTAGTTAATTAAAATCATTAAATTTGTATCACACAATTGCTATTAAGTAAGGATTCCCTGGATCTTGCACTTTAAAGAGGAAGGTTAGAATTGCATTCACAATAATCATGGCACCCTCAGTGCTCCGCTACGGCACACACGGCTTACCACAACGTTAGCAGAAGTTTAACAGGTGTATACAGTTACTTCACTGATTCAGAGTCCTGTTGTTCAATCATGTCCAGCTCTTTGTAACACCATTTGGAGTTTTCTTGACAAAAGTGCTAGAGTGGTTTATCATTTCCTTTTCCAGATCATTTCACAGATAAGGAAATTGAGGTAAACAGGGTTAAGTGACTTTCCCAGGGTCACACAGCAAGTAAATATCTGAGGTAGATTTGAAAATAGATTTTCCCATTTCCAGGTCGGAGCTCTGTCCTCCACACCGGCTAGCCACCCTTAATAGCCTTTATTAGAAAGAGGCCATTGCAACTATTACAAAGACGAAAAAGAACGATTGTTTCAACGTGAAGTTTGTAAAACAATCCACAGAGTTGGAGCATTTTAGAACTACAAGGGACCTGGCCCAACACTCCATTTAACAGAGGTTCAAAAGGTCTATTGAATTGGGTATTTAAGGTTACAAAACTGGAACCTGAATGGAGGTCTCCTGACATCAGTCTAGTATCTCCCCAGTCTAAAGTAAACTTAACTACACTTATCCATCACCTAATTCATAGTGAATACATAATATCCAATGGGGTGGAGATGAGGGAAAGGGGGAATTTCAGGGTTAATTGGTTTATGAAAATAATATAAATATGAAAATAAAGATAGACCAATCACTTTATATTACAACTGAATTATTCATTTAAAAAGTAAATGTGGTTAACGCTTACTAGCTGTGTGACCTTGGGCAAGTCACTTAACCCCAACTGCACTGCCCTCCCCCCACCAAAAAGTAAAAAATATAAAAAAAAAAGTAAATATGGTGAACAGCAATATGGGAATGGGTGTGTGTATATGCTGTTTTCCATAGGATTCCCTAACTTAAAATCAACAAATGAATGAATGAAAAAGCATTTATTAAACACTATGTCACAAGAACTATGTTAAGGGTTGGGGATATAAAACAACAATTAGACAGTCCCTGTTCTCAAAAAGCTCATACTCTGGGGTAGCCAAAACATAGAAGAAGTTAAACTTCAGGGCAGACAGCAAAGCCCTAGAGTCCTCAGGGTGCAGGTGGGGTGGGTGAAGAAATCCTAAGGTTATTTAAGTAGTTTAAATGATAGTGGATTAAGGCAGTAGAGGCAGGGCAGATGACAAGTAAGATCTGGTGGTTCTCTATCTCCTCCCAAGGAATGGAGTCATTGATTTCCATCTCATTCAAGACCTGTAAGCAGTCAAGCATCCCAAACAAGGGACAAAGAATAATGTGTCCCTGATGGTGACAGCCCCCAGTCAAGCTTCTTCCAATGGGTTTTGGGATGGCCCAGGGCCAGGGTAAGAGACTAGGTGGGGAAGAGTAAGGGGGGGGGGGGAAGCTTAATGATGGCAGCACTTCCTGCTGCTCAGTTGTCAGAAAGAAAAATGCATCAAATCTGTAGCAATTAAATTCAAAGTCATAGGATAAGAAGCTAGAAATACCCCTAGCACAAGCAACCTTATAGGCAGTGGTGTGCTGGCAAATGTTAAACAAGCAGTTGGGGGAGGGAGAGGAGGAAAGAGAGAGAGGGGGGGGGGGGTTGGGGGGAGAGAGAGAGAGAGAGAGAAAGAGAGACAGAGAGAG
>CM053589.1:38178485-38200915 GCA_028646515.1 Pseudochirops corinnae
GAAAAGAAAGAAAGAAGGAAGGAAAGAAGGAAGGAAGGAAGGAAAGAAGGAAGGAAGGAGAAAGAAAGAAAAAAGGAAATTAAAAGAAAGAAAAGAACATCAATAAAGCATTTTTAAAGAATGCAAAAGAAATTTTAAAAATAATTTCAGAAGAGGATGCAAGACAATTTTGTTACCAGTATGTTAAATTTAAGGTACATGGGACAGCTAGATGGTGCAGTAGAGTACAGAGTCAGAAGGACCTCAGTTCAGTTCCTGTCTTAAATATTTACTAGCTGTGTGACCCTGGGCAAGTCACTTAGCCCTTCCTGCCTCAAAAAAAATTAATCTACATTTAAAAAAGCAAACTATACGCAAGAGAAGTTAGTGGTTTCAGATACTATCACCTTTTTTTTTTGGTGAAATGTTCATGTTAGATTATTAACAAAAATAAAAATTTAAATGATAAAATGAATGAATGAGCAAAAAAGCATTTATTAAGCACTTACTGTATGTCAGGCACTGTGCTAAGCACCAAGGATACAAATAGTCAAGGACAGTTCTTGCTTTTAAGGAACTGTACTCTAATTAAGGGAGACAACACATGAAAGAAAGTTCATGTAAAAACAATCACTTTGTCAAGGAACTAACTAGATGCCATGGTGTCAGGATCAACAAAATAATAATGACATTAGGTTCATGCTAAAGATTCTGGCATTAATCTTTATGTCCTAGCATGAAATAAATCCAAGAGTTCCAGTATTTGCTTAATTAATCCCATTCTATTATTCTCATGTCCAGGTAGAATAGGAAAAGGCAGAAACTGAAAGCAGAATTTTATGAAGTGAAAGTTCCCATCTACACAGTCCTCTTCATTTCCCCCCATCTTTCCATATTAAAATGCCACAGTTCTGAAATACCAACTCAAAAGAAAAAAGAAAAAACTCTCTGAACCCTGGGCTTAAACCAGTCTTGGCATAACAATGTGGAGATCCAGGTTTATTCTGCAACAACTGTGGCCTCAAGGTATTATGCACATCAGAAAAATAAAATAAAATAAAAGGTCCTTATACTTTGAGTGAAAGTTCTGTGAGTTGTATGAGAATTTTCTTTCTTCCTAAGGTTTGGTGGATTGCTTAGAATTAGACCTAACCCCACTGGATTGGGGCAGAGGGGAGAATCCATTGAAAATGTTAAATTCATTCATATTCATGATAATGAAGATTACTTATTTAGCGGATAGAGTCCTGCACTAGCAGTCTCTAAAATGTGGTTCTAATCCTGGCTTGGACATTTATAGTACTGTGTGGCCCTGGGCAATGCCTTTCATAGGTTTTAGCCTCAGTTTCCTCAGGGAATAGTGAAATCCTGAGTTCAGTTCCTCTGGGTTGTTAGAATTGAGTGATGCAAGGAACATAAAAGACTTTGCAGACTTTAAAGCAGCACTTTAAAGTGTTAGTATCGGTATTATTTGGCCAAGATGTGTTAACCTCCTACTACGTGCAAGGAATTGAGCCTGTCATATCATCTTGACATGCAGCATTGTATGGTTTAAAACACACTAGATGTGGAGAAATCTGGGTTCACATCAAAACTGAGATTTAGGCTCATAGATTGAGAGAGGGATCTCAGAAGCCATCCTGTCCACCCATCCCCCATTTCATAGATTAGGAGCCTGAGGCCGAAGGAGGGTAAGTAACTTGCTTACTTTAAGAACCCACCACTTTTTCCACAGCCATAGGTGATGCTGGCAAGTCATTTGATCTCCCTGAATCTCAGTTTCCTTATTTGTAAAACCCCCAAAACAATTCCAGAGCTACCCACCTCATAGGATTGTTAGGACACAAGCACTTTGGAAGCTCCCCTTCCCTTTCTTTTCATTCATTCATTCATTCATTCATTCATTCATTCGTTCATTCATTCATTGGTGGTTTAGGTGGGCAGAGTGGGAGATGAGGAATGACTCAGACCCATGATTTCATTGTTATAGGGAATTCCTTGGGGTGGAACCCTTTCTATTACTTATAATTTGAGAGAGCTGCCTGGAACTCTGAGAAGTTAAGTGACTTGTCAAAGATCATACAACCAGTGTGTATCAGAGGTGGATTTGAACCCAGGTCTTTCTAATTCTGGTCAGTGTTAAAGCTCTCTGTGAATGTGAGTTTCATACAAGTATAACTTTAGAACTAGAAAGGATCTCAGAGATCATTAACACAATTTTACAGATGAAGAAACTGAGGATCAGGAAACTTAATTGACTTGTCAATGGTTCCACCACCAGCATGGATGAGATACAGGACTTGTCTCTTGCTGTATCCACAGCTAGCTTTAAAACTATTGCGGGTTCCATCAAGGTTTCTAAATAATTTGCCAAAAACTGTTTCTTCTGAAAAAAAATTAGGCTCCAGCTGGCAGCTTTTAAATCAACCATCTTTATTTGATTTGCAGAAGGGCAATCCCCACACCAGCTGAAAGGCAGATCATGTAATTTCATTTTATAAACACAGTTTGGTGAAGGTCTACATAAACTTCCACAGGCATGTTGTCCCGAGCAGACCCTTTCCTCATAGGGCAACTGAGCAAAAGTCTGATTGGAATGGCCAAGGGAGGGGGTTGGCAGGGGCACCACCTCAGGAGTTTCAAGCCTACAGGGCAGTTTCACAGCCAAGTTTGAAAGGCTTGAAAAAACAGGGTTAGAATGGAAGTGCTGACACAAGCTATGAAGAGTGAATGGCCTCACTATATTGCTGAAACAATCTATTTGAGAAATGAATACATCTTTTTTTAAAAAATTTTTTGTGCGTTAATCTTTGAGTTGCTTCTGCGTGACTTGAGATGGGAATCCGCCATCGGAACCAGCACAACCTGGCCCCATTAAGGAATATGCATGTGCTCAGTGAATAGGGCCCTTGATCGCATTCCCACAAATTATGCTGCTCTCAAAAAGATGTGAACTAAGTCCCAACACGTTAAGAATGCTTAGGGGGAGAAAATGATGGAAGATTTTTGCTTCTGTGCTACAGAAATAGAAGGAGGAGGGACTAAAAAAGAACAGTGAGTTGGGGCAGCTAGGTGGTACGTTGGATAGAACGCCAGCCCTGGAGTCAGGGGAACCCGAATTCAAATTGAGCCTCAGACACTAGCTATGTGACCCTGGGCAAGTCACTTAACCCCAACTGCCTCCAAAACAAAGAAAGAAAGAAAAACAAGTTAAGACATTTTGCCCCTTCAGCTTCTGCTGAAATAGCAGGTAATTATTAGGGCAACTCATTGCTAAAGTTTTCCCAAAGACAGTCTACTCTTGTAGGAAGAATAGCCAATTGCTTTTTTTCTAACAGTTTGTTAGGCTCTAGGGTAAACTAGTGACATGATTTCTGCCTTTATACTCTAGAAAGAGACATGGGCAGTGGATAGAAAGCTGGCCTCAAAGCTTCTGACATATACTGGCTCTGTGAGTCTGGGCTCAGCAAGTCACTTCACAGTGCACCAGGAAACTCTCTAAGACTATAAATTTCAGAGAGCACTGAAGGAATTCCCTTAACCAATGAAATCCTAGATCCTGTTCTCCCTATTTCATCTTTTGTATTGAGGGATGAATATTGTTCAGTGACAGGGATTTAAATCCTATAATATCAACTCTTAGGGCAGTTAGGTGATGCAGGAAATAGAGTGTGGGGATTGGAGTCAGGAAGAGTCATCTTTGTGAGTTCAAATCCAGCCTTAGATATTTACTAGCTGTGTGACCGTGGACAAGATCCACGGCACTTGTACCTGTTTGTCTCAGTTTCCTCATCTGTAAAATGGGCCAGAGAAGAAAATGGCAAAACATTGTAGTATCTTTGCCAAGGAAAGCCCAAATGGGGTCACAAAGTATTAGACTTGACTGAAAAACCATTGACCAAGCAACATCAACACTTACCACAGTACTGGGCACATAATAGGTGCCCAGTAAATACTTCATTGCACACATAGGGGATAGTGTAAGGAACACTGGGTCTGTCCCTGTGGGTGGGTCTTCAGATCTAGGGTCGAAATTACCCCTTACTGGCTGTGTAACCTCAGGCAAAGTTGGATTCAGATGCTACCCCTTCCATGAAGCTTTCTTTGAGTTTCTCCTTTTGGAATCAGTCACCCCCATAGTGATTTCTTTGTACATTTCTTATTGTGCCTTTACATTCTGCTTTGGATGTGTGCCCCTTTATTGTAGGGTCTTAGATCTAGAGCTAGAAGTGAAGTGTCAACGTCTCTGTTGTCCTAGCAGGTAACAGCCACTCCGTTAGCTCAGGCTTCCTATTGGAATCGAATGAGGTGCTCACAAATAATTGCACAGTTACCAAAGTTTTATTTCGCTATAACAGAGCAAGGACACAGTGGTTCTTGGCTTCTCTAGATGCAACCCGTCTTTTGTCTCTCTATGGGAACACATCTGGTCAGCAGGGAACACATCGTGGTCTTCAGACTCTACCAAGTTGCAGGGGCCCTGAATCCATGGGAGTCAGCAACTCAACTAATTCTTATTAAGCACTGTGCTAATAACTGGGGATACAAAGAAAAGCAAAAAAAAAAAAAAAGTCCAAACAACAACAACAAAAAAGGGGGAGATAACATGCAAACAATTGTAGACAAACAGAATATACACAGGATAACTTGGGGATAGTCTCAGAAGGTGGGAATCTCTAAGACTTCAGGTGATCAGGAAGGTATCAGGCAGTCAGAGGCCAATCAAGTTTCAGGGACAGCTTTGTTGCCTTTTAGGGAAAACTAATCCCTGTAGCGTGAACCCTGATCTTACCGTAGCATCCTAGAAAGAAGTCCCTGAATCCCACTCCCTCACTTTACAGATGTGGAAATTTAGTCCTAGGGAGAGGTTCAAATTCAATCTATTAGATGTCTGACTTTTATTTATTTATTTTGGATTAAGGGTCTCAGCTTTCCAGTTCACTATCTATAAGATAAAAGCAGTAGGTTTCAGTGAATAGACTGCTTGACTTGGAGTCAGAAGGACTTTGGTTCACATCCTGCCTCTAGTAGCTTAATTTATGTAATCCCAAGCGAATTTCTTATGACTTATCAAGTAACCTATAGAGAAATGGACAGAATTCCCCACACTGACAAAATCATAGGTCCTTTGTGCATTTGAGTATCTATAATATTGGAAGAATGTCAATAAGGAAACCAAAAAAAACCTACTTTTCTTTATGAGACTAGTGAGGATTTCTTAGGAAATGAGTACAAAGCAAAATGTATCAATTTTATGAATTGACTATCCTGTCTTTTAAGAAAATAAGCAGTGAAACAGAATGAAGAAAGTGCATGGTTCTATTTCTGATCATATCCTTGGCTTCACTTCGATTCAGTTCCAGAAGCATTTATTGTTTTGAATTGAACTGAATCGAATTGGCTCGCTAAGAGTTGTAGGGACTCAACTCCCATGCTTTCAAATCCCTACAAGAATTAATGTAGTCTTGCAAATTAAGTGGAAGATTTACCAGCCCACTTTTCTGACAGTTTTTCTTTCTTTTTTTCTTTCTCTTCTTCCTTCCTTTCTTTCCTTATCTATCTATCTATCTATCTATCTATCTATCTATCTATCTACCTATCATTTATCTTTATTGATATATATATATATGTATATACACACACACATACATCTATAGCTATAGGCAGAAAGAAACACGGAGAGAATGACAGAGAGGAGAGAAGAGACAGAGAGACATAGATAGAGACAGAAACACACAGAGAGACAGAGAAGAAAAAAAAAGAAAGGGGCAGAGGAGAGTGAAGTGAGTAACATGAGCATGTATTCCATATTGCTTCCTTAGCACAAATCATTACTTCCCTTCAGTGAGTGAGTGGTTATTTGTAAAACTGGATTAAGGCGATGCATTAATTGCATAAAGTGTTCTTAACACCTCGGATGAACACAAGTGCTAAGGGCTATTTTATTTGACTTTCTAAGATGAATACATGGGCAATGTATACTACTTGTATGTGAGGCTAGGACTTTGCTCCTAGTTCTGATTTCCTGTTCCATTCTAGGACATCTCTTTGGAACCACAAATTGATTCCTAAAAGCTATCTGTGGTTTAAGCAGGAGAGTAAAGTGGAGCCCTACTAACTGTCTGTAGTCTAATATTTCTAGAACTAGACTGTAGCATCTTTAAAAGGGCATAGGAGTTCGAAATCCTCTGTAGTGACAGAAGAATGGTGGGAGAGTTTCAGTGGAAAATTGTAAATATTTGTTATCAGTGATTAAAAAAATGCTTTCAGTTCTCTGTAGAAGCTGAGAGGAGGGAAAGGGAGGCAGGAATCTCTAATGCTGTTACATTTAAGTTTTATTTCTTCTACTTCCCATTCTTTGTTAATCATTCAGTCAACAACCATTTATTTAGAGCTTATGGTACTCCAGGCCTTATGTTAAATGCTGCGGATACAAAGAACGTCCAAAGCCTAAGTCTCTGCTCTCGTGGAACTCACATTCTAACAACTTTTTTGTGTTTTTACCTTGACAAAGGACAAAAAGGAACAAAGAGGGTTTTTAGTATTAAAAATCTGTTTTTTGATAAAACAGGAAAAATTCAATCCCACCAACATTCCTTAGCTGGGGATTGGGATAGCTCTAGGGGGTGAAAACACAAAAACAAAACTCCCTTTACCTTTACCAAGTCCCAGAACTAGGAGTGGTAGGGTGGGATAGCATACGCACATACACAGATAAGTAAATTTGTGGTTGTTGTTTAGGGTTTTAGTAGCTTTTCTGTCTTTGTTATTGTTGTTTTTGTCTTTTGCAAAGATACCAGGATCATTTGCCATTTCCTTCTCCAGAAATAGGCCAATACAAGACAACATAAGGAGAAAAAGATCTTTAACAACCTGAAAGATAAAGTAGGGCTTCCTTGTTCTGTGGGCACCATGGTTGAACTTTGAAGGCAGGTAACTATTCTGAGAGGTGGAGGTGAGGAGGAAGGGCATTCTAGGTATGGGATACAGCTCTTAGAAAGGCTGAGATGGGAGATGGAGTGTTGAGTTGGGGGCTGAGAGGAATGGGAGAATAGCTTATAGATCAGAGTGTATGAAAAGGTGGTGATGGATGCATATGGAAGTCTGAAGGACAGCCCACACTGTGAAGGGCTTTAAATGTCTGGCTAAGGAGTTTGTATTTTGCTCTGAAGGAAATCAGTAGCCAATGAAGATTATAATATATGATTTCTAATAAGTCCCTCTTCCCAATTTTTTTTCAGTCATGTATGACCCTTCATGACCTCATTTGGGGTTTTTTTGACAAAGATACTGGAGGGGTTTCCATTTTCTTCTCTAATGCATTTTATAGATGAAGAAACTGAGATAAACAGGGGTAAGTGACTTGCCCGGGGTCACATAGCTAGTTAGTATCTGAGGCTGGATTTGAACTGAGGAAGATAGGTCTTCCTGACTTGACCCCATCCCTCCCCCAGGCCATGCCACCTCACTGCCCCAATATCATTCATTAACAATTATTTTAATTTAATTATTTTTAAAAATTTATTTTATTTTTAACTTACGCAATAAAACAAGCATTTCCATAACACAGTACAATAAAACAGATGAGTGCACATGAAACTGTAAATCTACTATGCGCAACTTGCTATTCCTTTCAAATATACCACAAAATTATTATTATTATTATTATTAAAGATAAAATTATAAGAGACAACTATTCATATTATGACAGGTAGGAAAAAAGTAAAAGAGACAAAAACTGCCCATTCAGCATCATTTGATTGACTGTCTTAGATAAATGAGTTTTTCTATAGGTCTACCATCATTTCTGAAGTCCTTATTATTAACTTCAAAAAGCATCTACTAAATACTGTACTATGAACTAAATAACACAATCCTCCCTCTCAGGAAACTTATCAAATATATATACAAATAAGTAAATGAAAATACAATAGGATAATTATCTGGGGGGGGGGGGCGGAGAGGGAGAGAGAGACATACACACAGACGCACACACATACACATGCAGGTCTCAACAGGGTCTTTACTGAGGTGTCAGAAGTCTTCATAAAGGAGATGGCATTAAGCTGAACCTTAAAGGATGGGTAGAATTTCAACAGCATAGACTGAATAAGGGAAGGTTGGAGTGTTGAGGTTTGGGGTTTTAGTGGTGCTTGATGATGGGGTACAGGCTCTGGGAATCTCCTTGAACTCTGAATCTTCCCACTTGATGAGGCATTTGTCTGAGGCCATAAACCTTTCCTTATTGCTAGACCCAAATCTATTACTCTTAACCTACCCTAGCCCTCCACTGTCCAACTACTTCCCACTCTTGATCCTATCAAAATATCTATACCCAAATCTGTTACCCTTAAACTAGCCTAGCCTTCCATTGTCTGTCATCGCCAGGTAGCCTTCTGCTAATTTCCCACCCTTAATCCCATGCCTGGGAGTCTGACCTCAGTCCCATGAAGATCCTCTTTAGACTCCTCAAGACCCTCCCCAAACCCCTCCTCTAGACCACCCCTAGTTCCCTTCCACAGTCTTTCTGTATATAAGATCCATGTTGCCTCCATGAAGGTGCTGAGAGTAATCTAGCACAGGCTCACTCTGTGCCAGATTATTCTGGCCCGCTTGTCCAATACAAGTGTCACAAATACTTAGGCTCCTTAAGAGTCTACCCATTATGGTAAATCAGCAGTAAATGTTTACTAGGTGCCAGGCACTGTGTTAATAAGCTCTGGGGTTACAAAGAAAGGCAAAAGATGGTCCATGTCCTTGAAGAATTGGCAACCTATCACTTAGCAGAAAGTAACATTTACTTTATCTTTTTAGATTTTAGGAAAAGAAAAGCTTTGTTAACAATGAAGTTGAGAAGTAGCATTATGAAAGATTGTTATTGTACATTTTAAGATATAATAAGATTAAAATGATATTCTCCGAACCTTAAAACATATAGTAAAATCTTGTTATAACATGCCTAACCCATTAGGACTGTTTCTGAAGGCCTCATAAACTTGTACTAACTTGAGAGAATGAAACGATTGCATCCCCTCTTTGAATTAATAGAACTACATCTCTCTTATTGATATAAAGTCTGATACTATAGTGTTTTGTTGCCTATATTAAAAATGCAAGGGAATGCTCAATTTTGATTAGAGGTAAGAGAAAAATGAAGGTGCCTTTTTTTCCCATCCATATTGGCCATGAACTCCAGGCTAAGAATTCTTGCTCTAGAAAAAGTAGGATTTTAAAGAACTTGAGCCACATGGAACAGTTTTGATGGGAAGGAAAGAGTCAGGAAAAGTTGGCAGCATGAAGAGTTTCTATTGAGAGTAAACCAGAGTGGTCCAGGTCCAGGTCCACTGCAGAGGCAGGACCTTTGAGGTTGGAGTAACAAGAGGGTACTAGATGTCTGGGTGCCAAATAGGACCTGTGAACATTTCATACTAATGAAGGAATTGCACATATATATAACACTTTCTGCCTCTGGGCCTCAGTTTCCTTATCTGTATAGGAAGGGAGAGGTCCCAAGCATTTGCATAAGACTGCTATTTGGTGGAAAGAATGATTACTTTGTGTACTGAATTTCTGAAAATAAGGATAATCTCTAAGGTTCCTCCACCCAGTCCTAAAATTCTACAACTCTGGCTCATTCTAATTCTCACTTAATTTCTGTTCATTTAAATCTGATATTACTTTTGATTTTTTTTTTTGGTTTGTTTTTCTGATTAAGAGACTCTAGATCTCCAGATTTCTAATCTTCTAAAAATCCTGTTTCTCTCTGCAAAAATGTCTACCTTCACTTTCACTTTAACAGTAACCTTGCTGACTCTCAAAACTGGCTTTCCTCATAGGAAGGGCCTAGAAGCTGTGATTTGGAAAGTGAGAGTAGCACCCGGTTGAAAATTTTTTCCATTGACTTAACCTAGTGGCTGAAATTTCTACTACTAGATGAACTTTTTTGGGGGTCCCCATAAAGCCACTGTTAAAATATAAATATCGTAGTGAATAGAGCACCAGTCCTGGAGTCAGGAGGACTTGAGTTCAAATGTGGCCTCAGACACTTAACACTTACTAGGCGTGTGACCTTGGGCAAGTCACTTAACCCCAATTGCCCTGCCCTCTCCCCTCCATAAAAAGCAAAAAAAAAAGTTAAAATGTAAATATCTCATTTGGAAGTGATAACACATTTTTTTATTTTAAAAATAATACAGTGCCTATTATATGCCAGGCAACACTATGCTAAGAGATTTACAAATATGATCTCATTTTATCCTTACAACAACCTTGAGAGGTAGGTGCTATATTTATCCCCATTACAAGTGAGGAAACTGAGGTTAACAAGTTAAATGATTTGCCTAGGACCATATATGCAGTAAGTGTCTGAAGTCAGATTTGAACTCATCTTCTTGACTCTAGGCCAAGTAATCTAGTCATTACACCCCAGTGGTCTCCTCAACTCATAATCATCAACAAGGATTTGGGTTCAATCATTGCCAACTCTTCATGATCCCATTTGGGGTTTCCTAATCAAAGATACTGGAATGGTTTGCTGTTTACTTCTCCAGTTCATTTTACAGATGAGGAAACTGAGATAAACAGGGTTAAGTGACTCGTTCAGGATCACACAACTAGTAAGTGTCTGAGTCCAGATTTGAACTCAAGAAGAGGAGTCTTCCTGACTTCAGGTCCAGTGCTCTCTTAGCTGTCCTTCAGCAAGGATTAAATGATTGAATTAGCTCCACTAATTGGAACAGAGGACGGGCAAATCATGTAAATTTATAAGGAGCAACTAGGTGTCAGAGACAGGGTCCTAGACTTTTAGTCAGGAGGATCTAGGTTTGAATTCTGACTAATGGTATGACCATGGGTAAGTCACTTAACTAAGTGGTGTTAGTTTATTCATCTTTATAATGGGGTTAATTATCTGTATTATTTATCTCACTGAGTTGTATGACTCAAATGAGGTAATGTATATAAACTGCTTTTCAAACTTTACAATGCTTTATAAATTTGGTTCTGAGGAGGGATTGGGAAAGGTCTAGAGAAAGGAGAAAAGATCTATATTATAGTTGGATATTGTGATTAATTCTTAGGCTTAACATAGGTTTAGAGGTAGAAGGAAACTTTAAGAAGCCATCTAATACACCCACTCTAAATCTACCCAGTTAAAATCATTTTATTGATGAGGAAACTGAGATCTGGTAAATCCTGTATTGTATTGTAAGTCCTCTGTCTCCAAATATAACATTCTTTTCTTTGTGCCCCTCTGCTTCCTAATGAAGGGATAACTGGAGGAGACATAGGAGGCAGCAAGGTGGCACAGTGGGTAGAATGCTGGGTCTGGAGTCAGGAAGACCTGAGTTCAACTTTGACTCGGACATTGATTAGCTGTGTGACCTTGGGCAAGTCACTTAAGCTCTGTTTGCCCTAATCTACCGGAGAAGGAAATGTCAAACCACTCCAGTATGTTTGCCAAGGAAATTCCCCATGGACAGTATTGTCATGCTATGGTTCACCGGGTCACAAAGAGTCAGACAGGACTGAGCAACAAGAGAATAATAGAAAAGTGTGTGAGAAAATAAACTGGGATGAGAATGCTTGGGAACCTGGGTCCGTGACCACAAGACAAATCTACTTCCCATGTTTTCCTAGTCCCTTCTTGCCTTTCTGCCCAAGGTGTGATTCAGGCTTTACTCAGACTGACTTCCTGCAGCTTCCACTGAGAAAGCCTGTTCACTGTTGGAATAATAGCGTTTCAATTTGTATCTATGCTAACAAAGTGATTGCAACATATATATCATTTAACTCAAAGATGTCACTGCTAGGCCCAATAAGGACAACGACAGACGAAGAAAAGGATCACGTACACCCAAAATATTTATAGCAGCACTTTTTATGGTAGCAAAGAGGAGGAAGCAAAGTAGACTGTTTGGGGATTGGCTAAATCAACTGTGGTTCATGAATGTAATGGAATATTACTGACCCTTAAGAAATGACAACTATGAAGAAGATGTATAAAAACTGAAGCAAAGCGAAGTAATGTGAAGGAGGAAAACAACAAGCAGGGTGTCTCAAAAGTCTCGGTGCCATTTAAAAGGCCTACCATAAAGTAAATCGAACAATAGGAACAAGATCAAAGTGAGATTGAATGTTGCGTGATCATAGTGATCAAGCGTGGCCCCAGAGAAGAGCAGAGAGAACAAATCTCCTTTCCTTCTCGCAGCTCTGGGGGACTCTGGGTGTGAAAGTGTGCATGTGTTGTTAGACTCCATTCGTGTGTTAGCTTTGCTAAAATGTTCCTCCTCTCTCTCTCTCTCTCTCTCTGTCTCTCTCTCTCTGTCTCTCTCTCTCTGTCTCTCTCTCTCTGTCTCTCTCTCTCTCTTTCTCTCTTTCTCTCTCTCTCTCTCTCTCTCCTCTCTGTTTCTCTCTCTGTCTCTGTCTCTGTTTCTCTCTCTGTCTCTGTCTCTGTAGCTGTTTCTCTCTGTCTCTGTTTCTCTCTCTGTTTCTTTCTCTGTCTCTGTCTCTCTCTGTCTCTGTTTTTGTGGCTGTCTCTTTGTCTCTCTCTGTTTCTCTGTCTCTCTTTGTCTCTGTTTCTCTCTCTGTTTCTGTTTTTGTGGCTATCTCTCTGTTTCTCTCTCTGTCTCTCCTCTCTCTCTCTCTCTGTCTCTGTCTCTGTCTCTGTTTCTCTCTCTGTCTCTGTTTTTGTGGCTGTCTCTCTCTCTCTGTCTCTCTCTGTTTTTCTCTCTGTCTCTGTTTTTGTGGCTATCTCTCTGTTTCTCTCTCTGTCTCTGTTTCTCTCTCTGTCTCTATCTCTGTCTCTGTCTCTCATTCTTTTGAATTCCCTGTTTCAAAAGCTTCTCTTACAGAAGCTGTAAAAATTATTGCTGGCTGTGATTGTTCTTAGAAATTTATTGTTGTTCAGTCATTTCAGTCTGACTCTTCGTAACCCCATCCTGGGGTTTTCTTGACAAAGATACTTAGCAAATGGTTTGCCATTTCCTTCTCCAGCTCATTGTACAGATGAGGAAACTGAGACAATTGGATTAAATGACTTGTCCAGGGTCACACAGTTAGTAATTGTCTGAGACCAGTCTTCTGGACTCTGGGCCTGCACCCTGTCTGCTGGGCCATGTAGGTGCCATTCTTAGAAAGAAAATGTAGTATATAATTACTTACGCTTTTATTATTTATTTCATTGTTAATAAATTGTATATTCAATAACATTAATCTAATGCTAAGTTTTAAAAGGATTTAATATAGAGATTTAAGTAACTATCGTTGGGAAAGTTTTCTCCAGTTTATCAAATAATGCTTTCAGAATTGGTGAGGACTTCAAATCTTGTTGATTTAGATATGATGAAATTTTCTTTTCTTTTTTTTTTTGGAGGGGGGAAGGCAAGGCAATTTGGGTTAAGTGACTTGCCCATGGTCACACAGCTAGTAAGTGTGTCAAGGGTCTGAGGCTGCATTTGAACTCAGGCCCTCCCTTCTCCAGGGCCTGTGCTCTATTCACTGTGCCACCTGGATACCCCATTTCTTAAATCATGAAAAAAATATGCGGAGTATCCCTGTAATAATGTTCAGGATGACAAAATTAACTAAGAAATGAGTCACACTGATGGGACCTACAAATGAGATGGGGTCATCCTACTAACTCTTATATGCTTTGTAGAAGGAATACTTTTTTGGGGAAAGGATAAGAACTATATCTGGGAAATTAAGGTGGCATAAAAATAAGATATTAATGATTTTTTACAAAAGAATTCTATATTCTGCATTTTCCTTGCTCACATCCTCAGGCTTTATAACCCTCTTCCTTCTAATTCCCCTCTTTGTTTCAGGGTGGAGAATCATGGACCCCATCTCTCTTAGAAAGATAATGGGAGGGGTGGCTAAGTTAAGACACTTAACACACACACACACAAAAAAACTAGCCGTGTGACCTTGGGCAAGTCACTTAACCCCAGTTGTCCTAACTTCCCCCCTTCAAAAAAGAAAAAAAAGAAAGAAAGAAAGAAAGAAAGAAAGAAAGAAAGAAAGAAAGAAAGAAAGAAAGAAAGATAATGGGAATCCAACCTGAAAGAGTCCTCCCTTAGGCTATGGAGTCAACAGGAAGTTTTTGGGTTACTAGTCTGTATTAAACATGAGAACATCCTGAATCAATTGTGGTAGGAATTTAGAAAGGGTCTAGTTCAGTCAGAGATTCAACTAGGAAGCCAATTCTCTTTAGTGAAACAAAGATTTTAGACAGCTTTAGGAAACAACAAAAGTTCCAACCTAGTGCCAGATATGAAACCAGTTACCTATTCCCTAAATGTGAATTGCATATCTCTCAAGAGCAGATCTACCACCCCCTTCTAGCTCTCTGTATGGCTTCACGGCTTGAAATCCACTCAGAAGGAGGAATGATTTGTTCAGGATCAGTTGTTCATTGTATCTTCCGGCAAGGCATTTTCTATTAAACATTATTCTATTATATATTAATATTCCTCAGTTTCTCCATTTGTAAAACAAGAAGCCCCAGTGAAGAGATAAATCTAAGGAGATGTAGTTTGCATGTCAGGAAGTATTAAAATCTTCAGAATAAGTATTTAAATTATATCTACTTTATTTTTTTAACTCAAAAGACTGAGTTAATTGTAATTTAATTGTAATTAAAGACTGAGTAATTTCATAATTTACAGCGAAGACCTATCTGAACTTTTAAAATCTATCCAAATGCAGCAGCATATATGTTTTAAATACCTTCTAGTTAGTTAGTAAACATTTATTAAGTTCCTACTGTCTGCCAACACTGTGTTCCGTACTAGGGATGCAAAAAGATGGCCTTTGCTCTCAAAGAGCTTACAACCTAATGAAATCTGTGTGCAAAATACGGGGCAAATTCATTGAAGAGGATTCAAAGAAGGAGGCAGAGGAAGAATGGGACAGGTAAGCTCAAGGCTCCCAGCCTACAGAGCCCTCTAACATTTCTCGGCACAGAAGAGGGAAGGGGCAGGTCCCAGTTCCTCCTGGTGTCTGGGCCTGGAAGCCTGCTGGATGGATGTCACCTCTTCTGTTCTCCCTCACCAAGTGTTGACCGTCATTACCATCTCTTTTGTATTATTAGTTTCTCACACAATGCCTTATGCAGACAAGGTGCTTAATAAATGTCTGTTGGATTAAGTTGGCTAAACTATATGGCCCTTGCTTCTAGAAAGGTCAGATCAATCAATTCCTCCATCCCTATGATTTTCCAAAACCAAAGCAGTTTTCCCTGTCTCCCACTTTTGTCTATGTATCATCTCCCACATTAGAATGTAAAAATACTTATTCAAGGCATTGTACTTATGTACTCGTATCTTATGTACTTATATACTTATATCTCTAGTACTTAGCACAGTGCTTGGTAGATAGTAAGTATTTAATAAATGTTTTTCATTCATTTATGTAATCACATGAGACCATGGAATCATAGCATTTGGAACTGGAAGGAAATTTAGAAATCACCTAGTTCAAATTCTCTCCTTTTACAAGTGAGGAAAATGAGATCCACTCTTCTCAGCAATGCACAGTTATAAGACAACTCTACAAGTCTCAGGATAGAAGGAGATATTTACATTCAGAGAAAGATCTAGAAAGAACAGAGTCTAAATGGAGACTGAAACAGTCTACATGCTATCATTCCTTTTCATGTTTGGTTTTCTTTGTTTTTTCTCACTGTTCATTCCATTGGTTACAACCCTTCTATACAATCAGACTAATGCCCAATGGGAAAGTATTTGCAGATCCTATACATGATTGCATGCCACCATGGGTGGGGGTGGGGGGAGGAGAGGGAAGAAAATTTGAAACTTAAGGGATTGTGGAACTGAATCTTGTAAACTAAAAGTAAATAAACAAATCAATTAATAATAAAAAAAAAAGAAAATGAGATCCAGAGAAATGAAATGAGTTACCTAAGCTCATGCAGCTAGTAACTGATGGAGCACAGATCTTGAACCCCGATCTTAGAGATACAAATTTAGGGTTCTTCCTACAATACCACGCTACCTTGCCTTGTCCTTCAATCTAGTTCAAAAAATAATTTTTAATATTTAGAGGAAAAAAATTTAACAGCACCAGATGAGAGGCAGCCTGATATAAAGGCTGAATGACTGATCTTGGAATCACTAAGTTTAAGTACTAATTCTGATACATCTATAATCTGTGTGACCAGGACAAAAACCTCTCTGCTCCAGGCAACTGTTAGTTGCCCTTATGTATCTGGAGGAAGCAACTACGAATTCCATATACCAATGAAATCATAGGTCTAGACGATAATGCCAGATAGTACAGTTATCCCTACCACATTGTGACTTTCCCTATCGCGGTTTTGATATATATCATAAGTCGGAATAAGAAATTATATGGGAATTTCTTGGGAGTTTTGCAGGAGCTGTGGATGACACATAAAAAGTTTAAAAACTCAGAAATGCATAAAATGTATGTATAGTTTTTGTAATATCAAGAAAAGAGAGAGGGAAATCTGTGAAACCAGAAGATTTCTCTTCCACAAAGAAAGGGCCAAAAATTCTACATGGATTTTGCTGATCGTGGGGGTGCCATACCTTTAACATGCAACCCCCAGCCCCCACTCCCCAAATATGGAAGAGAGAATTGTAAATAAATGTCAAATGAATGAAGGAGTTCTGAGTCAAGGGATAACACTAGGTGCTTGGGTAACACAAGATAGACTTTTTATAAGGAAGAAAGAATTGAGCCTAGCCTTTGAAGTCAAGGTAGAATCCAGCCTGAAGAAGACAGTATCAAAAACTGGGATTGGGGGAGCAAAGAGTGAGGGTGGAGTGTTGAGGGACAAGGGATAAGCCAAGATGATTCCAGCAGAGGTAGCCAGGTGGTGAATTTGGGGGCTGGAAATCTCTTTTGCAAGTGTGTACAGGACACTCAGTATGCAAAAGGTCCCCTAAGCAGAGGAATTGACACAAATCCATGATAGAGATTGAAGGAGGATATGATCAGGTGCCCAAGCTCATTGTTCTCCTCTCTGGAGGATTTCTGGTGCCAGAAGTGGCTGGCAAACAGGATCAAGTTGGCAAAGAAAAGACCATCTTTGATCTGTCATACGGGCCAGGACCAAACCTCCACCCCCAGAGTAAATAAACCAGCAGCCCCTGTGTCCTGTCCTTGAGTGGAGCAGCAATTTCTCTGCTTCCTACTTGTTGTTTTTTCCCATGTGTGCTATTGGCCAGCTCTTCTAAAGCAGCCAGGCAGGGCCCCAGGGTTCTAATGGAGGAAGCTTGGTTATTGAACCTTTACCTGATTGTATCATCCACAGAACTCTTTCCCCTGGCTGTTCTGGTCTAGTCACTTTGGCTTTTGGCTCTCCCATTTTAGCTTAGTGCCATGTTGGCAGTGCCAGATGAGAGGGAGCTTAATTTCATGGCCTTTTATCAGTTCTTACCCATCTTGAAATGTCTTCAACTTTTGACACTGTTGTCCACCTGCTTAACTTATCCTAAAAGGACCAGGGTCTCCATTTGCATCCTGGGCCATCTCCAGTCATCCTGATAAATATCTGGTCCCTGGATCCAGATGGCTCTGGAGGAGAAAGTGAGACTGGTGACCTTGCCCAGTCCTCCCTCACTCAAATCAAAGTCAACTGCAAGTCACGTCATCATTTCCCTGATGCCATGGTCCTCTTTGAAAACGAAGGACAAATAAAACAACAACCTTGAGATACTGTCTGTTTCTCCATTGCTTCTGAGACAATATTCTCTAGGCCAGTGGTTCTCAACCTTCCTAATGCTGCAGCCCTTTAATACTTGTATGTGGGCGTTTCTGCCTGTGGGCGTCTCAGTTTCTAAGACCATCAGAAATGTGTGTTTTCCGATGGTCTTAGGTGACCCCTGTGACCCCTGTGAAAGGGTCGTTCAACCCCCCCCAAAGGAGTCATGACCCCCAGGTTGAGAACCGCTGCTGTAGGCTCTCCTGATTGACTGAGCATTTCTTGTCTGTCTCTTTTGCTGAATCATCATCCTCATCACTATTAAGTACAGCTACCATATTCCCTAAAAGCTCTATTCAGGGTTTCTCTCTCCTTCTGAGATTAAGATTTATACATTTATGTTTATATGTTATTTATTTCTGTTATACATATATTCTATGTGTATTATATATTATACATATATTATTATATTATCAGCTCAATGCAGATCATGCCCAAATCTATATATTCAGCCCTAATCTCTTTCCTGAGCTCTAGTCGCAAATTACCAACTGCTTGCTGCTGCTGGAGATCTCTGTTCTAGGCTTTTCTGGCATCTTGAAATGCTAAGCCTGGAGTCAGGAAGACCTCAGTTCAAATCCAGATTCAGACATTTACTGGCATTGTAATTCTGGGCAAGAAACTTAACCTTACAATCATATACCACAACTTGTTCAGCTATTCCCCAGCTGGTGGGCATCTAACATGATAACTTTATTATATGTTTAAAAGGAATAGCAAGTTGTGCATAATAGATTTGCAATTTCATGGGTAAATATTTTTTTCTTTAATTATCCTACATTATGGGAAAAAAGGAAACCTCTGTTTGCCTCAGTTTCCTCAACTGTAAAATTGAGAGAATAATAATTCTGACCTCTCAAGGTTGTTTTGAGGATCAAATGAGATAAAATTTAAAAAATAACAAAAATGTTTAGCAAAGTACCTGGCATATAGTAGGTACTATCTAAATGCTTATTTCTTTACCTACTAAAGAGATATTAGTTAAATATAGATCTAACCATGTTGACCTTTCTCCCCTCCCTCCTCAGCCACACCCTACTCAAATCTTCAATAATTTGTACTTGCCTTTTGGATAAAATACAAAGGCCTCAGCTTGGCATGTACAATCAAATTCCTCCCTATCTTTATAGTTTTATTTCTTTTTTCTCTCTCTCTCCCTTTTTTTTTGCCTTTTGGAGGGCAATTGGGGTTAAGTGACTTGCCCTAAGTCACACAGCTAGTAAGTGTGTCAAGTGTCTGAGGCTGGATTTGAACCCAGGCCCTCCTGACTCCACGGCCTGTGCTCTGTTCACTGCACCACCTAGCCACCCCTTATAGTTATATTTCTTATTACTCTTTTTCCTGCACTCTGTTTTAGTCAGACTGGCCTACTGGCTGCTCCTCATATACAACATGCCATCTCCAGAGAAGGAGTATGTGATAACTGGCTTTCCAAAGTATACATGACAACACTTTAAAATTTAATCTGTCTCGTTTACCTTTTCTGTATCTCTTTCTTAAGTCTAGAGTTAGACAATCTACAAAACAGCAAATCAAGTCCTGATTCATGGTTTGTCCATTTCTGAGGTGCAAATGCTCACACAACATTTAGATGGATTCTCAGGAGCCAGTGTGAACTGGCTTCAGGTGTGCCTTCATACCAGTCAGCCCCCTTGTCTGGAATGAACTTCTTTCTCACCTCTGCCTTGTAGAATACTTATCTGCCTTCAAAGAACCTGTGTGATGCTGCCTCCTTCAAGAAGACTTTCTGGCTCTCCTCCCACACCATTATTTGAGCTCCTTCCTTACTGAAATTACTTTGTAAATACCCTTTAACTATGTACTTACTGTATACGTGTCACATCCCAAGCAGGACATCTACACTTCAAGTGGCCTAGCAAAGTGCCTTGCATATAATAGGAGCTTAATAAATGTTGTTGAAATGAATTGAAGGAAATTGCTGGAAAATAGGAAAACCTCTAGAATAGGAGGACCTGTTCCGTGACTTTCTGACATAAAATTACTGATTTGGGGGCAATAATATTTTTGGCAGAACAGATCCAAGGAATGATTTATGCAATATCCCTTCCAGTTATAGCTTTTTTTTTGGTGGGGAGATGGGGTGGAGAATGTAAACTCTGTGAAGGCAGGGAATGTTGTTTATTTTTTTGATCACTATCTGTAGTTCCTGACATAGTGTTTTGCATATAGGCAGATATCCCAAAGGATCTGTAATATTATTGCATGTTGGCAATTCATCAATTACTTAGTGGGCAAGGTCTAGGGAGTTGCTTGAGACATATAGAGGTTAAAGGATTTGACCAGGGTAACACAGTTAGTAAATGTTAGAGGTAAGATTAGAATTCAGATCTTCTTCAACACAAGTCCAGTATTTTATCCAATATATCAGTCATCTCTATGTCCCATGTCCTACACTGGGGGTGGGGGCAGGGGAGAAATTCTACATACTTGACACTTATTCAAATATTGAAATAGATCTATAATCTCATCAATGTGGGTATTCATTCCCACAATGAAGAATGGAACCTATACGCTCCTGACTCATTCTTTTTTTTTTTTAAGTTTCTTTTCTTTTTCTTTTTTTTGCTTTTTGGAGGGGGAGGGCAGGGCAATTGGGGTTAAGTGACTTGGCCAAGGTCACACAGCTAGTGTTAAGTGTATGAGGCCAAATTTGAACTCAGGTCCTCCCGACTCCAGGGCTGGTGCTCTATTCACTGCACCACCTAGCCACCCCTGACTCATTCTTTAAGACTACTTCTGCTTCTCCCTTGTTTGCCACAGAAGTCCAGACTATGCTCTAGAAGCATTCCTTGCTGTGTCTTGACATTGGGAGGAAACCAATGAAATATATGGGCTATCTGTCATCTCTCCCCCTCACCATGTGACCAGGCCATCTTATTTTTCTCTCATATATTTCTTTGATGACACCCTTTACTCCACTTCTTCATAAATCCCTTTATAATGTGTCTGTTCACACCCATCATTTGTCTTTTCATCCCTTTGGGTGATTTTTAATTTCAAGTTTTTGAAGATTGCAGAGTTCTATAAATAGTCACTATACAACAACACAGGTATTAGAATTTGTTCATGGGGGGAGTGTTTTTATTTCAGCAGAAGCTTGGAGTCATTGAATGAACTTTGAGGTTTTCAGAGGTAATATAGTTTATTCTGGTTCTCTTCAATTCAGCGACCACCTCATTTGCAGGATGATTTGTAGAATTAAAAAAAAATACATGTATGTATACATACATACTACATGTGGATATACACACACACACATCCCTTCCACATTGCAGGGGTTAGGGCCCTAACCCCCATCCTCTTCACCTTGCAATCTTGAAAATTGGTGTAAAATTTTTTGGCCCATTCTTTGTACCTGAGAAGAAGTATGAATTTTTTCTTTTTCTTTTATGAGGTGTTTACGGTGCCTTATTATAAAATTTGGGCTGACATATAATACTATACATATATTTTATGCATTTCTGAGTTTCTAATCTTTTTTTCTGTGTCGTCTGCTGGCCTTTGCCAGCCTGCAGTTTCTGAAAAACTCCCCCCGAAATTCCCATAAAATTTCTTATGCCAACCTGTGACAAATCAAAACAGAAACTGTGATGGGGAAAGTCAAGCTATGAAAGGGATGGCTGTATGCATACGTATACACACACATATATACATATATGTACATATATGTATATATGTGTGTGTGTGTGTATTTCAATGAATGAGCACCAGACACTGATATGCAAAGCATTGTGCCAGGTACTAGGAATACAATGACAAAAAAAAAAAATAGTTCCTGCCTTCAAGTAGCTTATAGTCTACAAAAAACAGACACAAAAGTTATGACTAGAAGGAACATTGCACAAATCATTCCTTGAATTCAAGTCTGTCAAAAACACTGTTGTATTGAACCCCTCAAATCAATAATTTTATGCTAGAAAGTCACAAAACAGGTCCTTCTTCTTCTAGAGATGAATGAGGGACTGAACAGGCTTCAATACACACACTTGATTTTTCCTGTGTAGATAGTTAAACCAGACTCTATTGAATGATTATGTATCTCACCCAGGAGATTCTGCAATGTTGGGCCTTAATGCCATATGTAGAAAAGACATATGCAGAAAAGGGCACCTGAAAGACCTCCCATCCATAAGGAATCCCTCTTTAACTTGGTCTCATAGAATCCTCAGCCCTGCATATAATAAACATGATATAAATGTTTGTGGAATTGAATTATTTCCAAGAGGATGGTAAATTTAGGACAAATGGTCTTATTTGGATTGAAAACATTTTTTTTCTTTATGGTTTAGATAGAAGAACATGAAAGAAATATCTGATTTTAAAGGATTTATTCAGGCTTGAAATGATAAATCACAGAATCACATAATTTCAGAGTTGGAAGGATCCTCAGAGGTCATCTAATCCAATTTATATGCCCAAACAATCCCCACTATAACATTGTGGGCAAGTGGTTTGCTTGAAGACCTTTAGAGGGGGAATCCATGATCCCCCAAAGTACCCCATTCAACTTTTAGATAGTAAAAATTGTTAAGAAGTCTTTCCTTAATTTATTGCAGCTCTCTTTGTGGTTGCAAAAAACTGGAAATATAGGGGATGCACATCAATTGGGGAATGGCTGAACAAGCTATGGTATATGAATGTAATGGAATACTATTGTGCTATAAGAAATGGGAAGGAG
>CM053589.1:38201415-38232900 GCA_028646515.1 Pseudochirops corinnae
TTCCCTCCCTCCTTCCCTCCTTCCTTCCTTCCTTCCTTCTTTCCTTCATTCTTTCTTTCTTTCCTTCTCTCTTTCTTTCCTTCCTTCCTTCCTTTCTTCCTTCCTTCCTTCCTTCCTTCTTTCCTTCCTTCCTTCTTTCTTTCCTTCCCACTTTCTTTCCTTCCTTCCTTCTTTCTTTCCCTCCTTCCTTCCCTCCCTTCCTCCTTCCCTCCCTCCTTCCCTCCTTCCTTCCCTCCTTCCTTCCTTCCTTCCCTCTTTCTTTCCTTCCTTCCTTCTTTCTTTCCCTCCTTCCTTCCCTCCCTTCCTCCTTCCCTCCCTCCTTCCCTCCTTCCTTCCTTCCTTCCCTCCTTCCTTCCCTCCTTCCTTCCTTCCTTCCTTCCTTCCTTCCTTCCTTCTTTCTTTCCTTCCTTCCTTCTTTCTTTCCCTCCTTCCTTCCCTCCCTTCCTGCTTCCCTCCCTCCTTCCCTCCTTCCTTCCTTCCTTCCTTCCTTTCTTTCTGGAGGATAAGATCTCTCTCATTACCCACTTACTCATTCCTGCACCCCTCCACTGACATAGAAGCTATCCCTTGCAGCAAATAAGGAAAACGATACCACACAATGGCCATGACTGAAAATGTATGTCTTATGACACATAGTAGGTGTTTCATAGTTCTTACTGAATGTCCTCCAGTCTATCACATCTCTTTTAGGAGACAGGAAAAGTATTTCATAATCAGTGTTCTCAAGACCCAATTGGTTGTTGCATAGATCAGAGTATTGTGCTCTTTAGATAGAAAGGAAATGCACTGATTAAGTACTTACTAGCATTCAGAATACAAATACAAGGGAAAAGAAAACCTGCCTTCAAGGAGCCTATAGTCTAATGGGAGAGGGGGAGGGGAAAACAAACACATAAAACTGTGCTAAAAAGAGTAGTGGTTGGGGTGGAGGGGAGGATGGTACTGGTGGTCCTGGGCTGAGCCAGGCCAGAACGAAGATGACTGATATGGGTACCTCCTTAAATGGAGATTCCTGGGACAGACTCATCAATCAATAGAGAAGACTTGTCCTTTCTTACAGTGCAATATTCTATAACATGCATATGCCGTAATTCATTCAGTCATTACTCAGTTAATAGGTACACATGCTGTTCCCATTTCTATGCTACAACACAAAGTAATGTTATATTTTGATACATTATGGTTCCTTTCTCTTTGTATTTTACCTTTTTGAAGTATATACCTAGTAACGATATTTTACTGGATCAGAGAATATGCACCCTTGGGTGGCTATGGAGTTATGGGTATATAACTCAGCTTCTAAACTCATCCTCCCAACCCACACTTGGACTAGCAGGTCAGACCCCCAGAGCTTGGTAACCATGAAGGGTTAGAGGGAAGGTTCCTAGTTCTATCACTAAAAAACCCCAATAGGATATGTTCTCCCCAACATCATCACCAATTAATACCTTCTCAATACCATTGAACATTAATTAATTAGCTTTTACAATGGGATATCTAATAAGAAGGTATAGTGAGGTCTGAAGTAGGAAAACATTGCAAACAAGGGGCATACTTTTCCTCTATGCATTTCTGTCACTGGGAAAAGTGGGCCCCACACACTCCCCCAACAAGTGCGTTTCTGGGTTTGATATAGCCAATGGACAAGTCACTCCTTTGCTTATAGGGAAGAAGGAAACAAGCATTTATTAAGTACCTACTATGTAACAGGTGTCTGACAAGTATTAGCCCATTTGACCCTCACAACAACTGGGGATGGGGGGTAGGTGGGCTTATTATCTCCATTTTGCAATTGAGGTAAACGTATGTTAAGTGTCTGAAGTAGGATTTGTACTTGCCTTCCTGACTCCAGGCCCAGTGTTCTGAAATCTACTGCACTCCCTACCTGTCTCTAGGATGATATGTCTAGTCTGCTATGTCGATACACTGCCAGGCTAGGCAAAGCAGGTTACTCTTTGGGGCTGACTCCTCACCAGATGCAGCTACTTTGGCTACTACTGATTGCTATGGGGACATAAGATGCTCCTCCTACCTTTGTAGGGTCAAAATCTGGTCTGTTCTTTCCTAATATTCATTCACCTAAGATCAGAAAAGAGAGAAGAAATAGAGATGCCATGTGTTCATGGACACATGGAAACTAGGTAGGTTTATATCAAAGGCAGCAGGCAGCAGCTGGCAGACCACTGCAGATACAATTGCTACCTCTCCCACAATATGTAGGTCTAGAACATTTCTTCCCTTTCACTCAAAAGCAGCTAAGGAAATGATGAAGAGTTTGTCCATTTGAGCCTTTTGTATATGCCAGGGTAGGGGAACCTGGGACCTCAGGGCCACATATGGCCTTCTAGGTCCTCATTTGCAGCCTCTTGACTGAGTCCAAGTTTTACAGAACAAATTCTTTTATATAGGAGATTTGTTCTGTGAAGTTTGGATACAGCTGAAAGGCCACACTTGAGAACCTAGAGGGCCACATGTCACCTCAAGGCCATAGGTTCTCCAACCCTGGTATATACATTCAGTCCTAGCTCAATAGTCAAATAAAAGTTTTTTCATCGCCATGCAGTAAATCAACTTTTTTTTTCAAGAAAAAATTTACCAACGCATTTACCATTTACCAACATATTCCTGCTTATATGTCACATTAGATGATAGGGTCTACAAATCAGTATTCTTTAATAGGAAAGTCGGATGAAACCTGGCCTACTCTGAAGCAGGGAGGGAAAGGATCCCTTGCTCGGGCATTTCTACAAACTTCCACATGGATTGTAGAGCAGATGAAGCATACTCTAAAGCAGGTGTTACTAAATCTTTCTTGTATCACATAAACCTTTGGCAGGCTCATGAAGCCTGTGGACTCTCTTCTCAGAATAACATACATATACTTTAAAATTCATAATTGAAGGAAATGCTAAATTTCAGTTAGAGGTTATTGAGAATAGAGACATAGTTTTTTACTCTTCAGTCTCGTGGAACCCCTCAATTTTATCCACAGACTCCCCCGAGGTGCTTGTGGTCCCCAGGTGAAGAACCCCTGCTTTAAAGGATTGAAACCTCATTTGCTATCTCTCATATACATACATATATGTATGTATGCACACATACATGTATGTAGACATATACATGTGTGTGTAGAAATATGTGTATATGCATATATGCAGACATATATAACATGCAAATGTGTGTATGAGAGACAGAGAGACAGACTACAGGTACACATTTGCTATAATTCCAAGTTACTTTACAAGCAGGTTAAGAATCTGTTTTAGCTGAAGTTTAGGGGCTGCTGAATGATTCTCAGGCCGAACCAGTAACACATCAATAACACAGGTGGACCAAATGGGAAAATTTAGCTTGTGAAGATTCAAGTTATGGAAGGCACATTGTTGCATGCTCCCAATGGTAGAAGGGAATGAAAAAAAAACACATATCGTAGAATCAGGAATCTAGAGTGGAAAGGGACCTTAGAGAACCTTGTCCAACCTTGACCTTGTCCAACCATCTCCTTTCATGATAAGGAAAATGAGACCTAGAGAGGTCAAGTGACTTGCCCAAGAATTTATAAATTCATATTTTGTAGTAAAGAAGATTAGCTTCTCATTTTGGCAAACTTTAAAGGGCTATATAAAAGTGAACTGGTATTAGTTATCCATCTCAATATTTCCCTATGTTATTAATTATTATTAATATTATTAATAATAAAGATAATATAATGTAAAATACATTATAAATATTATTAATATTAATATTATTAATTATTTCATCCTTCTCTTTTTGTTTGATGGCACTCGGGAATGGTCCTGGGATAAGCCATGAGCCTGCTATTATTTCTTTTATATTTAGTGCTCTGTGGACTAAAGTGGAGAAAATGACTGATTTTTTTGTAGCTGAATAAAAAGTATTAGGATTCAAGGTCATCTTCTATAGACTCACTGAAAGCATCTTTTGTACAACTGCAGTAGCAGAAAGGATGGAGAGGATGCTGTGTACCTCATCCTGTTCCCACATGATTTTGATCACTTCTTCTAGGTCATTCTACTTTGAAAGATGATGAATGACAATAAGGAGGAGGAAGAGGAGGCCTTTATGACCAACTTTATGAAGTCTTTGTGTTTCTGTCTGTGCTTTGACTGGTTCCTCTCCTTTGAAAATCAAGGCTTTAGAAGAAACACATGGGAGCTTTGTCTTTCCAAGCCCAGGATTCCCACCTATCATATCTCCTGTAAGTTACAGCATTCCAGAGAAGAATGGAAAGACACACATACCAGGCACTCTCAGGGAGAGGTGTTGGTGAGACCTCTCCCCTTGAATCCTTCCCCTCTTAGAAGATGAAGGAAAGCACTGTTTGATTTTCAAGGAAATTCTCTGGGGGGGAAATTCCGCTTCAATTAAAGTCACCCTAGGGGTAAGGAAATTACAAAAGTGCCATAGTTAAGATGCACATCCCTTTCTACCCAATCCTTCTTCTATCCTATGTTCATGCATATGGAGAGAGAGAGAGACAAAGAGAGAGACAGAGACAGGGACAGAGAGAGAGAGAGAGAGAGCACAGCTTCCGTTTGCTACTTTTTGTGAATAAAAAAGTACTGCACATCACTCATTAGACCATATGGGCTGAATTTCTCATACCAAGTCATACTTTTCCCTGTGGCATCATGTGGCTTTAGCATTTGATCTGTCTTCCAACCCCCCACTCCAAGCCATTTCCTTTGTGTTTGAGGTAATGAAGTACACATGTTATGCTTGTGGGTAGATCTATGTTCTTACTCAAGACAGTAGGTGGAAAGGGGTGTATTCAGAATCACAAAACAGAATCCTAGTTCTGGAAGAACCCCAAAAAGATCATCCTTCAAATCTATCCTAGAAAGATATTTTCATTCATTTTATTACTCACTGAAAGATGGTAGAACCTGTGCAGGATGTCAGAAATGGCCAGAATTCTTGAGTCGACAGGAGTGAAGACCACTTCTTCATCATCTTCAAGATGTGAATCATTCTCTAGAGGGTGAACAGCTGTTTCTGTCTTAGATGAGACTAAAACAAGGAATAGTAGTGTTAAAATGTAACATGAGGGATTTTAGTTGATTTTAAATAACTACCTGATGTGGGGTGCTAAGACAATGGAGTGGGTAGTTGAGAGAGGATGTGGAATTTCATTTCTGAAAGGGTATAATTTAATAAAAAAAATTACATAGTCAAGTATTTCTCAAACAATAATGTCAAGACAGCTATTTCCATATGTGGGTCCATACTCTCCCACCTCCATGAATTTTCCCAGGCCATCACCAGTGCCTGGAAAGCACTCTCTTCAGCATCGAGTCCCCCATAATCTACCCAATTATGAGCTCTTCCTTCTTAAATATTCTTATAGCATTTTATAACGGCATTTGCCATTATACTTACATGAAGGAATTGCGAGAACCAGTAACTGTTCAATTTTCACTTTGAAGATTTATACCTTGGAAATTGGCAAATGCTACAAATTGGGGCTTGATCTAGTGTTTTGTTGACTGTCTACACTTAAATGGTGGAGAAAATGTCAATAATGAAGATTAAAATTAAAAGCGAGTTGTGTATACATTTTGGAGAGCCAGTTGTTAAACATTTATGTTAAATGTTTATGTTAAACATTTACCAGAGCCCATACGGGCATGCTTCAATCATTTAACTTTTTTCTACATGGATAATTAGGCCTAATTCTTTTGAAGTGGGAGAGAAGAGATGGATCATGGGATCATAAATCTAGAGGTGAAAAAAGTCTCAAAGGCCATTTATTCCAACCCTCTCATTTTTACAAATAAGGAAACTGAGGCCTATAGAGGTTAAGTGACTTGCCCAAAATCACACTGATAGTAACAGAGGTAGGGTCTGAAATCAGGTTCCCTGACTCTGGAATCAATGCTTTTCCCACTGTGCCATGCTATGTCCCATTATGTAGAATTAATTCATTAATGAATTTGTAGATAAGATCTGCACAAAAGCAAGTGAAAACAGGGGCATCTGGAGGACCTTACCACCTATAGGAAATCCATCTTTCATTTGGACTATGAACTGGATATCTTGTGTCCAACACCCTTGGTGAGAATGTACTCCTCTTTGTTATCACACTCAAATGAATACTTATACATAAAGAATTATGCCTTTCCCACAACTACCATGATTATCCCCTATCTCTTTTCATCAACATCACCTTTCTTTCTTTCTAACACCATCTCAACTCATTTTCAAGGTTCAGTGTAGACTATTGCTAACAATCCATTCCACCCAGCTGGTATCCCAATTGGTATCCCAATGACTGCTTTCCAGATTTGTGAGCCATAGAATGAAAAAAGAATGAAAGTTTGGAATCCTATCTGTCTTGAATGGCCCCTCCTGAACGTGGGATGATTAAATAGATGGTCTTTCAAGACTCCAGGATTAAGACTTGAAAAAAGTTCTATTACTAGACTTTTTAAGCCAAATTTAAAGTCAAAGAATCATATAATTTCTTGTGGCTTTAATGTGATTGGGATTTTCTATCTACTCAGATATAGTACCTTGCAGGCAGGGATGGGGGTGGGGGCTCTAATACCATGTTTGAGTATACTTAAGGAGAGATATTTAAGAAACCTTAGTTACTATGGAAAGAAGTTACTTTTCATCTTATACTGGAAATCCTGATTTTAAGTGAATTATTTGATATAACATGAGTCATTTTATTAAGATACAGGCATAGACACAGGACAGAGACCAAGATTTTCTAGGATCATGAGTTAGGTCAGGACAGCATTTGATCCACATATGAGGTAGAGTTGTGCACAATTTAGAAGTCACTATTGGGAAGCCAGTTTGTATGGAAAGGCGTAGTACTATTATTGCGAATCCTCAGGGAAAAGAAATCAAGTAAGAGAACATGGTCAAAGCTTAAAGTCCAAGCAGGTTGCCCTAGGTAGTCATTTGAGAGATGCAAGTTGAGCAGGAAAGTATAGGTAGAAGTAGAGTGTGAATGACTGGGAAATGGCTGGGAAACATAAGGGAATAGAGACCGAGTTGACAGAGTGCAGCAATTCAGGATCCAAGAGGCAGGAGGCTGGGTCCAGCAACACCCTAAGCAATGTATATGTGACTGTTAATCCCAGCATTTTCTGTCCTCTGTCCCAGCTTTTTTTTTTTTTCTGTTTTGCTTTTTGGAGGGGGGAAGGCAAGGCAATTGGGGTTAAATGACTTGCCCAAGGTCACACAGCTAGTAAGTGTGTCAAGTATCTGAGGTAGGATTTGAACTCAGGTCCTCCTGACTTCAGGGCCAGTGCTCTATTCATTGCACCACCTAGCCGCCCCCCCTTTCTGGCTCAGCTTTAATCAACTCTACTGGCATGGGTTGATAATAGCTAATAGATCCTTGTTATTTTTCAGAGAAAGGTGAGATTCTAGAGATGCTAGTCATTGCAATAGAAGACTAGGCCCCCAGGAACCCTTCTTAGTTCTAATAATGGGGAAAAGGACAGGAATTTCTCAAAAAGCCAAGTCATTTTTTCATTAAAGACTGTCCATCTTAAATGCCCTTGAAAGATTTCATGCCTCGGGCAAATGAGGTTTGACTACTATGACCTGTGTTCCAGCTCTAAATTTATAATCTATGATTTTCTAGCACTCTTATAAATAGGGCTTATGGAGTCAAATATTGCTTAGACCCATTGTGGCAGAATTTTATGGAAGTAGTATGATTGATATAAATTTTTTTTTTAAATCCACTCATTAAATTTAGAAGCAGAGGACCCAAGCTATGAATCTGGCTATGCCACTAGTTAAATGTGCAACCTTGGACAACTCACTAGTTCTTCAAGACTCAGTTTCCTCATCCATAAAATAAGGGGTGGGGAATCTGCCCAAGTTCCCCACTCTTGTACTAGATAATATCTAAAATGCCTTCAAGGTCTAAGCCTCATAGCTCTTCCTTGAATTATTTCTTCTTCATTTTGTTTCAGAGCTCTCAGCACTTGCTCTTGCCTATGCTACCGTTTTTACTTCCTTCCATTCCCTAATATGGGTCAGACAGCCTGAGCTGCTCTTTATCAAAGCTCATTTTTCAGCACATTGAACTGTCTTTAAGAGAGATACTGTATTTACAAGTGATCTCAGAATTGTACAGCCTCCTTGGAGTCAACCTTGACTTACTGTTCTGGGGTTATGGTACATTTATGAATTAATGGGGGAGAGAGGGAGAGGAGCCTAATTTTATTTTTTCTTTGTTCTGCTAAGTCATTATCCTGTCTCCTGAATACCTCACTTGAGTTTCTGTTCAAGTTACTGAAGCGTAATAGGGCTTTGATCATTTTCTTCTTCTTGGAACATATTGCAAAGATGTTGACTTTGAGATTTGGTCGCCTTGCCTTCACCCCACCAGATAGAAATTCAAAAGTCTTTTTGACAATTACAAATAATTGTGTGTTCATATTGAGAGGACAAGAGAGATAACTGAGGGGTCAGAGCAGCAATCTCTTTGCTAGAATCGAAAGCAATAAACTTTACCTGGACAAAAGATCAGTGGAGTCTCAACCCAGACAACCTCTATTTTCCCCTTTATTCTATAGGGGAATATTACAAAGGTCTCCTAATTAATAAAGTCTTTGGTGTATCAGATCTAGGATGGTCTTTCCTCTCCAGAAGGAATCTCATAGCCCAACAAATATATGTATTCTTGGCAGCTTTTCAAGTCATGTTTATTAACTAAGTGCTAGGGTGGAGGGAGGATTTTCTTGCCAACAGGATTCATAGGACACAACACATGAAAGCACATCAAGGAATCAACCATTTCCATGCCACATGCATAGTCACTGACTGTAACTTCAACTTAGCTGATGTTGTCAGCACTGACCTCACCAGTTACAAGACTAACTGAATAAGTTTGTGCACCTGGGACTTAACACTGTCTCCCAGTATTATAAGATGCCAGGTTGGAGCCAATCTCCACTGCCATTCACAGGTCTAGAGAAACTGCCTGCTGGCCAGTGGAAGGAAGACAACATCATCTCCAACTTCTTCCCATCATTTTGATCTTACTAATTCTCTCAGTGTGGACTACCTCAAGTCTTATTTCTGGGAACCTAATACATCAAGGAAACTCTTTTAGTCATTTAAACCCCATTCAGCATAATGTTTCTGGAAGAAATCCAGTGGCATAAAAAATGGGGATGAAAAAGCAAATCTGTTACATAAGGAGGAGGCATGCAAGTTTTCCCCTTTCTCCTACTGACATTCTTCTCTTTTTCTCCTCTCCCTGTTTCCAAAGCTAGAAATTCTAACTTGGAGCTATTTATTTCACCTCTTGCCCTAAGTTTTCTCATCTGTAAAACGAGGGAAATGAACTATGTGTTCTTTAAGGTTCTTTCCACTTCTAAATCCTATGAATCCTCTCTCCCTAATACCAGTGTCCTGTTCTTGTGGATGGTAAAGACAAGACCGGAATAGAAGGGAGTGTACCAGGGTCAAGGAAGGTGACAAAACTGGCACAGACTAAGCACTTAGCATTATACAGCCACCCCTTAAGAGTGCTCCAAATCCATCAGTCATCATGGAAAAATTAGAGGCTTTGCTGGATTCTGGCCTCTCCAAACAGATCATCTGAACTCCTTAATGGATTCCATAATTCAGCATTTGGGTGAGGAGAGCTTCAAACCAACAAACCTGTCTCTACAACAGATTGTTAGATAACTTGGAACTAGCTGAGAGGAACAAGTCAAAACAATAAGTTATTTCATGAAGGGGATAAGATTAATCTTGAATGATGCCCAAGTGTGACTCACCCTGTCAAACGTTATATATGATCTCCTTAAGCATGAGGCCCCAATCCACTGTGTCTCAGCTTTTCAATGGCCTGTGCTGTTACATCTTATCCCTTGCCCCTAGCTGGTCTTTGTTGTCTTGTTGTTGTTGTTTGTTGTTGTCATAGGTTATATAACTTACTGAATGATGCAGTTTGACCAAGAATGCTCCCTACCTGTGTTTTGTGCAATGTTGTTGGTACAACCAGAGGGATGGAGGCCGTCTTATTGGATGTGTGACTTCATGCCAGTCACATCATAGGACCATAGATTTAAAGCTGGAAGAGAACTTAGAGTTCATCAAATCCAACCCACATATTTTACAGTTGAAAATTTTCAAAAAAAACCCTAAAGAGATTTAGTGAGGGGTAGAAACAATCATTTGTTAAGCACCTACTATGTGAAGGGCACTAGGTTAAGTGCTTTATAAATATTGTCTCATTTGATGCTGGAATTACATAGTTATTAAATGAATGAGTCAAGATTCAAATTTGGGTCTGTTCAGTTGATAAACATTTATTAAGCACCTACTATGCCCCAGGAAATGTACTGAGCCCTGGAGATACAAAAATGGCAAAAGATAGTCACCCTTGTTCTCAAGGAATTCACAGTCTAATGGGGGAGGCAACTTGCAAACAAGTATGTGCAAACAAGCTATATAAAGCATAAACAATAAAGGATCGAATTAAGAGGAATGAGGAAAGGCTTCCTTTTGGAGGTGGGATTTTGGCTGAGACTCTAAGCAAGCCAGGAAATCCAGGAACCAGACATGAGGAAGGAGAGCATTTTAGCCATGGGGGACAACTCTTTGTGATCCCATTTGGGGTTTTCTTAGCAAAGATATCAGAGTGGTTTGCCATCCTCTCTTTTCCAGCTCATTTTATAGATGAGGAAACTGAGGCAAACCAGGTTAAGTGATTTGCCCAGTTACTGAGTGTCTGAGATCACATTTGAACTCAGCTCTTTTGGACTCCAGACCTGATGCTCTATGCATTGTGCTTGCTACCTAGTTGCCTTAGCTTTAGGCGCTAGCGTTAAAAGAAGTGGCGTTAGGAATGAATCCTTAAGACTGCAGTGCCACAAATGAAATTAAGGATTGGAGGTGTAGGATGGCAAATAAGTTTGCTTATCTCTAAAAATGCCTAGAGTTCAGAGATGGAGATTCTTGGTTGAAGAACAGCAAGGAGGCTAATGTCACTGGATCACAAAATATATGAGGAATGTAAGATGTAAGAAGAATGGAAATTTGTGGGGGAGATTAGGAAGGGTTTTGAACCCAAAATAGAGGATTTTTCATTTGATCCTGAAGTTGATAGGGAGCCACTAGAGTTTATTAAATGGGGGGAGTGGCATGGTCAGAACTGTACTTTAGGAAAATCACTTTGACAGCCGAATGAAGGATGGACTGGAACAGGGAGAGACTTGTGTCCAGGATGCCAATCAGAAATTGTGAGGTGGTGAGAGCCCATATCAGAGTGGTAGCTCTGTTAGAGGAGAGAAAGGGACATATGCAAGAAATGTTATGAAGATAAAATCGACAGGCATTGGCAGCAGATTGAATATGGGAGGGTGAGGGATGAGACAAAGTGAGTCTGGGATGACACCTGGGTTAAGAGCCTGAATGACTGACTGGCCAACTCCTATACCACCTAGAGAAGAATTGAGGGATCAAAGGATTAGAGGTTATAGTGGGGATGAAGAATAGAGTTTTGTAGAGGAAGGCAAAGGGAGAGGTGAAGAGTCAATAGATGCGATCAGATAGGGAATTCAAGAATTCTTGAACATAGGGGTTGCATATTTGTGGGTGATGGCAAGATCCAGGGTATGACTCTTTCTCTGTGTGGCTGCAGTAGAAAGGAGGAGTAGCTCATGGGAGGTGAGTAGATTGAGGTACTGAGTGTTCAAGGGTTTTGAGGGAGAAATAATATGTGTGTTGAAGCCTCTAGTATGACAGGAGAAAAATTGTGAGTCAGGTGTCAAACTCACAGAGGATGGAAGAGGAGGAACATGGAGGTCTATAGACGGCATCTACCAGGATTTTGATTGGGTGGTGAATGAAGAGTTTGAACCTCAAAGGAAGAGGGGTTTCTGAGTAATGAAGGAAGGCAGAAGTGACTTGGAAGTGGCAATGAGGAGCAAGGAGTATTCCAACTGCCCCACATCAACCAGTAAACTGAGGAGAATAAGTGAAGGTGCAACAAGTACTGAAAAGGCTATGGGGGGATGTGTCATCAGGGGAAGTCAGGTTTTAGTAAGAGCTAGGAATGGGAGAGGAAACTGAAGGGAAATTTTGTTGCCAATGGAACAGGTATTCATTTCAGAGGGCATAGTAGATGGACTGGGTGGGGCTGGGTTGAAACCTTGGGGTAGGAGAGTTGACAGGGATGGCAGTGAGGAATCCGGTGGTAGAGGCTGTGGAATGGGGTTTGGATGATGATCTACAAAATGCAAAGTTATTGGGATGTGAAGATTATTACCACATATGAGAATGTTTATCACTGAGTAGAAGGCACGCTCTTCTACCCTCAAAGGATAGACAGCAGGGGATATGAGGGCAGAAGTCAAAGGGTTTCTCTTCTTTGCACCAGAGGTTCACCCCTATCACAGTTGCAAGACTAGGTTGGCAGCAGGAGGTAAAAGTTATCTTATGCTGGCAGAGACAGAAGTCTTTGGAGCAGATGAAAGATGCTCAGCCCGACCCCTAGTAGCCTTTCCTCTGGGGACAGAGAGTACCCAGCAGGCAACAGAAGGCTCAAAGCACTAGAATATGCATTTTCACCTGAGAAGGATGTTTATAAGGGGGTAGCAAAAAGTGTCAGTCTCTCTGGTCAGAATTTCATTTCTAACAATCTTTCCTTACTAAGGGTCAAAGAAGAATGTAATTCATGATTCCCTTCTCACCTGCCATCCTACACCTCCAATCCTTAATTTCATTTGTGGCACTGCAGTCTTAAGGATTCATTCCTAATGCCACTTCTTTTAACGCTAGCGCCTAAAGCTAAGGCAACTAGGTAGCAAGCACAATGCATAGAGCATCAGGTCTGGAGTCCAAAAGAGCTGAGTTCAAATGTGATCTCAGACACTCAGTAACTGGGCAAATCACTTAACCTGGTTTGCCTCAGTTTCCTCATCTATAAAATGAGCTGGAAAAGAGAGGATGGCAAACCACTCTGATATCTTTGCTAAGAAAACCCCAAATGGGATCACAAAGAATCAGACTGAAACAACCCAACAGCAAAAAAGTTAACTCAGAGTCCAAGTGTTCTTTGAAAAATGACCGGGACTCCTTTTTTTTCCACCTACGCATGTATTCGTGGCATAACCCGTGGTTAGTATTTCAAGAGACTTCTGGAGAGAAGGAAGACAAGAGGAGGCAAGAGCAATGGTGTCTAGGAGCCTAGGAGTCAGTAGCTGTTCATAGAGCAAGGAAAAAGGCACCTTAAAACTTAGAAAGGTGCTGAGATCATCTGGGATCTGTACATATATGCAGGGGTTTCCTTCTTCAAGTTTTCCAACTGTCTTCTCTGACTAAAGTGAGACTTTGTCTAAGTCTTCTTTACAGGAATGTAAAAAAAGAACACTAACAATGTAATCTGTGATTTGAACTGGTCTACCAGAAATAATTTTATTTAATATCATAATAATAATTAATAATTAATAATAATAATAATAATAAATAATTAATTTATATTCAACCCTAGCTTGAAGAAACAAATATCTAAGTTGTCATAGGCTCACCCCTCTTCCACCTCCTCTAATCCCTCCTTGGGATACAGTTCACTTCCCCAAGACAATTGGAAGTAACGTTTATTGTGTTTGTCCTTGAGTGAGGGAGGGCTGTGCAAGGTCAACAGCCTTACTTTCTCCTCCAGAGCCATCTGGGTCCAGTGACCAGATGTTCATCAGGATGATTGGAGGTGGCCCAGAATGCAATGGGAGAAGTAACATTTATACGAATCTTGAACAAGGAAAAGATCATGATATATTTTAAAAAGAAACAGTTTTGAATTAACATTCCATAATTACCCTGTTCCTTTCTGGACCACTCCCCTAATAAAGACTGAAAAGACTTACTTCCTATGATCTATATCTTAACCTTGAATTTTAAAAGAGGATAATGTCCTTGGGGAATGAGTCAGGGCCCTAATCAACTCCAGGTGGGTGGGAAGACAATGAGTCCATTGAGACCAGTTGTATCAAACTCCACATAGTGACTTAGAAAAATCACAAATTAACATTATCTATTTTGTATTGTACTTTTTTCCAAACATTTCCCAATTACATTTTAATCAGTTTCTCGCTACACTCTGGAATTTTGCTACTTCTATTACTCCATTTCAAAGGCAGACCCCAATCTCTGTTCTTCCCATTTTCCTAAAAGCAAAAGCCTAGAAAGAGTGTTAGACTGGAGAAATAAATTTCTTAGTATTTCAAGAGAAAGGGGGGGGGGGGAGGGGGGGAAGAGATTTTAAATATGTTTCCAAAGGAGTCATATGATTTAACAGGTTTGAAATATAAACTACTCTAGGGAAGAGAATAAAACATCAGGAATATAGGCCATGATTGCCTTCTGTCCCTTTCCTATGCATTTCTATCCTGAAGAAATGTTATCTTAATTCAATGATGTTCCAGCCTGGGTCAGATGGAATGTTGAGCAAGTGAATATCTGGACCTCAGTTACCTTCAGAAATTCCTAAAATTACATGGATAGACGAGCCACTTATCCTCTAAATGTTCCTAAGCAACTCTCTAAAACTATAAAATGACAAAGATGTCAATTTGTACTGGTAAAGGAAGTATTTCCTGAAAAAGGAATAGCAGATCTTTCCACAAACCCCCCTTTGCCCCCCAAAAGTTTACAAAGCAAGTTTAATGATGAAGCCAGGAAAAGAAATTTCAACCACGGGACTTGTTCTTTAAGAATTTCTTTGCTTATACTTTCAACTATCCTCTTAACTCAAGTCAACCCAAGGGATTTAAAAATGTTGAGAAAAGAGGTAGCTGAGATTATGAGCTACCCCAAACTGCTTGTCAGCATTATGAAGGGTCTGTCTCCCCACAGACTGGATGAGGGTTCAAAGAGATTGTCTCTTCTAGCTCTGATATTCTAGGTTTCTTCAACATTTAGATACAAATAAGCCATGGTCATAAAACCTTCAGTTGTTGCCATAGAGAAGAAGTCTTTCACTGTGTGTGTATATTGGGTCATAGGTTTACATGATTTCAGGTTGGAAAGAATCTCAGAGATCTTGTAGTTCTAATGTATGACATTTGCACATTGAGATCCTTCTTGCCTTTTGGGCAGCTATGGTAAATGACTAGTTAATTTTATATATGATAATAATTAAATCTGTGTTTTAAAGGAAGAAGAGTGCATTAAGTAAAAGGTTCAGTAGGCCTTGGGTTAGACAAAGATATCTGATCTGGGTCAAGTATGTAGCTTGACTGAGAGAAGTAAGGTCAGACCAGGAGGAAGAACCTGAAGACTAGATAAAAACAACTGCTATCTCAATGACCAGAGGAGCTCAAAGGAAGCTTAGATTGTACCAAAGATAGGAATAGCATGCAATTAAAAAGAGAATAGACTTCCAAAGGAACCAGGAAAGGACCTGACTGGAAAAGGACTGACTGTGGGTTGTAACTGTATAGAGATATCAACAGAATCACAGAATATCAGAATTAGAAGGTCATCTTCAAAGGTCATCTAGTCTATCTAGTTCTGGAATAAGACCCAAATATATGCCACACAAGTGGTAATATGATCTTTGGTTGAATATTTCTATCAGTCAATTGGTAAACATTTGTTGTGTTATTTTCAGTTACGTCCAACTCTTTGTGACCCCTTTTGGGGTTTTCTTGGCAAAGATACTAGAATGGTTTGCCATTTCTTCTCCAGCTTATTTTACAGATGAGGAAACTGAGGCAAATAGGGTTAAGTGATTTGCCCAGGGTCACACAGCTAGTAAGTGTCTGAGGCAGGATCTGAATGCAGATGGAGCACTCTATCCATTGTGCCATCTAGCTGGCCCAATAAACATTTACTCGGTGCCTGTTATGTCCTAAGCCATATGCTAGGTATTAGGGATATAAAAAAAAAAAAGAAGAATTAAAGTTTTAAAAGATGAAACAATCACTGGTCACAAGGAGATTATGTTCTAACAAAGGAAAAAATGAGTGTGTTAAACCAATATATGTAAAATACATATGAAAACAATTACTTCAAATCAAAAAACTGTAGTTAGATATATGCTGGTTTGAGAAGGAGGAAACCAATAGGTGAAGGGATCTGGAAAGGTTTTCATTTAGAAAGTGATGCTTGAGAGGCATCTTGAAAAAAGAGGAGGATTCTATGAAGCAGAGGGGAGGAAGGAGTGAGAGATGGACAGTGCAAGGGCACAGAGAAGAAGGATAGAATGTGATGTGTGAGGAATACAGAGAAACTTGGTTTCATTGAACTAGGAAATAAAGGGGAGGGAGTCACACACAATGAGATTGCGCCACAAGCTTTCTGAATCTTGGAGAGCATTTTGGTTTGCACCGTCCTAGTATATTTATCATGGAACGTTATGCTGCTATCATTATCTATGTTGGTGTCTTACTCATCTAGTAGACTGTAAAATGCCAATATAGGTAACTAACAGAGTACATGTCTTATTTGAATTTTGTATCTAGCAGAGTTCTCGAGTAGGTGCCTAATAAATATTTGTCGACTGATTGATTAAAAGTTCCCTTGACAATTTTCTCTCCTAGGCGGGACAGTGAGCTCCAACTAGTCTCCATGCCTGTAATTGCTCCCTTTTATATATTTCATATTCTTGCTTTTCAATTCCCATTTAGCGAAGCAATTTTTGTCTGTTACTGTCATTTTTCAAATCAACAACTGGCCTTGGAGTATTGCTATTGGTGATTTAATATGAGGAAATAAGATTAAGTTCATGTTTTGGAAGCCATTGTTATAGGTAGGAATCTCAAGCCCTTGGATGGTGGTAACAAAGGTGGATAAAGTCATGGCCTCATTTTAGTTTGGGAATCTTCATCTCTTAATAAGGAGGGCTTAATGTATGTATTTGGTAGATAAAATTCACACTTTATTATTCAGACTCAGGGAGATATATTTCAGATTCAGAAAGAAACAACAAAGAATAACTCCTCCTTCATATCTCCCTGGCTAAAGGGAGGAAAATAGGCATGGTGGGGAATATCGAAGTCATCTTTCCTTGACTAGAAGGACTATAAGGAAAACTCAGAAACACAGTCTAGCCTTACTCCTGGTTCAGCCCCAGATCTGCCCTCAGACCTTTTTTTTTTGTTTTTTGGAGGAGGGAAGGCAAGGCAATTGGGACTAAGTGACTCACCCAAGGTCACACAGCTAGCAAGTGGGGCTAAGTGACTCATCCAAGGTCACACAGCTAGCAAGTATGTCAAGTGTATGAGGCTGGATTTGAACTCGGGTGCTCCTGATTCCAGAGCTGGTACTCTTTTCACTGCACCACCTAGCTGCCCCACCCTCAAACCTTCTTAACAGCTGTTTGGGCCTCTTGGGACACAGAATACAGAGGCAGTTCTTCTTTAGAAGTTGTCACATCAGGAGTATTGAGAAGAGAACAGGGTGAAAAACTTTGAGATCCAAGATGAATCTGAAAAGGAAAAGTGGAGTCCAGATACCGTAGCACAATAGAGTAAGTTGGACTATGAAAGTAGCAGGCAAGATGTAGCCAGGCACCGAAAGGACCAGAAAAGATGCAGAAAGTGGAGATCTAGACCATGCAGGGGACCAGAAACTGAGCAGAGAATTCAGAACCAGAAAATCAGGTATCAAAGGTTAGCAGAAAGGAAATAATGAAATAGAGGTAGGTCCTACCTCAGTCAGGAAGCCTTATATACTTTCTACTGAGGCTGGAAACAATTCCAGGACATGGGCTACTCAAGGACTATAGTGGGGAGCATATGAACCGACCATATGGAGAAGAAAAATGGGCAAACCTGGCAGGCTGATGAATTTCTTGGAGAGATGTGAAGGTAGATAGTGAGAACAGCTCTGCCTGAATAGGTAAGAATCACAACTCCCCTGCAAATGAAAGTCCCACAGGACTTATGTGTACTAATTGTTTACCAGGGCAAAGGGACATGCTTTGATAGGTCAAGATGGGAAGTGCTCCAGAATCCTATAAATTATTTCTGCTTATTGAGTGCTGAATGCACAAGTTCCAGACATATATAAATAATGTATTTGTATAAATAATTAAAAGCACAAGGAAAATTACCTAAGCAGGAAGCTGATCTAAATTTAGCAGGGGTATTAGTATAAAGAAGTCCAATCCCACCATTCTTCTCACCTAGTCCCACCCCCTTCTTTGTATTGTCAGAACTAAAGATGAGAAAAGTTTGATATTCAACAGAAAATTATAATTAGCATGTTTGTAAATTAGCATCCCGCTTATGATCAAAGTAATTATATATTTGCTTTAAATAAAAGTTTCTGCCTTCCTGGAAGCTGTTAGCCCATCCTTGTAATGGCTAAAGTATTTTAATATTCCTTCAACAAAAAAAAATATATAAGCCCATATGGGCAGCACTGTGAGGGATCAAAAGATAAGACACAGTCCCTACCCTCAAGGAGTCTAAAATCTTGTTAGGGAGAAAAGAAATGGATATGAGTACATCTAGCTGAAATTCGTAATATGTCATGATTACAAAGTACTTTCCCATATGTAACCTCAGCTGATTCTTATATGAAGTCCGGAGTATAAGTAGCACAAATATTGTCATCCCGATATTACAGACAGGGTAGTTGTGACCTATCTAAAATCACATAGGCTATAAGCAATAAAGCCAAGACTTGAGTCTCCAAGCCTAATGCTGTCTCTACTGCCTTCCAATAATAATGATACAAGGTAGAATGTATAATGTCATAAGGAAGGTATGGAAAAAGTGCAGGGGGTAATCATTTCTTTTTTTAAATTTCTATTTATTTAACTTTTAATTTATGGAATAAAACAAGCATTTCCATAACATAGTATAATTTAAAAAAAAAAGATGATTGCACGTGAAACTGCAATTCTATTATGTATAACTTGCTATTCCTTTTCAATATATAATAAAGTTATTGTGCAATTCTTTTTCCCTTTTCTTTTTCCAATCCAGAAGCAGGAGGAGAGGGTGACATTTGTATTGGACTGTTGGACTGAAGCATGGATAGGATTTTGACAAACAAAGCTACAGGGGTCAAGGAAGACATTACAGGCGAAAGGGGACAATATGGACAAGGACATTAATCATGAAGTATGTTCATAAAGTAAGAGAATTATCTAGTTTATCTGAAGTATAGAGCATGCAAAGGAAAATGACAAGAGATGAGGTTGAAAAGAAGCTGGAGTCAAATCTTGGAGAGCCTCGAATGCCAGACTTTACTCAGTAGGCAGTAGGATACTACTAAGTTGTTTTTCTTTTTGTTTTCTGTTTTTATTTTAGCAGAAGGGCAACATGATCAGAACTGTGTTTTAGTTAGTTTAATGTTATGGTGTTGAATAGAGTATATTATTGTGAGGATAGTAGGAGAGCTTAGAAGCAAGAAATTCAGTTAGGAAATTCTTACAAAGTCCAAGTCAAAGGTAATGAGTAGGAACTTGGTCATTGGATAGGAACAATGAGAAAGGCAAGGAGAAAAATCCAACAAATAATTATGGAGGTAGAGTTGAAAACACTTGGCTGCTAATGGGATAAGGTTCCAGAGGAGACAGAATAGTCATTGTTCTTTCGTTTATTCAACAAACACTTATTAAATATATACTGTGTATCATAATGCACTGTCCCAGATGTTTGAGGAGATAAAACATTTATATGACATGGTTTCTACTAGCATCATGGAATTTATAGCCTAGTAGACTGTGATGTATTTGGGGTCAAAGACAGCTGTTGGATTTTAGACTTGAATGACTGGGAAGATATTTGTGCTGTTAACAGAAAAATGAAAGTCAGAGGAAGATTGCCAAGTGGGGAGAGGTGGGTCAGGGCATTGGGGAGAAGATGATGAATTTAAGCTTAGCACCTTAAATTCAACATGTTCTAAGCTAACCTCATCATCTTCTCCCCAGTGCCCTGACCCACCTGTCCCCACTTGGCAATCTTATGTTGACTTCCAGTAGGAAATAGATGTCCAGCAAATAGTTGAAAACATTTATCTGATCAGGTCATCCCCTTCCTCGTCAAGTTCCAGTGGCCCCATCTTGTTCTCAGAATAAAATACAAAATCCCATTCAGCTCTTAAAGTCCCTCATTATCCCTTTCCAGGATTTACTCTCATATGTCACACTCAGCTCTGATAAGTGAGCTTTTGTCTCATCTTGCTTGGAACCTGGCCCATGTATCACTTCCCAGGCATTTTGATGCCATTCTGCTTAAACTCTCAGCCATCATTCTCATCTCCTTACAACCAGAACCTCAGACTTTGCCCCAGGGACTCTAAGCTCTGGTAGACGAGCTTTCACATTCTTGTCCAGATCCAGGCCTCTATACCATTTCCTGGCCATAGCAACTCTACAATGTTGCAGCTCCTTAATAAGTCCTTTTTATGTGTTATCTTTCCTGCATTTGAATGCAATTCCTTATGACCCTGGGCAAGTCATTTAACTCAGTTTGCCTAATGGGTTTTTTTTCCCCATCTGGAAAATGAGCTAGAAAAGGAAATGGCAAAACACTCCAGTATCTTTGCCAAGAAAACCCCCAAAAAGGGGGTTTTCCTCATGAATAGAGATGGTCTTGCTTGCTTGTATTAGCTATCTCTTAACTCAGTGCCTGGCATATAGTAAATGCCTAATTAATGCTCTATCTATCATCTATGTCTTTCTCTCTGTCTATATATCCTCTATGTCTGTCTATTATCTACATCTGTCTGTCTGTCTATCTATATATCCCCTATTTCTGTCTGTCTATCTACTCATTGCTGCAGCCAAACTGGCCTACCTGTTCTTTCTCATAGACAACATTGTATTTCTCGTCTTTCCGCTGTTGTACAAAGCTATCTCCCAGGCCTAGAATGGTCTCCTTTCTCCTCTCTCCCTCAAAGAATCATGAATTACATTCAAAGTTCACTTCAAGCACCACCTTTAAATGTTTCTTTTAGAGAAAGAGAGAGAGAGAGAGAGAGAGAAAGAAATGGATAGATAGATGGATAGATGAATGGATAGAGATCTCTAGATTTATCTCCTTGTGTTTATGTTATTTTCTGACAAAGAATTTAATCTCCTTGACAACAGGAATTTTTTCTTTTTTATCTTTGTATCTCTAGCACCTAGCTCAGTACCTAGCATATTGCTACTGTTTGGTCATTGACTTGTACCCAATTCCACATGACCCCATGGACCATAATGTACCAGTACCATTCATGGGGTTTTCTTGGAAAAGATACTGGAGAGGTTTACTATTACTTTCTCCAGAAGATTAGGCAAACAGAAGTTGTGACTTGCCCAGGGTCACACAACTAATAAGTGTGGAAGGCTGGATTTGTTCTCAGGTCTTCCTGACTCCAGGTCCAGGCTCTATCCAGAGCCATCTAGCTGCCTCCACCTAGCACATAGTAAGCATTTAGTAAATGCTTGCTAGATGAATGAATGGATCTAGAATTTGACAGAGAAATGAGGGTTGGGAATATAGGTTTGGGATTTATTTACATATGAGTGATAATTGAATTTATGAGAATGAAAGAGCTTGTCAGGAGAGAGTAAAGAAACAAGATAAAGATAGAATCTTGGGCTATGTCTTCATTTAGCAGGCAGGAAAACTTTCAATAGGAGTAATATAGCATAATTGACAACAATTACTTTCTAGCACAGTACTTGATTTTACTAAACTGTCAGCTCTGTGAGGGTAGGAACTGTCTTTTGCCTTTTTCTGTTTACCCAGCACTTAGCACGCTGCCCGGAACGTTTGCTGTTGTGGTTGTTGTTGTTCAGTTCTTTAGTCATGTCCGACTTCTCATGACCTCTCTTGGGGGTTTTTTGGCAAAGACACCAAAGTGGTGTCTTTTCTAGCTTTTATAGCTTATTTTCCAGATGAAAAAAACAGAGGCAAATAGAGTTAAATGACTTGCCCAGGGTCACACAGCCAGTGTGTCTAAGGCCAAGTTTGAACTCAGTCTTTCAAACTCTAGGCTTGATGCTCTGCCCAATGAGTCATCTAGCTGCCTCTTCCTAGCACATAGTGGGTGCTTAATAAAGGATTGATTGGTAACAAATGAACCACAATTTCCTTTATTTTCTTTACTACCCTAATACTTATTCACTTTTCAGACTTAGGTCTCTGCTTAAACTTAGTCAATCAGCTAAAAATGAACACCAATTTTACTCTGCCAATGATTTGCTTTACCATTTGATTAAGTTTCTATGTTTTAGAGTTATTTTTTAACCTTCAGTCCAACAAAGGCCTGTGTAAGCATTTCCATAATATAATATAATAAAACATTGTATAAGGCAGTGTTCCTTTTTTTTTTTAAGCAGAAAACAAAATTTCTTTAAGACTCTTCCAAGCCCTTGCTTTAGACCTCTCTTTTGCAAATCAGAAAACTGGTCCTAAGCTAAAGTGGCTGTTAATGGCACAAGAATCACACAAGTGGTTGCAAGACGGGAGGGAGGCAGTATGGTACAATGGAAACATTGCTTACTCTGGAGTCACAAGACTTGGGTTCAAAGTATAACTCAAGTACTTAAAACTTGTCTGACTTTGGGCAAGTCATTTGACCTCTCTGAGATTCAATTCCATCATTATAAAAGGGTAGCTGGATTAGATGGTCTCTGAGAGGTCCTTAGTTAATCAGTTTCAAATTAGATAAAATATGCATTGAATCTGGTGAGACTAGATTTTGAAGCCAGAGAGGGTGGAGAGTAATGCTACTGAGAGCATCTCCCTTAGTGCAATATAATCAATAATCTTGGAAATCAAGCATCTAGTACAATGTAAAATATCTATTTATCTTAAGTGAAAAGTTAATTAAGGGCACATATATTTGTATGGGGGAGAGGATAATATTTAAAGAAGAAATTCTGTTTTAAGCTCAACTAATCCAAAGCCTTGAATAACCATATATGCCCTGGTCTCTGTAACTTCCCAATGTATCAGTCCTTTGTCTCCTGCTTGGTCCCCTGATGGCAACTGTCACTGAGTCACACAGCTCGCTGCAGGCGCTGGGCCAATTTGATTACAACAACTGCCTGTGTAATACAGAAAGGTGGTTTTCAGAGCCCTTGCAAATGGCTTACCCGAGATCCTGACTCTAGGACAGAAATCTTGACATTCATTCACAAGATGGAAACAAATTATTCTGCCTCAAAAAGCGAACCCACATTGTGAAATTCAAAAACAAAACAAAAAACAAAGCAAAAAGAACAACCACAAAAACCTATAAGACAAGATCTTGGCAACTGGTCTCATCGCTTCTTGGCAAATAAGGTTGGGGGGGGGAGGAGAAGAAATGGAAACAGATTTTATATTGTTGGGTTCAAAGATCACTGCAGATGGAGACTGCAGCCGTGAAATTAGAAGATTCATGCTCCTTGGAAGGAAAGCTATGGCAAATTTGGACAGTATACTATAAAGCAGAGATATCGCCTTGCCAACGAAAGTCCAAATAGTCAAAGTTTATGGTTTTTCCATTAGCAATGCATGACTGTGAGAATTGAACTATAAGGAAAACTGAGCACTGCAGAATCAATGCTTTCAAATCACGGTGCTGGGGAAGGCTTTTGAAAGTCCCTTGGACAGCAAGGAGATCAAACCAGTGAATACTTAATTCACTGGAAGGTCAAATATGGAAGCTAAAGCTTAAATACTTTGGCCTCACAGTGAAAAGACAGGACTCAATGGAAAAGACCCTGATGATAGGAAAGAGTGAAGGCAAAAGGAAAGGGGGACATCAAAGGATTAGATGGATAGATAATGTCATGGAAACAACGAATATGAAGCTGGACAGACTTTGAGAGATAGTGGAGGATAGAGGGGCCTGGTGTGCCATGGAGTCCATGGAGTCACAAAGAGCCAGATGCAACTGAACAACAACAATCTGAAGGACCAAATTCATGAAACTGGAGGAAGCCTTAAAGATCAGAAAGTCCTATCCCCTCATCCTTTATAGATGGAGAAACAGGATCAGAGGGGAGAGGTGACCTGCTGCTGTTTCCATGGATAGTTAAGTTGCAAAGCCAGGCCTAGAATACAGGTTTCCTGATTCCTATCTCTGTGTCCTTTCTGCCTCATCACCCTAGCAGAGCCAGAACTAGAAAATTTCCCCCTCAGGCAAATGGAATGACATAAATCTGAGATAAGCAACATGAAAGGCACTCTCAAATAAACTTTTTAAGACAAATTTAGGCAAGGAGACTCCAGGATACCATGAGACATTGCTGGGGAAGCTTCCAGGTTAGGGGCTGGAGAAGTGAAAAAGAGAAAAACTGAGGTTATTTGGGCAAGATTATTTGTGGTAAATAGAGAAAATGAGTCATTTGGTAACTTCCTATCTGAACTCTTAATTCTTGCTAACTAAATACTAAGTTCTTCATTGCTGAAAAGCTATACATGCTATCAATGCCCCCTTAAATTTTGACATCCTGGACAAAACCCTAGTTACCTCACCATAATTATAGTTCTGTACATTTTTAGTTATCAGATCATAGAATCATAGAATTAGAGTTGAAAAATCTTAGAGACCATCTGGTCTAATCCCTCATTTTCCAGATGAGGAAACCAAAGGCCAGAGAGAAGAAGTAACTATTCCAAGTGACTGTGGTAGTATTTGAACCCAGGTCCTCTGACTCCAAATCCATTGAGTTCCATTCTAGCAGTCAGCAATAAACTAAATCACATAGATTAAGCACCTACTATGTGCCAGTCACTCTACTGAACGCTAATCACTACTATACAAATGGCTTCTCCACAGTGAACACAAACAGTTTGAATGAATCAAAATCCCTAATGCATCCCTATAGCAAATAACCATGAGCACACTCCAGAAGGAAAAAATAAATTGCTGGATGATTTGTTAATGTAATGTTTGCTGACTACCATCTTATCTTATTAGAGAGAGTTAGAGCTGCCCCTTGGAAGAAAAGCTATGGCAAATTTGGACAGCATACTATAAAGGAGAGATATCACCTTGCCAACAAAGGTCCAAATAGTCAAGGCTTATGGTTTTTCCACTAGCAATGTGTGACTATGAGAGTTGGACTATAAGGAAAACAGCATTGCAGAATCAATGCTTTCAAATTATGGTGCTGCCAAATAGTAGAGAAATGGTGGACTTCAATTCAGGGAGATCTAGGTTCAAATCCTTCTGTGTTACTTAACCAATTGTGTGACCATGCACCAGTCACTTATTGCCTTTGAACTTTAGTTTCCTCATCTGTAAAATGTGTATAATCATCACCATAGTACTTGCCTTAGGCTTACTGTTTGTCCTTCTTTCTTGAAGAGGACCATGACATCAAGGAGGTGATGCTATGACATGCAAGTGAATTGAATTTAAGTGAGGGAGGGCTGTGCAAAGTCATTAGCCTCACTCTCTCTTCTGGAGCCATCTGGGTTCAATGGCCAGATTGGATCATAGGACTGTTGGGAAGCTCAAATAAAACAATGTATTTAAAGTCCTGTGCTAACCTCAAAGATCTATATAAGTATCAGCTCTTATTACTATTTCTTTTTCTCTTTGATTCAGCAAGCATTTATTAAGAAACTTAGAGCTCTAACTAGTGTAAGCCTTTGGTGCCAAAATTTAGAGCTTGCTGTTAGTACTTTTATACTACTTCAACAATTAGAAACAACTGAACTTTGGTGTTTAGGAAGCAGGAATAACTAGTTAAAATAGAAACTTATCAGATTACTATTTTCTCGATCCTTAGTCACACCTCAGGTGAACTCCTTCCCAACCTGCTTCTTCCCCTACCAGGGACAACCTTCACAAGTAGAAGTCTTTCAGTATCCCAGGTTGCCCTACATCAGGGAAATGGAGTGAACCCACCTCTCACAACTGGTCTTTGGGTCCTAAAAATAGGGAAGAAAGGGAGAGAGGAGAAAAGTGTGTGTGTGTGTGTGTGTGTGTGTGTGTGTGTGTATGTGTGTGTGTGTGTGTGTGTGTAAAAGAGTAGAAGATAAAGTTATTGCCATAAAATAATTTTCAGTCTGATTAGGAAGACAAATTATATATGGATTACAACTTGTAAACAGTTCTAAGGTAATTCTAATAGTTAAATAAATTTAAATTAAAGTGTTAGAGATAATATATCTAAGTGATGAAGGATTTCAGAGCAAGAGAAATGTCAGACTGCCAGTGTGCTGTTGCTTCTGAAGAAGACATTTCCTTTAATGGAGTTATGATCATCCAGAAAATGGACAATTTTCTCCAGAGGTGGCTACTTTCTGAGTACATCTTTCCCTTGCCCCAAACATGAAATGTAGACAGATCGATACAGACCATGTGGCTAGGATACTGTTCAGTGTCAGAGGCTTTTGCCAATATTCTTAATGACTGCCTACCTTACAGGCAGCACTGACAGCCACGCTGTATAAGAAGACAGATTGAAGGATCCCTAAAATGTGAAGTGCTTTTACAAATTGGCTCTGGTGATATACCTCTTCTGGGAAAATATTATTCATTATTAAAGTGATACATGCAGCAGATGGTGTGATTTGGAGAAGGGAAGAGCACATTTTTTAGGGAAACCTGATTAAGCTAAACGCCACTGAATGAGACACATCTTTAAACAGGTGCTACTTTCACTAGTCCTGGTAGATTTGCAAAATATCTTATGGAACAGGTTAGCTTTGGATGACGGCTAGTACATCTGAAAGCAATCTTGCAATCCAGAGGTTCTCCTGCAACAAGTATTGGTAAAATACAGTCATCGCTTCCACATCACAACTTTCCCAATCATGTGTTTTGATATATCACAGGTCAGCACAAGAAATTAAATGGGAACTTGGGGGGAGTCTTGAAGAAACCACAGATGACAGATGAAGGCCTGCAAACAACACAGAAAAAATTTAGAAACTTAGAAATGCATAAAAATATATGTATAATATTATATAATATTAACATATTTTATCTTTTAATACCATCATAATTTAGACTTCTTCTCTGGCACAAAGGAAGGGCCAAAAAAATTTCATGTGGATTTTCCAGATGGCAGGAGTGCTGCGCCCTTAACTCCCACTATGGGGAAGGGATAACTGTACCTACTGTGTCTCAGGAACCATACTAGGCATTGAAGATATAGAGACAAAAATTAAATAGTCCCTGCCCTCAAGGATATTACATTCTACTGGATGGAAACAATTTGCACACCAGTGAAGTAAATAAAAATATATAGAAAGTGAATATGAGTTAATTGGGGCAGGGGCTATGACAGTGAGTAGAGAGATCAGACATAGCCTCATGTAGGAAGGGGAACTTGAGGAGACTCTTTGAAGGGAGCTAGTAATTCCAAGAGATACAGTTAAGGAGAGAGTGTTACAACTCGTCCCAATGCAGAGAGGTGGAACACCTGCACCCCCTCAGATGCTGCTCCCCTCTGGTTTGAGGACTAAAGAAGGAAGCACAAAGCCTTCCCTTAGAGAGGGAGGGGGTCTGAACTTTCTAGGTAAGTCTCTATTTTCCGTCAGCATGTCTGTTTGGTTTCCACTCCACAGAAGATCATATCCCCTACCCCCCACCGCCTTTTTCAGCTTCCTTTTGGGTTATCTTCTTTCATTAGATTGGACCCTTTTTGAGGGCAGGAACTGTTTTTCTTTTTTCTTCTTACTTTTTTTTCTTATGCCCCAGCATAACTTAATTAACTTAATTCCCCGGCTCCTAGGGCACTTAATAAATATTTATCGAACTGAAGATGGAATATTGCATATAGGAAGCTATGAGTTTCCCAAGCCCAGTTTGGTTGGAATATGAGGAGGAGTGATATGAAATCAGTCCAGATAGGTTGGAGAGAAATTGTGAAGGTATCAAATGCCAAATGGGGAGTTTGGGATTTTATCCTAGAGACCATAAGAGGTTGTATAATCAGAGTAGGCTTTCAGAAGGGTATGGGAAGTCCTGAGGGGCAAAGGGACCCACCTGCTGTCATTTAACACCCATTTCTTGAAATGTTTGTTATAATGTTACTGTCATTACTACATATACATAGACTTGGTTCTTGCTCTCAGGGGGCTTATTATCTAGTTGGAAAGATAGGGAAATCGTATATACTATGTAGCATGTGAATATGTTAAGTGCCAAGGGAGCGGTACAGACTATGTGGTATGGGAGTTCTGGGAAGAAATCACTCTAGCTGGGAGAAATCATCTCCTAAGGCCTGGGCTAGTCCTTGAAAGATACCGAGGATTTGGATAACTGCATTAGAAGGGGAAGGGCCTTTCTGGGTAGGAGGAATAATCTGTGCCACAGGATCTGCACTCACCTTTACATCTCCTCTTATGTTACAGTTTTTTTTAACTCTGGTTTCCAAAATTTAGGATCACAGTCACATCCAAGTGTCGAGCTGTGTATTTCTTTAACATTTGTATTCTCTTAGGAGGGGTAACAGCGTGGTGATGATGACGATGATGTTGATGAAGGCAAGCATTTATATAGAACTTTAAGATTTACAAAGTGATTTACAAATAAAATCTCATTTGATCCTTGCAACAACCCTGTCTAGTAGGTGCTATTATTATTCTCATTTTTACAGATGAGAGATTAGGTGACCTGCCCAAGATCTCATGCCTAGTAAGTATTGGAGGCAGGATCTGAACACAGGTCTTCCTAACTCTAGGCACAGCACTCTATCCACCTTACCACCTAAATCATAATGGACTTGGAGTCAGGGAACCTAAGTTCAAATCCCAACTCATCTCTTTACTATGTTACTGTATGTGTATGACAGAATATCAAATCAAATATCATATCAAACACTTGTTGATTGTCTGAATGATTGGCCTTGGTCAAGTGACTTAAATTTCTGGGCCTCAGTTTCCTGATTTGTAAAATAAGTGAGCTGAATTGGACCAACCCCTGAGGTCTCTTCCAGCTCTTACATCTATGGCTCTGTGATCTCTTCTAAGAATGAGAACAGGAACTTCTCTTGGAAAAATATTATTACTTATTCTTTGGGGCTGAAGATTCTACAGCAGATGGATCCAAAATACTTTTCCCCCTTATAGCCTATTGTTTTTTCAATGGAGAATCATTTTCAATTTTTAATATATAAAGAAGTGCATGGTTGCCTTCCAACGTGGAAGAAATGCTATGTTCAGAAGGTCAACATTTACTTTTACTGACTGACAAATTATAGCTCCAGCAGGTAGCAAGAGTCTGCTGCATGGAATTTTAGTTCTATATTCATTTCTTTGAGTTTTTAGCAGTATGTTGAGCTTGAACCACCAACAACAGTCATTTTAAAAAAATACACAAGCATGTATTAATGCTGGTGGTTCAAATTCAAAATACAAAATGGTACTTGTCCTCTGGGGGATTGCATTCTACTATAGAAGTTCTTAGAAGTGGTTCCCACCCCACCCCCACAATATTTTTTTGAATTCTTGACTCAAAATCAATTTCACTGAATTCTGCCAGAATTCTTTCTTTGACCATACATACCAGTATCCTCTCAGGCACTGAGGTTGAATTATCAGTTATCTTTGACTCTTCGTGGTATATACATAAAGAAAGTATCAGAGCCAGATCTTAAACCCAGGTCTTCTCATTCCAAATCCATTATTTTTTTTCATTATCAAACACTGAATTTTCCTCCTTAAGTTCAAAGACTATGTTGTTGTCATTTTTGTGTCCATTAGCACAATGTGTGCACTTCAAAAACATTTGTAAACTGAATTGAATCAAATGCCTATGGGGAATCTGTGGCCTTGAGGCCCATCTGACCTTCTGGGTATTCAAGTGGGACCTCACAGAATGAATAGTTTGGATTCAATTAAGGGGCTGCACTTGAGGACCTAGAGGGCCACATGTGGCCTCAAGGCTGTAGATTCTCCATCCCTGGCCTAGCCCAACATCATCCTGAGCACTTGGTTTTTCCCTTTCTCCAAGCTTTGGTATTTTCATTCTGCATTCCACCACTGTCTACCTGATTTTCTAGGCCTATGAAAAAAGAAAATAATCTTTACTGTCCAGTCAAGATTCCTTTTCTTTGGGTTCATGTTGTCCCATACAGACTCAATGAATCATTGTGTTGTTCTTTCCTGAAAGTTTTAATAGAATCTAGCCTTAGGAAATCCTTTTTCTCCATTCTTTGGATTTCCTTTGGGTAGATTCTAGGCTCCATCTCTCTACCTAGTTAGTGAATATAGGTTTTTCTCTTCTAATTAGTCTCATGTAACATCTCCATTAGACAGTAATTGGTTAAGGCTAGTGCTACTCTTAATTTTTGGCTAGAAGTTATTTTGCTCACCTATTTTTCTCTCTGGCTTTCAAGCTCTGACACTTTGGTAGATGAGGATGGTTGGTGCCATCATGATTGGTTTCTCCTGTCATGTGTTCTACATGAGGTTTCCCTATCTGTTCAATGCTCTGTTTTGCTAGATACTGGGTTTCTCATTTTCTAAATCTAAAGTCACCAACTCACTATTTCTTCTTCTTTATTTTCTTCTTAATCCCACTAATTCTTGTTGGAGGAAACTCTAACTCTTTAACTTATTTGTAGAATAAACTGTGAGGGATAATTTATAGTGAAGTTTCCCCATTCTGAAAAATCAAATCTAGAATGGTTTCAATATTCACTAGGCCTAAGTTTAGAGGTCACCTGACCTTCCAGGAATCTGGGGCTTAGAGCAATGGAGATCCTCCCCAGTGCCACCTCAGCACAAGATGTGCCAAATAAGGAAACCTGGCCTTTCATTGGACACCCACATGTTTCCGGGTCCTTTGTCTCATAGATAGATTCCCTCGCTTAGGTTGTGGTCAAGCCTCCTTACCAATAAGAGTGAAGGCCAGTTGGAGGGTTGGGTTTCTGCATTAGAAGATTATATAGCCATGGGCTGGCTTCTACCTGTTGCTCTCTCCCTGCAGATGCTGTGTAAGTGACAGGGGCAGAGTCCTTTCTCATGAGAAAGAATAAAGAACTTTTCTGACTTCAGATTCAGACTCTGAACTCTTTTCATCTCATGCAGAACCCCTTTGAAATACTTGAAGACTAAGACCAATGATTAATAAAAACCTCTTTCCTGTCCATGACCATTGGTTTACTTTTTCAACTCTGGGCAACTCTTTTTAGGTGCTTCCCAATGACACACATAATTGACTGCAAGCAAGGAGAACTTGTCCTCTCTAAGTCACCTTATCAAGTACTTATAATGCAAAGGTTTTAAGCTACAGGGAAACTTACCAACAATTAAAATTCACACCAGGCTAGAGTTTGAGCATGGCATTGTCAACTGACAAACAATAATTATATGTCTATTATGTTCCTAAAACTATACCATGCACAGGTTATTAAAGAAAATTGTCAATGACTTCACATGATGACATGTACATATATGAGTATATGTAGAACATATAAAAAATGAATACAAGGTATTCTGGGTATAGAGAGAATTAGAAATTGCAGAGATCAGGGAACTTTGATATAAATCTGTCCTTGTAGAAATCTATTGGGACAAAGTAAATGAACTAGATTCGTTGACATACAATATACTCTAAAGCAGCAGTTCTCAACCTGTG
>CM053589.1:38233400-38250449 GCA_028646515.1 Pseudochirops corinnae
TAAATGAACTAGATTCGTTGACATACAATATACTCTAAAGCAGCAGTTCTCAACCTGTGGGTTATGTTCAATTTGTAGTAATGAAAATACATCCTGCATATCAGATAGATTCATAATAGTAGCAAAATTACAGTTACGAAGTAGCAACAAAAATAATTTTATGTTTGGGGGTCACCACAACATGAGGAACTGTATTAAAGGGTCGTGGCATTAGGAAGGTTGAGAACCACTGCTCTAAAACTTCTTTTACCTAAAAAAAAAACTCCAACCTTTTAATATTTTGCTACAGCAACATTTTACATATTATTTGGCATAGAGTTCTCAAGATTTTGACATATATTTTTAAATTCTTGAAATCACACTTTCATCACATTGGATAATAAGCATACTTTTTAAAAAAAAAAGTCTATTTTTCCAAGTCTAACCTTGGTTATAGCCCATATATTTTCACTGGGATTTAAATCCAGGGAATTCCTCAGGCCATTGAAGTATATTTATCTTCATCTCTTCGATATATTTCCAAAATTTTCACAATTGAGAGCACAGTACAAGGGCATATTGCATTATTCCCTCTCTATTTGGGAATTTCTGGAACAATTCTGTTTCTCAGAATATTGATACATTTATCGGAGTTTTGACAGTATGAGACTTCTAGGTCTACCAGAAGTAAAGAAATCTCTAAAACTTGTTTTTGGGTAAATATATACAGATTATTATATTATATTATATTATATTATTATTATATAATAATATAATTATTATATATTATATATAATATATATAAATATTATATAATAATAATATGATAATATAATTATATTATTATTATAATAAAAATTATACAGATGAAGAAATATGACCAAATCTTAGAGGCTCTCCTGGACTTATTCCAATAAAAGTTTTGGTAAAGTCTTCAGTAAAAAAGTGAGCTTCATCAGTAAAAATGACCTTTTTCCCAATCTTTAGTAATCCAGTCTTTGTATTAGCTCACCTATGACAAAGGTTTTTTTTTTTTCTTCATAACCATGATAGCAGTTGGTTTTTCTCCCCCTGTTCTTCTTAGTGTTATTCCAACTTCAAGAAAACAATACTGTACAGTAGATAGATCACTAACAAACTGTCTGGCTGCCAGGTCTTCTGAAGGTCTTAGCTTGTTTTCTCATGATTAATTGGGCTGTTTTGAAACAGTTGCTTTTCAGTTATGGGTAGAGGTGTCCTAGTAAATGTTTAACAACTAATCAGAAATGTGTGATATATTTTTATGTTTAATCTGCATTATTAAAATTTTCTCCATCATTTTCTTAAGTCTGATTATTTAACAAAATAAAAAATAAAGCCCTAATTTGAGGCATTTGCCAGTTTCTGAGATATAAATGCTCACACTGAAAATTTAACAATCAGCTATCATGATATCACTAGTGAGGTCTAGCACACTCCTGGTTCTGGGCCTTGTTTTTCATTTTTGACAGTACTTTTCCTTTGTTCTTTGTTGCAACTGTCTGTTTCATTGTTAATTTACGTGTTCCTTGAAATGCTGGACACACCACACACCACACCAAGAGCCTCTGTACTATCTGTAATAGTTATTTAAGGGTACTTTATAAGAGCTAAAACTTTTGTACATTTCCTCCACATAATATCCGTTCTTAAAAAGCCACAGAATTAAAAACACCCCAGTGGAGAATAATGGAACACTTGTGTTTGATAGTACTAAATCTAACACTCAATTGATAGAAAACTTATTAAAGGTGTGGAAACCAGCTCAATCCAATTTCATGTGGTCAAGGTGAGATGTTCTCAGCCTAGTATCAATAGAAGCACATACATGTGACCATTGCTGTTACAAAATGAAATGAAATCAAAATTATTGTTTGTCCTAAGTAATTTGCGTACCACTTTAATACAGAATGGAGACCATAAAGAGACTTGCTAAAGTTTCTGTAATTCTGTAATTCTTCTGTGGACTATAAACATTATTTTAATGGTTAGACTTGAAGAGGAACTCACTAGCAAAGTCTCCCTTTTTAAATGTCATCCCAAGGCATCTGGGTGGTATAGTGGATTGAGTTCAAATTTGACCTCAGAAACTCAGTACCTGTGTCAAGTTATTTAACCTCTATTTGCCTCAGTTTCCCTAGCTGTAAAATGGGGATAATGACAGCATCTACCTTGAAGGAGTGTTATAAGGATCTCATATAAATCTGATTTATTTATATTAATATATATTCAAATATATATATATATTTACATATATATATAAATCTCATATATTTATTAAGGATCTCATGTAAATGAGATAATATTTTTAAAGTGTTTAGCATAGGGCCTGGCACATAGTACATTCTATACAGATGCTCCCCTTTTCCTTCCTTACCTTCAAATTCCAAGGACTAGGTTGACTCTTCCTTTCCTCAAGAATTTACTTATCCAGAGATATCTCAGTAGTTAAATCAGACCAATTCAGAGAAGAGAAAAGGAAAAAAACAGACCCAACATAGGTTTTGTACCAGAATGAGGTAGGCCTCTTGCCTATTCATGCTCAGGTAGTGGAGCCCTAGCCTAGTGGTCAGATAAAAGTCATCATAAATGTATATAGAGACCTCACCACTATACTTAGATTGGGGATCCAAGTAAAAAAAAATTTTTTTTCAGGTCTAAAACAAAAAATTACTTGAGCCCTCAGGCCTAATTGGTGTTCACTGCTAAGGCCCTTGACTCTTGGTGTCAGTAAGTGCTATTTTTCCTGAAGACTTGCATCAATATAGGAACTCATTAAATACCTCCAAATAGTGGCATGTCAAAGAGCATTTTAAAATGTATGCTACTACTTCCTGATTCTTCTGCAGTATATCTTAGCTGCTACTACTGCTAAAAATAGCAGTCCTGAGTGGTTGCTTCCAGGAATGTCAATCTGGCGTCAAACAATGATGACTACATCCTGTAGGAGTAAAACCATTTCTGGGAACTGTCAGGTTTTAAAGGCTGTCCTTATAAAGGGCCCAGCACAATATGGCCATCCTTTTAGTCCCCAAAATACCTGAAGATAATGACATCAAGGTAATTCCCTATAGAATTCAACATGAAAATTAATCATTCAATCATGAAAATAAACATTGGTGCACAGGTCCTCAGCCTTAAAGAAGTTGAGGCAGACTAAAAATTAACCAGGCAAAGTTATTAATGAAAGTCACCTGATGGGATTTTTTAAAAAAGATAATATCAGGGGCAGCTAGGTGGCAAAATGACTAGAGCATCAGCCCTGGAGTCAGAAGGACCTGAATTCAAATCTGGCCTCAGATCCTTAACACTTACTAGCAGTGTGACCTTGGGCAAGTCACTTAACCCCAATTGCCCTGCTTTCCCCCTCCAAAAAGCAAAAAAGAAAAGAAAAGAAAAGAAAAGAAAAGAAAAGATAATATCTTTGACTTCTCTATTTCTCTTTGTATTGGATTTTTGGGGAACTGTTTTCAGGAAAATCTAGATACCTACCACAGACAAATGTGTATAATATGTTCTCTCAGAACAATAACAGATCAACAGAAGTAAGAAAGAATGGAGGTGACATTGATCCATATGGATTAGACTAATAGAAATGTTGAGGAATGGAATTTTGACTTTATGAATGATTTGTTTTATAAATAGGGAAGTGGGGAAATATCAACTCTATAGAGGAGACTCTACACTATAGAGAAAGAGATTAGGTCTATATCGCTTTATATTGAAAGACCAAAGAGTCCTAGAAGTCAACTTAAGGATATTTTGACTCATTTAATAAGTGATGCTATGCTATAACAAGCTCTGATATTTTATAAAGGGCCTTTTTTTTGGTCCAGACTTGGTATTTAATTAATCGTAGGAAATCACTCCACAAATAAAGTTCATCAACTGGTCTTTAATTTATAGTCTTAGAAAGTTTTCTAAGGCTCTGAGAGGTTGTCACTTGCCAGTTGTTACATAGTATCAGAGTCAGGACTTGAATATACTTCTTGACTCTAGGTTAGACTACTATCCATTACACCAGTGAGACATAATAATGCAATAATAGATGTTGCTTAATTTTCAAGACAACTGACATTAGCTTCCCATAAAACTTGATCAGTTAAATTGAATTATCAAAGCCTGCTAAGATGATTCTGTAACATCTCTTCAGAGCACCTAAGATTTATAAGAATATAAATATAAAATTATCAAAATCTGGGTTTTCCACTAACAATTATTAAAAAAAAAACAAACAAACAAAGCCAGATTATTTGCAACCATAGTATTAGAGAATTTTAGAGACATAAAGTATCTTACAGATGGTTATCTAGCTCAAGGCTTGTTAATTTTTTATGTGTCATGAACTGCTTGGGCAATCTGGTGAAACCTACAAACCCCTTCTCAGAATGATGTTTTTAAATGCGTAAGAACTATATATTATGTATAACTAGGACCAAGTTATAGAGGAGATTTTGGTTTCATTTAAGCAAAAATCTCCCAGCTGGAGAGATATTGTGTAGTAGAGAAAGACCTTCTGACTTGAAGTCAGAAGACCTGGATTTGAGACCTGACTTCACCATTTACTAGTTGCATAATCATGGGCAAGTGACTATCCAAGCCTCAATTTCCTTCTCTAAAATTAGGGAAAATAATATTTGTTCTACTTCCTTATGGGGTTATTCCTAGGAAACTGCTTGGGAAACTTTTAAAGTCCATAGAAATGTGAGGTATCAAAATTAATGATTGTTATATTAAATGGATTGATCCATGACATTAAATTCCCCATGATTGAAGATGTTCAAAAAGAAGCTACTTTCCAATTCTCTAGATTAGAATATTATAAAAGGGATTTGTGTAGAGGTAGGAGTTAGACTAGATAATCCTTAAGATCTCACAATGGTTCTATTTTTCTCACATTATCTTAAAGCTGATTTATCCTGTGGCTACTATACTGGAAACTATAACAGAGGAAGGAAGGAAGGGACAGAGAGAGGGAGAGAGGAAGGAAGGAAGGAAGGAAGGAAGGAAGGAAGGAAGGAAGGAAGGAAGGAAGGAAGGAAGGAAGGAAGGAAGGAAGGAAGGAAGGATAATGGAAGGAAGGACAATGGAAGGAAAGGGGGACAAAGAGAGAAAGGAAAGAAGGAAGGAAGGATAATAGAAGGAAGAGAAGGAAGGATGAAGGAGGGAAGGAAGGAGGGAAGGAAGAAGGGAAAGAAGGAATGAATTAGGAAGGATGAACCCTTGTGTCATATAAAAATTGTCAAGCAAAACAGATTCCCACATTGATCACATCCAAAAATGCATTTCTTAATTTGTCATATAGTTGAACTTTTTTCGACATGATTTGTGGCCCATGCTTCCAGTGTTATTACTGTTTCATCTAATCATGCTAAGTGTATTCATGTGAAATGTGTACCTAAACCTTATCTGACAAGAAGTAACCATTACACCAACTCTACTTTCCAGATGAGAAAACTGAAATTCAGATAAGCCAAATGACATTTCCTGGGTCACACAGCAAGTGAGGCAAAGTTAATATTCTCCCATTCCTTTACTTAGCTCACTGAGTCACCATGGGCATAACAGATGATGAAACAATACTGAGTCCTTCGAGCTCCCACCTACCTTTCTACTCTTGTCATATTGCATGCCTTCATATGTTTTCTATTCCAGTCAGATTGTCTTTCTAACTGTTTCCTATACATGGGATTCCACCTCTCATTCCTGACTTTACACATGCAGTCCCCACCTCCACAATGCCCTTCTGCTTGATAGAATCTCTTTCTTCATTCAAGGCACAGCTCAGACCCTACTTCCTCCATGATGCCCTTCCTGATTCTTCTCAGTGATTAATGCTCTTTCTCACTTCAAATTACTTTACATGGCTACTTTTGTCTTTGTATCCCCAGTGGCCAACACATGGTAGACACTTAATAAATGTTCATTGAATTGAGTGGAATTAAGGACCCTATAAAATATATGTGTGTGTACATACATGTACACATACATATATATATATGTATTAGTAATGATGGACTCATGGAAAAAGGTCCTTGAGTTGTTTGTTTCATTCATTTTCTCAGAATAAGTAGTATTAGCTAATTTATCCCGGTCAAATCCCAGTTTGAGTAATAATAGCATTTAAAATTCCCCAGGTATTTTCAGCTGAATAAGAGTAGCTTCCTTTCTGTTTCTCTATTAACACTTCAGCAACAGCTGCTGGCTGTTTTACTTCCACTGATTGAAAATTGGAAATTTGTATAATAGATTCCATTTGTAAATTCTTTGTGTAAAGCATTCCATGGCTGAAGGTGCCTGCCTTGGTAAAAAAGCTTGAACAGACAGAACTGCTTTCTTCATTGGATGACAGAATGTTGCTTCCAAATTTTTTGGTTTGGGGTTTTCACCCAATTTGTGTTTGGCATTATATTTCTATGAATGACCTGGACTCTGGCCAAACAGGGAGGAGTTGGAAAGACCAAGAGCAGCACTGGGCTGGAAAGAACAAGTTACACCAGTTCTCTCTGTGGAAGGGAGCAAAGGCAGCAAATGCCCAGGATACTTGAGAAGGAACTTTAAGCTCTGCCTGGATAGTTCTGATTGAGGTCCTGTTCCTCCTGTCCTTCTTCATGGTCTCAGAATGAGTAGCTCCTCATGAAATAGGGTAAACTTGAAATGTCTCATCTTTACCTTCACACAAGGGATTTAACCATTAGGAACACAAATCATAACCAACCCTGAAACCTAAGCCAGAATGAACAGCACTAATTCACAAACCTACAGACCAAACCCAAATACTGTTTTACTGAATTGAAGTTGTTAAACAGGATTAGATAAATTTTAAAACCCTTTAAAGTTGGAGAGGATTCTGGAAAGATGGCAGAGTAGGTCAGAAAATTCCAAGCTCTCAAGATTTTTCCCCACAAAAGATAAAATAGCACCTTAAGGTGAACAAAGTGCAGATAAAAACAAATGAGAATAGGGACATAACCTGGGTCTTTCTGGGACAATTTAAGATCAGGAGAAAAATCCCAGAATGAGATTTGGTTCCTGTGAACCTACACGCTAGGGTTCACTTTAACAAGCCACAAGCCCTGAGGTTAGTTGGTTTGAGAGATTGCCTCAGCCCCAGCCACAGGAACTTTTACCCTGGGATTGTGAGGGAAGTTGGGCATCTGAGCATGAGGAAAATGAGGGAACCTCTCCTGACAAGAAACACCAGAACCAGCTGTGCTGTGCAGAGAGGTGAGGATGAGAAGGAACCAACACACACCTGGTGAGTGGGGAAGCAGTGGGGTAGAAAGCCCCTGGCTGCAGGCACTTATAAGAGGTTGGAAATTTGGCTTTGGTTACAGGTTAGAGGGGAGAACAGAAGATCTGGGGCAAGAAGCACCATCTCCCATACCCCAGGGCTAGAGGTGATTACAAAAATTAAGCTATTACCACAAAAAAATGCACAGGCAAAGGAGAAAGAATCCAACATAGAAAGCTATTATGGGAATAGAGAAGGTCTTCAGAGGAGGGTATTGAAGTAAAGAAACTCCTAAAGAATAATATCAAATGGTCACCTGCCAAAAAATAATGCATAGAAGATCTTAAAAAAGACTTTAAAAATCAAATAGAGATGGAGGAAGAACTAAAATAAATAAGAATAATCCAAGAAAAACAAGGTTATGAAAGGAAAGTCAACCAAATAGAAAAGGAGATCCAGAATCTTAAGGAATAAAATGATACCCTGAAAATTAGAATTGGATAAGGTAAAGGCAGTAAAATTATAAGAGATCAAGAAGTAATTAAATAAAATAGGAACAATGAAAAATAGAAGACAAAGTGAAACATAAGAAAAACAACAGATTTGGAGAATAGATGAAGAAGAGAAAACATAAAAATAATCAAACTAACTGAAAGTTATGATCAAAAAATGAATCGATACACAATACAAGAAATAATTGAAGAAAATTGTCCCAAAACATTAGAATGGAAGAATGGCAAGGAGGGGAGAGTAGCAATACAAAAAAATTCATAGACCACCACTATGAGGAAAACTCATAGAAATATCATAGTCAAATTCCAAAAACTCCAGTTTGAGGATAAAATATTAAAAATATCAAGATTAAAACAATCTATATATGATGGTACCACAATTAGAATCATACAAGACCTAGCAGCAGAGATGTTAAAGGACTGCAGGCCTTGGAATACTATACATCAAAGAGAGAAAGAACTGGAGCTCTGGTCGAAAATATCATATCCTGCAAGGTAAGGTATTATCCTGAATGAAAAAAAAATGGACATTTGATCAACTGTCAGACTTCCAAGACTTTGCAAAAAAAAAAAGAAACAAAGAAACAAAGAAAGGAAAACCCAAACTTAATAGAAGATTTGACATACAAGAGCCAAGAGAAATATAAGGTACATACCAAAGACTGATTATAAGGAATTCATAAGGACAGACTTTACTTTTTATATGTGTAAAACATATGCCTAAAATTCTTATTAATAATTGGGTAACTCATGAGAAAGATTGGGGGTAAACCTAAGCATGATATGAATTTAAAAAGTAAAACCATTTAGGAACAACTAAAAAAGTAATTATTTTATACAAATGAGGTCCAATAAGTAGAATCAATAGGCAGGAATTAGATTATGAGAGGAAGAGTGGTAGTTCTGGTAACGTACTTTCACTGGGAATGGGTTTGAGAGGGAAGAATACATGCTATTTAGAAGAGTATAAAAGACTTCTAAATTTGGAAGAAATGAAACAGTAGGGGCATAGGCAGGGAGAAAAGGACAAAAGAGGGATCTTTAGAGCAGAGGGTGAGGGAATAGGTAAAAGGAGAGTATAGAAGGGTCTTCAGATTTGTGGGAATGGGAGGATGGTGAGAGATCCTTGGAGGAAGGTGGGCAAGTAATAGGAGGACAAGGTAGCAGATAGAAGTAAAGCAGAGGAGACAGGAGGGATAGGAAACAAGGGACATGCAGAAACATAAAAATAAAGATCAGGAGTAGAATTTGTTTGGGAAAGTATATATCTATATATGTGTGTATGTATAAGTGTATGTATATTTCCTATAGAGAATATAGGTATAGAGAAACATATCCAAACTTAATTGTAGCCTTTGGAGGGGGGAGGGGGAAAAAACAAAGTAAATAAGTGCACAGCAGAGAAGAAAAGATGGACAGTTCTCAACACATATATTATTTACCATACAGGCTTTCTTTTTTTTTTTCTTCAACTTTATTTTATTAAATTTGTTTATCTACTTTTAGTTTACAACATTCAGTTCCACAATCCCGAGTTCCCAATTTTCTTCTCCTCCACCCTCCCCCCTTCCCCTTCCCCTCTCTCCGCGGCATGCAATCCGATATAGGCTCTACAAATACCTTTGCATTAAGCATTAGTCAGGTTGTAAAGAAGAATTATAACCAATGAAGTGAACGATGAGAAAGAAGGAATGAAACAACATAAACACAAAAGAGAGAACAAGTAGTTTGCTTCAATCTGCATTTGAACTCCATAGTTCTTTTCTCTGGATGTGGATGGCCCTTTCTGTCATGAGTCTTTTGGAGTTGTCCTATAACCTTGCATTGCTGAGAGGAGCCTAATCTATCAAAGTTAGTCATCACACATATGAAATGTCTGTAATTGTGTACAAAGTTCCCCTGGTTCTGCTCCCTCGCTCAGCATCAGTTTATATAAGTCTCTCCAGGTTATTACGAAGTCCTTCTGCTTCTCATTTCTTATACCACAATAGCATTCCATTACATTTATATACCACAACTTGTTTAGCCATTCCCCAATTGATAGGCATCCCCTTGATTTCCAGTTCTTTGCCACCACAAAAAGAGCTGCTATAAATATTTTTGTGCAAACAGCTCTTCCTCCCACTTGTATGATTTTTTTTTAGGATACAACCCTAGAAGTGTTATTGCTGGGTCAAATCATATGCCCTTTGGGCATAGTTCCAAATTGCTCTCCAGAATAGTTGGATCAGTTCACAATTCCACCAAAAATGCATGTGTTCTAATTTTTCCACATCCTCTCCAGCATTTATCATTTTCCTGTTTTGTCATCTTAGCGAACTAACCAATGAGGTGTGGCACTTATAGGCTTTCTTGAAATGAAAATTATTGTTACATATTTTGAATCCTCTCTTATGCTCTACTATGCATACAACATACTTTTTTTCCTTTGTTACTTTGTATTTAAGTTTATTATACATTTTTGTTTCTTTTTTCTATCTGTATTTGTGTTAAAAAAAAAAAACTTTAAAGTCTTATATATAATTTAGGTATTCTACAGCATAGTTATGTAACTTCTGGCCAATGTCTTCCCTGCCTCCCACACCAAGCCTCTGGATTCACATAGACCAGGTTTATTCCTGGGGCAGTGGGAGGGGGGGCTGGGTAGATCTGAACCTCAGAAAGGACAGCTTCTTTCTTTGCCTCATCCCTACCTCTGATGAACTTGCTAAAATAAATTTAGGTATAGATCATGTCTTTGTTTTTTGAAAGGTGGGTAACAGGGTCTCCATTCCTACATGGGTACTCAATGTACAATATGGGTATCATGTATGGGGCAGACTTTATTTCCTCCATGTCACACACACACACACACACACACACACACACACACACACACTGTGAAAGACTCAAAGGAAACTACAAACAAATCAGACAACCCAAAACCCATTAGATTTATTAGACTTCCCCCAGAAGATAAATATATTGGTGGCAGTAGGGAGGGGGTTGCTCAACAATTTCCCTTTCACATTAGACCACTAAGAAACTCATAGCAACAGAGGGATTGGCAAGGTATATAGTTCTTTCTTCCCTTCCTTTGCCCTCCTCCCAATCCCACACCATGGCATGACCAGTACTTAAGCAGATGAGAGATCCTTTATTGGTAGATCTTTTAAGAGCATTATTGAAGCACCCTTTTCCCTCTAAGAGGCTGGTGCCTGACTCCTGACCTCAAGAACTCTTCATCTCTTGAGAACTTTAAGACTTGCTTGGCCATTCTCAGGAACTCCAGTCTCTGACCTGTGCTTAGAAAAGAAAAAAGAAAGACAGAATCCTTGAACTCACCTTCAAACCACCTGAGGAAGTGAAGACATTGTACCATGTACTTTTCCTGCCTATTGCCATTTTCTGTGCTTTGTGTGGAAGGGGAAAGAGAAATCCTACTCTAACCCCTATTTCTCTGGACTTGCTGGACTTCAACCTAAAAGTCCAAGTGAGAGAAAGTTCATGAAAAGGAAATGGGGATAAACTGTTCATATCTTACTTTGATCTAACAAAATAAAAAAGTGGCTCTTCCAACAAGAGTCCATGATTTTTCAAGCAATAATTATTTTAGAGGCAGTCAGTCACCAAAAACTAATTAGGTTAGTCCTGTGTTCTCTCAAAAAGTTCCCACTTCCACAGGAGAGACAATCCCGATAAAGACCCACACCCTGTAATCTTGCCAGTTTGATTGACTCAACAAATTGATCATGTGAAAAAAAGCAATCTGGGCAATGAGTATGATGTTGTTCCCAATATACCACAAAGGACCATCTCTACTCTCTCAGCCTCAATATGTGAAATAAATTGGGCAAAGAAAGGTAAGCTCCCAGGTAAGGAGTTATTTGGTTTGGGGTAAGAGGGAAAGGAGAAAAGGCAGAAAATCAAGGTTAAGTTGCAACACATTAAACCTAGGCTTAGAAGAGTCTAATTTAAACATTATTAGTCCAAAAAGATGAGAGCAAAAGGAACTCTTAAACTTTTTGTGTGTCATGGACCTCTTTGGGAATTTGATAAGGTCTATGGACCCCTTCTCATGATAATGTAATTACATGGATGAAATACATAAGATTACAAGGGAAACCAATTATTGAATTGAAATATAGTTAACAAAATATTAAAATAAGAAATTCATGGACCCTTTGAAATCTGTCCACAGATGCCCAAGGAGTCCATAGATCCCAGGCTAAGAAACTTAAGAAACTCTGGTTTAAAGGCTCATTTTCCCTCTCACATCTCTTTCTTGCTTACTTTTATTTCTTTTTTCTCCTTCTTAATAAGACCACTACCACCAACACCATCATCCTAGCAATTCATATTTATAAAGCACTTTCTGGATTTCATATCTGTTTTCTCACAACTGTGAGGTAAGTATTGTAAGTAATTACTGTCCCTATTTTATAGATAAGGCAACTGAAGTTCAGAGCAGTTAAGTGATTTGCCCAAAGTCATACCACTATATTAATAAATAGAATACAAAAGAATGATATCTGTTTTCTGGATACAAGTTCAATGCATTGTCTATTGTTCTCTTTATTTCACAACTTGACATTCAAATTTTATGTGAACTGGAAAAAATTTGGACACTAAATCTCTCCATCTGGGGATAGCAATAGCTATCCCTACCAATTTCCTGTAGATTCTGTGATAATACTATCTACAAAAAAAGGCATGATAGTGTTTTTCCTTGTCAGTAACACCAGGATAGTCATTTTTAGTACTGTGTGAAGGTTCCATAACCCCGATTTGCCTCCATAAAGTTTTCCTCTGATGCCTGGATATAGGGTTTAAAAAGTCATGCTAGTGGAGCTCAAGTTTTACCAAGTTCTATAACATCAGAAAGTCTCTGAATATGGGTCTCAACCTTAGACTTGGACTGCTTTTTGAGGACCAGACTACTTTACAACACAGAGACTTCTCACCAGTAGGTCAGCTAACATGTGATTAATTCTTTGACTGTGGCAACTCATGAAACAAAGAAGAATGAAAGGTAGCTGTCAGTCCTACTTCTGCATCTGTAGTGATGGTGCCAAAATACAGGAAAAGGAGAAGATTCCAAGAATAATAATTTTAGACCATTATTCTAAAGACATGAAATTAACTATTAGCATGCTCAAGGTGAGAAACTTGTCCAATGACCAATGAGTTGATATACTACTGGATCTTAATCAAACTAATATAGACATTATTGCTATAAATAGAGCCAGAAGACTAAAGGAAGTGCCTGATAAATAGAAGGATGATGCAACAGTCCTTCCTGAAGAGACAAATATTGGAGTTGGCAGAATTAGTTTTATTATACTTCCAAAGGCAACAAGAAACATAATTTCATGAGATGTTTGGTCATCCTGCATTGTGACGTTCATAATCATCAGTCAGTCAGACAACAAGCATTTATTAAATGTTTACACATGTGCAAGGTAGAGGTATTCCTGATTCTAGGGCCACCTACTGAGCCACCAACTGCCTTTTTAACTTCAAAAATGTGACAGAGGGGCAGCTAGGTGGTACAGTGAATAGAGCACCAGCCCTGGAATCAGGAGGACCTGAGTTCAAATCTGGCCTCATATACTTGACACACTTACTAGTTGTGTGACCTTGGGCAAGTCACTTAACCCCAATTGCCTTGCCTTGCCTTACTCCCTCAAAAAAAATGTAGCAGATCCCCACACGATAGGCTGTGTTTTCTTTTTTAATTCATGATGCATATTTTGTTAGTGCTATGTAAGAGAGCAAAATGACGATATAGAATCAACAAATCCTTGCAAATTCCATGACCCTCAGGTTCTGTGGTCCACAGATTGGAAGCCACTGGACTATAGGATGGAGTTTAATGTCTTTAATCTGGTATTCAAAGTTCTCCATAATTTGAAGTCAAACTGTTTTGCTAGCCCCATTTTTTACTACACTCGTATGAGTCCTTTTCTGCATTCAAAGCCATCGAATCTCAGAGTGGGAAGGTACCTCAGAGATAATTAGTCCAAACCATCCCTGAACAAAATTTGTTTTTACAACCTTCTCTTATTATTGTTCAGTCATATCTGACTTTTTGTGACCTCATTTGGAGTTTTCTTGGCAAAGATACTGGAGTGGTTTGTCCTTTCCTTTTCCAGCTTATTTTAAAGATGAGGAAACTGAGGCAAACAGGATTGAGTGACTTGCCCAGGGTCATACAACTAGTAAGTCCCTGAGGCCAGATTTGACCTCAGGAAGATGAGACTTTCTGACTCTATGCCTGGTGTTTTATCCTCTGTACCATATGTTAATTAAGCTTTTATCTGAAGATTTCCAGTGAGGGAGAACTCTCTACTCACTGAAGCAACCCATTTCACTCTTGATTAACTTTAATTATTGTGAAGTTTTTCCTTACATCAAACTGAAAATTGCTTCTTTTCAATTTCTATCCATTGCTCCTAGTTTTGCCATTTGTGGCTAAGCAGAATGAAATCTGTTCCATTTTCCATGTGAAAACTCCTCAAATTTTTATATTATGTCCCCAACCCTGAATCTTTCCATCTCTTGGCTAAACATTCCTAGTTCTTTCAATTCATTATCGTATGGCATAAACTTGAGGCCCTTCATTATCCTAGTCTCTTTCTTCTAGATGCCCTTGAGCTTATTAAGGTCCTTCCTAAATTGTAGCAGCCAGGACTAAACACCGTACTCCATATGTTGTCTTAGTAGGGCAGAGCATAGCCAGATTATCAGCACCCTAGCCTTGGATACCACGCTGTTGTTGTTTGTTGTTTAATTCAAGATTTTATTAGCTTTCTTGGTAATCATACTACAGTGCTGATGTTGCTCATCCTTCATTCTTGAAGACATCACAGAGTGATGTCTTAACTTCTGTGTGTGAATTTAAGTAAGGCAGAGTTGTATATTGCCCTCGAAGTCCCTACAAAAGTCCGAGTTATTGTTTTTCCTCCCATATAAACTGCTGTCTGGCCACGCCTCCCTCATTTTATACTTGTGAAACTGATTTTTGGATTCTAAGGGAAAAATTTAAATTTATCCCTATTAAATTACATCTTACTCTATTTGGTCTTATGTTCTAGATCAGTGGTTCTCAACCTTCCTAATGCTGTGACCCTTTAATACAGTTCCTCATGTTGTGGTGACCCCCAACCATAAAATTATTTTTGTTGATATTTTATAACTGTAATTTTGCTATTGTTATGAATCATAATGTAAATATCTGATATGCAGGATGTATTTTCATTGTTACAAATTGAACATAACCCACAGGTTGAGAACTACTGTTCTAGATTGTCATGACCTTTCTGAATCCTGACTCAATCATACTCCTTCTTATGAAGTACACAAGAAACCCAGAAGAATTTTTAGATTTGTATGAGGATCTGTTATAAAATGTCACATATTAACTGATAACATTTTTGATTCCTTTTTAGGATAAAAAAAAAAGACCAGACTACAGATACTAAAATCAAGAAGACTATAAGATCTGCTTAAAACATACTGCACAGAATGAACATGTATATATTGATAATATTTTGGTGTAATAGCACACAAATGCTTTCTGTTAATACAGATTGACAAATCTTATAACTTCCTAGACTGAAAACTCAATTTCAGTCTCAAAAGTAGTACAAGATTTTATAGTAATGAATGTTGTTGTATATCAAATCTTTGGCCTTACCTGAATAATTTAGGAGAATGTATTTAACAAGATTGTCATTTGCCCTAATTAATTTTTTTTGGTTGAGAATTTGATAAGCATGCCATCTGTGCCTTTATCTAAATCACTGATGTTAAATACTACATGGTCAAGCTCATATCCCTGGGCTGTCCCATTGGAGACCAACTTCCAAACTAACATAGAATTATTAATGACTATTTTGAGTCAAGCCATTCAAGTGAATTCCAGATCATCCAACTGTATTATCACCCAATACACATCTTTTCATCTTTTCCATAAAAATAAAAAGAGACTTTGTATTCCCTTGATCTAACAGTCTAGTAACTCTCTTTCAAAAAAAAAAAAGGAAAAGAAAAGAAGGGTAGATCGAAGTTCTACTTGTTCTTGAAAAAGTCATACTGGCTATTTATGATCACCACCTTCTTTTTGTAGATATTCATTAGTTATCAACCTGTGATTTTGTTGGTACAAGGAACTACTGGTTGAGGAAACTATCAATGCAGATCACTTTCTTTACAAATTATAGTCTTAGAGAGTTGCTTAGAACACAGAGATGTTAAGTGACTTGCTTAGGGTCTTACAGCCAATAGGTTAGAAGTGGGGCTACAACCCATGTCTTCCTGGTTTTGAGGTCAGATCTCTGTGCACTATATTATTTTATTACTTCTCATTTTAACAATATGTTCTAGAATTTTACTGGAAATGGAAGTCAAGTTCATTGACTGATAGTTTGGAGGCTCCATTCTCTTTGTCTGAGGTGAGGAGCAAAGTAGAAAGTATGTCCTTTTCCAAATCTGTGCCATTCCAATTATCCATCACCTTTCAAAGATCACTGAAAGTGGATCAGTGATCACATCTTCAGTACCTTAGGATGCATACTGTCTGAGCTAATTGTCTTGAACTTATCAAGGTTGGCTAGGTGAAAGTTTCCTATTTATCTTGGATATCAACTTCCTGTTAGTCATTTTTATTCAGTCCCTTTGTCAATTGTCAGTTATATCTTCTCTACCCTGAGCATCTTTCTTTTCCCTTTAATCCTTTCCACCAATACAGCTTTTAAAAACTTTCTCTTTGTTATCAAAAGCTGTCCTTGTCAGCCTCAGTTTATTCCGAAAACTTCTGTAGTTATCCTTAGTTACCTCTTCTTGCTTCCATCTTCTGTGTTTCCTTTTAGAATCTAATTTGATTGCTGAATTTCCTGTATATCCACATCAGGTTTTCTTTCCTGAACTTTCCTCATTGGAATTGCTTTCCCCTTTCCTCACTGGAGTTTTGTGTTTTCATGATTTCATTCTCAAGAGTTTTCCATTCTTTCTGAAATTACTTTCCCTGTAGTATTTTGGTTTGTGAGATACTGCCTATCCTTACCTGAATCCTTTCAAATCTGTTCCTCTCTAAAATATGGCATGTCAGACCATTCCCAAATTTTCCTTCCTCCATTTTAAATTCTAAGATCATATGATCACTTTCTCCCAAGGCTCCCATAATTCTCTGCCCAGCAATCAGTTCTTTCTTGGCGAAATTAAGATTTAGAATTATATCACACCTTGTTGATTCCTCTACTTTTCAAATGTTGAAATTTTCATTAAGGACTGTCAAGATTTATACATATACGTATATATATATAT
>CM053589.1:38250949-38297954 GCA_028646515.1 Pseudochirops corinnae
TGCCTCTGTGTCAGGCATGATCTATTTTTTTAATTCCTCATCTAATTCTACATTCTGTCCACACACTCTGGAGAGTATTGTACTTGATAACAGTATCACTTTTTTTCTTCTTCTATAGATCTTTATCCATGATGGATGTGGAAGTAATATGGTACAATAGAAAGAGTATTGAATTTGGATTTATATGACCTGGGTATGAACCACAACTTCACCTTTTATTATTTGTATCACCTTGGACAAGTAACCTAAGCTAGGCCTCAGTTTCTTCAACTGTAAAATGAGTGTTAAGCTAAACAACTTCTTAGGTACCTTCCACTTCTAATCTTGTGATCTGTTCTTTTGCCTTTGGTTCTTCTATTTCCTCAATTATATCTTCTTAATTGACACTGTAATTTGAAGCTCCCCAATCTCCCCTCTCCTGACCACCATTTCAGCACTACCCTCAAACCCGTACCTATCTCATTTCTTTTGAGGAAGATAGATCCTTTTAGAGCAATATTCCAGTCATAGGTCTTAACCTACCAAGTTTCAGTGATGCCACTGAGGTCAAGTTTGACCACTTGCTTGCTTGTCTTGCTTAAAATCCATACTTTTCACATTTTTATATAGAAATCTAATGCCATGGATTTTTATTATTGACTCCTTTTCTTGAATTTTGTCTCTTAAAAACTTAGAATTACTTGGTATTCATATATTGTACCTAGATTCGATGTATCTAGATTGGTGACTAACTATAAGGAGTTTCTCCCTCTTACTTATTTTCAGTTTAAAGACCTTTTGAATAGATTTGCAAATTTTCATGCAAATAGATTCTTACTAGCCTTTGTTAGCTATACTCCATCCCTGGCTAGGAGCCTGTCATCATTGTATTTTTAGCCATGGCCCAGAAATCGTAAGTACCTTCTCAGAAATCAACTTCATAACTTCATCGCTCTCTTCTCAAATCCATCTTTTTTTTCCTCTCTCTCTTCCCCTGAATTCCTTGCCTCTGGTGGGCTAATATGATGAAGGTATTACCTCCTAATATCTTCAATTTCTTTCCCATGACCTCATAATCTGTAGCAATGATTTCTCAGTCCCTCTGGAAGTATCATGGGTGCCCACACAAATCACTAAGAGTCAAATTGATCTATTCCTCATGTTAAATTGGGACATATATAGCAATGAAATTGTCAGTGACAAACATGACTTTATTTAAAGAGAAGTTTGGCAACTGCCATAAGCCTAGGCAAGTTAGACAATTAAAGTCTTTAAGACAAAGTAAGCCCATTAAAATTAGGAGAAGCAAGTAAGGATTATAAGACCTAGATGTGAAAATCAAGCTTTGGCATCCCCAAAGTCTTTAAAGATAGGATAGAGCAGGCAGGTCAACCAGACAGGAACTTGAATTTAGATAAGCAAGAAACACCAAGATTTAGGAAGTCAGCAAAGATAGGGAGAGAGGAAAAATGTCAGTAAGAACAACAATCAAATCTGTAGAATTCATTTGCAATATCTGAACCAAAAGCAGAGGCTCTTTGTTTTTCTTCCCTGCTTTCATACTAATGCAACTCTGTGAATAGGCAAAGGCTGGCAAGTGTGTGCTTGCAGCTAGGGAGATAGACCCTCAGGTGCTTGTAGATGCTGATTATGACAGCAACAGAGCTAAGCCTTCTGGGTTGTTCTTATGTGCCAGTCCCTATACATAGTAGTGCTTCCCCACCTCTATGTCTGACACTCTTCTCCCACCTGGAAAGTTCTGCCCCTTTCTTGATTGTATGAATCTTATCTCTCCTTCAAAGACCTCAATTCTTTCTTCCAGAACACTCCAATTTGCAATTATTTCTCCCTCTACTTTGAACTCATAATACTCATTGTTCATCAATTTTCATCATATGTTCATTTTCTCTTCTTATTTCTCTCATTTTATCATGTACAAAAGCCTTCTCTGGTGACATTTCCTGTATTCTTATATTTATTATTTAGCCCTTGCAATTTAACTTTCCTCATGTTTGTGATTTGTCTTCCCAACTAGACTACAAGGTTCTTCAACTCAAGGGCTATGTGTTTATACACACACATATGTATGTATGTGTACATGTGTGTACATATATAATATGCATGTATAAATGTGTGTGTATACATGTGTGTATATCTTGATCTCTATCTTTTTGTTTTCCCCACAGGACCTAGCCGGCACAGTGTCTTACACCCAGTAGGAACTCAATAAATACTTGTTGATTTGAGAAGCAGACAAGACCTTCTAGCACTTGAGATTCTAAATACATGGGCTACGTACTACTTCTAAAACTATTTTTAGCCTTTCTTTTTTACCAGACGTTATTAAAAATCTTGCATTTAAAAACTGTAGTTAATATGTACCTCGATCAAAGGAAACTCTTTTATTTTCATGCTGTACTTTGTTTAATGAATAATATTTTTTTTCTTAGTGTAACCAGTCTCTTGGCTAATGAGTTCTGCCTCTCAGTGGAATTACTAAATGGTAACCATGTTTCTAAATAGTTTCCTTGCCTCTGGCATAAGCCTGTTTCTCCATCATTAGTGTTTCCCATGATCTCCCAAACCAATACAGAATATAAGGGGCATGTGTGCTATTTTTTTTCCTCCCAAAGGACTGCAATTGTTGGTCTGGCAGTATCCGGTGAGTGTGAAATCAGTTTACTTTTAATGGTATAACTGCCTTTTACAGGAAGTCTCAACAAGATTACAAGGAGTACAAGGGAAATAAGCAGTCTGAGATTTCCTTCATTTTCAGTATAATCTTAGCAGGGAGGATGCTTATTCCAGCAGCTTCATACTGCTAAATAAAGATGTCTTTTCCCCTCCTTCCTTCTCACTCTTCTCAGCCAGACTTTGGTATTTGGTACAAAGGTTAAAGCTCATTTTGAATTATCATGACATTGACATGTCCATATTACAGTGATTTTTAAACCCAGTTAAACATAGGTAATACAACAAAAATTTTGGTTTGACCAAAGAGTTTGCACATTTCTTTTTAATTATTGTATTTGACTTCTTTTAAGATAAAATTCAAAGTCAAACGATCCCAAATTTAGGATCCCAAGTAGTGTATATGTATATACGCACACACAGATACTCACGCATACATACACATATACATACATACATAGTATATGTGCATACACATATACAACTAACAGTATATTTAACTGTACCATACATATATGTAGGTATATATTATGATGTAACTATATGTAGGTATGGGTGTGTATATGTGTTTGTACATTACAATTCAATTCACCAAGCATTTATCAAGGATCTTCTTTGTGCCAGGCATTGTGCTAGGCTCTAGGAATATAAAAACAAAAATTAAAAAAACCTCTGCCTTCAAAGAGCTTACATTCTACTAAGACAAAAATGTACACAAATAAGTTAACACAAAATATATCCATTGAGGGGGGAGGGAGTTGGGAAGAAGAGATAGTGACAGGATTGCAAGAAGAAGGGGGGGAAATCATTGGAATAAAGTTTAAATGCACAGAAGAGAACAGAAAGAAGTCCAGAGAGAAATGGGACAGTTTTAAAAGATACATGTTGAATTTAGCATATACTTAAAGAGAAAATCAAGTTCTGTATAATAGAGACTTGCAGTTTTATGTACAATCCTATTTTTCTTTTCTATTTTAATATGAAATGCTCATTTCATGTATTTGTTAACTTCAGAGTAAAAATAATAAAAAATAAAAAGCATACACCAAATAATTTCAGCGGGAGATGAAGGGGAACCACTAAGAACTGGGGATTTCAAGACAGTCATTGTGTAAGAATTGGCACTTGAATTAAACCTTAGATTCCTCAAATGTGGTGCTTCTAATGGTTTATTACACTGGTGATGGATATTTTATGTAACACCAGTAGCATGTTATCACTTACACTATCTAATACAGGTGTGTTGTGCCTGGAATGTTCCCTTAATATAGACCAGTGGTGTTACATTCAAATAGAAACAGACGAGTAATAGTACATAAGAATCCCTGTGGGCTGCACATAGACTTAGTTTTAAGGTGTAATGTTACCTATGTTTTACTGCATTTTAAAATCTGTTTTTGTTAAATATTTTCAGATTACATTTTAATTCATTTTAGAGGACTGCAGAGTGTTTAACGTCTCTGATGTCAGAGACGCTGAAGTTAGATGCTTACTTCTTCTGTAACTGTGTCAATACCTTCTTACTCTCTGGTTTGGATTGATCACTCTAATCTGTTAGCACATTGGACAGATAGTCCAGGTTCCCAAAGAAGGACCACCACTAAATACGCTATATAGTTACAATAAATTTCTCTCGGGGTCCTAGGGCTAATCTTATTGAGGGGAAAAACAAAATAAAACATTTCCCCTATCCCAGCTCTTGAGCTCCCATTGATATATATCTTTTTAAATAAACCAGCCACTCCCAATGACACTTTTAGATCTTAAATATTACCATCTCCTTGGCAATAAAACAAAAATAATAATAACATTTTAAATTAAATGCATAAATAACATAATATAATACAAACAAACCTAAGTCACACTAACTAACCCATTCAGTATTTGTAGGGGAGAATGGACACACACTTATAGGAACCTGGCAGGAGACTACCTGAAGGAGGAAAACCCATGCCAGGGATAACTCATAAATCTGGACTGAGATGTTGATGTAAGTGGTCTATTCAGGAATGTCTGTCCCACACAAAACAACTTTTCTGCTAACTGTGTCTCCATTGGTCCTCACCACCTTCTAGCTAGACAAATCCTCTTTTCTTCTATATACGTTAACCAGCCTTTTCAAATTAAAATCATCCTTAAAGGGAAATTTAGAAAGAGTTACTTCTTCAATTAAATAGTAGTTACCTTTAAACCAGAGAACTGCAAAACCCATCGGGCTGTCTATCTCTGGGCTATGGAGACTAACCTAGTTAATTATTCACTCATTTAGATGCTGCATTGTTCTATCAAAAGAGTTTACCCAAAACAACTCAGACTAACCTCTCTAGGCAAGGCCAAACAGCCTAGCCAGTTCTTCCTCTTTGCTTTTGACCTCTTGCTATTTCTTCAACTTCACATGCCTCAACTTTGTATTTCCCATGTTCTTCATCTCCTATATCTTTCAGCAACTTAAATCAAAACTTTTTGGCACTCAGGGACTCACTTTTCACTTAAAAGGTAACAACTTTCCAAATTTACCTCATGAAATTGATAGTACAGTTATCCTTTCCACAGCGAGACTTTCCCCATCACAGTTTTGATCTCACTTGGGTCAGCATAAGAAATTAAATGGGAATTTTGGGGGAGTTTTGCAGAAGCCACAGATGACACTCAAAGGCCAACAAATGACACAGAGTCTATGCCCAAATACTTAACTCAAAATTTATAATAAGGTACTGTAAACAACCCATAAAAAGAAAATGAAAAAGTCTGACTTCTCTGGTATAAAGGACAGACCCAAAATTTTATTTTCCAGATCACAGGGGTACCAGGTTCATAACCCCACGATATGGAAGCAAACTGTATTTTTTTAAAATCATATCTCAGTCTCCAAATATTTATGATTTGTTTTTTCAGTTTTGCTGTCTGTAGATAGAATGAAATGAAGGACCATAATGTTTTGTAGCTCTGTGCCTTCAACATGGTCCCCAAACTGTTTTGTGTATTTGAAAGGTTTTATTCACATTCTTTTTAAAAAATCAATTTTTAATAAAAAACTTCTCCTCTGCTCCCACATAATCCATCAAACTATTTATACAAAAACATTATTCAACATCTTTCACAAAGTTTTTTAGTCTTCATATTTACAGTATAGTTCATTTTCTGCCCCCAAGCTGATTAAATCCTGCTCTAAAGTTGCTTCTTCATACACATACTTTAGCAGTCTTAATTAAAACAAAGTTCTTTTCCTATTCTTTGCAGGCATCAAAATGTTCAACTATAACAACAGTAATATCTTACATTTTTTAACAATTGATTTAAATATTGTCCTTCGCACAAAAGTTTTTTTTCTACCCTTTTCTTAATTAAATTGCTCTGTATGAAAAGAGGCCTTGAAGGAACACTATATTACATCTATATATTCATAATTACTGTGGATGGTAAATTAGCTTGGAGGCCATTTAAATAAACTGAGTCAGTATTAAACTTTAGCAAGTATCAGAAATGCCTATTCTGTGGTAATCAGTTATACTAGTACTTCTAGCCATATAAAAGCTATACTACTTTTTTTTTAAGGAAGCAACGTTTCACAAAATCAGCCCAGAATCCTGAGGTTCTCATTATAGCTGCTTTAATCCCAGAGGACTGAGTACTATACTTCTAAGTTTCAACTCATAGACCAACTTTCCAATCTAAACTACCCCCTCTATTTCTTCCTCTGTGTCATGGCACTATTTTCAGTCCAACATTACACAAGCACACACGCTCATATAGTTTTAAACTTAATCTCTTCTTTCAGGGCATCATAGAACATTATTGTCCTTTGGGAAAAGTAACAATTCAGGCAACATCTTTGCTACACAGTAAATGATTTTGCTCGTTCTTGTATGGAGTGAGGCTTGTGTCCAGGATTCTAATGAACTTTTAAAAATGTCTGAATGACTTTGTCTTGGCTAGGCCATTGATCAATAAAATGGGTCGTGCTGGGAAGGAAAACAGTTGAGAGAACATGAGAAGTGGAGAGGGGGGATGACGATGACTCTATCAAACTTAATATTTAAATGGAATTTTTATGCATTTGTAAATTTGCCAAAGGAACATAGATTTAGGACTAGAAGGAACTTTAGAGGCTATCTGCTCAACCACCTCATTTCACTTATAAGGATATTAAAGCTAAAGGAGAATAAGTGACTTGCCCAAGGTCATTCAGGTAGTGAGTAGCAGAGTAGGATTCAAACACAATTCTCATTACTTCAAACTAGACTTTCTCTTCTGATAGAAAAGCCAGGTTTAACCTGGGAGGCTTCTTTTCTGAAAATAACCTGTACCATTTGTGTTTACTACTACTCATCTGAATCTGACTTGTTTTTAACTTTCCCATAGGAGTCTGGACGTGGGGTCAGAAGACCCGGTCTCAGATCCTACTTCTGTCACTTACTATCCATGTGGCCTGGGTAAATCCTTCAACTTCTCTGCATCTCCTTTACATAATATGAGGTGGATGGACTAAGAGGGGACCCTCTTGGGTCCCTTTCAGCTCTAAAATCTATGATCCCTTGCTACCAAACAAAGACCATGGAGGCAAGGGACAAAGAACAAGTGTGAAACATGACAGGGAATAGTGAAAAGACTCATTTCTGACTCAACAGAAAATCAAGAATACTTTCTCATCTGGCTTCCACATCTCACCTTCCTATATATCACTCCAGGCTAAGAGTACAACTCTGTAGCTGAGGCTCCCCAAAGCAGTTGGCCAGTCAATAAACTTTTATTAAGTGCCTACTAAGTGAGTGCCAATCACCGAGATAAGATCTGGCAATAAAAATACAAAAAAAGAAAGACTGTTCTGGTGCTCAAAGAGCTTACCAGCAGATAGGGGAAGACGACACACAAAAGAAAGTTGAAAGGGGGGTGGGGGTAGGGGCAGAGAGGGAAAGTACTTGGCCCTGGGGCATGGTGGAGTCTGGAGGACTGAGTGAAGCAGGTAACAAGTGAAGAGATGGTTGGCCTGTGATCCATTCTTAAAAGGAGCCCATAGGAGTTTTCCATCCTCCAGTAAGAGGGAGGGAGACCCAGGGCCAGAGGTTACTGAGTCACAAGGCTGAAGTGATCTTGCAGGACCACCCTCCACTACATGACTTACAAGGTAGCTAGGGTGTGTGTGTGTGTGTGTGTGTGTGTGTGTGTGTGTGTGTGTGTGTGTGTGTGTGTGTGTGTTTTGTGGGGTTGGGTGTTGGGGAGAGCACAGGTCAGAGCACTGGGCCTGGAGTCACATAGGCCTAAGTTTAACTATAGCCTCGGACACTACTAGTTGTGTGACCCTGGACAAGTCATTCAACCTCTATCTCAGTTTCTTTAATGGAAAAAGGGGATGATAATAATAGCACTTAACTCCTAAGGTTGTTGAGAGGATCAAATACTTGTTTTTTTATTATTATTTTTATTTTGGGATCAAATACTTGTAAAGTGCTTAGTAATATACCTGGCACATAGTAGGTACTTACTAAATGTTTGTTCTCTTCCTTTCTAGTATTAGTAAAGGTCAGGGTCTTGATTTGATCTTCCTTATCAGTGGTATCAAACTGATATAGAAATAAGACCCATAAACTGGACACAGGAGCAGCTAGGTGGTACAGTGGATAGAGAGCTGGCTCTGGAGTCAGGAAGATTCATCTTCCCGAGTTCAAATCTGACCTCAAACACTTACTGTGTGACCCTGGGCAAGCCACTTAACCCTGTTTGCCTCAGTTTCCTCATCTGTAAAAGGAGCTGGAAAAGAAAATGGCGAACCACTCCAGTATCTTTGCCAAGAAAACCCCAAATGGGGTTACAAGAGTCCGAAAGACTGAAACAACTAAACAACAACAAACATAAGGATCCTTGCTATTAACATTGTATATGTTCTATTGTATTTTTATTTATTTTCTCCAATATTTCCCAGTTACAGTTTAATCTGGTCCAGGCAGCACTAGGGAGTGTTGAGGACCCCATGGTGTTCAACATCTCTACTCTGTACTGGGTTTCTGAACTTCATTGCATCTGTATTATAGACATTATTCTTAAGCTTGGGTCCAGAGCTCCCTGCTCTTGTTCTTTCTTCCCACTCCAGGGGGCTTCTGTCCCGTTACTACCACATCTGGATTAATCTCAATCTCTCTCTCTCTCTCTCTCTCTCTCCTTTTCTCCCTCCCTTCCGCCCCCATTTATAGCTTAGCTACATCTGCTTATTGCCCTCCACTTTCCCATCCTTGGGAAAGTGTTGCTGCTCTTACACTCAGAAAGAGCCAGAACATGTATACTGTTAGAGTAATTAACATATTTCTAGTTTTTGGTCAGTTCCACAGCCTCAACTCTTAGGGATAAAAATGGCTCCCCAAAGCAGCTTTTCTCAACCAGTGATCCTCATTCATCATTCCTTGGTGGGTTAGGAAAACTTAATTCCAATGCATCTAGGTGGCCAAGGGATAGAGTGCTGTAGACAGCAAAATCTGAGTCTGAATACTACTTCAGACACTTACTAGCTTCGTGATTCTGGGAGAATCACTTAATATCTTTCAGCCTCTGTTTCCTCATCTGTAAAATAAGGAGAATAAGAATAGTCCCTATATCGTGGGGATGTGAGGATCAATTGTGATAACATATGTAAAGGTCTATGAGATCTCAAATCGTCATATAAATATGGTTATTATTTATCTCTTCCTTCCCTGGGGGAAAGAGTAGTGGAAGTGAAGAATACTGTCAGATTATTTTCTTGGGTCTTTTTGAAATTCACAGAAAAACATATGAACCATTTTCTATTTGTCTTCCTGACAAAAATCAAACAAATGACTAGAATGAAGCCCTGGAAATTACGGAGAGTCACAGAAGCCTCACAAAAAGCACCAAAAACCAATGAAGGGAATGGGGCAAAGCTGGCAGATGCTCCCACAAGCCCTGCCACAGTCTCAAAGGCTCAGGTCCCCATTATACATTAAATAAACAATAACCCTAAAGGATAGAGCGAAACTGTATGCAGGAGCTGTATACTAATAGGATTCCAGAAATAGTTATTGTGCACATATACATTTTAGTAACTTGGGTGGAAAGGGAAAAATATCCAAGTGGGTACTGGGCATCCCCCAAAACTGCAAAGTCTCCAAATGTTCCAAGGAAATTATAGCTCCAAGACAAACACCTTAGCATAATTCAATCACTTTAGATTGAGATCACCCAAATTTCTCCTAGTTTATTTCTGTGCTAGTCTATCCAGGATTGTTCCTATTTTAGGGGTAACTCACAGTTCCCATACAGGGCAAGAGGGGGATTAATTAGCACTTTTGCAATAATGTCCATCTCAAAGAGTAAGGGTAGTAGAGAGTTACTAAAAAAAAGTTTCCTAAACTAATTTAATGACTGAACACTTAGCTTTGAAGTATGTGGATGGAACCCATAAATGGTGATGGGGGTGGTAGGATAGGGGGAGAGTGAGGATGTGTCTTGACATTTCCCTGGCATAGAAAATGGTTAGGTAAATTTGGTAGGAAGAAAATGAGGGGGTAAGGGGCAAGATATGAAGAAAGAGAGTGGTACACATGTCAGGTAGGAATTCAAGAGGGATAGTATGGCATATGTCAGACACACAGTATAAAGAGACAATGAGGTGTGTGTGTGTGTGTGTGTCTGTGTGTCTGTGTCTTAAATTAGGAGAGTCAGGGGAATTGTAGAGTATCTATGTGCCACACTGTTTGTGGGAAAGTATAGTAATTGATGAAGTTTACATAGTGCTTTCAAAACATTATCTCAGAAGATACTCCCAACAACATTATGAGGTAAATGGTGTAAGCATTATTATCCCCATTTTACAGATGAAGAAACTGAGATTGAAAAGGTAGTGAATTGCCCAAGGTTATTTAGATAATAAGTGGATTCAATTCTAGGTTCTCTGACTCCAAATATAGTGTTCTTTTCACTCCACCATATTGCCTTTCCATGTGTGTCAGACACTGGATATGAGGGGAAGTGATAGAGGGTTTGTATCATATGCAAAACATGAGGGAGAATTATGGGGGGGGGCAAGTCAGATAAGGTATGAAAGGAGGGGATTTGATGGGTGTGAGTAAAAACCATATGTGTGGTAGGAGGGAAAAAAAGTGGGATATGAGTTTTGGGGATAACTCGTGAAAAGAGATGGGGAATTGTGAAGAGATTATGTGGGTTGATCAGAATACAATGTGAAGGAAGATGGTAGTGAGTATGTGTGAAAGGGAAAGTATCTTGGACTGGGGATAGGGAAAAGGAGAAGGGACTGAAAAGTTATGGTAGAAGCAGGTCTAGGTCAAGGTGATGATAGGCAGAGAGAAGATTAAGAAGAACCCAATTTCATGTGTTTTCCCACCCATCTCACATCTTCCTGAATACCTGTATCAGGGCAATCTCATAGCCAATACAAGCTTATTTTGAATTTTAAGTAAAACTTTCTCAACTTCTATCAATACAGTCTCTATTTAAATTGTTTGGAACATCAGGATTTTACAGGGGAAAAGGGAAGAGCTTTACTAATCTAACGTACAACAAATGTTGGGAGCTCAACTCAGTCCCTTTCAGCTTTACTCGTGGGGTGAGATATGCATGAACTCCAAATAGCATGATGGAGCTAGAAAGAAATTGAAAGGATTGTTTAACTCCTTTCAACTTTTCTTTTAACTAACAAATGAGATAGTAGAGTGGGGTAATGGAATGGTAGGCAAGACAGAAACAAAGGGCATTCAAAAAACAACTTCAAAATATCTAGTGATGAGATAGCCCACCAGGCTATGAGCTAAAACAGCTAACAGCCTCTTCCCCCAGACCAACAGAAGACAGCAGGGAATAGCAATAGTTTAGCAAAGGCCTAACCATTAATTGGTAGTTGAAGGGATAGCTAGATGATATACTGGCTAGGGTGCCAGGCCTGTAGCCAGGGAGACCCTCTTCCTGAGTTCAAATCTGGCCTTAAACACTTAGTAGCTATGTGACCCTGGGCAAGTCACTCAACTTTTTTACCTTAGTTCCTCATCTGTAAGATGAGCTGGAGAAGGAAATGGCAAACCATTCCCACATCTTTGCCAAGAAACCCCAAACGGGGTCATGACTGAACAATAAGGGACCAGTAGTGGGCAGCAGAGAGCAGTTCAACAGAGAGAGAAGAGCCAAGGACTTCACATGGGCAGAAAGTAGTTGCTTGGTGATATCACAAGCGACCTCTGGAAGTTTTGAAGGGGAACAAAACAGCAATGTTGGTTGCCTGAATTTCTTGCATTTCTTATATAAGGGGGAGGGGAACCAGCATTTATTAAACACCTACTACATGCTAGAAATAGTTCTAAGCTAAGGGCATTACGAAGATTATCTTATTTGATGCTCCCAGCAACCTCAGAAGGCAAGTGCTTTTACAATCTATTTTCCCTCAGTGGTAATCAAGGGAGAACAGAGGCTGGTGGAATCTTTCTCATAACCTATTTTTTCTATTGTTTACTTTGAACTAATGTCTTCTAGTTGGTCAGCAAAAGAAGCTCATCAGTGGGAATTTGGGAGCTACAGTTCTGAACCCACAAAGTTCACTGTACTTAAGGTAACTCTCAGAGAACCAGGAGAGAGGGTGCCTGTCAATCAACAAACATTTATTAAGCATCTCCTACATGTCATATACTGCACTAAGCCCTGGGGATACAAAAGACAGTCCTTGCCCTCGAGGAGCTCAAATTTACTTTATCAAGAGTCAAGAATTGACCTCAAACAACAGGAAAGTGTTAATGAGGAACAGATGAAAAGCAGCAAGTTGCTTGGTGACTACCCTTCCATGTAACTATGTCTGCTTGGAAGGGGATGAAGGAACAATGGAATTGTTGATCACACTCTACACCCTTTTCACCAATGCCTCTCCCCTACATTTACTGTAGGAAATCTTAAAAAAAAAAAAGATTTCTCTTCCTTGTGCTTCATAGAGAACTGTAATAGGTGGAAGCCTAACTTTTGCCCTAATTGATTGCAAGCATCTGCCTGCTGCCAGAGGACTTTGTATGCTGGTCTACTTTAAGAGAGGAGTGTCTTTTGAAGGCCACCATGATTCCCTAGGGGTCCTTCCTACCTGTAAAAGGGTTTATACCTTGGGCAAGGGCCAGCTAGTGAATATTAGCAGTGGATTTAGCCTGGAGGTGAGAACCAGGTGCAATGTTCACAGTTGGAGGTTTTCCAGGGCAACACTTTAGAAGGACAGCAGCATGATTATATGCCAATTTCTCCCTCGGCTTATTAAATCTCCTCTGCTGCTTACCCCTAGAATCCCCTCTGCAGGACTGAAAAAAGACAGCCCTGAAGAAAGGAACAGTTACATTCTCTTCCTCTGAGCAAGGTCTGTATTTGATACTGTGGTGAAAGCATTGGATTTAAAAGTTACAGGGTCTGGGTTCAAACTCCAGCTCTACCACAATGACTCTGGACAAGTCATGACCTTTATGCATATCACTTTCCTCATCTGTAAATGGAGGGTTTTGGTCTAAGATGACCTTTAAAGACACTTCCAGATCTAAATGTAAATGACATAAATTATATACATAAGAATATTGAGAATGCTCTCATATAGGGTACAAAAGTTATCAGCATTGGGATTGTAGCAGCCTTTTGTCCCTTTCACTCTTTCATGTACTTATTGCACCTTCCTAGCTAACAGGAGCAGCGACCACCTGACTTGCACAACGAGGTACATTTAGAAAGGCACTACACATACTCGGAGAGAATGATCTCCAGGAAGCTAGTCAGAAAGTTATAAACTGTTGAGATTAATTTCCCAAGTCTAGATAATGTATACTTTCTAGGTACTGAAGGTGATAATGGAATTAATGGAGTGAAGAGCAGGACGGAAGGCCTTTAGCTCACAGCACTAGGTTTCTCTGCATAAACTTTTTGAGATGAATGCAAGCATTGTGCTGTAACAATACCAACGCCACAGCTCCCTATCCAATAATCAGTCCTCCAACATTTGGATCCGTTTAGGCGACGGGGGTATCTCCTGTATTGCAGTTATGCAACCTCATTCTTGCAGCGCCAGTTACTTCCTGTACTTCTAGCTGTGCCAGATTCATGCAACCCGCCCACTGTAGGCTTCAATGAACTGCCTTCCCAGTTCTCCATTAAGAACCACTTTAACCTTCTGGGATGAATGCTCTGCACCGCATAGTCCTTGCGTTGCAACAACCACTAGAGTTCCTGCGTCCTGGGGGATTAAAACACGTTAGAATGGCAACCCAAGGTGGGGGAAGGGGGGGTTACGAGCAATGCCACCCCAACAACAGTAGGCGGTGCTGTTTGCATGGTCCCTCCCTCTCGCCCCCACCAACTGGAGATAAACTCAAGCCAGTTCCGTTCCTAGTGCTAGAAGAAAAACCAGGGGAGAAGGGGGCGGGGGGAGAAATCTACTGAATAGTTTAGCTCTCCCTTTATACTTCAGGACAACGTAGGTCTAGCTCCCCAAAGAGCCTGGAAGTTCCACATGGAGTGGCAACGTGCTGCAACAATGCACACCCTCCAGCAGCTCACAGTGCATGGAACTACCCCCTCCCCCTTCCCTCCTCCGAGTGCCAAGAGTTTGGAGCGCGCGCATGCACACACATACACACATACACACGAGGAGTGGGCTATCCAACATATCCCTCCGCCCCCCTCTCCCCAACCAAAGTGACTTGACAACGATTTGAGAAATGAAGGGAGGAGGGAACTACTTTGCCGAAACTTGCTCGGCAGCGCACGGCTGCAGGCTGCAGTGATTCTCCCGGAGGCTCAGGTTCTCCTTTCTCCTCCCAACCCTCTCTCTTCTCCCGCCCGCCCTACAGCACTTCGGGGCTCCAGCTTGCCTCCCCACCGCCGCAAAACTCCTTTCTCCCGGGACGAGTACGCAGCCTCGAGAGAAGTCGCGAGGGACTACTTCTCGTCCGTCGTCCCCCGGCGGGGGGCCTCGGGGAGTCAGGCTGCGCGGCGGGCGCGACCGCGGCTGCGGAAGGAGCGGGCGGCGTGCGTGCTTCCGCCGTCTCCCCTCCCCTCCCCTCCGGTGATTCCCCCTGCCCTCCCCCCGCCCCCCTGCCAACCTCTCGTCCCCGCCCCCTCTCCCGAGTGAGAGCTAGGGAGCTCGTCCATGGAACCGCTGCTGAGCACGGGCACGGACCGCCCCCGATTCCCATTCCTCTCAGACTCCTAACTCGGACCGGGTGCCCTGTTAGGGGGGCCCTCGTCGGCGCCCCCATCTTTCCGCCCCTCGCTCTCCCCCGCCCCGCGCTGGGTGGGGGCTCTTCGCCCTCGTTGCCTCTCTCCCCCCCCCGCTCTCGCTCACACTCCCAGACGCACTCACCGCCCCCTGCTCCCCCCACCCCCGGCACTGGAGGAGTCCCCGCCGCTGGATCGTGTCTAGAGGAATCCGCCACCGCCGCCGCGGGGACCCCGGCTCCCTCTGCCCTGCCCTGCAGCCGCCGGAGGAGCGAAGCCGCCGCCGCCGCCCGGAGAGGCGGGCGATGGTGGGGTGGGCTCGCCGCTGCCGCGCGGAGCCCGGGCTCAGCAGCCCGCGTGCCTGAGCGAGACTCGCGCCGCGGAGCCGCCGCCACTTCGGACCCCCAGAGCGGGCAGCGAGGTCGGCAGCACACCCCGAGACCGCCGAGATTGTGGCCACGGCCGCCGCCCCCCCGCGGGGCGGCCGGGGTTCCCGGGAGGGGAGGAGGGGGGGGCCGCTCCGGGGGAGGTGTCCACCATGGTGAGGTCCCTGACCCGCTCCTCCCGCGCCCCCCCGGCCGCTGCCTCCGGCCTCTCGGTGCTGCCGCCGCCGCTGCTGCTGCTCCTGCTCCGCCTCCTGCTGCCGCCGCTGCTGCTGCTGCTCCTTCATCTCCAGATCGGATCACGGTGAGGGAAAAATGAGCGAGGAGACGGCGACTTCTGACCACGAGTAAGCGAGTCCCTTCTGCCCCCCCCGCCCCTGGCGCCCGAATGAAGGTTGACTGCCCACCTGCACCCCCCGAGAGTTTGGGGCTGGGGGGGAGCGTGTTGGGGAGATTGGACTGGGATTGGGGGGAGGGGAAGAGGACATTTCCCCCCACCCCACCCCCATCCCTTTGCTTTGAACTGGTTTCCTTTTGAGGGAGAGGGGGAGACTGTCTTGACTTTTGAGGTAAGGGTCCCCAACCCCAGCCCCGAGAATGCATGAGTTAGGATGCTTTGAGAGGTGAGGTTGAAGTGCATGGAAGGACCCTAGTCTGTTTCCTCACTCCTCACTCCAAGCACACCGACACGCACACATCTAGAACATTCATCCTTTTCCCTTTATAGCTATTTCACATGGAAACTCATGTGTGGGAGCACCATCCTGCAGCAAACTGCTCCTGAATCTTAATTGGATGAGTCAGTGACTAAATACAGATTAAGCCCCCCCCCCTTTTTTTCTTTCTTAAGATCTACCTATAAGGTACTTTTTAAAAAGTGGGGGTGGGGAGAGATGCTGAACAATTTTAGGGCGAAGTAAGAGTAAAGAGAAAACAGGAAGGGATCTACTGGGGCTATTTCGTCTGTGGTTTAGACTTAGATTTTATAACTCCATCAATGAGATAGACTCCAGGATTATTTTTCTTTGAATGGTATCCCTTCAGGACATTCTTGTCAGCAGACCTAAAAGGAAGCACGAATGGTTTAACAATATTTACACTGCTGAACATGTCGATGATCTCATTCATTAACTTTTCTTTACAAGCTGTCGTGGGTTAAGGCTGTACTTATTTGGTCACTTCTGTTTGCCAAAGTAGTATTTTTGACATTTAAATCTTTTAACAACTGATGCATGGAGATTGGGTGATGCAGTGAAGAGATTTTTTTTTTTTTTTGGTTAGAGACAGAAAATAATCTGCGAAATTTAATCATCTTTTCATTAATTTTAAAAGTTAATTTTTTTGCCCTTTTTTACTTCAATTTTTGTTTTGTTTTCAGTCAGAAGAAATAATAGGGTGGGAGAATTGTCATTAAGATAAATTCCTTTAAATAAAATATGCATTCCTCAGCACAAATCTCTTGGAGAGAGGATTCTCAAGCTCTTAAAAACCATGAGGCCTGTAAAGCATGAAATAGCTTGAGAAATAGCAAGCAGCAGTCTGGAGAAAAAAAAAAGCTCACGCTTCTGCTTAGCGGGTGTAGAAGGTGGACTGCTGCAGTGTCAGTGCAGCCAAGAAGCAGAAGTCGCCGCCATGTTCTCTTCGTCTCTTTTTGTGAATCGCTCTTATTTGCATAGCACAATCTTCATTCATAAAAAGTAATTAAACCACCACCACCTTGGACATTCTGAAAACATTTGTCAAGGAAAGAAGTACTAGTTTTCTGGGTGTGTGTCTATCTCTGAATTTAAGAAGTAAAGAGAATTTGAAGTTTTAGGTCAGATTAAAAACACACACGCGCACAGACACACACACAGACACACACACACAGACACACACAAACAACCACCCCTGTTCGCTGCATGTTGACACAGTTATGTGGGAAATATCAGTTCGGGGAGGTGCTGGCATCACGTGATCTACTCCATTCATAAAATACCTGGCTGTCCATTCACAGTGCAGTGCACTGTCTCTCAGCCTTCAGCAGATTAGACCTGTTTTGTGAGACTCAAAAGATCTTTTTTCAGGGAATGCTTCTGGAGGAAAACCACTGAGCTACCAAAGAGGTTTTTTGGGAGGGAAGGGGGGTTTTATGTTGGAGGGTCTTCACATAAGCAATTTGGATTAAAACATCGAATTGAATTTTAGGGAAGGGGAAAGACTCTTTACTAACCAAGGCCATATTTTTAGATGAAAAAATAATTTCCTTTTTGGCAATAGCTGACAGAAAAAGCAAGTCATAGAATTTGGATAGATATAAATGTATCTCCAGTAATGAAAATAGGTTTCCTGAGAACAGGTGGAAAGCATAAATTGTATTGTGTATTAATCAGTTGGTCATATTAGTACTAACAGTTCACATAAACTAAATATTCTCAACTGTTTAATCTTATTTCACTATTTGAAATATTTTGAATTTAAAAATGACTTTTAAACTTGAAATATTTAGGTATTAAGTATTTAACATTAAATATTTAAGCCATATAATTGAAGAATATTTTGAAGTTGCATCATATGTATTAAGTCTTGTTAGAATAATGCTTTTGCAGACTTGTCTAGCTCTATTAACCAATGGACTATTCTTTAGGACCGTATAATAATGCTGATGTTAATAAGACAGAAATAACACTGTATCCTTCCATATTAAAATGAGAAAGATATGCTATATTTTGATAATAAACCTGGAGGTTTTGTATTCCGTTTTTGAAAAGGGTGTGTGCCTCAAGTACATTCTTTCCCCTAGACAGTAACATTGAGTGACAGTGAATAAGTTAATTGTGATGTTCAGTTTTCTAGAATGTATTTTACACTCAAGTAATCTAATTGAAAAGTTGTAGGTTGTCTTTTACTTAAAAGAGCATATTTAAATGACCAAATGATATGGTATTATGCTGTACATATAACAAGGAAAAAAAACGATTAGGCATAAAAGCAAAAAAAAAAAAAAGTGTTTAAGGCCTTGCTTTTTTATCTTGTTTTGTTTAAAAACATTAACAAAATACTGCCTTGAAACACGAATTTCATTATTTGGGGGAACTTTAATAGGTATTTAGTCAACAAGGCCAAGGATTTAATTACAATAGGAAACCATGCACTGGAGAGGTTTTTTTTCCTTTTGGCCTAGATCTCAGCTTAAGGGGCGGGGGGGAACCCATATCACTGGGAAACCATTAAGCTTCTCTACTAAGGATAGTGCTAGGTTGTAGTTAAGGCCTCCAAAGGCAGGCCTCATTCTGCAATTCTTTTATCAGATATGCAGTGCTTCAATTTGGAATTGTGTTTGTAGGAAAGGATTACTTATTTACTTATTAAATTTTAAAAAATTATTAGTTATTGAGTACTTACTGTATATATAAAGGATTGTGTTAATAGCAAACCATATTTAAAAGAAAAAGGTTACATTGGGAAAATAAGAATGAAAGCTACATTATATTGTGTCTTTTTATTACAAGCACACCTCAAATTCAACTTTCTCATTTTTCTTAATGAATGTGATAACTAGAAGCCTATAATAGGTGAATGTAAATGAGTGCTATGGAATAAAACATGACAGTTTTTTTAAATCGAGATTAAGGTTGTGGTACTTGAAGCACTAGAAAAATCTGCCTACATATAAAATTACAAGCGGATAAACATTTATTTTTTAAAAATTATTTAAAGTAATAATATTCAAAAGTAAAACATTTTGCTAATTTATCTAGCAAATTCTATTTTGATTTTCTGATTAAAATACATTAGGTCATATTTAAGCTTTGTCGTTGGATATAACACATTTACCCTGTTCTCGTCAGTTTGGTGTTCGTAGGACAGATTCTTCCAAAAATTAGCTGGAATGTTAAGCATTAGATTATCTCAAATATTATAGCCAGGAGCAATGTGATTTTCAATTATGTGGAAGTTGTATAATGTGAGCATTATTTTGTGATTGATTAGAATTAAGTTTCTCGGTGTAATGTAATTGATAGTATGATTCAAGTAGCTTGAACCATGTTTTCTAAAGCAAACATTTTGCTTAAGGCATTATTGTGCTTTGTAAAGAAAATGCTGGATTTAAATCTTAGCTCTGCCATTTAATAAACTATGTGACCTTAGGGAAGTCCCATGACTTCCCTGAGTCTCTGTTTCCTCATCTCTTTGATGAGGGGGTTGACTAGAATGACTTCTAAAGTTCCTACCAGCTCTAGATCTATACTTGACTGTTCTTCTGCATTTTATGGCAGAAAAAAATATTTTTATTTAGAGGGTCTGAAAAGTAACTGGAATCTCTGGGAAATATTTAGTGATAAATTGCCATTGAATTATTGCTAATTTGAATTCATATTTGTCTAGTTTATTGTAAGGTATATTTTAAAAATAGCTACAATTCAGTTTTCTGTGCATTCAAATCAGTTTGCATTCTCACTTACATAAAATTTATGGTCACTATCAAGGTTCCAAACTTAGTTGATTGATCCTATTGTTATAATAGGTAGCACGGTGCCAGATTCTGGGGACAAATGCTTGATTCCCAACACTTGGGTAGGGAGAGAGACATCTTAAAAAAGCTTTTATTTAATTAAAAATACTTGTAAAAGAAAAATCATCCTTGCAATTTAGAACCAAAAATGGTTTTATTTTTGGTATTTTGCCTCTGTCGTAGATATGCCTTTTATCAATAATAGAGAGCCTGTATGATGGTGTGCCCATTCTCCTATTAAAAAAAAAATAAATTGTGTGCCCTCCCCCCGAAACAAAACAAACAACAACAAAACTCCACCAAACCATTTGTCAGGTAAAATTGTAATGATTAAGCATGTACTTGATACCCTTAGACTAGGACAAAAAATGATGAACTATGCTTCCCATGAAGAGCAAAAGATAGAGAGAACTCTCTTCCTGCCTCCTTCTTCCTTGTGGTACTCTCCAACTTTGTAGGATGAATTAACAGCTATATCTAAAGACTGAGTGTATCACTTTCAAGACTCCTTTTTTAGAGCCTCCAATTTACAGGATATTGCAGGTAGATAGGAAAATTAGAATTGCTTAATTCTTTGGACTACTCAGAGAACTGAAGTTAGTAGGTTTTACAATTGTAGGCTACCAATTGTTGGTAACAAAAAACCAAAGCCAGGGAAAAAGGACTAGTTTCCTAATTCCAATGATCTATTACCTCAGTAGACCTGAAATTTGTTAAGCCTTTGCCAGTTTGGGATCATGTAGGGGAATTCTTCCTCTAGTCTCCATAATAATAAAATGTTAGATCTGAAAAGTAAGTGGTGCTGTGTTGCTCACTGAGCCCACCCCTTTGAGCTCACAAATGGCATAAAATATGCCTTGCTTGTCCTATGACAATTCCTGGAGAGGCCAGTGCACTTACAGTCAAGGGACCTGGGTTCAGATTCTGGCTCCGGTGCTTCTTAATTCCATTACTATGGATGGGCAAGTTGTTTTTCTCCTCTAAGCCTCGGTTTCCTCATCTGTAAATTGAGGTTAATAGGACTTTTTCTGCATAGCTCAGAAGAGCAGTTTTAAGGAAAACTCTTGGTACTCCTTGAAATACTATGTTTTCTTCAAACACCAGATTATGATATAGTTAGTAAGTGGTATAAGGAGAAAACATATATATATGTATATATATACATATATATATACACATGCATACATACACATTGTTTTAAATATTATTAATTTAACTATTTAGCTTATGTGAGAAAGCTATTGATAGATTTTTTTTGTAACAAGTTAACACCTAATTTAGTGCTGGGCAGTGATAAATTTTTATTTGCAATAGATTTTAATTGATCTCCCTGCTCATCTCCTCTCTCCAATCCATCATGGACATACTTGCCCAAAGCATAGTTGTGACCAAGTGCTCAAGAGGCAGCCCCTAGGTGGCGCAATGGACAGAGTTCAGACCCTGGAGTCTGGAAGAACTGAATTCAAATGCAGCTACAGATATTCAGTGGTGGGTGACCCTGGGCAAATCACTTAACCCGTTTGACTCCATTTCCTCAGTTATGAACTGGAGGTAATAACAACACCTGCCTTGTGGGGCTGTTGGGGGGAGCAGATAAGATAATACTTGTAAATTGCTTAGCATTTGCTTGGTACGGAATAGGTGCTATATAAAAATGTCTATTCCATTACCCTTCAGGGTCTCCCAAATGTCTCTAGGACAAGGGTTCTTAACTTGGAGTTTGTGGACCCCCCAGGAGGGAAGGGGCATTTCAGGGACCCATGAACTTGGATTGGATTAATTTTTACTAACCTCTAACTGAAATTTAGCATTCCCTTTACTTATTTAAAACGTTATTCTGAGAAATTCATAGGTTTCAACAGATTGCCAGATTAAGAACCCTTGCTCTAAGGATAAACTGGACTCCTTTATTTGATATTTAAAACCTTGGCAATTCTGGCTTTATTCTACCTTTCCAGGCTTATTTCGCATCACTCTTTTATGCCCAACAGAACAGCCTCTCTGTTATTTTTGGTGTACAGTGTTCTGCTCTTTGTCCCTTTTCTCCTACTCCTTTACCTTTTGTTTTCCTTATACGTGAGTTCCTTATGGATAGGGACTGTTCTACTTTTCTTTGTATCCCCAGCTTCCAGCATAGTGCCTGACACAGAGTGAGTTTTAATGAATGTTTGATTGATGGATACATTTGCTCCTTTAATTGTTCAGGCATTTAGGCAAATTTAAGACATGCAGAAATGTAGTAATTTGATTGAATAACTAATTTGAAGTTAAAGACTCTGAGCTAAATATGGGGAAAATTAAGGTTTATAATTAAAATTAGGGGCTTTGAGACCTGTTCTTTTGGACTTAACAGCATGTGAAGATATATTGCATTGGTTATATGTTACAAATGGAGAGTTATTCAGCATTATGAATGTAGCTACTGGCTTGAAAGAAGATGAATAAGAGTCGAATATAAGTGAGCAGGAAGAGCTGTTAGTTGTAAATACCAACTTGAGCAGTTCTGAGAAGAATATATTAACATTAAACCAATTCCCATACTTCATTTAATGCCACCAAAGTAAAACAATCAGAAAAAATATTTTTACTTTTTCTGCGGTTCATTTTTTCTGAATTGCTTAGCATATCTGTGCAATTCATAGTAATTGATCCAGTAAGAGAGTTGTGCGTTTAACTCTTAAAAAACCAAGCATGGTAACTAGAAACATGAAATTTTTCTACTTTATTTCACTTTAGTACTTCATTGAAAAACATTTTACTATAAGTGAATGTTATTTAAGATACTAGAATTTTAAAAAAACAATAATTTACACTTATATGGTGCTTTAAAATTTTACAAAATACTTTCCACAACAATCCTGTGAGATTTGATAGTGCAAGCATTAACCTTATTTTACTTTTTTTTTTTTTGAGGGGGAAAGGAAGGCAATTGGGGTTAAGTATCTGAGGTCAGATTTGAACTCAGGTCCTCCTGACTGTAGGGCCAATGCTCTATTCATTGCGCCTCCTGGCAACCCTCATTAATCTTATTTTAAAGATGAGGAAACTGAAACTCAAAACAAATGATTCTTCTGTGGAGAGATCCAGGAAGTGTTGGAAATGAGATTTTAACCCAAGATTCCTAAATCTGGTGTTCTTTCCCATATCATGCCTCCAATTAAAAGCTAATAAGATGCTCTTTTGGGTAGCCCTGGAACTGTTTTCCTCATTCTTAAATTATGGGAGCACAAAACTATTCATTTCTTTCTTTTTTTTTTTGCTTTTTTTGGAGGGCAATTGGGGTTAAGTGACTTGCCCAAAGTCACATGGCTAGTAAGTGTGTTAAGTGTCTGAAGCCAGATTTGAACTCAGGTCCTCCTGACTCTAGGGCCCGTGCTCTATTCACTGTTCCACCTAGCCACTCCAAAACTATTCATTTCAACAAACATTTATTAAGTAAGTATATACAAGTGTATACAAAAATCCAGATAGGGATATAACAAAATCATGAGCTAATGAAGGACTTATAGTCTAACTAGAGTTATGTTTATTTTTAATATTTTTTCATACATTTTGAGTTCCAATTTTCCTATCTCCAGTCTCCCACTAGTTGAAAAGGCAAGCAATATACTGTGTGAAGTCATGTAAAACACAGTTCTGTATATGTATTTTAAATGCATTAATATAATTTAACATTGAATCATTGGTGTGGGACCTAAATTGAGATAGACTGAATCTAAAAGAAAAGCGATTTTTCAATATTCCTATCATATGGGCCATGTTTTTCTTTGGGTTTCTGAAACTTATGTTCCATATCTCATCTCTGTTCCTGAATTAGGAATAACTGATGAAAATTTTCTTGTGAAGATTTTAAAAAAACTCTCTTCAAGGCATTCTGCATTAAAATATTAAATGTCCTATCTCCCCTAATTCTTTTCGTAAAACCTTAGAGCAGGGGCCACAGAGTGCATCCAGTTCAACACCTTCTTGGACAAGAATCTGTCGCTATCTGCTATATACCTTGCAAATAGTTATCAGGCCTTTGTTTAAAGACATCCGTTGAGGGAAACATTTACTCATGACCCTTGATTTGAGTAACCCATTATTTTTAGAGGCAGTCTGTTATATTTTTTGGACACTTGCAATTTTTAAGTTTTTCCTCAAGTTAAACTTAAATTTGCTTCTTTGTAACTTGCATCCATTATTCTTACTTTTACTGAGCAGAATAAATCTAATCCCTGTTCCATATGACAGCCCTTTAAATACTTAAATACTCAAATATTTGGGCTATCATTTCTCCCCCCAAAAGTTTAATCTACACTAGGCTAAATGTCCCCAGTTTATTCTCCCAACCATCTTGTGGGCATGATGTTGAGACCCTTCATTGTTTGGTCCTTCACCTTATTATAAGTCTTCCTAAATGTGCCCAGAACTGAATGAAACATTTCAAATGTGGTCTGATGATCACAGAGTACTAAAGAACTATCACTGTACTTCTGGACACTGTATTTCTTTTAATGCAGCCTGCTAATTGCATGAGCTTTTTTTGTCTACATTATTACACCGTTTGCTTTTATTGAGCTTGCAGGGTACTAACGCTCATTATTTTTTACACAGACTGCTGTCTAGCCACACCTTCCCAAAGTTTTTCTTGTGAGACTGATATTTTTAACCCCAAGTGTAATATTTTTTAAAATTTATTTATTTACTTTTAGTTTACAACATTGAGTTCCACAATCACAATTTGAGTTTCAAATTTTCTCCTCCCCCCCATAATGGCATGTAATCAAATATAGGTTCTACCAATACCTTCATGTTGAACATTAGTCATGTTGTGAAGAAGGATTGTAACCAATGGCCAAGTATAAACAAAGACAATTTTAGAGAAACCTAAAAAGACTTGTATGAACTGAGACAGTGAAGTGATAAGAATCAGAATAATTGATACAGTAACTACAACATTCTAAAGACAAATAACTTCAGAAGACTTAACTCTTTATCAGTGCAGTGGCCAACAGTGATCCCAGAAGAGCCGTTTTGAAATGTGTTGCTTATCTTCTGACAAGAAATGAACTCAGGGTGCGGATTGAGATATATGTTTTGGATATGGCCAATTTGGATCATTCCTAGTTTGAGGAATTGTTTTGCTTGACTGCATACTTGTTACAAGGATCTGGTTTTTCTTTTTCTAATAGTAGGATAAGTGGGAAGGAGAAAATTCTTTTATTAATTTTTTTAAAAATTAAATAAAATTTTTAAAAATTATCCAGAGGACATAATTAGGAGTAATAATAAGAAGCTGTTGACAAGCAGTTTTAGATTTGATAAGGAAAAGCTATAGAAAGCAAGGGAGTTCCAGAAAAATAACTTACTTCTACTTTATTGACTACACTAAAGCCTTTGAACATGTGGATCACAACAAGTTGTAGCAAGTCCTCAAAGAGGTGGGAGTACCAGATCAATCTTACTTGTCTCCTGGGGAACTTGTTTGTGGGCCAAGATGCAACAGTTAGACCCAAACATAAAACAACTGATTGTTTTAAGATTGGAAAAAGAATACAACAAAGCTATATATTGTCACCTTATTTATTTAACTCGTATGCAGAGTACATCATACAAAATGCCAGACAGGATGAATCCAAAACTGGAATTAAGGTTTCGAAGAGAAATATCAACAATCTCAGATATGAAGATGATACCACTCTGATTGCAGAAAGTGAAGAAGAATTAAGAAGCTTCTTGATGAGGTTCAAAGAGGAGAGTATAAAAGCTGACTTGAGGCTTAACATCAAAAAAACTAAGATCTTGGCAACTGGTCCCATCACTTCCTGGCAAACAGAGTGAAAGGAAATAGAAGCAGTGTTAGATTTTATATTCTTGGGCTCAAAGATCACTGCAGACAGTGACTGCAGCAATGAAATTAAAAGACCTTCTTTGGAAGGAAAATTATGGCAAATCTGGACAGCAGAGAAACCTGGACAACAAAGGTGAAAGTCAAAGGTATGATTTTTCCAGTAGCAATATATGGCTGTGAGAGTTGGACTGTAAGGAAAGCTGAGCCCTGCAGAACTGACACTTTCAAATGCTGCTAAAGAAGACTTTTGAGAGTCTCTTGGACAGCAAGGAGATCAAATCAGTGAATGCTTAAATAAATTAATTGAAGCTATTCACTGAAAGGTCAAATACTGAAGCTGAAGCTTAAATACTTTGGCCACACAATGAGAAGACAAAACTCATAGGAAAAGACCCTGATGTTGGGAAAGATTGAAGACAAAAGAAAAAGGGGACGGCTGGAGGATGAGGTAGATATATAGTGTTGTGGACACAATGAACATGAACTTGGGACAGACTTTGTGAGAGAGTGGAGGATAGAAGGGCCTGGCATGCTATGGTCCGTGGAATCATGAAGAATTAGACACAACTGAATAAGAACAACAAAGAAAAGCTAACTTTTCTAATAGATACCCAAAAGTGGAATGGAGTGCCTTGAGAAATAATGGGACTAACACTACCAATTAAGATTTCTTTGAGTATAGTCACTGAAGACTTGTGAAGGTTATAACCATTTTGCAAATGTAGGTGTAAATGGGACTACTTCTTAGTTCTTTTCCTGTGGGCTAGATTGAAGTTAGGCTGTGGATTATATTTAGCTCATAGGTTTGAGGTATCATCCCAAATTTAGGCTGAACTCATTGAATGGTAGTTAAGATACTTATAATACTATTAAATTTTAGAAAACTGCCAATAAAATTTATGACCTCTTCATTACAGATGATGTGTTACTACTTATGCTAATTGATGGCATAGTTCTTTCATTCAGACACTATATATTTTAAAGATGAATAAGAATTGTTTTCTGTAAGAAACCTCTGAGAGTGATATTTAATTGTTAAACCTATTATAAAGTGACTTTAAAGTTCTTTATAAATCAGAGGCTTTTTTAGGGTAGATTTTAAAAAGTTATGTTATATATGAATATATAATATATGAAAATATGATTCTCCATTTTAAATATTAATGTTGAATGTTTTCCTAGAATTAGATACATTCAAAAATATCATGGCACCTTGAACTAGAGATTATAACTTAACTATAAATTGTGCTGGATTTCTGTCTTGTCATTAGTTTGCTCTGTGATCAGACTGATCATTAGACATGGATCCAGTTCCTCTGACTGCTGGCTGAGTGATTGACTTTGGGTATTAGATTAGATGACGAAATCAGTTTGACTTGAAGTTCTTTCATAATTGAGTTTTTTCCTATTAACATAAATGAATATGGAGCACATGGATTATGGACCCCTTGCCTTGGAGGGAAATACATTTTAGGTTTAGGAACACTTCTTTCCCTTCATTCCCTACTGCCCAAAGCATTGAGCTGCCATTAAGGTATCTCACTTGGCCTATATAACCTTAGAAATTGACTTGATTCCTTGCCCCTGCCCAGACTTCCTGTCTGCCTTATCCCTTCAAGGCCAGACTCCTTCCTTCCTATCTTTTCCTTTCCTTGTGATTTGCCAGTCCCCTCACCCCCACCCCAACTCAGCTTCTGCTTAAGTGCTGTTGAAAGACACAATAGTACTGACTAAGTGCTCTACACGTTTGTATTGAATTTTATCCAGGTTCTTGCTGCTTTTTGGTAATCTTTTTACTCTTCTCTGATTGATTTTGTATCATTCTTACCACAGTGGATGTTTGAAAACTCATTTCAAGCTCTCTTTCAGCTACCTTCTCTCCCATTTCTCTCTGCAGAGAACCTCTACTCATTTTAATGCAGTGGTCCTTCTCACCAATATTTGGGCTTTCGATTTCATTCCCTCTCGGAGCTTGCCCCTTCAGTTACACAACTAGCTCTAATCTTTAGTCCCTCTTTATCCCCTGACTCCTTTTCCAAAACCTACAAATGTCCCCAGATCTGTCCCATCTGTGAAATTCCTTTATTTGCCTGCTATCTCTTCAAGCTGTCCTCCCAGACTTCTCTTCCCTTTCACAGCCAGAGTCCTGGAAAAATCTCGCCTTTTGACCCCTTGAAATCTAGGTTCAGTTCCTGCTTCTTGACAGAAACTGCTCTTAGTAACAATTGCCTCTTAATTATTAAATTCAGAGGCTTATTCTTAGTCATCCTTTTTGTCTTCTGCAGCTTCTCTCCCACCCCACTTTTTTTTGGAGGGCAGTTGGGGTTAAGTGACTTGTCCAAGGTCTCATGGCTAGTAAATGTTAAGTGTCTGGGCCAGATTTTCTGCAGCTTTTGACACTATTTCTTCCTCCTGGATACTTTTCTCATGGGTCTTATGTTACTGGCCCTTCTGATTCCACTTCTGTTTGATCACTCATCAGTGCCCTTTGCTGGGCTGCTGTATGCTAAGGCTATGTAACAGGCCATTTTCATCTCTCTTGGGTTCAGCTCTATGCAAATGTTTCCAAATCTTACCTGTGCCTCCTCTTTCTCCTGCCTCCAGCCTTGTATTACCCGGGATCATCTCCGCCTAGGTGTCCCACAAGCATCTCAAGCTCAGCATGTTCAAAACTGTAACATTGTTTCCTCTTAAGCCTGCCCCACCATTTCCCCTTCTTTCTTTGGATGTTATTAGTCCAGTCTTCCAGGTTTGTAACTTCAGAGTCTCCTTCATTTTCCATAACCCATGGAGTCACTTCCTATGTCTTATCTGCTACACCTCACATCTATCCCATTTTCTCTGTTCCCTCAGCTACCACCCTAATTGAAGTCCTCATCATGTCTTCCTACAGAAGTTTTCTAAATCTCTTCCCCTCTTCATCCCTTATTTCTTTTTTGTTTTGTTTTATTATTGTTTTTTTGCTTTTTGGAGGGGGGAGGGCAGGGCAATTGGGGTTAAGTGACTTGCCCAAGGTCACATGGCTAGTGTTATGTGTCTGAGGCGTAATTTGAACTCAGGTCCTCCTGACTCCGGGGCCGGTGCTCTATCCATTGTACCACCTAGCCGCCCCCATCCCCCCTTTCAAATAGCTGCCAGGTTTATATTACTGAAGAACAGGTCTGATCATCAATCAGTTCATTGGGCACACCATTTCCTCTTGGATAAAATAGAATTCCTCTCTTCGGTATCTAAAATTCTCTGTAGTCTGGTCCTAGTCAATTTTATCCTATTTCTTTTCATATTCCTCTCCTTCCACATTCAGTCATGCCCAACATAGGTCTGCTAGGTGGCACAGCTGATAGTGTTGGGCCTGGAGTCAGGAAGAGTTATCTTCCTGAATTCAAATCTGTTCTCAGACATTTATTGTCTTAATCACTTGTGTGACCCTAGTCTAGTCACTGGATACTGTTTTCCTCAGTTTCCTCATTTATAAAATGAACTGGAGAAGGAAATGGCAAACTTCCTGTATCTTTGCCAAGAAAATCCCTAATGGTTTATGAACAACATGCCCAACATTCATCTTCCTCAGAACCTGAAATATTCTCCCTTCTCACTTCTGCCTAATTTCTTTACAGCTCAGCTCATGAGTTGTGAAATATTTAGAATGTCAAATTTTTAGTTATGTTGATTAATTTTGCTGAATCTTACCTTGCTCTTTTTTCTTATACTTTATTATGAGGGATCTTAGAGTGGGGCAGGAGGAGTATTGGAGAAAATAAAGGAGATTTTTAAGAGCAAAACGTCATTAAAATCCATTAAACAAAAGATCACCTCAAGTGCTAGCTCCTACTTTAAGTCTTATCTTGTGCTCCTCCCACCCTACTCCAAATTGTTAGTGCCATTACTTTATTTACTTTGTGTACTTTATATTTTCTTAGCTTTATATATGTGGCATGCTCCCAGTACAATGTGCTATGCCCTCTCGATTTTGAGCTCCTTCTGTCTCCCTCCCTTTCTCTCTGTCTCTCTCTTATCTTTGTAATAGGCACTTAATAAATACTTGTTGGTATTGCCTTTCCAAGGTAACAATTAACTTATCTTATAAACTGGTGCTAATGTGCTAATGAGGGAAGTCTATAAGCTCATCAGGTTTTTCTTTTCTGTTCTTAGGCCACCTGTGCATTTTAACAAGTGTCTTTTTGGAAATAATAGTTAGTATTTGGTTATTTCATTGTATTAACTTGTGCAAATAAAGTAATAAAATTGTGTCTTCAGTTAAACAGGAGCTTAAATAAATAAAAGTTGAATTAAAACTCGATACTTGTGGGACTATTAAATCTTTTCAAACAAAAATTGAAAAAATAATTATTGACACATTGTGATTTGTGTGGCTGTTTTCTCTCCTGATACAAATTATTATACTTTGCTTTTATGAGTGTTCTTTCTGGGTTGCTATAAAAAAAGAAAAAAAATCTTTTAGTGGCCAGTCTTCTAGTGAACTTCTGAATTTAGTCTAAGTCAACAAGGATTTATTAATAAGATCTTACAATATGTAACTAGGTTACTAAGTTCCAGGAATACAAAGAAAGGCAAAAGCATAGTCCTTTGTGTTAAGGAATTTACATTCTAATTTATGAGGCTACAGGTAAAAACAGACTAGCTGCAATAAAATATACACATTGTAGATGGAAGGCTGTTTCTGAGGAGAATGCATTAACAGCTAGACCTAGGAAAGATTTCCTAGAGTGGGTGGGATTTGAGTAGAGCATTAAAGGAAGTCAGGAAACCAAGAATGTGGGGGTGCCAAGCAATGCCTGCCCAGTACAAAAGTGCAGAGATAGGAGAGGAAGTTTCATGTTTAAGAAATAGCAAATAGGCCAGGGTTGTTGGAACATAAAGTGGGTAGAGGGGAGTAAAGTTTGAGAAGACTGAAAAAGGTAGAAGAGGCCAAGTCATAGAGCTTTTAATGACAGATGGAGTTTATAATTTCCTGCTGGTAATAGGGTGCCTAAGGAACTCCTTGAAAGGATTGGGGGAGGGGGGGATCGACATGTTCAGAAATAAATTTTAGTAAAATTATATTAGTGGTGGGTTGGAGTGGGGAGAGGACATGAGGTGGGGAGATCAGTTAGAAGGCTATTTCAGAAGTCCATTTGAGAGGAGATGGTCACCTGAAATGGGGTGGTAGTTTAGTGGAGAAAGGAAAATGAACAGGAAAGATGTTGTAAAGGTAAAGATTTGACTACCAGCTGAATATGTGGTATGAGTGTAGAGTCAGGATGACGTAGATTGTAAGCCATGGTGACTGGGAGGACAGTGGTACAATTGTTACTAATATGGAAATGTGGAAGAGAGGAGAGTTTGAGGGAAAAGCTGAGCTCTGTTTGGACTTGTTGAGTTTTAGTTGTCTATGGGACATAAAGTTTGAGATGTTTAAAAGACATTTAGTGACTTGGAAAGAGACTACAGAGTTAGAAATACAGATCCAGGAATCCTCTTCATAGAGATGATAATTGAACCCATGGGAGGCAATGAGATCACCAAGAGGGATTCCTATAGAGTGACAAGAGGAGTAATTCCAGGGCAGAGTCTTAGGTGAACACCCACAGTGAAGAGCTGGTTCTTAGAAATCAGAAATTTTCTATTCCAATAGTAACATTCAAAGTTTTTCCATTTTGATTTGATAAGACCTGGAAAAGATTGTACTCTACTGAGTACTTTGCTATAAAGGCCTTTGAGTCTTTGAGAACCGACATAATAAGGCACGGGAGTATAAGATTTTAGTGTAGGAATGAGTACATGTACACACATCTCAAAAATTGTTTTTATAACACTACTAAAAAATGTTTATCTCTTAAAAAGTTGACAATCCCTGAATTTAGATGATCACTAAGACCTCTTCCAGTTCTGACATTTGAAATGTAATGTTTAAAGATTTTTATGAATTGATTATCATTGCCCATTGTCTGTGACAGGCATCTCATCTGAATGAGGTGTTCAGAGCTGTTTTATAGGCTAATTTTAATAAGGATTAAGGAGAATCATCTTATTTCGGGACTGGGTTTGGGAACCTTTAAAAAAAAAAGCAAAGGTTCTTTTAAATTTAAGAACAAAGAGAGTAAATATATAAAATAAAACAATGTAATTCTTTATTGTGACAAGTTGAAAGTGTGAGAAAAAAAAAGGACAGAGAAAAACCTAGAGGGAAGAGCTAGATGGTTGAAAATGCTTTTCCTCTAACTTCTAATCAGTACCACCTACAGCACATTTCTTCAAGCCTGATAGTGTTCCCATTAGTAGTGCCAACATCTGCCTCTTCCTAGACTACTATTCCAGAACAACTCCAGACAAAGCAAATAACCCTTTCTGTGGATTTACCCAGCCCTTTGGGGGTAGCCCACCACTGCCGTGGCCCCATTCTGCCTTCACCTTTGCCTGTGTTATGCCTAGCTCCATCATCTAGCCCAGGCTTCTCCTTGAATCTTTTCTAGGAATAGCCACAACCACATTGTTTCTGTTGCCAGATCCTCCCTTACCCTTGACGATAATATCTGCTGGACTCCCCCACCCCTACCCCACTCCCTACTATTTAAGGCCTGCTTCTTTGACTTCTTAGGGTATACTTTTAATAAGGCAGATTCATTTCTGGGGTAGGAATTAGAAGTAGGAAGTAATTTGTTTCTAGGGTGAGAAGAACTGTTTTTAGTTACCTTAACATGGAATGGTTGGGTTAGCAGGTAAGGGTGAGATTTTGGTAGAAACATGCTGCCATTTGAATGAAATTAAGCCAAGTGCTATATATTCCCAATCTGAATTACTTTTATGGATAGGTAAAATACATAAATATTTTGCTGCAGGCTTTTTTTTTTTATTCATGGTTAGCTGGTGGAGAGGAAGAAGACAGAGAGGGATGCAGTAAACTGAGGAGAAAGGAAATAGAAGGTTATAGGAATAAGATATATAAAAAAGGAGTCAGGATTTTTAAGTTTTAGGGAATAAAAATTTGCCATACATTGCGTGGTCTGCCTAGCAACTTGGCAGACCCTAGTCTAGAACAGGTAGAAAAGATAATAAGAGCTTAAAAGTAAGGAGGAACTACAGACCATCTTCCTGAAGATGCCATTAAACACTAGATAATTATACTTTTAATTCTTAGTTGTATTTCCAGGTTTAAAAAATTGTTTATAAAAAAAATTTATTTAATAAAGCATAATGATTTAATTAAAGCACAGGACTTGGAACCTGGAAGACAAGCTTAAATTCTAGCTTTGCCACTTAATGGCTGTGTGACTGTAGGCAAGTCACCCAGCCTATAAATGGAAATGATCTGCATCTGGCATACCTACAAGATTGTGTGAAGATCAAATGAAGTAGGAGAAAGTGTAGTTTTCATTAACTGAAACATTATACAAGGGAAGGTGGTAATATTGTTGCCAAAAACTGCCAGAGCTAGTCCACAAGTTTGTAACAGGGTATATCAGTTTCCTTCAAGTAAATAGATGAATACTCTTGGGAGGAGGGGGGCAGGAGGGTGGAGTCTACCAGAGGGAAAGGGTTGTAATGGCTCTAAGGAGGAAAAGACTAGGGGCCTTTTGAGCAGAATATTCTAGAAATCTTGAAGGATTCATTTCTGAATATAGTTTTCATTGAGTTGTGATGTGGAAAAATATTTTTTTTCTTTTAAATTTGTTTTTAGTTTACAACATCAGTTCCACAAGTTTTTGAGTTCCGAATTTTCTTCCCCTCCAATTTCTTCCCCTTCCCATAGCATGTAATCCTGTATAGGTTCTACATATACCTTCACATTAAACATTTACACAATATTCAGGTTGTAAAGAAGAATTATAACCAATGGGATGAACCACGAGAAAGAAGAAACAAAACAGAGATCAAATAGTTTGCTTCAGACTCCATAATTCTTTCTCTGGATGTGGATAGCCTTTCCCATCGTGAGTCTTTTGAAAGAGTTGTCTTAGAATCTTGCATTGCTGAGAAGAGCCAAGTCTATCAAAGTTAGTCATAACAGATACAATGTGTCTGTCACTGTGTACAATGTTCTCGGGGTTCTGTTCCCCTCACTGAGCATCAGTTATATAAGCCTCTCTAGGTTATTATGAAGTCTGTCTGCTCCTCATTTCTTATAGCACAATAGTATTCCATTACATTTATATACCACAATTTTTTTGAGCTATTCCCCAGTTGATGGGCATCACCTTGATTTCCAATTCTTTGCCACCACAAAAAGAGCTGCTTTAAATATTTTTATATATATGGGTCCTTTTCCCATTTGTATGATCTCTTTGGGATACAACCCCAGAAGTAGTATTGCTGGGGCAAAAGGTATGCACATTTTTATAGCCCTTTGGGCATAGATCCAAATTGCTTTCTAGAATGATTGGATCAGTTCACAACCCCCACCAACAATGCATTAGTGTTCCGATTGTGGAAAAATAATTTAATAAAAGGGAAAATGTTATGTGGGAACAATTCTAAGAGAAACTTCTAGGAATGAATATTGTAATGAAGTTCTGCCTATGGAGTATGACAGGCAAGGATATAGAATGCATACATAACATGTAACAAAGAAATGGCTTGATTGATTAAGGGAAATATTGTCAGGGTCTTTAAGACACTGTTTTCGAGTAGAAGTGGGTTTGAAAATGAAAATGAAGAGGTCATATTCAAATGTACAAAAGCATTTGCTTTTCATTATTCAGTTTTCTGATATACAGCATTTGTAAAACTTGGGGGGATGAGGGAATCAGTAAAGCAGTGGTTTAAAACTTCTAGGCGGGTATCCATCTTCATCTTATTTGTGAAAAAATATATTGAAGTGTAAAATTGTATCCACATACATTTTGTATATGATGAATTATGTAGTCGTTTATGTGTTTGATTTAAATCATATTTGCCCTTATTCACATAACTTTGAAGTAAGAAATCCAAAAATATGTACGTATGGAAGAATTGGGACAGCTAGGTGACACAGTGGATAGAATGCTGAACCCAGAGTCAGGAAGACTCATCTTCCAGAGTTCCAATCTGGCCTCAGACAGTAGCTGTGTGACCCTGGGCAACTTACTTTACCCTGTTTGCCTGAGTTTACTCATCTGTAAAATGTGCTGAAGAAGGAAATGGAAAACCATTCCAGTATCATTGCCAAGAAAACCCTCAATTGGGTCAAAAAAGTGGAAGAATTGCCTTGGAAAAGGGATTGGCGGAAGTATGAATATGAAAAATTCTAATAATTAAATCTTGATGATACATCGAAAACAAAGTTGGACTTTTAGATCAGATGTGAAGTTGAAATCATAAACTTTTTACCTTATGACTATAAGATTTGCATGGAGGGCATGGGAGAGTATAATCTTAACTCTGAATTCCACAGTTATGGGAAGGGAAGCCAGAGTAGTTAATTATGCTGCACAAATCGTAAGAACTGGTTCTCTTGACTGCAGATTCCATGTTCTTTCACACTATAACCCATACCCTGTCCCAAATCAACCCTTTTAAAGGTTATTGATTCTTTCTTAAATGGATAAAAATCTAAAATGAAATAAAACCTAAGAAATTCTGCTTATTTACTTCTACAGGGCAAAACAAGGGAGGACTTAACGTGCCATATAGCAGTCTATCCAGTATATACAGAGTCTGGTGCAGTTTCAGGTTATCCCTGCAGCTTAAGTAATAATTGGGTAAATAACCTGAGTAAATAATAGTAGAGAGGGAAGAGTCGGCGTGGTGTGTGAGAAGAGCCCTGTAAACAAGGGTCCTTTCAGAAGACCTAGATTTTGTCCTGCCTTGTCTTCTTATTAGCTGTGTAAACTGAGTAAGTTACTTAATATCTCTGGCCTTCATTTTCTTTATCTGTAAAAATCAGAGGGTTAAATTAAATCTAGGGTATCTTTCAGTTTTAATGTTTTGTGAGGTATAATGGAAAACACGTACTACTTGGAGTCTGAAGAACCCTAGGGTAGAATGCTACCTCTGCTGCTTAAAACTGTGTGACCATGGGTAACTAACTCACTTAAATTCTCTGACCTTTAGTTTCCTTATCTGAAATAATTATACCTGTGGTACTTTGCCTGTCTCACAAGGTTGAGGATCATAAATGATATTACATACATAGCGCTTGTAACAAAAAAACCCGACAAATATGAACTAATCATCATCGTGATCATCTGTGATTTTGTCCATCTGAGTGCTTACTCCAAAGAAGAAACCTTTTCATACCCGTTTATCCTGGAGAGTTCTTGTCTGTTTACCTAATGTGCTAGTCTTTTTTTTTTTAATTTTCCTGTATGGATCTATAAGAATTCAGTTCCCCCTTCCCCTACCAAAGGACTGGAAACGGCATAGCTAAATGGGAATCTGTTATTGTTGTTGAATTTATGTAACTAGCCTGGATTGGATAGACAATAAATCAAACAGTTCAGCTCAAGTTTAATGCCTTGTCATTCAGTAAAGATAATCTGTCAAGACTGTCCTCTCTCTTCATTTATCATTCAGAGCAGAACTTTATTTCTCTTAATGGCTTGCTCAGTTTGATGGACTTGAAACCTGCTGTTTCAATAGTGCTATTTGTAGGTGTTGAGCCCTGTCATCAGAGAACAGAGGGATGGGTAGAAAAAGACTTGAGATAAAATGCTCTTTGTTTTCATTGTTAGATGTCTGATTCTTACCATGTTAGGCATTGAATCCTAACACTGACTAAAAATGTGAGCTAAGAAAGATCCTGATGCTTGATCTTAATCTTTTCCCCTAGATTCTTCCCTGGGATTCTTCTCTTCCCTCAGTGGTTTATAGATTGAAATGTATACTATTTCATCATAATAATTAAATTAGAAGTAATTAAAATAGAAATTGCCAGTTCTGGATAATTGAGATCTTATGGTCCAGTTTTCTGCTTCCTTGCTTAGGTATTCTCTGCTGTCTCAGTTGAGTGTTAAAAATTGCCAGTCATCTGTGGTACTAGTAGAAGAGCACTATAGCAGAGATAATGTCATTTATATTTGGATTTGAGTTACTATGAATTTTGTAGCAGATTTATTTTTAAAATTATATTTTATGTAGACTAATTAAAATCCATTTCCTGAGCATATAGTGACTGTCTGGTAGGAAGCAGCAGTTTTGGGAGCATAATGGATGATAATGGCAAAGCTCACTTGCAATTTAAAATGTGTAATGGATAATTTGTGCAGATAATCAAGTTTAACTTCTAAGTGTAGGATGGGATTTTTTTTTTGGATAGATTGTATATTTAGTTTTTAGTTTAAAAATATTTAAAATTGGGTTTGGTACTTTTTTTTTGGCTAGGTTTTTGATTAATATAGAGTTTAGCCTGTATTAACACTTTTCTCTAATAAACCAAATTAAATTTGACTTTCATCAGCTGTTGATGGACTTCCTTTTCCAGAAAACTCCATGAGGGAAATTCAAGTAGGTTATCTTCTCACTCTTTGCTTTTCACCCACATCTCTCTCTCATTTACCTCTCTTCCCCCACAAAACACTTGCTGTCATGTGGTAAACTTAAACTAATGGATAGTGGCTTTTTCTTGGTAAATTTTACTTAAAACAATATTCTAATGGTGCTTATATTGATCATAAATCTCTAGAAACTACTTTTACCAAGACAAGTTGGTATAGATTAGACTGAATATATGGCTGGTTGTTGACCAAAATAACATCACTATTTTGGAGTCAAGGTACAGTGTGTCTGGCTGTCAATGATCAGACCAGTATGAACTAGGAATAGGAAGGCTATATCTCAAATCAGGCACAAATAGTCCTTATGACCATTTGAAATGGAGATGTCCCTTAATTTGCGTATCTTAAGTTTGTTTTGAACTGCAGTAATTCTGCCTCACTCATAGAGCACAGCACCTGCTTTGATGCAGGCACACCATGCTGGGAAGGCCTTTGCCTTTGATGCAGGCTCCCCTCACATGCAATTGATTCCAAAGTTCTTTAGAAAGACCTTGAGAATGTCCTTGTATTGCTGCTTCTGACTACTGTGTGAACCACCTGCCTTGCATGAGTTCTCTGTAAAAATAGTTTTTTAGGCCAATATATGTTTGGCATTCAGTTCTACACTGTAGAAATTTTGAATACTGTGGATAAATTCACTTACCATGACTGTATACTTTCCAGGGATGTACTCATAGATGATGAGGTGTATTGCCAGAGCTAGCTTAGTGTTTGGGAGTCTCGAAAGGAAAGTGTGGGAGATGAGAGGTATTGTTAGGCAGCCTACCAAACTGAAGATCTACAGAGCCATTGTGCTGACCTCATTGTTGTATGCATGTAGAACCTGGACAGTCTACCAGCGCCATGCCAGGAAATTCAGTTGCTTCCATTCGAATTGTTTTAGGAAGATTCTGAAAATCTGCTGGTGAGATAAGGTACCTGACATTGAGATCCTTTTTTGAGCCGAACTGCCTTACATTCAGAGTCTACTGCATACTGTACTGCATACTGAATATATGCTGACCCTTGGAGTAGGGAAAATCTTATACATGTATAGGTGGAGTGTTATTTTGATTTGAGGGAGACTAGGATAGAGCATGCTTAAATATATTTTCCTCACCTGTACTAGAAGTTGATTCTTTTGAATAAAATTTCGTCTTGCAACCTGGCTCTCTTTTAAAATGAAAATCTTTTTGTATGTGGTTGGGTAACACTTTGAGTAGGAATTAATTTGCTGAATATATTTTTGTTACAAGAGATCAAAGGGTGGAGGAAGGGCCCAAAAATGGGAGAAGGGACAAAATTACTAGTAGAAGAATACTATAGTAGGAGAGACAGCAAGAAGGGGAGGTTAGTTCTCTGAAAATTAAGTTCAGTTCGTCAAGCATTTAACTGCCTTCAATTTGCTAAACACACATTATAAGATGAAAATAGTCCATGCCCTCAAGGATGTTGTATTCTATTGGAGGAGCACAACATACAGTTAGAAAATCAAATATAAAATATATACAAAATAATTTACAGTGCCAAGGAGGCTACCCTCACCTCTGTGGTGAGACACATACATAGCAGGCTCCATGTTAGACATGGACATACTAGACATACTGAAAAGCTGGATTATATATGTAACTTGTTTTTCTTATGAAATTATAGTATTTGGCATTTTCTTCCCTCTTATCACTTTACCCTCCCTGCTCTAAAACTCCAGAGACCATGTCTGGGAGAGCCAAGTCACTTGCTTCAACATTCCTGATAATTCAGAATCAGATAACCTCTTCTTGGCTGTTTTCCTCTCTGCTGCTGCTTCTGTAACCCTGACTCCCCACCTTCCTAAATCTCTGGCTCTGAGAATTGTAACCATACCTACACTATCATTTCCTCTGGAAAGGATGTGTCACTGAGCTTCCTATTTGTGATTTCTCAGGTCATAACTTCTTTCCTTGGCCATTGCTCCCTATGTATGTTATCTTTTATTAGAATATAAACTCCTTGAGGGCTGACAACTTTTTTTCTTTTTCTTTTTGGAGGACAATTGGGGTTAAGCGACTTGCCCAAAGTCACACAGCTAGTGTGTCAAGTGTCTGAGGTCACATTTGAACTCAGGTCCTCCTGACTCCAGGGCCACTGCTCTCTATTCACTGCACCACCTAGCCGCCCCTGCTGTTAACTTTCTTACAGTTTTGTTGCATAGTACAATGCTTGGCATATAGTAAGAACTTAATAATTGCTTTTTTCAAATTTAAAATTTTTGTCACAAATGGAAAAAATATTCTAGCAGTGTTCAGAATTTTATGTCTTAATTTTTGCTAGTTTTAGGAGGTAGCCAAAACATTTTAGTAAAATAAAAAAAAATGTTGTTTGCCTCTGGTTATTTAGTTCCTTCTGTAGTGTCAAGTGGATCCTTATTTTCAGTAAAAAAAAAAAAAAAAAAAGAGAGGGAAATTACCTAAGTACATGTGTTACAATTTTTGCCACATAGAATTTTGTCTAATCAGTCTTCTCTTTAGTTAGATTGCTATCAGGAGTTTTTGTTTCTCTCAGGAGAAAATGCTCCATTTGTTAAACAACTTTACTAACTTCTGCAAACAAATCTTATGTGGATTAAGAGAAGCTTCTCTTAGCACATGAAAGTACAGTAGTTTATTCTTCAGTTAGTATATTTCTAAATAGATTAAATTTATAAATTTATTTTGTACGCGGCAGAATTTGAAGCAGGAAAAACCCAGGAGTCAGGCATTGTTGTCACAGTGCAAGGGGAATAGATGCACTTGGAAAACTCTAGACTCAGTTCCTTAGCTAAGTACCTAAAGAGATTCAGAATTTACATTTCAAAGTACCTTTTTTCATTAAGTCCCTAAGTTTTCTGTTTTGAAGTGCATTAGTATCATAATTTAAAATTTTGATTTCTGTCTTATGTTTAAAAGGACTGTTATAGCATGTTATCCAAAAATAGAACTCTTCTAATCTTAGTAAATCTTTTACTTTTAAAAAATTATTGTGATGATGATCATCTTTTAGATATATGTAAAGTAAGAATAAAATTTTAATCTTAAGTCAAATAAATTATATTCAAAAAGTTGGTTTTTATCTTGATGATCACATCTTGGTGATATGAGACAAAAAATGTACAAGTGAACTTAGATGCACTGAGGAGCTGAAAGAATTGACTTCAGAATGTCAGAATTTTGTGTTTGAATACAGGCATCCACATGAGGAAGAAGCCTTGGGGTTTGTTTTTGGTAAACCAGGGAGGTATATTATTGCTCTGTGCCATTTATTTTACTTTAGAGTTAGTCTCTTTTATGGTTTGCATTCTTTTCCTTTTGAAGACAATAGATAAATTTGCTTTTAGAAATTTTTTCCTTTTTCTGTCAATCTGTTACAAAATATTCAAATTCATGATGTGTGATTAAGGAAACTAGACAGTAGAATGTTTATTAAATTACAGTAATATGTAATTCATTCTCCGTTATGATTTCCCTTTCCACTTTGATACTACTTGAATTGTCAGTCAATGATACAATTATGGTTCACTATTTTTTTAGGACTCCTCTTTAAAAAATTAACTGATAATTCTCCTTAGAGTGTACTTCTCTCCTCTTTCAGTGCTTTGTATTAGAAAGAGCACATTTGGTCAGGGAGAGGTCCTAAGGTTTATTGTTGCTTATCCTTCGTTTTTTTTTTTTTTTATTTTAAAATTTTTACTTTTTGGAGGGCAATTGGAGTTAAGTGACTTGCCCAAGGTCACACGGTTAGTGTTAAGGGTCTGAGGCCAGATTTGAACTCAGGTCTTCTGGACTCCAGGGTTGGTGCTCTATTCACTGCGCCACCTAGCCACCCCATCATCCTTCATTCTTGAAGAGGACATTGACATCAGGGAGATGATGCCATAACATGCAAGTGAATTGAATTTAAGTGAGGGGGAGGGCTGAGCAAAATCATGAGCCTTACTTCCTTCTCTGGAGCCATCTGGGTCCAGTGGCCAGATATACCTTAGAATGACTTACAGAGGGCCCTCCATAAGATTTTTGTGTATTTCTGTGTATATCTGTTCATTTCACTAAAAGTAGTGTGGACATAAGGGGTCAAAGCTTATGAAAATAGAATATAAAAGTACACTTACTAAAATCTATGACTTCCTTTGGTAGTGGATGAAAATTGAATGAATGAAGGGCTGAATGCAATGAGTGATTCAAGGAAAAATTGGAACGAGGGCTTTGGGCCAGTTCCCAAATGATTCAGGTTTCTGGAGCCTCTTCCAATTCTTACCAATCTGTGACTCTGTAATTAAATTGTAAAAATTCAAAAAATTCACTTTCTGGTAGTAATTGTGGTAATAATGACAACAGTGAGGGAGAGCAACAGGGATTGAGCAAGTGATTTCTTTCCTGTGCACCAGTAATTCTCCAACATTTTGGTCTGAGGATTCCTTTATACTTTTAAAAATTATTGAGGTTTATGTGGATTATACCTCCATATTTACCATACTAGAAATTAAAACTAGTAAGCTTACAAATATTTATTAATTCATTAAAAATAACAAACTTACTATGTGATGATCACTTTCAAAAAAATTTATTGAGAAGAGTGGCATTGTTTTACATAATTTTACGAATATCTCTATTGTCTGGTTTTTAGGACATAACTAGACTTCTTCATCCAATCTATTATATGTTATTTTGGTTGAAGTATGTAAAGACAATCCATGTCATGTAGATATGTAGTTGGAAAGGAGAGGAATATTTTAATGAGTGAAAATAATATCTTAGTATTATTATGAACACAGTTTTGACCTCCTGGACACACTGAAAGGGTCTTGGTGACATGACCCTACCCCATATCCCCCAGTATGTGGACCACATGTGGAGAAGTATTGGTATAGTGAATTCCCCGATGGGGATATGTTCTTTACCAGTGAAGGTCAGCATCTGCTCTGCAACATGGTCAGGGAAATTACCTAAAACACTGAGAGGTTAAGTTACTTACCCAAGGCCACACAGTCAGTATGGTTCAGAGGGAAAACTTAAACCAGGGGTGGGGAGGGAACCTGCAGTCTCAAGGCTACATGTGACCCTCTAGGTCCTCAAGTGTAGCCCTTTGAATCCACACTTCACCAACAAATCCCCTTAATAAAAGGATTTGTTCTGCAAGAGTTGGACTTAGAAGGCTGCACCCAAGGACCTAGAAGGCCACATGTGACCTCAAGACTCCAGGTTCCCCAACCCTGCTTAAACCCCAAGTCTTCCTGGGCCAGTTCTACGCCACTGTCTCTTCTTCCTCATCAACATCTATTAGGTGACATTTAGATAATGCTCTAAGATTTGTGATGCTTTGCATAAATTCTCATTTGATCCTTATAGCAACCCTGTGAAGCAGATGCTATCATTACCCCATTTTACATTTGAGAAAACTAAGCTAGGGTAATTTTCCCAGGGTCATATAGCTAGTAAGTATCTAAAATAGAATTCACATTCAGGCCTTCCTGCCTCCAACTCCAGGGTTCCAGCTACTGTGCTGCCTAACTGCCCTCCTGTAGTTGGCCTTTGAAAATATCATATTTACACCCATGGAAATAATTTCTGCAGAGAAATGTTTAACATATATCATATTTAGGGGATTCGGGTTTGAGTTCAGTTATTAGCAGGACTTAAATGACCTCTGAGATTTCTGTGAATCCTTGTATGTATTTTATTATCATTTCATACTTAAACTGTAGAAGAGATTTGTTCAGTAGCTGCTAGGCAAATAGTATTTAGAAATTTAAAAACTTTTTGGTAGAATATATTTTCAGTTATTGACCATAGTGTGCCTGAAGAATATATAATTATTTTTGGAAGAGTGTGGCAACTTTTTTTTAAATGCTTACCTCGCCGGACTGTTTTTAAGAACTAAGAGATATGTGAAAAGCAGAGTACCTTGTAGACATAAAAACGGTGAATAATTGTAGCATATTTAGACATATCTTAAAAAGTACTCTAATCAAAGCCATCATCATCATCTCTGGAGCGAGATCAGCTGGCCAGCTTGGAGAGGAGGAAAGAAACGAGCATGTATTAAGTGCCTTCTATGTGTCGGGCACAACTCTCACAGCATTTTACAGATGTCCGTTTGGTCCTTACACTATTCTTCAGAGATGAGTGCTATTATTATTCTTATTTTACAGTGGAGGAAACTGAGGCAGAGAGGTTAACTGACTTGCCCAGGGTCACATAGCTAGTAAATGTCTGAGGCCGATTTTGAACTCAAGTCATTCTGATTCCAGGCCCAGATCTTAGTCTAAACAGCCAGCGCGCTGCAGGAAAGAAAATGAGAGAAACGGTTTGAGGAGGTGGGGCATAAAGAATTGTAATATGATTATTTTGTCTTTAACATTTTGCATTATGAAAATAATAATTTAAGATTTCTAATTTCCATGATCAGTGTTCCTACAAGAAGTGAATCCTCCATGTTTCTAAGCCTTTTTGGACTTCATAAATTTTTGGTACTTTGTTTATGCTCTTATCATGTACTCTTGTATTATAGCTATTTGATAGCTAAAATTTCTTTAGGTATTAGTGGAAATGCTTTTCTTTCCAAGGTTTCTCTGAACTCATATTCCTTATTTCTTATGGTAGTCTAATAAGCCCTTACATTAGTGTACCATACTTGGTCTTAGCTGTTCCCTAATTTATGGACCTCTCTTTGGGTAGCCAAGTCAGTAAGCATTTATTAAAGTGCCTGTCCTAATGCAGCCTCTCCATTATTGACTACCCCCATCTCTTGTCATCTTCCCCAAATGACCCAGTTTGAGGTGAAGCCTCAGAATTTTTTTGCTAGGATTAATCTCACGTAATTGTCATTAGTTTGCATTTCTTCTTTTGATAACTCTGTTCGTAACCTGTGGCCACTTACCTGTTGGACCTTGGACGTGTCACTTAACTTCTCCTTCCATTTCTTTTTTTTTTTTTTTTTTTTTTGCTTTTTGGAGGGCCGTTGGGGTTAAGAGACTTGCCCAAGGTCACACGGCTAGCTCTGTGTGTGTGTGTGTGTGTGTGTGTGTGTGTGTGTGTGTATTAAGTGTCTGAGGCTGTATTTGAACTCAGGTCCTCCTGACTCCAGGGCCAGTGCTCTATTCACTGAGCCACCTAGCCTCCCCATCTCTTTCCATTTCTTATTTGCAAAATGAGGGTAATAACATTCACCTTAGAGTCTTGTTGTAAAGCTCAAATGAGATAATACATGTACAATGCTTTGTAAGCTTTAAAGTGCTATTGTTATTACCAGGATGAATGGACAGTTTGTTTCAACAACTATTTATTAAGTAGCTAATCTGCACAAGGTGGTGTTGTGCTGGGCACATGAAAATAACGCAAGCCCTTCCTTTAAGGAGGTTATGCCCTGGTAGGAAGGATAAGCTATGTACCTAAACATCTGTAATACAAGAATATTATTAAATGCAGGCAATTTAAGGAGAGTTAACTATTGTTGCATATTCATTTGAATATCTTTCCCTTTCTCATCCCTAATAGAGATTATAGGTGTTTGTCACCATTCCTCTAAAAGAATTGAATTTCATTGAATAAAATATCCATAATTTGTTTGCACCTTCATGCGTAAGATGGAATTTTCACCATCCAAATCTTCAAGGAAGAAAAATTAGCAAATTAATGAAATTTAATTGATATCTGTTTAGATAAATAATTATTTTAAATTGACATGTCTTATAGCTTGTTGTATAGGTAGGTAAAGAAAACTTACTCAAATTGTTAAATTTCCCTTCTGTTTAAGGTCGGGGACACAAATTTTGTGAAACTTTTCATGTGTTAACTCTTCTAAAAAGTCAGTAAGACTTTCAAGTAACTATATTTTATAACACTAGCGTAATGAGTAGTAGTTTACAGTTTTTTTCTATTTACATATCTTAGATATTTTTAACAGTAGTATGTGTCACACCAGTGCAATACAAGAAAAACCTCGTCCTTTGAGAGGCGCACCTTCATTGATAGAAGTGTTGGTCTTTCAAAAAACAGTTTCATAACTGATGCACATCAGTGTTAGGTATCATATGACATCGTGGGAACGTTCCCATTTACATGTAGCTGTGTAAGACAAAAATAAGGGAATGCAGTTTCTATCTATTTGTCTATTGTGGTTGGAGGTAAATAAAATTGTGGACTTTGTTTTGCGTGTTCCCTTTACTATTCCTATCAAAACAAAAAAGATAGTTATTTATATTTATTCGTTATTGAATATGGATAAATTGTAGTCAGATTACTTCAGCTTTTGCATTTTGAGCCTTTTGTCTCTTAATTGTGAAATGAAAGATACTGCTGTATTATAGTAATTTCTGGCATTTGGAGCAAGCTGGAGAAAAAAGAAAGCTAGCCTTAAAGGTATACCTGGTTACTTCTTTTTGGATGAATTGGGGGGTGGAGGGGTGGAGCACACATGTCAGCACAAACAATCTTCTTACCTGCTCTCCTCGCTAGACTGGCCAGCAGAGGCCCTGCGTTTGGGCTTAGTTGGGCATTTAAAGCTTGCCTTATCCTTGTCTATCAAGTCTGCCTTCTAAGTGCTACTCCCCATCACCATTCCTTCTCTTCCCTTCTCTGCCTGCAAACATGGGCTCCATATTTAGGGATTTATCATACATACTTTATAAAATTTTCATTAGTATTTAGCACGCTGCCGGGCCATAATTTTCTGAGACCTTGAAACCTTGTATCCTTATTGATTATTATTACATTAGATGCAGACTTTCCGACAGCATATTATTGTAATATACACTCTTTACTTAGAAATATTATAGTGCAGTACTGATTTATAGTTTTAAAATTCATTAAAAGGTATGTAAATTGAATCAAAATCCATTCAAAGATCTTTAAATTAAAGCCAAAATCTTTTTTCATTCTCTGTAGGCAGAATCTTGTTTCAAACATTGCCATTGTAACATCCAACTGATGTTAGTTACATACCCACTTGCATTTCAGTCAGAATGAATTAATATAAATGATAGGCTTGGAAAAGGTTCAAATTTAGAAAGTCTTTGGTGGAGGTAAAGGAAATAGGGAGGTTTCCAATGTTACATCTCTTATTTGAAAAGCACACACATTTTAATTAATTTTACATTCAAAAAGGAATACACTACTTATAATTGTGTACTTTTCTTAAAGATCTGTTAAGTCTAGGTCAGTTGATCTAGCAGTGGTTCTCAGCCTGTGGGTCGCGACCCCCTTGGGTTAAAATGACCCTTTCACAGGGGTCGCCTAAGACCATCAGAAAACACATATTTCCGATGGTCTTAGTAACCAAGACACTGCTCCTCTCTCTGTCTCCAGGTGGGTCCACCCACATGCAGATCCGCCCACATACGAGTATTAAAGGGTCCAGGCATTAGGAAGATTGAGAACCACTGACTAGGGTCTTTCATTCCTTAAAAATTGTAAATATTGGGGCAGCTAGGTGGCACAGTGAATAGAGCACCGGCCCTGGAGTCAGGAGGACCAGAGTTCAAATATGGCCTCAGACACTTAACACTTACTTAACTGTGTGACCTTGGCCAAGTCACTTAACCTTAATTGTCCCTCTCTAAAAAGCCAAAAAAAATTTGTAAATATTACCAGTTGTACTCATTAAAAGTACACTAGTTGGCTGCAGCATAACAAATAAATAGTGTGATATTAACTGCTAACTTCTTTGATTGTAAAACTAAAGAAAGGTATTTGTTTAGAAGTAGAAAATGCAGACTAATTTTATTACAACATTCTTCTATGGTTACATTTAGAAAGAATTAGCCCTTGTTCTGAGGAAACAGTCTTTTTCTGGGATGGAAGGTGGATGGGTGAGTGGGAGCATAGGTTTGTTGATAGATAACAATAGACAAGAGGGGAGGTGTACAGAAAACTGGTTCTTAAAAAAGTTTAGGGGGTTATACTAATGTTTAATATTAAGTTTTTAATAAAAACATTTAATTTTTTAAAAAAGAAACTTAAAATTTTCTGTC
>CM053589.1:38298454-38321469 GCA_028646515.1 Pseudochirops corinnae
ATTCCATTGTATTCATACTATAATTTGTTAAGCCATTCCCCAAATGATGGGTTCTCACTTTGCTTGTAATTCTTTGTTACAATAAAAAATGCTGCTATAAATATTTTTGTGCTTATGAGTCCTGTCCCTCTCTCTTTGATGTTTTAGAAGTACAAGCTTATCATGGTATTCCTGGGTCACAAAGGTTTGTACCATTCGGTGACTGGGCTTATAGTTCCAAATGCTTTCCGGAATGATTAGACAAATTCAGGGTTCTAGGGTCAGTCTGTCCTCCCATAGCTCCTCCAGCAATAGTCATTTTCCCTTTTTGGCAGCTCTGCCAGCCTGACGGATGTGAGGTGGAATCTCAAAGTTACTGTGATATTCATTTTCCTCATTAGTTATTTGGAATTATTTTTCATGTAGTTGATGCCTCGATTTCCTCCCTTTGGAATCTGTCTTCAAAGACAGCTGGAAGGAATCACAAACAAGTACAACAGCTTTGAATAACAGCATTTCTGTCTCCAATCCCTCTTCCCTTCATCCCCTTCTGTTCTTTACTATGTCACATATTGCATTTCAGTTTCTCCCCTCCATTCTCCTTCTGCTTTCTTTCCTCCCGTTTTTTCTCAGCATCCCGACCTCTTCTTCCCTCATTAATACTTTGCATAATTCGTGGCCTTAAATATTGCTTTCTACAGGAAAAAAAAACTCCTTAAATTAATCCCCTTATCTTTCATGTCCATTTAAAAACAAATGGATTCTGGAAGTAAATGACCTAGCTGGCAAAAGGAGGATCAGAAATTTGTCACTTTTGTCTTAGACTTCCTTCACCCTTCCTTTTCCTTTCTTCCAGTTAGTCTTCATGTTCCTCCACTTAAAGGAATTAAAAGGAGATAGGTAAGATGGTAAAATTAAAGAAAAATGCACTCTTGAAAAAAGATTTGGGAAAGTGCCTGTTACAGGTGTGTTTCTAAGCTTACACAGTCATGAGCATATCTAATTGTCAAGTCATAATGTTTTTGCCAGAGGCTTTTATAAAAACATGCAGAATAAAAATAAAATTATATAATTCAAAGTTATAAAAAGTAAAAGTTCAGTTTGTAGGAAAAAAATGTACTAACATTCCAAAGCAGACATTATATGTGGGATTATCAACTAAATTAGCAGGACAGTGACATTGCTTTATCTAAACTAATCTCTACTCAAGTTTTCAAAGAATCCAGTGTAAGAATAGACTGATTTGTGGTTAGGTCTTCATTTTATTCAAACCTACCTCATGACCTCACGTGGTTGGTTCCACATTTCCAACACTTGAATCTCCAAACACAAAAATATATCTTGCTTTTACTGGGGCTAGAAATTAGGTTCGAGTGAGGACATGAAGATAGTACCAGAGAAGCCCTATATTACTTGACTTTTTCATATTCCAAAAAGCAATATCATTCTATTCCTTAAAACTTTAGGGAATATGTATTTAAACTATAAGATGGAATACATTCTTTAATGTTTATCTTTTTTTTTTTTAATAGATGTAAAAATAATTTTTAACATTCATTTTTAACTTTGAGTTACAAGTTCTCTCCCTGCCTACCTCATTGAGAAGGCAAGCAATTTTATGTGGGTTATACATGTGTAGTCATGCAAAACATTTCAGTATTAGTCATGTAGAGAAAGAAAACATAGACCAAAAAAAAACCACCCAAAACCAAAACCCAACTAAAGAAAGTAAAAAAAAAAAGTATGCCTCACTCTGTATTCAGATACCAGTAGTTGTTTCTCTGGGGATGGATAGACTTTTTCATCGTAGGTCCTTCAGAATTGTCCTGGATCATTGTATTGTGGAGAACAGCTAGGTCATTCACAACTGATCGTATTATATTATTGCTATTACTTTGTACCCAATACATTTTACTTTGCATCAACTCCTGTAAGTCTTTCCAGGTTTTCCTGAGAACATACTGCTTTTCATTTCTTATAGCACAATAGTATTCTATCACAATCACCTAACAGTTTATTTAGCCATTCCCCAGTTGAGGGGCATAATGTCCAATTCTTTGCCCCCAGAAAAGAGCCGCTATTAATATTTTTGTATATATAGGTCCTTTTCCTTTTCCTTTTTTATAATTGTTTGGGAAACAGACCTAGTAATGGTATTTCTAGGTCAAAGGTTATCTGCATGGTTTTATAGCCCTCAGGGCATAGTTTCAAGTTGCTCTAAAGAAAGACTGAATCAGTTCACAACTCCATCGACAACGCATTAATGTCTCCTTTCCCCCACATCTCCTCCAACATTGCATGTTTTCCTTTTCTGTCCTATTAGCCAGTCTAATAGGTATCAGGGTGGTACCTCAGAATTGTTTTAATTTGCTTTTCTCCAATCAATAGTGGGTTAGAACATTTTTTCATATGGTTGTAGATAGCTTTGATTACTTCATCTGAAAACTCTCTTTTGATCATTTACCGATTGAGGAATGATTCTTATTTTCATAAATTTGACTCAGTTTTCAATTGAGAAATGAGGTCTTTAAATTTTTTTTTCACAATTACTATTGCTATTTTCTCCTCCCCTCCCCCCATTGTATTCTCTCCCTCCCTCTCTCTCCCTCTCCTTCCCCCTCCCTCTCTCTCTCTCTCTCTCTCTGTCCCAGATCTGTCTCTGTCTCTCTCTCTCTTTCTTTCTCTCTCTCTCTCTCCTTTTACTCTGTCCCTCCTGAAAAGCGTTTTGCTTCTGACTCTCCTCTTCCCCGATCTGCCCTCCCTTCTTTCCCCCACCCCCCTTCTCTTATACTCTTCCCTTCATACTTTCCTGTAGGGTAAGGTGGATTTCTATACCCAATTAAGTTTATGTTATTTTCTCTTTGAGTCAGTTCTAATGAGAGTAAGGTTCACTCACTCCCACCCCACCATCTTCTCCCTCTACTATAAAAGCTTTTTCTTGTCTTTTTTTAATGTGTAGTAATTTACCCCATTCTACTTTTCCCTTTCTCTTTCTCCAAATGCATTGCTCTCTCACCCCTTAATTTTATTTTTTTTTAGATATCATTCCTTCATATTCAACTCACACCTGTGTCCTCTGTTTATATATACTCTTTTCTGCCCTAATAATGAGAAAGTTTGTATGAATTACAAATATTCTCTTCCCAGATAGGAATGGAAACAGCTTAGCCTTATTAAGTTCCTTATGGTTTCCATTTCCTGTTTACCCTTTTATGCTTCTCTTGAGTCTTATATTTGAAAGTAAGATTTTCTGTTCAGCTCTGGTCTTTTCATCAAGAATGCTTGAAAGTCACCTGTGCCATTAAATACTATTTTTCCCCTGAAGGATGTTACTCAGTTTTGCTGGGAGATGGTTTTTGGTTGTGATACTAGTTCCTTTGCCCTCCGGGATATCATGGTCTAAGTCCTCAGAACCTTTGATGTGAGGCTGCTAAATCTCTTGTTGCCCTGACTGTGGCACCACAACGCTCGAATTGTTTTTTCTGGCCGCTTGCAATATTTTATTCTTGACCTGGGAATTGTAGACTTTGGCTGTGATACTCCTGGGGGTTTTCATTTTGGGATCTCTTTCTGGAAAGTTCAGTGGATTCTTTCCTTTTCCATTTCACCCTCTGATTCTGGAAGATCAAGATAGTTTTCCTTGATAATTTCTTAAATGATGATGTCTAGGCTCTTTTTTGATCATGGCTTGCAGGTAATCTAGTAATTTTAAGATTATTTCTCTTGGATCTATTTTCCAGGTCAGTTATTTTTCCAATGAGATAATTCACATTGCCTTCTGTTTTTTTCATTCTTTTGGTTTTGTTTTGTTTCTTGATTTCTCATAGAGTCAACTTCCATTTGCTCCATTCTCATTTTTAAGGAATATTTTCTAAGTGAGCTTTTATGCCTCCTTTTCCATTTGACCAATTCTACTTTTTAAGGAGTTTTTTTCTTCAGTGAATTTTTGTGTCTCTTTTTCCATTTGTCCAGTTCAGGTATCCTTTTCCTCATTAACTTTTTGTATATCTTTTACCATTTGGTCTTTTCTGTTTTTTAAGGTATTATTTTCTTCGGTATTTTTTTTACCAAGATGTTGACTATATTTTCATGATTTTCTTGTATCACTCTCATTTCTCTTCCTAATTTCTTTTTAACCTCTCTTGATTTTGGGGATCTTTTTTAAGCTCTTCAGTGATCTGAGATCAATTCATATTTTCCCTGGATGTTTTGCATATAGGTGGTTTACTTTATCGTCTTTTGATTGTGCATTTTGTTCTTCTTTGTTACCATAGTAACTTTCTGTGGTCAGATTTTTTTTTTTCTGTTGTTTGCTCATATTTCCAGTCTGTTTCTTGACTTTTAACTCTTTATTAAAGTGGGACTGTGCTTCCAGGGAGGAGGGTGCACTGTCCCAAGCTTTACAGGTTTTGTATAGCTGTTTTCAGACATAAATTCTAGGAACCTGTAAGTTTTCAGTTCTTCCAAAATAATATGATCTAAGGCAGTGGTTCTCAACCTGTGGGTCGCGACCCCTTTGGAGGTTGAATGACCCTGTCACAGGGAAAACACATATTTCCAATGGTCTTAGGAACCAAGACACCGCTCCTCTATCCGTCTCCAGGCGGGTCTGCCCACATACAAATAGTAAAGAGTCGTGGCATTAGGAAGGTTGAGAACCACTGATCTAAGGAGAGGTGCATTTACTATTCTTCTGATCTATGCTCTGGTCTGTGAGTGACCATAAGTACTCTTTTCTGCCTTGTAATTGTGATGAAGAGTCTCTACACCACTCTACATCTGCAAGTCCTGGTGTGCTAGTGCTCCTCCTTGCCCTGTGACTGCCACCCAGAATTGTGACCCAGGTTTGAATATGGACAAAGCAACAGAGCTCTGCACCCAGTGCCAGCAGAGAGACCCCTGTAATCTCTTTCTGATCAGTTCAGACCCTGAGAGCTCTGGAAGCAGTGCCTGCTGTCAGGGGCTCCTAAGGCCTGCTCCTGGTTTCCTGGGGCTTGGTCTGTGCTGGTGGCCTGTGTTTGGGCTGCTCTTCTCTCTCACCCTGAGACACAGACCTTTCCTGTCTACCTAAGTTGTCTTTGACTGGAAGGTTGTTACACTCCATCCTTTTGTGTGTTCTGCCATTCCAGAAATGTTTTATGTAATAATTTAAAGGTCTTTAGAGGAGTTTGGGGGAGAGTTTAGTAAGTCACTGCTTTTTGTGCACTATCTTGGCCTGTCCCCAGATATCTCTTACTTGAAATAGTTGCCCATAACCTACAGCTTTGTAAAAATCTTTCTCTACCTCCCTTTTCCTTTCCCACTGCTCTATTTATAACAATTTTTGATCATTGATAAATATTCATTAAAAGAGACACTGTTCAATGTGAGAAACTTCATTTGATGATTTAAACTTTTCAGAGAAAATCTAAAATGCTCCCAAGGAAAAAACTTTAACCTTTTGAGGGCTGTTTTCCATATTCATAAATCTTAGAAACAAAGTCTTTCCTGGTGACATCTGCCCTTGTCTTGTCCTCTTTGCAAATAGAGCATCGTTATTTATCATTATATACCCCTTCATGGTATTTTTTTTAATATATCATATTTGAACCATAGCTTTTACTTTATCCCTTTTAATTGTTAAATACTGCCATTTTAAGTTCTTTAGTTTTTCCACCCTCATAGAACTCATATTTCTTATCTTTTAGTAATTTTACTGCATTTCTCTGGGTCCTATCCAAGTACTTTCTAATTCTCTGGCATTATGCTGCTTAAGTAGGACCTATGAGAACTTGTCTGATGCTGTGTCTAATAGGAGGATTACCTTGTAGTTTTAATATGGATAGCAAGATGAAATCTTACAGTGCAAAAACACTAGACATTTGACTCTTGAGCCCCCAAGTAGATATTAATCATCAATCCTGAAAACCAGAATATTGAGAGATTACTATGAATCTTTGTCTCATATGTTGGTACCCTAACAGAAGTGCCCTTACCCTGAAAGTATGATGGGAGACTGAAGGAACATTTCTATATACAACTTCCTTTTTTGTTCTGCTGACATTCATATGTACAAGTGTTCGTGAATGTTATCAGATTTCTTAAGACCATGTAGTACTTTTATGTCTATGTTTGTATTCTAGGAACTTATGCAACCCACTCTTCTACTTGCATTTCTAACTACCCTATTCAGTAAATCTATGAGCTAATTGAAGTCATTCTGTGGTGGGAAAATGTCAACTTGCCACAATCTTCTAAAATTTTAATTTTTTTCCTCACACACAAGCTGCCTTTTCCTGATACTGTCCCATTTCACTGGCTGTCTCCAGTGCCTGAAATATTCCTGCTCCTCATTTCTGCTTCTCTGACTTCCTTCAAAACTGAGCTCAAATCTTACTCTCTCCAGGTAGCTTTTCCCAGTTTCTTCCACTTTTAGTGCCTTCTCTTTTAGATTAACTTCCGTTTGCACTGCATACATCATGTATATACTTAGTTACTTGTATGTTGTCTCCCCTAATAGAATGGTAGCCTCCTGAAGACAAGGGTTGTGTGTTTGCCTTTTTCATATGCCCAGTGCTTAGCATAGTGTGGGACACAGAGTAAGCACATAGTGACCCTGGCCAGTGTGGTATCATCAGGAGATAGCATGGTTCAATGGAAAGAGCACTGTGGAGTCAGAGGACTGAAACTGAGAATTCTGCCTTTGAATTTTACCACCAATGTGACCTTGATTAAAGCCCTTTTCCTTCCTGTTTCTCATTGTTCTTAGTTTCTTCACCTCCAAAATCATGGTATTGAACCAGATTGCGTCTGAGGTTCATTCCAGCTCTAGAACTCTGATCCTACTGCGTAATCCATAGTGAGAATAATGTCCATCCCAAGTTAGTGATTAAAAATAAAATCTGTTAATGCCGTAGAACCAAATCCCATAGAGAACCCCCCCCTTTTTTTTGGAGAAACTCTTTGGACATAACATTTGGATCTTTTTTTTTTTGTTCTGTAAAAAATAGTAAATGAAACCCCCTAGCTAATCAGCACCAAGACAACTAGAGCCATGACAGTTCTGGAGGTCAGGCTCTTTGTATTAAAAATCTCTTTACAGAAACTGACTTCCAGGAAGGAAAAAGGAGGAAAATAATGACTGCCAACTCTAAGTCTAGCCTAAACCTTTTATATCTTCTACCGCCTGTACATTTTCATGTGTCTGTCCTCTTCAATTTGATAGGTTTTTATTGGTGCCCTACTATGTTTGAGACACTGTTAGGTCCAGAGGAAATAAAGCCAAAAAAACCCACATCTCTAAACTGTTGCTGCCCTCAAAAATCTTACCCTTTACTGGAGGGATATCAACAGGTATGTAGCTAAGTTTAAAAAAAAAATTCAAAAGGAGAGTACCATTAACAAGTGGGAGAATCAGGAAAGACTTCATATAAAAAGGGGCCCTTGAGTTGAACCTTGAGGGGAGCTAGGGATTCCCAAAAAAGCAGAAATAAGTCAACAGCCTGATAGGCATGAGGGACAGGCGACCTATACAAGGACAGAGATGTAGAAAATGGAATGTCTTTTATAGCCAACAGCAAATAGGTCAGTTATAGAATACATGAAGGAGAAGAATTTGAAGTCAGTTGGGAAGGACAGATTGAAGCCAGGTTATGAAGGGATTTAAATGCCAACAGAGGATTTTGCCTTTTATCCTAGAAGCAATACCTGGACTATTGCAAGAGCCTTCTGATTGGACTCCTTACCTCAAGTCTTTCACCACGGTGGGACATCCTACACTCAGCTGTAAAATTGATCTTCCTAAATTCAAGTCTGACACACCCCAATTCAATAAACAAACTCCAATAGCTCCCTATTGCTTCTAGGTTCAAATATTAGATCCTTTTTTTTTTTTTTTTTTGCTTTTAAAACCTTTAATTACGCCACCACCATCAAGTCTGTGATTCAGTGGCCCTAGCCCCCCTGCTATTTCCCATACAAGACACTCTATCTCCTAGTTTTGCATATTTTAACTGATGGGCTCCTGTGCCTCAAACTTTCTCCTTCTTCAGCACTACCTCCTAGCTTCCCTGGCTTCAGTCACTCAGATGAAATTCAGCCTTCTTCAAGAAGTCTTTCCTAGTCCCCCTTAATTTTAATGCCTTACCTTTGAAATCCTGCCGCCGCCGCCCCCCCCCCCCATCTTTTTCCTCCATTGTAATATGAGATCCTTGGAAGCAGGGCTGGTTTAGTTTTTGTTCTTGTTCTACCTTTGTATTTTCTGTGCTTTAGCGCAGTTCCTGACACATAGTAGGTACTTAATAAATGCTTGTTGAATAATTGACATGGTTAGACCTGCTCTTCAGGAATATGAATTTGGCAGCTATGTATGGAGGTTAGACTAGAGAGGCAGAATGCAGCAAGGCCAGTGAAGAGACTGCTTCAATAGACCAGAAGTAATTAAGGCGTCAACTAGGGATATATAAATGGAGAAGATGTTATGCGGGTAGACTCCATAAGGTGATAATTTGATCAAGCATAAGAGAAAATGAAGAGTTGAGGATCACTCTTCAGGCTGTGAAACTAACTGGAATGATAGTGTTGCCTGACCCCTGTAGAAATTGAGAAATTAGGCTGTGAATGGATTTAGGCCAAAATATATTGAGTTCTCTTTTTGATATGCTATGTGATGTCCAATAGATAGTAGGTTATGGGGGAACTGGAGGTCCCTGGAGAGATGAGGACAGGTTTATATTCTCACTACTCTAGTATGTAACATGGTGAAATGGAAATATTTGGCAGCCCCTATGGCTGGAATTCGCTGCCTCTCTACCTCCTACTCCCAGCTTCTTGAGTTTCTTTCAGGCCTCGACTAAAATCCTGCCTTATACATGGAGGTCTTTCCTGGACTCAGTCACTTCTCACCAAGTTTGTTCTCTTCGGTTGCTTGTAGGTATGCAGTCATTTTGTATTCTGCCTAGACACAGTTAGGTAGCACAGTGGATAGAACACTGGGCCTGGAGTCAAGAAGGCCTGAGTTAAAATTCCTCCTCATCCTTATTACCTGTGTGACTCTGGGCAAGCCACTTAACCTCTGTCTACTTCAATGTCTTCTGTAAAATAAGGATAATTATAGCATATACTTTCTGCGGTTGCTGTGAGCATCAAATAAGATAATATTTGTAAGGTTCTTAGAACAGTGCCTGGTATATAAGGTAATAAATGCTTGTTTTCTTCCTTCCTACTCTCAAAACTTAGCACAGTGCTTGGCACATTCAGGAAATATTTAATAAATACTTATTGACTATCTGGATTCAGAGTTAGCTTCTTGATCTCAAAATCTGACTAACGTTTACTATCGGAATTGCTATGGTCATCATCACTTACCACATCTCAGCCTAAATTCTCTCATTTGTAAAATGAGGGGCTTTAGATTATTTCAGGAGTTCATAACTAGGGAATAATAAATTAATTTCTAACCTTCAATATAATTGATTTCCTTCATAATCCTATGTGTTATGAATTTAAAAAACATTTATTCTGAAAAAAGAGTTCATAGGCTTTACCAAACTACCAAAAAATCCCTGCTTCCCAAAAGTTAAGAAACCCTAGACTAGATGATCTTTAAAGTCCTTTAAAACTCTAAATGTATTTTTATAACCTCTTAACCCTGTCTTCCTACCACTACCCTACCCCTTCATGCATATTATTTCCAGATTCTAAAACAAAGCTTTCATTATATTATATCCTTATTCAAAATCACAGACTCTTCATTATTGTGATATAAGTATTAATGGAGACGAAGTGTTCCAGAGAGTCACATCATTGTTTAGAAACTCCATAACTAGAATAATAGATAATGTAAGTATACATTCTGTGATTCAGATGAGGTGTTTACCTTATTTTCACACTATGGTCAGCTTTGCCAGAAAACATAATTGAATACTTTATTGAAGGTTTCATTGATGTGGATGCTCTTCTCCAATGTAGATTATGTCTATACATTCACCCCTTCACCCTTTGAGAGTTGTCCTGGCTGAAAAAATTATCACACTATGGCCAAATTTATCTAATCTAGTTTTCTTCAGATCATAAGTAGACAAATAATATGCCCCTGAGCCTATGTTTGAACCCTGAACAGTCTTGTTGGGATCTTCTAGAGCTCGTACTCCACTTTGTATAAACTTTGAGGTCTTGGGATCATCTTCTTGCTACTATGAAAGAATTGTAATGGGACATTATTAAGATTTTTTTTTTCTTTAAATCTGGACCTGTGATTGCACTTAAGTAGGGAAATCCTAGTGGTTAAGAAAGAGGGTCTAGGACAGAACTTTGGAAAACAACTGAGAGGCAATATTATGTGGATGAAAAGCCAGCCAAGGAGACTGAGAAGGACCGCTCATAAAGGTAGGAGGCAAACCAGGGGATTAGCATCACAAAAATTCAGGAAAGGAAAGAGTGGTCAACGGGGTCAGATGTAACAAGTTGACAAGAATTAGGACTGAATAAAGACCATTGTATTTAGTCATTAAGACAGTAGCCTCAATTTTCTTAGTAAAGTAAAAAGTGTTTGAGGGGATAAGGAAAAGAGGAGGTATGAGAGACTTGAGGAAAGAAGAGAAGGTTTTAAAAAGCTTTTATGGGGAATGAAATAGGGAATCAATTGGGGAGGAATAAAAAAACTGCCTTGATACAGTGAGGGCCCAGTTGAAGTTGGATAACATGAATTTGTAATGTATCTAGTAGACCACATTGTGAGACATCTTCCAGCTGGGTTCAGCAGCTGGTGAGTAGGAGTGGAAATAATCCAGGGCTGAGGTTTGGCAACAGAAAATATTAGCGCTTTCAAAAGTGGGCTAAAGATAAATATTGAGCCTGTATTTCAATATAATTGATTTCTTTTGTAATCCCTATCAAGGATTTTCAATATTCTATGCATTTTAAAACATTCTGAGAAAGAGTTCTTAGGTTTTACTGGACTCCCAAATGGATCTATGCCATAGAAAAAAGGTGAAGTTTCATGGGATCTGTGTGTAGAACTTTTAGTCAAAATGGCAAACTACTGTTACAATTGACTAGAGGATTCTTGTATTGCCAATCACAAAAAGGAATCCAGGTATGACCCTAGGATTTTTAAACTGTCTAGTCTTCCATGAAAAGCATCTGCTGCTATCTGCAATAAAGATTTGAATCATTGAATACTTAAGTCAATATAACCTTTGGAGAATAGATAATATAGTTTCTCTGAAGAGAAATCTTGTCTGAATATACAAGATTTCTTTAAGTTCATAGTTAGAGTATACGTAAAAGAGAACTGGTAATATTTTATTTAGACTCTGAAAAAATCATTAACAAGGTATCCTGCCTGTAGGAGAAATTTTTTTCTGAGTTACCATGAGATTTAGAATATTTTGCCATGGAAATGGACTTTCTTTAGGATGTGGGGGAACTATTTGCAGGTATAAAAGAAATTTCTAAAGGAAAAGGGAAAATAATCATCTCACACTTAAAAAAGCTGAATTCCCTAAGAACAAGTGCTAAGAAGTTATTTTAGTTAACATTTTACAAATTATTTTGAAGATATTATGTATCATGTACGTAATCTCCAAATTTGAAGATGACAATAAACCCCTTTGGCCAAAAAAAATTGTCAAACTAATAGGAATGAATTCCTAGAGCATTTTATGAGGTGGTAAGTGGGCAGAAAAATCATAAAATAGATATATTAAGGTAAGGCACTTGGGAATATGTAATCTAAATTATGGCTATAAGAAATGATTTTTTAAACCATTAATTATAACTCATGAAAGAACAATCTAAAGCTCCTTGTCAGTTTGCTTCCTGGACAAATCTAATACTCACAGTGATACCGTATGACTAAGGCCAAAGAAATGTTGGACATCAAATATCAGCAGTGAAAAAAGACACACTCTTCTTTTACAAAACCATGGTCAGCATAGTTCAATAGAATGTACAGAAAAGGATAACTAAATTAATAGCGAAAATTTTGACCTTTGACCTTGATGTTATTTTCTAAAGTCTTTAAAGTTCAGGACTTGAGCAATTAATAAATATTTATTAAGCTCCTACTTTGTGTCAGGCACTGAAGATATAGACAGAAAGAGAAATAGCTTCTGCTTTAAAGGAACTTACATTCTAACAGGAGAGATAACTGGTACATAAATATATAAAAGTATACATACCAAGCAGACACAAAGTTGTTTTGGATGAGAAGGTGGTAGTGACTAGCAGGAAAAGGGCCTTCTGTAGCAGGTGTATTTAAGTTGAATCTTAAAGGAAACTGTGGGACTCCAAGTGGCTGATATGAGGAGAGAGAGAGAGAAAATCCCAGACATGGGAGACAGCCAGTGAAAAGGGGACAAAGGCAAGAGATGGAAATGATCTAACAGGCTGCTCTGACAGGACCATCAGATGTGTGGAGGGCACTAAGCAGACTAGAAGAGTAGGAAACAGACTGTGAAGGTGTGAGCTGAAATGCCTGCGATAGAGGCCGGTGACGGTTAGAGTTCATCTGCTAGTCCAAAGGTTCCCACAATGGACAGTACCGCCCCCCCCTCTCCCCCAAGGAAGCATCGGAATGATGGGGGTGTGGTAGTAGTGTTGGGTGCAGTGGGGGCACTGAATAAAAATAAGCATTAATTTAACCTAACCCCAGGGGGACATTGAGTAATTTTTTTTTAAGGGGGCAGTAAGCCAAATAAGTTTGGGAACCTCTGATAGTTCTATCCCCTCCTTTTGTAAATGAGAAAACTCAGGCAGTTTTAAATTTTCACTTGCTTTGTATAATGGACATGTGTTAAGAAATTAATGGGGGCAGCTAGGTGGTGCAGTGAATAGAGCAGCAGCCCAGGAGTCAGGAGACCTGAGTTCAATTCCGGCCGCAGACACTTAACACATACTAGCCCTGTGAGGTTGGGCAAGTCACTTAACTCCAATTGCCCTGCCCCTCCCCTCCAAAAAACAGCAAAAAAAAGAAAAGAAAAAAGGAATTAATAGATTGGTCCTGACTTTACCCCCAACCTTATGATTTATTTGTAAAAAGCGTAGTATATATACTCTTAAACTTAGCGTAGTGCCTGGCACATAGTAGTCACTTAATAAATGTTTATTGAGGCAATCCTCTCCCATCTTCCCACTCCGACACCTTGCTCCTTACCACATGCTCTTCTCTCTCATGACGCTGGCCTCCTGGGCGTTCCAGGAGCCAGATGCTCCATCTCTTGGCTCCAGGCGTATTCCGCTGACTGGCCCTCATGCTTGGAATGTTCTCCCTTCCTCAACTCTACCTGCTGACTTCTTTGGCTTCCTTTAAATCTCAACTGAAATCCTGTCGTGGGCTGCTCAGCGTCCAGCACTAAGCATGATCGAAGATGTGAATAATAGGTCAAGGAAGAATCATGAACTCCGTTTATTGATACTTAGAACGAAGTTTTTAAGGATTCAAAAGACAAAGATTTAAGGATTCTTATCTTAATCATATGCTGGAATTATATTACTAATAGAATAGTCTGCCATACCCGGGAAGTAGCTTGGATAAGACTAGGCTTGTTATCAAGGACCCAGGAAGTCATGGGGAAGGTCAGTTGTCTCTTATCAAAATGTATCTACAGGACAAAGGATGCTCACTGAGAGCAGACCACAATCTCTAAGACATCTGCATAGAAACCGATCCCCAAGAATCAAGTATTTTGACTTACAATAGTTTTATCTTGGAAGTAGCATAGTATGATAAGGAACATGTCCTTTTTTGGTGTTGTCTGAAGTTTAGGGGCAAAGGTTTTGATGTCAGGATATCAAACAAAAGTCCTTTTAAGTGTACCCCTGAGGTTCTTTCAGGGGAGCCAGCCTTTGCAAGCCGCATCACCTCAAGAGGAATTAGGGTACATTATTAAGGTCTCTGTCTAAGTCCTGGATCAGGCCTCTTTGGCTCCCCACAAAATCCCATCTTATACTAGAAGCTTTTACCAGCCCCTTTTAACACTAGTACCTTCCTTGTGTTATTTCCTATTTATCCTGTATATAGCTTGTTTTGTCTGCATGTTGTCTCTCCCATCTTACTGTAAGCTCATTGAGAGCAGGGACTGTCTTCTACCTCTTTTTGTATCCCCAGGGCTTAGCACAGTGCCTGGCCAGTAGAATAAGTTTAGCAAATATTGATTGATTGATTGATTGATTTAACTAAACTGTGTGACCCTGGGCAAATTATTTAATGTCTCTATGGCTTAGGTTGTAACTTGGGATTTATCTATCAAGTTCAAAATCTTGCATTCTTCCTTAGCTTTTCCTTTTCCCACTTCCCCAGAATCAAATCAGTTACCCAGTCTTACAGATTTTATCTTCACAGCTTCTCTTTTTTATACATCCCATTCTTCTCATCCTTACAGTGTCTCCCATTGTTAATACCTTCTTCACCTCTGCCTAGACAATTAACCTCCTAATTGGTTTCCCTTCTCCAATATCCTCCACCTTACTGCCAAATTTATATTCCTGAAACATCTGAAGTGGTTACTGAGTGTTTCTAGAATAAGACAAAAAATCTTCGACCTGACATTTAAAGACTTCCACAATCTAGTTCCCACTTATTTTTCCAACTTTATTTTATATTATTTCCTCTTATACCTTCTCTGTTCTAGTCAAACTGGCTTGCTAACTGTTCTTTGTATTTGAGATTCCATCTCCCACTTTTCCACTATTACACAAGTGATCCCTTTTGTCTGAAATGCATTCCCTCAACACCTAGACTATACAAAAATCTCCAGTTTCCTTCAAAATACTCCCAAGGTTTTACCTTTGTTTAAGTTCTTACAGTAATACCCCTAGTACAGGGGTAAGGAACCTATACCCTTCCAGGCCACATATGGCCTTCTAGATCTTTTGGTATGATGGCCTTTTGACTGAGTCCAAGTTTTATAAAACAAAGATATTGAGGGAATATGTTCTGTGAAATTTGGATTCAGTCAGAGGGCTACACTTGAGGACCTAGAGGGCCACATTTGGCCTTGAGGCTGAGAGCTCCCCACACCTGCCATAGTACCTGCCTCGCAGGTTTATTTTTAATATCAGATGAGTTAATGTAGACTAACCTCTTAAAATGGCCTCTAAATACTAGGCTTCATTATTAATTATGATTAGCTGAAAGGTAGTGTGAGAAGTAATCTGTCATCCATATTTTCTCATGTTTACATTGCTTCTGCTCCTAAACAATTCCAAAGGTGAAATACTGCTATAGTTTTGATTTTAAAGAGTATATTTCATTTTAAAAACTTTTGGGGAAAAGTAGGATGGTCTTATTCTTAGTTGTTTTATTTTTCCAATTTTCACACTTAAGAAAGAATAAGATTTAGAAAATGGTAAAATCATATCACACTAAACTGAATGTCAGAGTTCTAGCAATTTCAAGCTTTTGAGCCTGGAAATAAGATGTCTTGAAATCTCCATAATCAAAGTTATGTTTCTGAGGCTTCCTTTAGTGCATATTGAGTCATTTCATGTCATTCTTAACAAACTTTATTTTTCCATCTACAGTGGCTTATGATGTTGAAACAGATGATTTCTAAAATTCCTTCCAGCCCCAAATCTGTGATGCAATCTGCTGATTATATTTTATAGAATTAAGGGAATTAGAAGTAGGCATAATGACAAAGTGACAAATTAGCAGATAGTCTGATGTGGAGAGAATAAATGAGTAACAGCAACATACAGTAATGTTATCATTAATAATAAGGACCCTGAACCATGAATATAAAATTCATTTACACAGTATAGCACTTATGATTGCAAAAAATTTTGCATATATCTTTATTTAATCTTACAACTTCCTTCAGGTACGTTAACCCCATTTTTACAGTTTAAGAACATGAATTTAGGAGGTTAAAATAACTGGTCCAAGATAATAAAATTAGCAAGAACACAGACTTCTGCTGATGGATGTAGAGTGACCTTGCTACTTAAGCATGAATCTTGCCTCGTTCTGGTGTTTCCTTTACAGTTTATGAACTGATAGAAGTGAACATGTTATAATTAAGAACACTGGAGAAATGACAAATTAATTTATCTTAGAGTCATGAAGAAACATTATTGACAAGTCTGATTGTGTAAGTTGATTTCTTGGTTCTGGAGTCCTTCAAAAGTTTTCCATGGCAACTAAATGCTCTTTAACTGCTCAAGCAGGATGACTTCAAAAAAAAGGAAGAAGAGGAAGATTCTGTAATCTTTTGGTTTGAAGTTAGTCCTTTAAAGTGTTAACAGTGTAATACTGGCAAATCTTTCCAGACTGTGGCTCCTGGCCTCTTTCAAATAGATTGCGTTCCTTTGGCTGTCATGAAAACAGAAGACACTTAACAACTACTATCTTAACTAATGCGGTCTTGGGTTTCTTAAACAAGACTGAATGCTCAGTTATTTTTTGTTTATCTAGAAGCTAATTCTTACTCTTTGCATCTATTTTAGTAATAGTTATGCACGAGTGCGAGCTGTGGTGATGACCCGGGATGACTCTAGTGGTGGATGGTTACCACTCGGAGGAGGTGGCCTGAGCTCTGTCACTGTCTTTAAAGTCCTTCATCAGGAGGAGAATGGCAGCTGTGCTGACTTTATTATTCATGGAGAGCGACTCAGGGACAAAACGGTAATGAATTTATATCCTTAAGATGTCTAATAGTTTCTTATGCTATATATAATCTTAAGGGACTTTTGAAGAATAATGAATTTATTGCTAGTAATGGGATGAAAACTCCTCCTCTGCACTATTTCCCCACTTCCCCACTAATCCTGCTTCTCTTCTTCTTTTTAATTTTATTCTTTATAGCTCAGTTAATTCAGCCTTGAGCAATCTAATACCTCTAAGGCACGCTTACATGTCTTCTTTAACTGCATTCCTAGTCTACATTTTCAATTCTTACCTATTTACCTTAGAAAAAAGTTCTCCTTTTCATTCTGTTTATGAGGTAAAAAAGTTATCCTGATCATAACTAAACAAATTATCATAAAAGTTAACTTGTAGCAAGCAGAGGAAAATCTGCATGTTTTATGCTGAAATTAAATATAATAAAAAACAAGCACCAAACTTGTGTAAAAAAAAAAAAAACCTCAAAATTGGAAAAAAAAAATTCATTGAGAATATATTCTGGTCCCTCTAAAATCTCATCCTCCTCTAATTAAATGTCCTTGTGTTAGCCATTCAAGATACAAAAAATGCTTAATAGAGTTTATGTTTTTGTTGTTTTATTCCAATAGTGTCATTTTCCACCCTGTTTTCTTGCAAGGTATGCAGTACTTTAGCACATTGTAGATTAAATGATCTTTTGTGGACTGGCCTGAGAACATAATAATTTAAATTTTTTCTATAGGAAAATATCTTCTGACTTCCAGACATCTAACTTGGAAATGAACTTATTTTCAAACTCTTTCATTATCCAGCTAACTGGAACCTTTGAATTCTTTAACACACTTGGTGCTATTAAGCTATAACCACCGTGTTATAAAACTTCAGCCTCCTGGAATAGGGTGTTGATTGTGGTAAAAAACATTTGTATTTGAAAAGTGATTCTTAATTCAATTATGTGTAGATCCATGAGGATAGAGGTTGATATATTTAAGAATCAGTTCGCTTTTACGCGTTGCTTGAGACGCAGTCACAAAACTGTCAGAGGTAGCACTCTAACCTGGATCTCCCTGAGTCTGCTCTTACAGAACTTTGCTTCTTTTATGCTTCTCAGCAGCATGCTTTGCACATAATAGGTGTTTAATTAAGGTTTGTTGAGGTTAAGTATATTGGTCTGTCTATAAAAGATGTAACTGAATAAGAATAATGTGATAGTTTAGAAAGACTATGAAAACAGTTGAGGCCTGGAGATCTCAGAATGGATGGAAAGCAGAGAAAATGACTTCCCATAACCAGGAGAAAAGCTCTTTAGGATATTCTCTGTACATACTGCTTAGGAAACATCAATCAAGTTAGCAAGTTACCAAGTTAGGTACTTGCTTAGACCAGAGGTGGGGAACCTGTGGCCTCAAGGCCACATGTGACCCTCTAGGTCCTCAAGGGTAGCCCTTTGACTGAATCTGAACTTCACAGAAGAGATCCTTTTACTAAAAGGATTTGTTTTGTAAAACTTGGACTCAGTTAAAAGGCTGTACTCAAGGACCTAGAAAACCACATGTGGCCTCGAGGCCATAGATTCCCCACCCTGGGCCTAGATTTTTTTTTTTAACCTTAAACCAGAAAGGTTAGAACTGGGGCTGTAACCCCAGGGAAAAGGACCCATTTCTTCATAGACTGAGGGGACTAAATGACAGAGTTCTGCCTAAATGTAATGAAAGATGAAGTAGAATGGAGTTAATAAGACCAGGAAGGACTGGCAAATTAGAAAGAGAGGAAAGGAAAGTCCTGAAAAGAAATTCTTTAATACTAATAGAAAACTGTGTCTAAATTGTGTATAGTTTTTACTCATTTGTTGTTTAGTCACTTTTCAAGTCCTGTCTGACTCTTTGTGTCTCTATTTTTTGGGTTTTCTAGGCAAAGATACCAGAGTCGTTTGCCATTTCTTTCTCCAGCTCATTTTACAGATGAGGAAAGTGAGGCAAGCTGGGTTAAGTGACTTGCCCAGGGCCACACAGCCAATAAGTGTCTGAAGTTAGATTTGACCTCAGGAAGATGAGTCTTTCTGACTCCAGGCCCTGGGCTTTTTGGGAAAAAAGGATTTAATAGCAAGAAGAAACATGGAAGGGAATACATTCCAAGCAATAGTTTACTAAGATGCATAGAAACAGAACGTGTTAAGACAATATGGGAAACAGCAAGTTGTTGAGTAGAGCCACATCATAGAGTATGTGACGGAAATAATGCAAACGCTATGTCAGGAATGGTGACATTTGTGAGTGGAAACACATGTGAGATTTGTTACTGACTAATTGTACTGGGTAGGGTGGTAATGGGAAAAGGCAAAGATAATTTAGTTTTGAGCCTGGGTGACTGGAATAATGAGGAGACCATCCACAGAAATAGGAAATGGAGAAGGAGGGAGATGGGCAGGATTTTGTCAGGTTCAGGTGAGGGGAAATGGAGTTTAATTGTAAACGTTTGCAGTTTGTTGTGGGAAGGGAAGTAAGTAAGCATTTGCATTAACACCTAATCTGTGCTTAGTGCTTTTACAAATATTAACCTCATTCGATTCTCACAGCAACTCTATGAGATAGGTATTATTGCCATCATTTTATAGTTGAAGAGACTGAGGCAAAACTTCTAAAGAGATATCTATAAAATAGAGGTGAAATGCCTTGTTTAGGATCACACAGCTAGTAAATGCCTGAGGTGGAATTTGAACTCGGGTCTTCTTGACTCCAGACCCAGCTCTTTATACCACCTTGATACTTAGCTGTTAGACGGAAATTCATCTATGGCCAGCAGAAATCTGGGGAGGTAGGAATTGTACGTGGGAGAGAGAGGGTATAGGGAGGCAGGATGGTGTGGTAGAAAGAGCACCGGACTTAGGGTCACCCAGCCCAGATTCCAGTCTTACTTCTAGCACTTCGTATTTATGTGACTCCCCCAGAATCACAGATATTCTTAGCCTCAGTCTTCTCCTTTGTAAGATGGGGATAAAAACCTGCTTTATAAACCTTGAAGCAGCACATAAACATGAGTCATTCTCACTTTATAGACACCTGTAGCTTACGTGATTATTCTTCAGTTTAGAATTTCAGAATTTGTTGAACATTTCGTTTTTTCTAACCTCATGCTAGGTGTTAACGTAAGTGATCCATGACACACAAAGTCATGATCCATTTCCACAAGCACATAATTTTAGTTTCCTGTTGTGCGAGATATTTTTGTAGTTAGTCTTCTTTGCTTTTAAAATTATGAAGAGATTCTAGAGATGTGGTGTCTGATTTTTTAATTTCTAATCTTGTTCTGTTGTCATTTTTACATTGCAGTTCTTACACAGATGTGTGAACATAGCAGAATATCCTTGTGCTGCCTCATTTGACGCTGCTAATTCTGAATAAAAATTATTTAACACTCAATTTATTTTTGGTTTTTGATGTCCTAATAGGCACTGTTTAGTGAATATTATGATTGAACTAGGCATTCTCCTATCTTTAGAGCGTTCTATCCTATAGGTGAAAAGGAGATTAAGCTTCGTAAAATTTGATTTACAATATTTATGATATGGTTTACAAAATTTATTATTTATGATTATGATTAAATTTATGATTATGGAGAGTTCTTAGAGATCATCTGGTTCAGTGATGGGTAACCTGTAGCCTCAAGGCCCTTGGTTGTGGCCTTTTGACTCAGTTCAAGTTTTACAGAACAAATCCTTTTATTAAGGGGATTTGTTCTGTGAAGTTTGTATTCGGTCAAAGGACTACACTTGAGGACCTAGAGGGCCTTCAAGACCACAGGTACCCCACCCCTGTCTCATTCAATTCCACTCATTTTGTAGATGAGAAAACTCAGATTCAAATAAGTTAGACATTAGGAGTGTGGCCCAGGGGATTGCAGGTGCTCTCTCTCTCCCTTTACTGGGCTGGTTCTCTCAACACCTCACTAGCACCCAGTTTAGTCAGTCAAGAGTGGCTCTGTAGTGTGACAGAATGATAAAAGATTATGATTTTGTAAAGGAATTTTGGAGTTTTGAATATGATAGTTCAAAACTTGTGAGTGATGGAAAGATTAAGGCCATGACTATCCCTGTGTGTAGCTGAGGTAGGATGGAGGTGTAGGAGTTGAGCAGGTAGAAAGTTAAGATGTTAGAAGGAACATCATCAACCTCTATGCTGAAGCCCCTTTGAAGCCCCTTAGTAGGAGCACAAGGATTAAAGTGGAGAAGAAGTCGGTATTGGATTCAGTGAGAAGGAACAGAGGATGTTCTGGGGGTCAGCAGGTTACAGGTCCCAGGATCTGGATTGAGTGATAAATCTGGACTTACTAACGCTCAGAGGAGGAGGTGTCTGAATAGTGGGCATGGGGGTTGGGGGAGGAGTGGTGGAGATTTGTGAAATTAAGTAAAAACCTATTAATACATCAGAAGTTCTAACAGTGCAGTTTTATCCACTTATGGACTCCTGCTTGTGTAAAGGACCCAAAGGAGAAGGAAATACTTTTCTTTTCATAGTTCTCCTTTGGAGGCAAGTTTGGTCTTTATAATTTTGTAGCATTTAATTTTGGGGGCAGCTGAATGGCACAGTGGATAGAGTGCTGGGCCTGGAGTCAGGAAGACTCATCTTCCTGAGGTCAGATTTGGTTTCGGACACTTAGTAGGTGTGACAAGTCACTTAACCCTGTTTGCCTCAGTTTCTTCATCTGTAAAATGAGAAGGAAATAACAAACCACTCCAGTGTCTTTGCTAAGAACATTCTAAGTGGTGTCACAAAGAGTTGGATACAACCGAAAGTAACTAAACAACAACGTTCGGTTTTCCTGATCTGTACATCATTGTAATTGTTGTGGTTGTTCTCCTGGTTCTGCTTCCTTCTCTTTTCATCACTTCATATAATAAATCTTTGCTTCTTTATGTTCATGCCTAGCTTTTCTCACTGCACAGTAATAAATAATCTGTTAATTCCCCTGTTGTAGTTTATCAGTTTCCCAATTTTGGTTTCAGTTCTTTGCTACCTTGAGCAGTGCTGCTATTAAAACAAGTTCTCCCAAACTGCATGTCCCACAAGTTTCCATGTAGGACATGGTGCCTCTCTTGTTTGTCATTGATGGCCATATCCTTAGTAGTGGGTTCTCTGGATCAAAGGACAGAGATAATTGATTTCTCTTAATTATGTAATTCCAAATTACTTTATAGAATATTTGTATTCATAGCCCCACAAAGGGTGGATTGTGAGCCAGTCTTTCCACAACCCTTTCCAATGTTGACTGTAATCATCTATTATCATAGCTACTGATTTGTTGATGGTAAGGTGAAATTGAGCTATTTTAATTTGTATTTATTTTATTGTTAGTTTGAGAGATTCTTACTATAGTTCATAATTTGCTATTCTAGAGAACTATTTGTAAATACCTTTCAACCACTTGTCTATTGAGGAGTGGTTTTTAGTCTTTTATATTTAGTCCATACCAAAAGTCTTAGTGGAATTTTGTGCTAATTTCTTAAAAGTCCACTAAGACTTTTGGGACATAATGTATTTATTAGTTGTTTATATACATACCTTTGAATATCAGCAATATTTATTTTTTTCCCCATTTGATACATCAGTACTGTTTATGGAAAAATTTCATCTAATCAAAATTATTTTTGTATTTTGTTATTTCCTCTATCCCTGGATTGGTTAAGAATTAACCCTCTACGTTAGCTTTAAAAGTTACATGTTCTACTTCTAAGACTTTTTTTGTTATTGTTAATATTCAGATGAAGTATCTATTTTGGATTTATTGTAGAATTCAACATAAGATATTGGTCTACGCCTAAATTTTTTCCAGATTGCTTTCAAGTTGTCTCAGAAGTTTTTTATGAAGCAAATAGTTCTTTCCTAAGTAATTTGGGTCTTCAAGTTTTATAAACTCTGGCTTTACTTAGTCTATTTCTGACCATTCTTTGCCTAGTCTTTCCATTGATCTAGTTTTCCTGCTTTTTAGACAATACTAAATGGTTTTGTTTGTTTCACTTTACTACAGTTTAAGGCCTGGAAGTATTAGTCTCCCTTCCTCACTACTTTAAAAAAAATTTTACCTTGACATTCTTCTAGAATCTAGATGTTTTGAATCCTCTAAGTGAACTTTATTGTTGTTTTTTTTCTTTCTCATAGTTCCTTTTTTATGATTTCTTTTTAAAAGTTTTAAATAGTATTTTTTTCAAATTACATCTAAAGATAATTTTTAACATTCATTTTTTATAAATTTTTGAGTTCAAAATGGTTTCCTTCCTTCTAAGGTTGTCATTTTCTTCCTAGCTCTGTGAAATAGCCCTTTGTTACTTTGATTAGTAGAGCACTAAATTTATAAATATACTTTGGTTGTGTTGTCATTTTTATTATACTGGTATGGCCCAATCATGATGAGCACTGAATTATTTCTCCATGTATTTAGGTTATTCTTTTTTTTT
>CM053589.1:38321969-38361798 GCA_028646515.1 Pseudochirops corinnae
GCTCTGCTTCCAGAAGGGAAAGCTCTGTCCCAAATCACTGGGGTCCTCCCGGCTGCTGTAGACTTCCGGCTGACTGGATAATGAAGACTCCAAGACCGAGGCCCAAGATGGCATTCCAGATCCAGGCTGCTCAATGCGAGAGCCCTGGCCTGAAAACAGTCACTCAGTCCCCCTGCTTTCTGCAGGCCACGGGCGGGGAGCTACAATGCAGAGGCGGGTGCAAAACCTCTGCCTTATGCTTTTCTGCTCTGGAGACCTTGGCCAGATGCTTATCTCCCCCTTTCAGCAATCCCCACTCAAAGCTGGTGCTAATCCGCAGGTGGTGCTAATCCTCCTCTCACCTGAAAGGCTCTTCCACCGCCCCCAGGGCGCAGCTGCAGCTTCAGGCCAGGCTAGCTTCAGTTAGCAGTGCTAATATGGTCCCTCATACAGGAGCTGACTTTAGTGGGAAGTATCCTTGTGTGCGTTTTGGAGTTGTAGGATTGGTTTAGAGTCCTATTTTATGGGTATTTTGGGGTGGCTATGTGAGAGCTGCAATATGTTGCTGCTGCTACGCCGCCATCTTGGCCTATTTAGGTTATTCTTTATATGTTTCAGGAGCATTTTGTAATTGACTGTATACAGATACTTAGTTTGTGCTTTGATAGATTGACTTTCAGGTATTTCATGCATTTTATAGTTATTTTGGATGGATTTCCCTTTCTATTATTGCCTCTTCTGTTTTGTTACTACTATATAGAAATTTTATTGGATTTTGCAGTTTTGTTTTGTAGTCTACAATTTTGCTCAATCTGTTAATTATCTCATTTAATTTCTTTAGTGATTCCATATACTTTCTAAGTGAAATCATTAGGTGATTAGCAAGTATTCTGTGTCCTCAGCCTTGTGATACAGTTACCCTCTCCTTTCCCCCAAGCTTCCCATCACCATTCTCCATGCTATCTCATCTCCCAGTCTATGTTACCATGCTCTGTCCATTTTATATTTATAATCTTTTTTATCATTTCTATACCAGTTGCTGCCTAAAGTTCTCCTTAACCCAGTTCTGTCATTCTCCAAACTCTCAATGACTCCCAAATACCTATGAGAAAACGTTCAAATTTTTTAAACTTGTATTCAAGACTCTCCCCATTCTGTCCCCAGTCTACTTTTCTGACCTTAGTATTATAGATCTGGAACTGAAAGCACTCTCAGAGACCATCTGTCCTGATTTCCTCAACTTGCAGATAAGGAAGCAAGTCCAGAGAAGTTACTACTTGCCCAGGGTCACACTTGCAGTGTCACAGATTTGATATTTGAACCTATATCTTCTAACTCCAAAACTCAGTGTGCTTTCCACTGTACCTGCTAATTTCCTGTTCTCATAGAAGAGAGCTCCTTTTCTCCAAATACATTGGTCTTACTTCTTTAACACGCTATCATTTTTTTTCTGCCTCAAAACCTGTTTTCATGTCTTTCCTCAAGTTTGATATTCTCTCCCAAACCTTCCTATTTGATAGCCACTTTTTCCATGAGGGTTCCCCTGACCATTCAGTCATAATGATTTTCTGTCCTAGAAACTGATAAGCACTAATTGTTGGTGTCACTATTAGGCACTTATTAATATAAGGCTTTATGAAGACTTGTATTTGGGACCTTGACTGCTATAGTCTCTATTCTCTTTGTTTCAGTCTCCAAAGAAGAGATGGACTTTCTCCTTACTAAGATTGACTCCACTATTTGTGTCCTTGATCCATTCTCCTTTCTCCCTCACAGCTTATCCCCTCCCCCTTGAGTTTTCAATCTCTGTTCATTGGCTGCTTTCCTTCTGTCTACAGACCTGTCCAGGTTTATCGTTATCTTTTAAAAAACCTTCATTTTACCCTACCATACCCTCAAGTTATTGCCCTATAGTGCTCTTCCTTTTAGTCATAGTTGTGGAAAAAACATTTCATTCTATACTGATTTCCTCTGCTGCCTTACTTCCTACTTACTTCTCAGCTTCTTTTTGTTTGGTTTTAGACTCCATCCCTCAACCGAATTTGCACTGTCTAAAGTCAGTAGTTTCACTTAATTACTAAATTCAGTGGCCTTTTCTCACTTTCCTTTGGTGTTTCTCTAGTATAATCCTAGATAATATTTCCTTCCTCAGTTTTTATGCCACTGCTTTCTTATTGTTCCCGAGTCGTTCTCTCTCTCTCTCTCTGTGTCTCTGTCTCTTACTCTCTTCTGGGTGATTTCATCAGCTCCCATCTGTTCACTTGTCCTTTCTGCAGATGACTCCAAAAGCTCACTATCCAATTACCTTTTTTTCTGCTGAACTGCACGATCCTGTATCACCAACTGCATGTTAAATATATCCACCTGGAAGTCCCCTGTGCATCCCAAACCCAACACTCTAAAACAAAACTCAAATTTCCTCATAAACCATCTTCCTAATTTCTGTTTTTCTTTTGTGGGTATGAGGATACTTCCACTCTAGGTTTATAGCTACAGTCACTCTTATTACCATCATGCTACATATCCATCAGTTTTCAATTCTCCCAACACATCTCTTTTACCCAACCCCTTTCTCCATTCACACCACAATCACTCTAGTTCAGGCTCTAATCACTTCTTGCCTGAACTATTGCAGTAGCCTCTTAATTGGTCTCCTTGCCAACAGCCTCCTCTCTCTCTTCTGTTCTTTGCATGGCTCCTACTAAGTTGATATTCCTAAAGCACAGGTTTGAGGGTGTCTCTGATGTCTCTGATGCCCGGCTCAGGAAGCTTGAGTAGCACCCTAAAGCCTCTAGTATAAAACGCAGCTCCTCTCTTTTGCATCCTTTTAGATCCCTTTACTATCTTGATTTAACCTGTCTTTCAGGACTGATTCCATACTCCTCACACTCTCTTTCTGTACTGGCCTGTTTGCCTTAGCCTGTACCTGCTTTCGCAGAGGCTGTCCTCCGCTCTTGGAACCCTTAGCTCTTGTCTGAGGCTCAGTGCAGATACCGGCTTCTGAAAGAGGCTGTTCCGATCCCTCAGTCGTCCATTTCACTCCCCGATTATCTTGGATAGTTTGTGTTTGCTTGCCACATTGTATCCATTCCCTTTCTCCCCCTGGGGTGTAAAATCTCTGAGGACAGGAACTGTTCTATTTGGGAGGGAAGAGAGGAAAAACTGGTGTTTGTATGACACAGTGAGCTTAATGCTTGTTTAATTAAGTTTCACAGAAATATTTCAGTTATCTTTTACTCCCTGTCACACTCTGAATGGTAACTATTCAAAACTTCTAAGCATCTAATTTCACCTGCAATATCCTCTTAGCACTGGACCTTGCCTTCGGTTTGATATCTATATATAGGTAATTTATTAAGCATTTGCTATGTGCTAGGTACTTCACCAAGTCACGGTAAGTAATGCAAATAAAAGCAAGACAGTTGCTGTCCTCCAGGGGCTGGTCTCCCTGCTTTAGATCTCCTTACTCTAACCCACCCTCTGCTCAGTCGTCAGCATAGATCTGACCACATCACCTCCCCTGTTCAGCAAACTCCAGTGACTCCCTGTCGCTTCCAGGAATCCTTTGGCTTTTAAAGCTCTTCACAGTTTGGCCTTTCCAGGCTTCTTTTACCTTACTCCCTCCTCCATTTACACTGGCCTCCTTGTTGTTCTTCTCCCTCACACTCCATTTCCTTATTTTAGACATTTTCACTGTCTTCCCTCTCTGGAACTCTCCCTTCTCTTCTCCGTCTTCTGGCTTTCTTCATTCTCAGCTAAAGTCCCACCTTCTTTGAGAAACTTTTGCCGGTCTTTTCCCATAATCTTAGTGCCTTCCTTCTGAGACTGCCCCTAATTTATATTACACACACACCTGTACATAGTTGTTCCCATATTCTCTCCCCTATTAGACTGTGAGCTCCTTAAGAGCAGGGACTGTTTTTTTGCCTTTTCTTTGTATTCCCAGCCTTAGCACAAGCATGGCGCATAGTGGGTACTTAATAAATGCTAGCTGACTGACTGACAGTCTAATGGTGGAAGACAAACCTTGAAAATCAGCTAGATAAGACCAAAGTTTTCCTTTCAAAACCCAGGGCAGTTCCAGGGTGGTCTACTTTTGAATGGGGGGTTGCAGGGGGAAGAGTGAAGGGGATGGTCTAATAGAGCAGAGTTGAAGATGTCTACAAAAGTGAGATTTGAGGCCATATTTTCTGTAAATTGTTCTCCACGCCACAAAAATGTCTTCCCCTATCATTTATTTTTCTCCAATCTCCATAGGATAAATTGATCTACTCCTTTGCACAGTTAATGCCCATGTTTTCTTGATATCCTCTTCCTTCCTATCTCCTGGGTTCTTGCTACATAGATAATCCCTTCTCATTTTCAGTCTCTTCTCTACTACTTCCTTTCTCATTGCCTACAAACAGACTCAGATCTCCCATATCCTTCAAAAATAAAAAAAGATCACATGCATAACACATAAAACTACAATCTTTCTTTTCCTTGTCTGCTTAGCTTCCAGAAAAAGTAGTCTGCGCACATTGCCTCAGCTTCCTCTTTACCTACCCCATCCTTAGCTCTTTTGATTTCTCTGCTGAAACTTGTCTCTACAAGGTCATCAGTGACTTTCTGATTGTCAAATCCAATGGATTCTTCTTGTAGAATCAGACTTTGAAAAGTTGCAAGGGAACTCAGATATCTGATCTAACCTGTAAAAGAACAAAAATCTTTTCAGTTGCCCACAGAAGTGATTATACAGCCTTTACTTGAAGATGGGAAGGGAAGATGAACCTACCACACTTCTTCATGAGTCAGCCCATTCCATTTTAGAATAGATATGTTTCTTGGGAGATTTTTCTTTGCATCAAGCTAAATCTCCCTTTATTCATAAAACTTCTACCCATTGCTTCTAGTTCCACCGTCTGACTCTTGAAAACAACTATGTCCTAGGTAAAGTCTTACCGGGCCTTCTGCTTGTCAATTACCTTCCTAAAATATGGTTCCCAAGGCTGAACACAGCATTTAAGATATAGTCTGACCAAGGCAGAATACAGCAGGAATATCTTGACTCTGTGGTTTGGACACTGTTTTTTGAACTGGACCTATAATTCCATTGGTGGAGGGATCTCCTGGTGAACAGTTCTACCCGTGCAAAACAGCACTTTCTCTGAAATTTAGTCTTAAAGCTGCCTGGGATGTTGAGAGGTTAAGTAATTTGCCCAGTGTATGTCAGAGACTGACTGGAACTCAGGGCTTCCTGACTCAGAGGCCAGCTTCCTTTACACTATTCCAGGCTGCGTTTCTGTTGTTGAACACATGCCTCTCAATATACCATAAAATCATATTAACTTTTTTGGCTGCTGTGTTTCATTGGTGACTCGTTGACTTTGAAAACCATAAAAAGGCATAGATCTTTTTCACATAACTTTCTTCTAACCTCACCTTCCCAGTCTTATACTTAGGAAATGATTTTTTTTTTTACCCAAATGTAAGACTTTACATTTATCTTTATTAAATTTCGTTGAAATGCAAGATGTAGTTGGGAAGATCTGATTTGACACATACTAACTGTATTCCGGGGAACAAGTCACTTAATGATAGTGCCCCAGGCAGCTCTCTAAGACCATGAATTGCAAATGATTTTGTCTGATTATTTAGCCTTACTTTATAACTTAGTATTCCTCTTCTTGTATATAGTACTCGGTTTTTTTTCCTGCCCCTCCTTGCCTCTGCTTCTATCCCCCATGCCTAGAAGATCTTCCTTTTGTGACTCTACCTGTTGACATCCTTCTTGTTATTTAAGATCTGGCTTAGGTTCCATACGCCGTAGGAAATCTTCCTCGTTCTTCACGTTCAGTAAATGTCTACTCTCTCTTTAATTCTGCTGTGTTTAACTTCTCTATGTTTAATTGTTTTTTGAGTTTTGTTATAATTAATTAGTACATATCTCATTTCCTCTACTGGATTATAAGCTCTTTGACTATAGGGGCTGTGTTGTTTTTCATCTTTGTAGCCTCAAAAGAATAGCTACTTGACATATTTCCTGAAAAGAACAGAACTTAATAGGACCTCTTTTATTTATATTTATTTATTTATCTATAACTTGCACATCAATTATTTTTAATTCATTCATCCAGGTTTACATCCCAAGGTTCCAACAGGCAAAATAGTCAATATAAATTAATGGCAGACAGGGTGGAATATGGACCCTTTGGTAGCATATAACTCCTGAAATCTATTCTCTTCCACCCTAAATTGCTTTATATTTTAACTTCTTCCAACTTCAGCCTAATTGCTTTAATTTTAAGAACTTCTAAGAGCTTTAGTTTTATCTGTGTGTGTGTGTGTGTGTGTGTATAATTTTGTTAAATATTTTTCAGTTACATTTTAATTTGGTTTGACTGCAGTGCCCCACCTCCCTAGTACAGCTCTGTATAACACCTTGTTGCCTCTCACTCCATCGTATTAAATGGCTAATGATAAATTTTAAAACAGTTAATTTTTTTTCTGTGTTTGTTTTATCCTACTGCTATTCCTGCTAAAGTTGACTGAAAAACTTTTTGGAACATCTGAAATTAGGACATTTTAGGCATTAATTAATCAATGTAGTAACTCTTAAGAGTTATACAGCAATAGCAAATTACGTGGTGGTAGAACCACTTAGAACCAATGCTTGCTTCCCCATTGAACCACTCTCTGCTTCTCTTTTTTGCCTTGACACCAGGGCTACATTATGACAAATGGTCTGTCCTATGAGCACATGGAATTTTGGATAAACTCCCACTCGCCTGTCAAACTGGATACATTGCATCTAATGCATGTCAAGTCATTTTCTCTCCTTCCCTCAAACTTGAACACCCACTTTCCTCCTCCAACAAATTTTTTCTTCTGAGCCTTACTGATGTTTCTTTTCTCTTCAAACCAGTGAAAGAAAGAAAAACACATGGAAAGAAGCACTATATAATGTTTGGTGTCTGCTACAGCATTTGTAAGATAAGCTTAACACAATGTATTTTATTCTTTTTATATATAATCAATGCTTGGTGATTCATAAATAGTGTAATAATCCCTTATATGTACCAAGTATCTTTACATGAATAGTTTCATTTGATCCCTGAAACACCCAGCTAAAAGTTCTTTCCTTCCCTGGATTCTCTGGGAGCAGTGGCTGAAATGATCCTTCATTCTTATTGTCTTATACTTTCTATCTTGAGTCCCCCTCTCCATTTAGATAGTAACTGTTATTGGTTATCTTTGAATATCTGGTGTCTTTCATACTTAGGGCCTTGTCTCTCTTTTCTCCCTTCTCCACCTCCTCCCCCTATTCCCTCACCTACTCCTGCCTTTTTTTTTTTTGTTTTTACCTAGATTTGGGATTTCTTTAATGTAGAGAATACTCAGTGAGAAATTCTCTCTACCAGTGCAGGTCAGTGCCTGCTTTCTGATTTCTAGTCTTAAATCTAGGGCATTTAGAGGTTAAGTGATCATCCCAGGTTCACACAATCTTGTACACAATAGACCCTTGATATTTTTTGGCTAGTAGGCAGAGCAGATATTCTCATTTTAGAAGGGAACAAACAGAGGTTGTTACTTGATCAAGGTTATGGAGTTAGTAACTAGCAAGGATTGGCCTTACAAAAGATGAATTAAGGGAATTAAAATTGTTTTTAATTTTCAGTTGACCTTGACTTTAGAACCTGACTTCTAGCCTGTTATACCAGTAACCACTATATGATCTGTCTCAATTTCTTAATCACAAAAATGGAGACAAAACCTGCCCTATCTATCCTATAGGAGTCGTAAAAAGATAAAATAAGATACATTAGAAAGAAATTGGGAGAATACTCTCAAGTATGGTGTGATAATTCTTTGCAGATGAGTATGTGAGAGGCTTGTCGTTGAATCAGACTGGTTAAGTGCCTACTGTGTGTAGTATGTTGGCCAGCTACAATATAGCAGTATTTGTTGAGATAGAATTTGCCAATGCAGTTTTAAGTATCTTGAAGGTAATGCTTTCTGTATTGTTAGCAAAACTTCAGAGATTTTTGTCTTGTCTGTAAAATGCTCAACTGGTATACAGAACCATTCTGTTGGTCATAGTTGACTTTACTTTGAATTTCTTAAATATTTGCAACAGCTTTTTCAGAACTCTGTGTATTTATATGTGTTTTTTCTTTTTCTTGCATAGGATTTTATGACATTTCTTCCAGGGAAAACTCTTTTATTCATTACTTAATTCATTCCACAAGTGTTTCTTGAGGATTATTTTGTAAGGCCTTGTGCTTAGTAGACCAGAGGTGTCAAACTCAGACTGGGTAGAGGGGGGGAGGCAGAACTAAATGGTACCTAAGGATGACTGTGTAGTGACTCAGAAAACCATGTGTCAGCACTATCTCTGTTCTGTTGTTTTTGTTTATTTTGTGAATTATTTCTCAATTACATTTTAATCTCATGCAGGGGCACATGTTTGACACCTGCTCTAGACAATCCAAAGATGACAGCCCCTATCTTTATTGATTTTACCCGATGTAGAGCAGATTGAACATGTGCACAAATGCCTTAAAATAGGGGCGGGGAACTTGCAGCCTCAAGACCCCACGTGATCCTCTAAATCTTCAAGTGTGGCCCTTTTGCTGAATCCAAACTTGACAGAATAATTCCCCTCAATAAAAAGATTTATTCAAGTTTACTTGGTTACAGTATGTAGTCCAAGTTGGAGAGGGAATATAATGGAGGCTAGAGTACCAGTAAGATTTTAGAATAATTGAGGCTGACATATACAGTGGCAGTAAAAGGAAATTAATCTGTGTCAGAACATAGAATGTATGATGGTGTGTTAGCAAGTAACACAAATTTAGGTTTGGTTTAGTAACACAAGTTTAGGTTGGTTGTTATGGCACCAATGCATTTATATCTTTGTAATTTTTAAAAAAACATTCTTAGAATGCTACTTTTAAAAATAACTTATTTAGATTATCTAGAAAAGAGTGAAACTTGATCGTTTGAGTTCTCATAATTATTATTTTTACATATCACTTAAACCCAGGTATGTTTAAGATGGAGATAAATGGAGAGAGAAAGAGGAGGTGGTTGGTAGGGATAATTTGGTGCTTGGTTCAGATTTCCCTATGATGATTCTGCCATGCTGAGGCTACTGCAAAACAACTGAAGCAAGTGATAGTTGATTGCGCCAATGCTTTGAATCCAGGATATGTGAGAGTCAAGTAATGGAAACTGACCTGGTGTATCCTGCAGGGATAAAAGAAGTCTAATTGTATCAAGGAGTAAAACTTATAACAAGTGGAGTGAGCACAAACGTAGTACCTTAATATTGGGGTCTGGGTATTCTCTCATTTTGTTATTTTTATAGTAGGTTGTTGAAAAGGTCTCTTTTTCTCAACTGAGAGTCTTTGTTCTTGCTACTCCAGAGCCCACAAGTTATGCAAGGAGATTAAAGGAATAAATAGGAACGAAATCTGTTGAGATCTACAGTAGAGTCACCTATCTGACTTAGACCAGCAGATATTTCTCCCAGTTTACTATGCTGTATAGAGAAAGATGCCTGCTGTAGCAGACATATGAAATGTGTGTGTGTGTGTGTGTACATGTACATATCATACTAAAACACTGTAATTGTAAGAATTAATGTTAAGATTGCTTCTGAGATCCTGCACTAGTGATTTAGCTGTCACACCAGAGCGTGAGCAACAGCAGAATAATCCTAGAAGAAACAAATGAGGGAGTTGGTCTTGCTTTAAGAAGACCCTTTCCAACTCTGAATCTATAACCAGAATTAATTTGCCTAAGTGGGAAGGATCTAGAAGACACTAAGGGTATGGAGGTCAGTGAGACAGCAAATAAGTACCAGCGAGCAGAAAACATCAAAAACATTCTGATCCTAACATAAGTGTGTTGTTTTCTGCCTTCCTTTATGCTCCTCAGTGGTGTGTGGGGTCACAATTTACCACCTGATAAGTTGGGATGGAGAGCTTTTTGTGAAACTCTGTCTAAAAAGAGCATATCTGATGTCTGTCACTTTTTACAAAGTAGATTCATTTGAGAAAAGTTCTCTACATATAACCAAATTAAAAAATTTTTTTTACTGGTGACTTTGTTTTCCCATTACCTTCCTTTCCATACACACACACACACACACACACACACACACACACATGTTCCTCATACCTCTGCTCCCCCTTTATTACTCTTGTAAAAAAGACTAAGAGAAAGGAGCAGCTCAGCAAAACTAGCCAACACATGATGCCTATACCCAATGTTCCATACCAACTTCTGCAGAGAAGTGAGATAGAGGTACGTTTTCTGCTTTCTCCTGTGTGAATCAAGCATTGATTGGAACTACACAGTCACAGACTCAGAATTTCAGATTTAGGAAGGGACCTCAGTGGCCTAGACAAGAAAAGAATCTTCTCTCTAACATACCTGAAAAGCGGTTATATAGCCTCTGCTTGAAGCTGTGATGGGGTCAAGAACCAAACCCCTCTTGAGATAGCTCATTCCACTTTTGGGTAGTTTTAACTGTTAGGAGGTTATTCCTGAGATTAAGCCCCAATATCCCTATTGTTCCTAACTCGACATCTGGTGTCAAACAGAAATCTGATTCTTCCTCCACGGTGTACTACTTCCATTACTTGAAAACAGCTATATCAGGTCCCTGTTGAGTTTTATCTTCTTCAGGCTAAATATCTCTAGTTCCTTCAGCTAGCTCTTCTGTGGTATCAGCGCCCATCAGCAGCCTTGTTCCCTCCTCTGGGCACTCTCCAGAGCTGAACACGATATTCCATATGAGTTCTGATGAGACTATAGTAGGACTATCACCTCCATATTCCTGGAAACTGTGCAGCTCTTAATGTAGCTTAAAATTGCCGCCACTGCTGATTCACATTGAATACTTCACTAAGAACCTCTTAATGTCTTTTTCAGAAAAACTAAGATGGTTCTCTCTCTTATACTTGTAAAAAACTAATTTTTTTTTTGGTATCTTAATGTGATGATTTATATTTATTCTTATAGAAATTCATTTAGTACAGTGCTCTATAGCTTGCCAAGATCTTTTTCGGATGCTAATCTGTCATCCTGTATGTCAGCTATACCACTTAGCTTTTTGCCACCTTTTTGTGTGGAGATGAAGGGAGAAATAGTGGCAGAAGTTGATTGAGTGATATAAGATGAGGAGGAAGGGAGAAGAGGTAGCTCTTGGCTAATGGGGAGAGGCATCATGGGAGGCTTGAGGAGGGATGAAAAGACTTGGAAGAGTGGTTATGGTGAAATAGTGAGTTAATTAGGAACATGTAAAAGAATTGCCTTGATGCAGGGAATGCCCGACTGAAGTTATGTAACATAAATTTTTTAATGAACCCAGTCAGTGTGGTTTGGAAATTTTTTTCAGCTTTATTAAGTAGCACTTTAAGAGTGAAAGCAGTAGATGATGGAAATAATCCCACCTGAGGCTTGTCAGAACATGGTTAGTGATAAAATAAGAGGGCAAGGGACTCAATAAAAGAGGACACTGTAAAGTTGAAGTTGTTCACCAGGGGATCAAAATAGGGAAGAGAGGAGAGAGTAGCTTGCAGGGGTGATGGCCTAGGAAAGAACTGAGAAGTTGAGGGATTGGAGATCATGGTGAAGATGAAGTTAGGACTCAGGGTTGCCAGGCAGAGAGAGCAATGGAATGACAACAGATTGTGGTCAGAAGAGGGAATCTCAGGGTTCATTAATATGGAAGTGGTACGTCTGTGCTCGTGATGGCAAGGTCAAGTATATGACCATCTTTGTGTATAGCTGAGGTATGATGGAGTAGGTCATATGAAATGAGTAAATTGAGAGACTGCGAAGATAAAGTATCTGAAGGAGTATCAATATGTACATCAAGGCCTCTAATATGGGGGCAAGAGTTGGGGAGGAGAGAAAGAATGTGAGCCAGGCACTGAACTCATTGAAGAAAGAAGAGGAGTGTCCTTGAGGTCTATAGGCACGAGCTACCGAAATTATAAAGAATAAGTGAACCTCAAAGAAGGAGAGGTTATTATTGAGTGATGGGTGGTAGGATGAGAATCTGGAAGTGACAGTGGGGATCAGGGAGTATGCCAACTCCCCTTTCTCTACCAGTGAGTTGACAAGAATGAGTGAAAGTTCAGACAGTGCTGCAAAGGTGACCAGAGAGGCCGTGTCATCAGAAGGGAACAAGAAGATGGAAGTCATGGGAAAGGAAAAGATGCAGGCATTTTTTTTAAACCTGTTGAGCATGCAAGCCAGAGAGCCCAGGGGAAGGATTGCTTCTAGAGTGGGATATTGGATATGAAGTGTGGGGATGGGAGGGGACTTGGGCAGGGAGTGTCTTACTTTTTTGTCTCTTTATCTCCATTGCCTAGTATAGCCCCTAAGAGCCAGAGGTTGAGAAACACTGTGACAATTTTTGAAAATCAGGACTTTTGCCTTGCAATCCTCTTATACAATCCTCTTTTCCACAGTCTTTCAGATATTACCGAGAGTGGCTTAGTAATCACATCTTCACTTCTTTGAGTACCGAAAGATATAGTTCATAAAATACATCAAGGGCAACCTCATACATGTTTATCCCTTTACCTGTCGCTCCTTATCAACCATTTTTATTCTGTCGTTTCCAATACCAAGGTCATTTGTTGCAGAAAAAAAAGAAGCAGAATAATTTGAGCAGCTCTGACTTAATACTTCAATAGGCAGAGGAACCAATAAGGAGGAAATTGTATTCTGGATGAGATTTTCACTAAAAGGGAGGAAATAATAGGGTTGGAGGAGAGAAAAATTGCACAACGGGAAACAATTCTAATGAAGAAAAATGGAATTTGTTTGGCTGAAGAAAATAAAGTGGATAAACAGAAAACTCACTGACAAACTTTAAATTTGAAATCAAAAATTTCTAGAAAACCAATTTTTTTTTAATGTTGGAACAAAAAGGATAAAAAAAAAAGATAGAATGATAATAGGAAGATGACAACAAAGGTATGTATTCAGAGAAACCTGGGAAGACAATATGAAATGAAAATGAAGTGAGTATTGCCAGGTAAACAACTTATACAATGACAACATCATTGTAAAGAAAGACCACTTTGAAAGACTTAAGAACACTGACCAATCAGGACTCCAGAGGAAGTAGTGATGAAATATGTTTGTACCTAATGAAATATACGTTTTCAGACATGACTAGTGTGTGGATTTGTTTTGCTTGATGGCATACTTATTAAAATGGAGGGTTTTGTTTTTGAGGAGAGGAAATCTGGTGTCAGAGAGTAGGGATGGAGAGTATTGATGCCCTCTCAAAAAAGGGAAAGAAATTGGGGTATTTTTCTAAAGGCACAGACAACAGAAAGGAGATACAGGCAAGCAAGGCAGGTTTCAGACTATTATTATGTCCTTTATAAAACAATAAGCCACACCAAACAGATTGGAGGCTTCATATACAATCCTCCTTTTCTGTTCTGTGTAGTTGGAACACATTCATGTTTGTTGATGTTATGTTAAAAATAACAAAACTCAAAAGTTGACTGAGGTAACAGTCCTCAGATGAGGTAAGGGGAAAGGGCATGCCAGTCATGGGGTCAGTGTATGCAAGGGAGCTGGGAACAAGCATTTATTAAGACCTATCACTGTGCTGAATGCTTTTGTAAATCTCACTCAAAGCTCACAACGGCCCATTGCACAGATGAGAAAACTAAGGCAAACAGAGGTTGAGTCACTTGCCCAGACTTACACAGCTAGTAAGCTAGGAAGTGACTGAGGCTGGATTTGTATTCAAATCTGTCAGTGGTATGTCATGTGTGAGGAACAGCAAAAAAGCCAGTAAGGCTCAACCATAGAGTAGAGTATGGGAAAGTGAGTAATGATACAAACCATATCATCATGGGCAGGAAGTGTGGGTTCAGTGGGAGAAATATGTTAATTTTGAGATGCTGGTGGAAATTGTAGGTAGTGTTCAGGAAGAAATTAGGGCTGAATATATAGATAATTGTAGTCATCCACATAGAGATTATGACTGAACTCTTGGCAGCAGATGAGGTCCATTAAGGGAGAGGACAGGAAAGGATAGAACCTGGAGGATATGTATTTTTAGTGGGAGATGGATGACAGTCTAGCACTGAAAACTGAAGAATGGTCAGGTACATGGGAGAACCTTAAGAAAGTAATGCCACAGAAGCCCAGGTCAGAGATTATGTAGGAGAAAGGGGGGGGAGGGGGCAGTGATCAGCAGTATAAAAAGCAACAGAGAAGACAAGATTAATATTGATAGAAATCATCAGATTTAACAGTTTTAGTAGATTATTGGTGTCTTCTCTGAGAGAGAAGTTTCACAGGAGATTTGAGGTCAGAAGCCACATTGCCTAGAGTTAACAGATAAGTCAGGGTATAAGATAGTCATCTAATATACATGGCATTTCCTGGTTCCTTGGCTATGAAATGGAAAATTGATAAAGGATGGCGTTTGAAAGAATGACAGGCTCCAATGAGAATTTTTTTTAAAGGTGGAATAGACCTGTAAGATAAATGTCTGAGGGAAAAAGCAGTAGAAGAGAGGCGAAATATCAGGTGGGTAGGGCGAGGTTAGGATGGGAGTTATAGAGTAGTCAGATTCACTAAGGAAATTGTAGGGAATAGAACAACAATCTTTATCATAAAGGAGCCATCTGATGGGAGGGGAGGTAAGGGAGAGGGCAAAATATATGCAGAATTAATAGAAATGGAAGTTGAAATGCAGTAAGTGCAGAGGAGAGATCATTCAGTCAACAAGAATAACAATCCCAGGTTCCATACAGGATAGAGAAACAAAAATGAGACAGTATTTGTCATTAAGGAGCTTAAATTCTTTAAAAAGAGATAGGTATTCTGTGAATACACATGAATTCTATGAAATTGTATACAAAGTAAACTATCATTTTGGTGAGGAAAAGGAATGGGATCTGGAAGGCCTCATGTGGAAGACGCAATCTAAGCTGAGCTTTGATGGAAACTTGGTGTTCTAAGAGGTGGAGGTGAGGGGTGGGGGAGGCAGCCCGTCAAAGGCATGATGGCAGTCCAGATAGTGGGGGTATGTCATGGTGGGGAGGCCGGGAGGGAGGGACTCAAAAAGACCACTGGGACTAAACTGTGTGTGTAGGAAAATGAATAATAATAGAATAATCCTGGGGGGTTAGGTGTTTTATCCTAGTGGTAAAATGACCCACTGGAACTTAATGAGCAGGATAGTGACATGGTCAGACTTGTGCTATATGGAAGATTCCTTTGGCAGCCATATGGAAGAAGATTAGATTGGAGAGACTTGAGGCAGGGAGAGCAGTTAGTAAGTTAGTAGTCTGACTCAGCCCGGCTGAATGGCAAGGGGACCTTCAGTGTGGGTAGTGGCTCTGTTGGTGGAGAGAAGTGATCATATAGGAGAAATGTAGAGCTAGAGTCAAGACTGTGCAATCATTTGTGTATATGAGGTGAAGAGTGAGGAGCTGAGGATGATGGAGGTTTTGAACTTGGATGATTGGAAGGATGGGAGTGCCTTCATCCTTTGGAAAGATTCAGAGTTCCATGAGAAACTCAGAGAAATTGAATGAAGGAAAGTGAAGAAAAGGAAAGATCATTTCTTCAGCCGACGCATTGAGGGAAGATTTTATGAAGGAGATGATTAAAAAAACCCAATTACTGAATGTATCGTACCTGTGATATATGTATGAAATATTATCAGTTGATTTTGGTTTATTTATGTTCTAACTTTTAAAAAAATTATAAACGTGTGTGTATGCATGCATGCATGTATTATCACTCATTGCAGACCATAGGGTAAAATCACAAAAATAAAAGGAAGAAGAAGGAAATTTGTTCATTACTGTGATTGACAATGAAAGAAAAATATCCAACCTTGTTTTGGTTACCAGACCCTCAGTACAGAAGTAATGCAAATGTGATAATAGCTATCTCCAGTTTGGTGTTTACTTCTAATTATCATGAGGCACTGTGCCATATGTGTTATACTATTTTGAAAATATAGTCCACTGGTTTTATTAAATTACAAAGGCTAAAAACTACAAATGCAAAGAACAAATTCTAAAATAAAATTGAGTGTTTTACGGAAAAATAGCTTCTGTAAACCAAGAAGGAAGTAGAAAGCGTTGGAAATTTTATCTTACATGATGAGCTTTTATATCTAATATTCTGTTATAAAATATTTAGTAATAGTATAATGTACCATCTTATTAAATAAGTTGTAATATTAGAATAAAATTGACCTACATTTTTACCTACTAGAAAACTGTTGTAGAATTTTTTAAAGCATTTCAAAAGACTTTATGGCATGGGGTTCACTGTGGTTTTGTTTAAAGAGAAAAGGCCCCACCACAGCAAAAAGTTTTGAGCACTACTCAAAACTGTACTACAAATTACATTACAGACTACAGTATGTTATTTTCAGGTTTATATGTGTATTCCTTGTCTTCCCAATTACAATGCCACATCCTTGGAAGCAGGAATTTTTTAATACATTTATTTGCATACCTGATGCCTGGCACAGTGCCTAGACTATCGTAGGTTCCTAGTAAATGGCACTTTGATTGATCCAAAGCCCTTCTTAATTTTGCTCACCTTATGTCATCTTAGGCCAATTACCTAACTCTCCTCTGCATGGACCAACCTCATTACATAATTTGGGCCTGTTGCCATATTACTGTTTGAGCGCCATCTTAGCTGAGTCCAGAAAGGTAGCATCTCAGAAGACTGGACACCAACTGGTGAAAGAACTTGTTAATGAGTTTTGTGGCTTTTTTGGAGTTAATGAGTTTTTTTCTATATGAATGGATACATAATTTTCACCTTAACATCAAAATCTGTTGAAATAATAAAAAATAATATTAACATAGAGCAAATATTTGAGAATAGAAAATAGGTTTGCATTTTTGAGTGCTGTTTGAAAGTAAAAGTTTTCGTTAAAAGAAGCAAATGATTGCTAACATTACATATAAAAACAATTCTGTATTTTACAAGCAAATGTTTTATAGCCAGTGTCTATAGCGATCGCTATCTCTTACCTAGTGCCACTTGTTATAACTGTATGGCTAGAATAAAGTACATGGTAGTTTTAAAATATATCTATATTGTATATATTTATCTTAAAACAACTGGTTGGTTTGTTTTGAATAAGAAAAAAAGTATTCATTTTTAGCTTAGTCTATTTTTAAATATTTCTGGCAAACAATGTAACAGTTTGGTGATGCGGATTTTGCTCCATTGCTCCCAAAATATCTTGAAAAGTTTGAGTTATTAAGTGACTCCCCATTTCCCCTTTTTTTTGCCCTATAAAATTTTCATCTCTAAAGTGAGCAATTTCTAAAAATGTATGTATGTATTTCAGAAGGATAAAAGTTGTATTTAAAAGATTAAATAACTTTTTTTACTACTAGTAGCTTTCACATATAAAAGAGAATAAGAATCCGAGTTTGCTTGCCACCTGTTATACCAAAAGGATTACTGGAAATCCTGCTGTTGTGCGTGTATCCCCGAAATGTCAAAGGCTGTACCCCATATTTGCCAAAAGATTTCTTGCAGCACTTTTTCTAGTAAAAGGGATGGAGAGAGGAGTCAGCACTCACAGAGAATGGCTGAACAAATTCTGCTGTCTTAATGAAAGTGTGACATTATCATACCATAAGAAATTATTAATATGAGAAGTTCATAGAAACATGGAAAGAGTTGAATGAAATAATGTAAAGTGAAGAAAGCAGACTCAGGAAACTGAATTCACGATGATTCCACTAACATCAACAAAAAATAACACCAGAAGCAGCTGGACTCAGATTATTCAAAATGACCAATTTTTGCTTTTACTCTCTTCACCAGAAACTGCTCTCTCTCTAACTCAGAGAACAGATAATGAATAATTTCCCCCTTTCAATTGAGAATTCAGTAGGGACTTTTGGGTGCAAATGTTGGGATGCTGGCAAGAGGTACAGGCAGTTTTGTTTTACTGCTGTTCAACCTAGATAAAGGTGGGACGTCCACAAGAGTTGCATATTACACATACTTTCAGACTTTTCAAGGTATTGGTCAGTTATGCTGATTTCCATCCCGTTTTTTGGGGGGGGTGGGGTGCTTGTTTTTGGCAATACTGTTTGTTATATGGAATGGTTCTCCATGGATGCTGGGGAGTACCATAATTTGGTAATGTTTTTAAAAAAAGATAAAAACTTATTTTTAAAAGCATTATCAAATGCAAATTTCCTACACATAAGCACATAGTCTTTATCACATTATTTCTCTTATCAAGGAACTGCTCCAAATCAAGTAAAAAATCATTTTTAAGTATTTATATGTGCCATATACTGTTACATACTGATATAGAAAGACAAAGACAGCCATTTCTTTCAAGGAGTTCTCATTATGAAAGCGGAAACAGCATATAAATAAGTATTATAAGATATAGAGAAAGGTGGGGCAGCTAGGTGGTGCAGTGAATAGAGCACCGGCCGTGGAGTCAGGAGGATCAGAGTTCAAATCCAGCCTCAGACACTTAACACAAAAACTAGCCCCGTGACCTTGGTCAAGTCACTTAACCCCAATTGTCCTCCATAAAAGGTATAGAGAAAGTAGATGGGAGGTGATCTCAGAAGGGAAGATAGTAGCAGTTGGGGGTACCAGAAAAGATCTCCTGCAAATGATTGGGCTTCCAAATAGGTCTGCGTGTCTGTAGAATGCATGGAGAAGGGAGTAAAGTAGACCAAGACTAGAAAGGTAGGGAAAGGCTAGTATAAAATCTTTAAATGTCAAATAGAATTTTATACTTGTTCCCAGAGGTAATAGGGAACCAGCAGAGTAGGGAGAGGTGATGTGATCAGACTTGCACTTCAGAAAAATTATTTTGGCACCTGAGTGGAGGTGGACTGGAGTGGGACAAGACTTGAGGCAGGGAGACTAATCAGAAGGCTATTTTGGTAGTTCAAGAAAGAAGTGATAGGGTCTTGAATGAGGGTGATAGTTGTCTGAGTGGAGAGAAGGGCGGACATATGAGAAAGATGTTATGAATGTGGAAATATGTGCCAACAGATTGAATATGTGGAATGAGTCCAGAATCAAGGGTTGTATCCAGGTTGTGCTTTTTGGTGACTGACAGTGTGGTCATGCCCTCAGTATTAAGAGGGAGGTTTGGAAGAGAGACAGATTTGGAAGAGAAAGATAGTAAGCTCTATTTTAGATATGCTGAGTTCAAGATAACCTGAGACATCCAGGTACAAATTATAGTTGTAGTCTGGGGGAAAAAATTAGGGAAGGATATATAGAGCTGGGAATTATCTGTTTAGAGGTTAGCATTGAATTGAATCCATGAGAGCTCATGAAATTACCAATGAAATAACAGAGGGCAAAAAGAGAAGAGGTCCCAGGACAGAGCCTTGAGGGACGTGGCACAATTAATGAATGTGACATCAATGCAGGAACAGATGAGAGGAGAACGAGGAGAAATTGATGTTAGGAAAACATAGAGGAGAGAGATTGTACTTAATGAGAGAATGAATGTCATGCTTCAGACTGGTCATGAATAAGAATTGAGAAAAGGCCCTTAAATTTGGCATTTTAAGAGATCATTGATAACCTTGGAGAAAGCGGTTCAATTCAGTGGCATTGGCATCACCTGGTGACTGATGCTGAGAGCTCTGTAACATATCAGGATCATGGATCTAAAGCTGGAAGGAAACAGTAGAAATGATCTAATTCACACCCCTCACTTTAACAGAAAAAAACTGAGACCTAGAAGCTTATTTGAGGTCACCTCATAGTAGCTAACAGTTTGTATAGATCTTAAGATCGCGTAGTGCTTTACCACTAGGTAAAATGTGAATCTTAAGGTCCGAACCCACCATGGCCTCCAATCCAGCACTTGTTCCACTGTGCTTGATTCTGAATGCCTTCATTCAGATCTTTTCTTCTTTCCCCTCAGGATCCCTGCTGCTTTTTTATTTCCTCTACCCCTACTCTCTGTAGAGCTCAGCCACCTTAAGGAACTTCTTTGACACAAACATATACCTTTAACTTACATTTCTTTCCTTCCCTTCCTCCTCTTAGCCAAATTTCCTGAAGAAAATGTCTTCATGCATTTTTCTGGCACAAACACACCTCCATTTGAGACTCTAAAACAGGCCTGCAAAAAATGTAGAGGAAAACAATCCTCCACATTTTTCATTTTTTTACATGTTTTCTTTGGCATGCCTGTGGGCCACAAGCAGGCTACAGGTTGTGCAGGCTTGCTCTAAAATAGTCATAATCATCATTGAGTATTAGTTTCAGCTGAGTAATATTAGTGATACCCATATGAAGGGAAAAGAAAGTATTAAGTTTAGAAAATAAATTAACAAAGAATTAATGTCATCACCCTCACTAGAACTCCACTTGAGAATTTCTGCCAGCCTCTTCTGCTTTTACTTAAATACAAACGATCAGATTGGGGGATGAGGAAAAGGCAAGGAAGAAAAGAGCTGTTACTCAATTTTATGTTTTTTATGTAAGTTAGTACCGTTGCAATTGTGTTTTTAATAACAATACTTTTTTGATAACAAGTACACAGTATTGTAGGTGCCAGGCTAACCACCATTTCTACCATTGGGAAAAATGGGGACATAGCCTGTTTGGAAGTTGGGGACTTAATTTATGTTGAATTCTGTCTTTTCAGAAAAAGAATGCATCTTAATCACTAATGGTTTGTATCAGTTTTGCCCACAGAAATGCATTTACATTTTACTACGTGGAAAAGAAATCTCCATTGCAGTTTGTTGGCTATTGGTTGGGGGTGGGGTTAAGGGGCGGTTGTAAGCCGGAAGTGAAGAATAGTAAAGCATGTCGTTAAAAATGTTTGTTTTTTAAAAACTCTTTGTAGGAAAGCTGGCTTGTGTTTATATGCATATGTAGTCGCTGCTGAAAAATTTGAGTTGGCAGGCATGTAGAGATAAAAGAAGAAAGGGGAAAGCATCTATTAAATACCTGCTAGATGCCAGAGACGGTGTCAGGAACTTCACAAATATCGTCTCATTTGATCTTCGCCACAACTTTGAGAGGCTGGTACTATTAGGATCCACATTTTCACTTGTGGAAACTGAGGCAGACAGGTTAAGTTACTTGCTCAGGGTCACCAAGATCGTAAGCATATAAAGTTGAATTTAATCTCAAATTTTCCTAATTTCTGATCCAGCACTATCTACTACACCACCTGTCTACTTCTAGAGTAAGTCCCCTCCTGATGTTTTCCACTAAGAATACAGTTGTGTCATGAACTAAATGCTGCTATATGAGCTACCCAAAATTTATATGCCTTTTGTTTAAGAATATAAAACAAAAACTATTGTGCAATTCTCAAGCTCATCATATCCAAAATAGAACTCATTAAGTCCCTAGAGCTTCACCGGAATTTGAATAGAACCGATTTCTTACCTAGCACTTTTCTTCACAACCCTTGAGAGTTAGAGTGGTACCAGATTATAAATTTTGGTCTTGATTCCTAGAAAAAGAAGTTTGAACTTTATTCCATGGGCAAAATGAAATTACTGAAATGGTTGTTTTGTTTTTTTTTTAAATCCGATTAATACATAAAAAGCAAGAAAATAAATGCACTCTACCACTCTGGTGAGCCTCCCCTCTCGGTAAAAGAATGGAGTGAGATGTTTCTTCATTTAGTTCTCTTCTTGGAGACCCTGCTTTTTTCTTTGTAATTTCGCCACACTTGCTTTTTATTTTCTTTCCATTTTCAATATTGTAAATAGCCATATATATTGTTTTCTTGACTCTGTTTGCTTCATTTTACACCGGTTCATATAGATTTTTCTGTATTCTTCATATTCTGCACATTTTATAGCATGGTTATAGCTGTTGAATTCATGTGACCCAGTTCGTTTAGCCATTTCCCAGTTATTGGGCATTGGCTTTGTTTCTAATTCTTTGCCATCACAAAAGGTGCTACTTTAAATACTTTGGTCTATACAAGGACTTTGTTCTTTTGATCTGTGACCTCCTTAAGCTACAGGCCCAGCGATGGACCCTCTGGGTCAGAGGGTGTCGATATTTTCATCACTTGATTTGCATAATTCAGAACTGCTTTTCAGAATTGCTGTGCTGATAATCCACAGCTTCCCCAGCAAGGCGCTGGCGCCTGCAGTCTAAGCACAGCCCTCCCAGTGCAGACTTTTCCTGTCTTTGTCATCATTGCCAGTTTCCTGGGTCTCAGGGTTGTTTTGGTTGAATCTCACTTCTTCTTATTGATTATGATGAGATTTCTTATCATGAGAGAATCATGGCTACTCATAGTTAGCGTTTATCTAGCGTTTACTGTGTGCCAGGCTCTGTGCTAATAAGCACTTTACAGTTAGCTCGTTAGATCTTCACAGCAACCCTGGGAGGCAGATACTATTATTATCTTTTACTGAGGAGGAAACTAAGGCAAACAGAGGTCTTGCCCAGGCCACACAGCTAAGTAACTGTTTGAAACTGGATTTGAATTCAGTTCTTCTGACTCCAGGCCCAACTCTATCCACTGTACCACCTAACTGATAATACAGAATTGTTGAACAGACAGCAAGGGCCCAGCTCAGCTGGTAATATGCCATGTAAACCCTCGCCTGCGGTTGGGAGCCAGCATGAGCTGTGGCTGCGCAGGCAGTGTCACACTGACCAGAACCTCTCCCAGATTCGCAGAACCAGGGGCAAAGTTTTAGCCACATTTTTAAAGTGCAAGCTATGGGTCGAAGGTGGTAGAGGAACTGTACGTGATTAACAGAATTTGGTGGTTGTAGATAAGGTCTTGGAACAAAAACAGCTGGGCAATAACAGTATCTGAAACCAAAGCCCCCAGATTCCGTCTCCTTCATTTAGAGAGCTCCTGTCACTTCTGGTGCCCTCAGCATTTCCCATAACAACTGCCAACTCTTCCATGGTAAATAATGATGTTAGTACATGTCTCCTAGTGTCATTTGCAATCCCTCCTGCCCCCAGCAAATATAATAATTCCTCTGCCTGAAGGATCACTCTTTCACATGGAAGTTTCTCAAATGTAGCACTTGGCAGTGCTATAAGTCACCTTGAAAAAGGGATCCAGCCTGAGCCGTCAGTGGGACTAGAAGAGAGGGTCGGATTCAGTGAGCGTTACAAAGATCATTGCTTGCCAATGACTAGAAGGGAAGGGGAGCGCTAACCCCTTTTCTTCCTTAGCTATACATTTAAAATCTTTATAAGAGAAAATAAGAATTCTTAACACATATTGAAAATGCCAAAACAGTAGTTTAAAAGTATTTATTACAGTTGAACTCTCTGTTGTCATGTGTAAAGAATGAGAGTTCAACTATGAAATCTGAAGCTCTTCTCCTCTGATCTCACTGTAGGTGGTGTCAGCAAGAGTATCTATTCTCAGACTCTCAGTCCTTCATCTGTTTGGTTAAAACACTTAATAGACTGGAACTATTTGAGCTTTCATATTGATTAAGATGGCTAATACAATGTTTGGCTTAACTGTGAAGTTTGTTCCTTTAAGCACCAAAACTTGTTTTGGAAGATATCTGTCTAAAATATACTTTATCCTTCCCAACCTTTCAACTTTTCTTGACAAGTCACATTCGTATTACTGAAAATACAGTGATTCTCTTTAGTCCCTGTCGAGATTATGAGATTAGAAGAACTTTGTCTTTACTCTTAGTGATCTTGGGTTTCTGAACTTATAGTTCTTCTCTGAACTTCTTACAGTTTTTCTCTCTGCTCACTGCTGTTGGTATTACCCACTTAGAGGAACTCTCTCTTTTTGATTTGCTATTTAATCTGCTGTGAGCAGAGAAAAACGTAACTAAGCTTGTTTTTAAAAACGTGAAAAGAGAAGATTAAATAGGCTTTAAATTAAAAGTTCATCCCTGTGGCTCAGTAAAGTGCATGAGCTTTAAAGCATCACATATAATGGATTAAGCACTAGAGTTTGGAGGCAATAAAATGGAATTTCATTCGTGGTTACAACTTGGGACTAGTTGTCCAACCATGGGCGATCGTTTAATCTCTCTGAGCCTTAGTTTTGACATCTATAAAAAGGAGATAATAATGCAGATGTGAGAGAGCATTCCAGCCATGGGAGCAGCCAGAGAAAATGCCCAGAGCCAAGACATAGAGTCTTGTTCGTGGAAAAATCAGAAGGCTAATGTCACCATATTGAAGAGTCCGTGTTGGGGAGTAAGAAGACTGGAAATTGTGGGAGGGGACTGGGGGAGGAAGGGCTTTGACTGCCAAACAGAGCCACTGGAGTTTATTGGGCAGGGGCTGTGTCTAAAAATGAATTTATTATTATTGCACCTTAAGTCTGTCACCCTTCCGCCAAGAGATGAAAAGCGTACTTTATCGTCGGCCCTCTGAAAAACGCGTTATTTGCATTGATCAGTTCTTAAACCTTTCACAGTTATTTGTTTTTATATTGTATTTTGTTTTTGTATACTTTGTTCTGCTTCTGCTCACTTTACCTCATTTTGTACAAGTTTTCCTGGATTTCTCTGACACCTACAAACCTTCTTCTGAAGCATTCTCTGAATACTAACCATTTTCCATTATTCCATTATTCCATTTCCTTTCCCTTCCATTAGTCCTATAATTCTCTTCTTCCTTTCTAGTTTTCTCTCCTTTTTCTCTTTCTTTCTTTCCTTCCTTCCCTCTTCTGTCCTCACCTCTCTACCACCACCATAGCAGGGTTTGGGAGGAGGGAAAAACAGAGACAGATCTATAGATCTTCTGAGTTGGAAGAAATGCTAAAGAATATCAAAACAGAAACTTAGGTGGATCTAGGATCTTATCGATACGGGCACAAATTACAATTCATTCTTGCTTTCTCCTGTCCCACTTTTGTTCATTTCCTTCTATAAATCTTGCATAGGGGGTCTACCCAGTATATTGGAGGCCTTTAACTCCCCTAACATTGTGTGTTTTGTTCTTCAATTAGCAAAAATCTATTTTCTCTTTAGTTCACCACCCTACCCCAGGCCCATGAAGGTATTGATTTCATCTAGGAAAGACTTGAGATTTATTGTCTCCTGGGTTTTCTTACCCAGCTTGTTTGGATCTGTTGTAATGCAAAGCCATTTATACCAAATACTCTTGACATAATTATACACTTCCTCCTTCAGTCTTATAGTCACCTTCCTAGAGCTGGCTCCAGCCAGTCTACATACAACAATTACATTCAACTCTAACTTGGTCAGGTTTGCTAGTCATTGTAAATAGATGAAAATAAAATGTCTTTCCTGATAGTGACTCCATAAACAATTTATAAGTGCTTTTGGAAGAGAAGGTGGTGTTAGTTAATTATGCTGCTTTTAATTATAAGACTTATGCACCTTAATTTTAAATTAATGTCTAAAAATATTAGTAAAGCAGTTCTACCCTGTATATTAGTCTTTAAAAGGGCCAATTGTTATTATTCACACTCTTTGATTAGAGCTTGATGGCCAAATTGAGGTTTGATGATAGATGTGTGATGTTTTGTTGATATCAGTATTCATTAAAGTTATTCCTTGAACTAGGATAACTATATTCATGATTATTACAATAAAATATTTGAAAATGGTGCTTATCTCAGATTGAGTTCTGTGACCTGTTTTGATGCCAGGAAGCAGATGATGAAACTCACTTTCATCTTGAAACAGGTTGGTGGGAAGGGGATGACATACAGATGACAGATGGTAAATGATATTTCATATGCCACTAGATAACTTTGTATATTTTTTTAAAAGCAGAATAAAAACAAAGTTTGCATAATTGTTTCTCTCTTGGGTTGATCTTTTTCAATATAATGTAATAGATTAGAAAGTTAAACTACAGATTTCTCTTTAATTTAACGTTTTCATGTCTATAATTTGTTTTGGCATTAGATAGATTTTGTTTTCATATTTATGTAAATTTTGTACGATTGGGTTTTGTTAAAAACAAATCTATACAGAAGTTTAGGAGGAAGCACAGACAAGAACTGTTTTGAATAATGTGTGGAATTTTCATATACTTTAAAAAATAAACAATATGAAACAGATTTGTGGTTTCATATACAGCCCTCTTTGTCTTCTGCTGTACATATGGAAATTCTTGCTCTTTGTTGAAAAATTTTAAAACATAGATGTCTTGTAAAAAATTAATAACTACATAATGATTATGGTGTGAGCTGTCAAAGTTAACTATTTTCTAAAGCCAGGATAAATGTGAACACCCGTCTATGAAATAGGAAGGAGAGTGGAGCCATCCACTATTTTTACTTTTGTTTACTCTGTCTAGCCATTAAAGTATCCTAGAACCCTAAATAACACATACCATAGTGACTTTATCATGGTCACACACTTTGAGAAGTTTGCCTGTTAGTGTTTCTCACTAATAAGCTTGGCCTGAATTTCAGATATAACAATCATAAATTGAACAACTTAAAAACTATGTTATTATCTCTGGCAGTGAGTAAATAGTTTTAGCAAGACTCAAAATTGTTCATTTCCTCTTTGATCAGACATTTCCTGATAAGTGAATCTATTAAGAACTCCTAAGGAGGGTCAGATAAACTAACTCCTTTTAATAGATCAGTAATTAGTAAATGACAGACGTGTAGGCCTGCAAGTTTGTCAGCCAGCATCCCTAAATTCTTAAACTTTAGTAAGTTACTTACCTGGCAATATTGGCTTCATTGATTATGCTCATTTGGCCAGAATTATATAGCTTTTCTGCAGTTGGTTATATATGTCAACCATCCATTTTGTGATATTAAACTCATCTGTGGAGAAATTAGAAACTACTGCTGTTGCTAGAAGAATCAGCATCCTGCACTGGAAAATGTGTATTTTATTCTAAGATCTGCCTATATTGTGCAGATGTATTATGTAAATCTGTTACATGTACTTGCTCCATCTATAAAATGAGACCATTGGACTGCATGGTCTCTAAAAATCCCTTTGATCTCTAAAATTATTTTATTCTACACATCAATAAAGTATGACTACTTATACTTTGATTCACAATTTCCTCATTATATGCACTCTCCATCTGTGTGCGTTTGCCAACTCATCTATCTATACATTTTCATTCCATGTAATTCTTGTCCACTTCTGGCTAAATCCCCAGTAGAGGATCTGCACAAGAGATCGGGAGTGCTTCATCCAAGATTTATATTTTGTGGATGTTGTTGCTTTTCTTCAGGCTACATGTCTGATGTACCATTCTCTTGCTATTGTTATCCATAAATTGTTGTGGATCTCACATAGCTAGAAGAAGCCACTTGAAGAATTCTCCTGCTTGCTTTGTTTTCTAATTTTGAGTACTGTGTGATTGACATACACAAATAGTTTGCAATCCAGTCAAGGTGGGTGTAGAGGTGTGAGGGTGTGTTTGGGTTTTGGTGGCATGGATGTTTGGTTGCTTGCCCCATCCTGATGCTGAACTGAGGCTAAATTCAGTCCTGGAGATTTATGGGTTGTTTTACATAGTAATAACTGTTTCATGTTACGTATCAGAAAACAACAAGTAGATTAAACTAGAAGTTTTTGTAAATGTTTGATCTTAGGCTATGTGGATATAGTAAAATACGTAAACATCTTTTGTCAAATAGAAATTTTCAGACCCTAATCTGACAATGGAACCCTTAAAATGAGAAAGGAATTTGAGGGGTCTCTTTTTAATGCAATAAATTAACAAAAGAACCAAAGCCTTCAAATGTTTTATGCCTCAAATAAATGTTGATTCATTCATCAGATATTTATCAGTTTCCTAATTTGTATGTTATATGGTGAAATGAAACTGTTAGCTTCAGAAAAATTAAAAACAATATTACTTAAGTACAAAAAAAATTCCCGATATATGATGTAGCCCTGGTTCAAATGTTGTTCTGCTTTTCATACTGTCAGAAACACAGGAGCTGTAAGGATCAATTTAATGCTCAGTGACATAGAAAGATAAAACCTAAGAAATAGTTTGTTTCTCTACCTCTTTGTGAATTGAGAAATGATAAACTTTTTCTAATAATCAGTTTTATTCTTCATGAATTCTGGATGTTAAAAAGTAAACTTGTTTTATTTTTCAAATCTGAACAGAATAAGAGGTTATTTTCAGTTCTGTAGATAAAAGGCATGCTCAAAAATCTTTCTCTACTTTTTAAAATTAGTTTGACATCTTTTCACATCAAATAGCATCGCTTGTTAGTACATATTGTTGGTTTTAAAAAACATAATAAAATAGCACATATCTTGTCAGAAAAGGGTCTCAAAATTATGTCATTTGGGAATTGTAGATTTCAGGAAATTACTATAACTAAATTGTTTAGGGGATTTAAACTGATATGTTGTGGTAAGTTGTTATCTGGTATAAAACATTTGAAAGACTTACCTTTAGAAACTTGTTTGCTAGAATGCAGAGGCAGTTATAGAAGAAATCTGAGCTACTTCCTAATTTAATAATGTTCCAGATATCCTGAAAAATTTTTAAACCAAGTGATTTTTCATAGTTTTCACAAAATTATCACGTTCTTCAAATATAAATTACTTGCCCTTCTCTGTGCCCTCCCACCCAGACCCCTCATATTTATCATTACAGTCATAGTGATTGGAAATATCCAAATAAAACCAATTTCCTGTGGTTCACACCTCTAGGGACACAACCTAAACCCACAAACACCATTTTAATATGGTTGAATGGTGCTATATAAGAGTCCTGAAATGTTAGTCTCATTTTTAGCAAAGCAGTAATGCTACTGAAAGAGGGTTTGTGATTTCAAATTGTAATAAGTAATTTTCTATACACGATTTTTCATCTCTTTACAAGAGTAGTTGGATACATCTTCCTTGTCATATTGTATGTGTTATTATATTCTTAATGTTAGATGCCTTTTGTCGGGATTACATTAGAGTAAACTCATTAACAGTAGTAAAATTCTGTTATTTCAAATAGGATATCAAATAAGATACATGCTATAAGATTTATAAATTGAAATATTAATTATCCATCCATTTAATTAATCTTATTAATTTAGAATTCTTCTTTATAAGACACTTATTTGTATTAAGCATGCTTTTAACAAATATTAACTATGGTGGAAACTCCAAGAATGGTTTATAATTATAATAAAAGATAATCTAGGTCTCCTGAATCTCTCTACTCCTTCCCCACATCTTACTGCCTCTTCCACCTTTAACAGCTGACTTCTGATATATCTACCATGTGACCAGAACCCACAGACAATCATCTAAGTTACAGAGCCAGGTGCCTTTTGCTATTGCTAGAGGGAGTCTCTCACCACATACTCCCTAAACTGAAGAAATCATAAGTCCAGTCCAAAAAACGAAGCCACATCCTTTATTCCATTGTCCCCAAGCAGAGCCTTATCTCAAATATTTGGTATCTATACTGTCATCCTTCACTAAGCAATTCATTTTCTAACAACTGTTAGTATGTGTAAGTTCTTCCTTAAATCTCTTATTTAAACTCACTTCTTTGGCAAAAATGTGAGTATCTGGTGACTGTCCTTCTAATATAAAATCTCTTCTTATACTTGGAGATTTCTCCAATCTAGGAATTCACACTTTTAATTTAGGAGAAAACATCTAAGCCTAGCATACACACAGAGGAAAAGCCTGAAGTTTAAAAGTTTTAACTCTCTTCTTTCTTCTTCCTATGCTTTAGGTACAAACCTATCAAAGGAAGTTACTGCATGCAAGTATAGTACCTCTTCTCTGAGGTTCCCTTGCCAACTTTAGTTTTCAGTTACTGTTGGATTCCCCAGGGGAGTGAATATCCCTAGTTCAAGGAATAATCTATAGATCCATATTCCTAAAATTATATTTCAAGCATCCCTACTATTTTACCTACCTTTAATAGCTAGAGCATGATGAGCTTGAAGGAAAGATATTTACTGAGATGATAAGAGATGTAGTTACAAAATATCCTCCCACAAAAACCTAGGGCACACTATCCCATAAATACAGTGTCAATAGGAAGAGTGGACACATGAAGGAAGGAAGGAAGGAATAGGCACAAATGCTGAGGCATATACACTGGTAGTGAGACACATGTAGGAAATTGATAGCCAAGAAAACTCATACTGTGATGCTGCAGAGTCCCAGTGACCTTTGTCTTACTGTAGTGTCCTTATATTTCTCTCATATCGTTATGGTGTCTCTGCTGAGCGAGTAAAGATCCCTGGACCTGCTGCTGTCTGTATAAAGCTGAACTCATGACTTAGGAGTCTGTGTTGAGTCCATCCTAATTCACTTCTCTGCTGCCAGAGGTCACTCTACTGTAGAGCTTGACCAGGGTCTTTTTTGTTGAAGACCACCAGAATCATGGCCAGTGTTTGGTCAGCCAACTGCCTTCTAATTCTTTCAGGTGAATCTTCACACTTCATCAAGAAATAACAAAGGAAGAACACTTCTTTGTGCTTTAACATCTTGTTTCTGTTAACCTATTCCTCAGTTCTTGGTGATGAAATCTTTGAACTGGGGAAAACTAATGAATCAAGAATGGTCTAGTTAATTCTTCTCCCTTCACTCCCATCTCCCACCCAGTCACACAAGGATTAATTCATTGAATCCCAAAGTGAAAATAAACATATTAAATAGTTATGTATCTCTTTGGAAAGACAAATCAATGTATATATTAAAAATCTTTCATTCATTTCTTTGCATTGATTCTTTTGAATCCTACCTACAAACACCATGTATTTTTTAGAGTAAGTCATGGTTCTTGAAAGGAAGACGTTAGAAATTATGAGTTATTTACAAATGGAGATGCTATAAAATATTCTTTAGCATTTTCCTAGTACATCTAACCCAAGGTGCTTATTTTTTTATATACATGACTTTTTAAAGAAAATATTTTAACTCATGTATCACTATACTTTTAAAATAACATTTTAAACAAAAATGACTTATCCTTAAAGCATATTCTGAAACTTATTTCATTTCTGGATTCATTTGATAGAGTATGTGATATATTAAGTAGCTTCGAATTTTTTTTTTTAATAAGTTATCTGACAATGTGGTTGTTAGCTGTACCACCCATACTCACCAGTTAGAACTCAGTCTACTAGATACTTCAGCGTGAGTGCATTAACTTAGGGTTTTTTTATTCCTGGTAGGTGGTTTTAGAATGTATGCTAAAGAAGGACCTCATTTACAACAAGGTCACCCCAACCTTTCATCACTGGAAGATTGATGACAAAAAGTTTGGCCTTACTTTTCAAAGTCCTGCTGATGCAAGAGCTTTTGACAGAGGCATCCGAAGAGCTATCGAGGATATTTCTCAAGGTAGGTTTCATGTCTACCTTCTCAATTAATTTTGCCATTATCTGTCAAATTAGAATTACTAGCGTCCTTTAAAGCTCAAGTTTTGCTTTAACATTTCTTGTGTGACTACAAACATTGTTTATTGAAAATGTCAAGAAACATACTCATTTTTGTATGGGTGACTTTAATACTTGTGACATAAGAACTTGAAAGGAAGATGAATTCTGGGATATAGAACATTTGCTTTTTAAACAGACTATAAATAAGGAGAAAATGTTCATGTAAAACTGGCTTATGTTTTTTAAACAAAAATGAGTCCCGTTAAAAACAAAATGCTTTCAAAAAGAGGAAAAGTCACTATAAGATGCTATTTAATTCTTAAATATTTCTAATTGGCTGCATCCCAATTTTTAAAACAGCAGATAAATTAACTGAAAAATAGATTCAGTCATAGAAATACAAATTTAAAAAGAATAATCTTTTGGGACAGAAAATGAGCTAAGCAAATTAATATCATTTCTGGCATACCTCATTCCCACCAACTTCTCACTATAATGTCATTAATAAAATAATACCTAATGTCTCTGAGTTTTCACTTCAATATATTTGTTACATTGTTGCTATCGTACTAATGCTATATTTAACATGGAAGTTCATACCTACATGCATGAAACACAGATTAGATTGATGCATTTAAATAGATTTTACATACAGACTTGATTTCTCAATCAGAAGACTACTCTGTGACATTATTTTTTTGTTAATCATCTTTGAGCCCTATCCTCTCAGTGATCTGAAGACCTTTAATTAATTTGATTTGGACTCAACGAGTTGGCAATGATAGAAGGGAGTCAACAACTGTTCCTGTGCAACAGAAAGAAAATTACTGATTGCTTGTCAATGATTTTTGTCTGGAGTTAAGTTCATGTGCCTGGTACTTACCTGACCCTCAGGTGGGCCACATAATTATCTGTAATTTTCAGCAGTATTGGGATGATGTAGGAATCAGTTGCTCTGTGTGTGTGTGTGTGTGTGTGTGTGTGTGTATGTATATGTGTGTGTGTGCGCGCGCGCGTGTGTACGTGCACGCACTCAATTTTGCCTAATTCCTTGTTACCTTTGTTCCTTAGATTGTCTAACATCACAGAATGAAGTTGAAGTAGCTGATGATAGTTTTCCAGTAAGTATTATATGTCATACTTTTTATGAGTTTTTTCTCCTTTTTTTTAAAAGTAATTGTGCTCTAAGGGAATGACAGCCAAATTGTTGAGGGAGTTTTATTTGCTGATTGTGTTCCTAATTCAAAATCATCTTAAAATTTAATAAATTATAGCCCGCAAAGTAGAAATTTAAAAAATAGTTTATAGAAAAATGGCAAAGTTTTTGAAATGTGTTTAATTTTTTTAAGTATGCATTCCACCTAGGCTTACCCCATACCCTCCAGCAGATATTGAGACTGAAAGTGAAGACTTTCTCTGGCTCCTTTGTAGCTATGATGCCCCAGTGATATGGATAAAATTCTTTGTGAATACCATTTTCACATAGTTCAGGTACTTTAGCTATATTTATGTTCCACAGTAAAACCCACATTAACACTATTTTGCCAGTTTCAGGTAATTCTATGAAACCAAAAAATCATTATAGAAGCATGCATAAGTTTCTGTAATCAGTTAAAAGAGAACATTCTTTTTGGTTTATAATCATGCTTTCTGTTAGAACTGTAGAAGTTACAGATGAATTAGGAAAGGAAGTAGATAAGAAATAGTCAGGAAAATGAAATGGAGGCATTCATAGTTCACACTTGTTCAATCACTTGGCCAGTCACAAAATGCTTTCCTCACAACTCCGTTTTTCTAGATGTGGAAACTAAAACAGCCCACAGTTGAAAGACTTGCTCAGGGCACATTCTGAGGAAGTGTCAGAGTCAGATCCTGAACTCAGGTCTTGCTACTTCTGAGTCAAACAGCGTCTCTAGTACACCCTGCAGCTTCCAAGAACAGCAAAAGACTAGACTTGAGAGACTTGAAGCAGAAGGCCTAAATAGAGGAACAGCATTTAGCCTCGTGGGCATTGTCCGTTTCAGCTTTTCCTCATTTTTCGTTCCCCACATGCCAAGGAGGATTAAAAAACCCTTATTCACAGGGGAAAACACCTAAGAATCTTTTTCAGATTGAAGCCGTTGCTATCTTTTTATTTTAAAAAGTAAAGTAAGCTTTTTCCTATGCATTTGTTTCCGACCTCTGTGATAGGAGTTTGCTTCTTGCTTTGTGTGTTCTTTTATTCGGTTTTGTTGATCATAATATAAAACAATTGGTTTTTTACCAACAAGTAAGAAACTTTTACTCTATTAGGTTACTTGATATGATTGAACCAGTGCCCCCCTCACTTCCTAATACTTCTTTATGATGAAAGTTTGCATTATATGTAGTATATAATATAATAAAACTTCCGTATTTATTCCAAAGGGATGGGAAAATAGTAAAGTTTCCCCCTCACATTATTATTCTAAGTTAGATTATTTAGGAAACTAAACACGGTAATAAGCAAAGTGTCTTCTTTTTTTTAAGATGAGCAGGGGTTATATAAGGGAAAATGTCTTTTTGTACCTGACATGTATTTCTTTTTAACTTCTGCAAAAAAAAAACAAAACTAATTATCTAAACTTCTAACAACAGATCTTTTATTAGTTCCTCGACAGGAGCCCAAGCCTCAGTTTGTCCATCTCTTTATACCCTTGCTGTGGCAAGGTTGTATGACTAGCACTCCTTCTTTTGTGATTATATTTTACTTGTGCCTTTTCTTGTGTATAGATCATCCTTGGCAATGTGATATACTCTATGTGTGCATCTCTCCATTTCCCTTTAGATCACATATCATTTTAATTGTTTGGAGATTTTGGTGTTCAAGAAAGATTTTTTGCTATAAATACCAAAAAGAGTATTTAATGCTTTTTAAAAACAGATTTTTGTTTCAAAGAGAATCTTGGGGTCATTGAAAGTACTTCACGATGTGCCCTTATTACAATCGAACCTACTTTACTCCTTCCTTCTTTGAAATTCTGGGCCCAGCTAATTGTCTCTGTATAGTACCTGACCAAGATGGAGGTGTTGATGGACAAATTCAGTAGGTTGCCCATACTTTTTTCTGGCTTCCATTTGCAAAAGCTTATCTTTAATTTTCAGCAAAAATGAGAAATAATGGGAGGTTTTCAATCTATTACCTTGATAATTTTTTTAAAAGTTTGATGTGTTCATTTCTAATGTAGGCAAATTATAAAATTTCTAAGGAAATTTTAATTTTATAACCAAAGATTTTCATGATAGACCGTGATGAGTTTATTGGAAGTTTAGATCATAAATTCCTTCAGGGCAAGTATAACATTTTCACTGTTTCTTAAGATCCATTTTGCAGTTACTTAAACTAAAGCCTTAAACTTCTGGTATTTGATTCTTTGAAAGATTATCCAGGAATGAAACTTGAATGTACTTTATACTCATTCTCTTTCTTTAGCTTTTTTAATGAGCTAATTAGCATCTTTATTTTTTTTTTTTAAAGGCTGGCCTATGCTTGTTTTAAGATAAATTTTATTACTGTTTTACCTGCCAAGGCTGCAAGTTCTAACACTAGAAGCTTATTATTTAGGTGTATTGGAATGATCAAGAATCCGCAAAGCTCATCTTACAATAGATTTGAAGTTATAAAAGTAGAAAATCTCAAATTTCATGCTCCAGGCGAATGAAAGATGAGACGTAATTGGTCTTAAACAAGAAATTGACATCTTTTCTCCTTTGACCCTAAGAAGTACTTAACTGACTTATTCTTTGTCAGGATTAGATGTTATAATTTTTGTGCCAGAGTGGTAAAAAGGGCTATGATTTACCTTTATTTTCTTAAGTGGTTTTGCTTCAGGCAGGCAGGATGTGAATTTTTCTTGTACTGATTTGCAGAGGTAACATTTAATGAGGATTTTCTGTCTGAAGACAAAGTTGAAAGACTGAAGCTTTCTTGCAAATGAGTTTTATGGCACTCGTGGTAATAAGTATAATTCTACAGTAATTCACAAAGAATTCTGAAGATTTTAAGTTGATTCTTGTCTCCATATTATGTGACCAGATAGTTTCTGTACAGTCTGTTTTGATGGTATAAGATCTATTAAATATGATACAGATGTAACTATGTTTTTAACTACATAAGCATATTCCAGACAACAAATGGTGGTTACTGACTTTGTTTTTCCATTTATGCAAAATTAATTTTTTCATTTAAAAATTTACCGAGCTTTATGTAGAATATTAGAATAAAAAAAAATTAAAGAAAATGGGTTTGCCCTGTCGCTATTCATGGTTAGCCATAGTTTTCTAATATACCAAACCACCTTCTCCCTACATTGCACCATTTTCCGTTGTGTCATTCATAATGCCCAAATAAAAAGGTTTTGTGCTGTAATTTTGAAACAAAACTCATCTTAAGAGGCAGAAAATATGTCAGTTAAATGTTATATTTCAATGAGAATATTACAGTTTAGGTAAAAGTACAGCATAACTCAACTTAACTATTATAATGAGAAGTTTGTGGTCAAACCTAAACGAAAAAAAGGTCATTTCAAACATCAGGAACTTAATAAAGTTTTTATCTCTATTTAAATGAAACAGTAATTGTCTATACCTTTCATTGTTATTTATAACCAAGTAGAAGAGAACTATAGCCTCATAGAATGTGCCATAAGAAGAGAGTTCTTAAAGTAATGTGGCCTCTGATCTCTTCTTCATAATCAGTTTTATTTGGAACAGAACCTTGTTAAAGGGTTTTCAGAATTGAGAGAGGGGGGAAAGTGAAGAGAAAGTCTTTGAAGAAGAGAGCTGCTCAGGCTGGTTTTCGTTCTTTCTGTCATCTGGCTCTGAGTTCTGGTGGACATCTACAGCTGGAGTCATTTTATTGCCTTCCCCAGCCTCATTTCTGCCTTTGCACACAGACATGTTTTAGTAGTCTTAAGGAAAAAAGTCAAAGAATCGCTTAGCAACCATAGGACAATAATTATTATACCAGCAGCTGGGAGCAAACCAGATTTCCGTTGTGCATTAAAAGCTGGCGTGCATTACTTTATAGATTATGCAGATTTCCAATCTGCGCCAGCACTTTGCTTTGTTGGCCATGGGGTTAAAAAAAATTGAGTGTAGGAGGTATTTAATAGCTTTGGACATTTGAAGACAAGGTAAATAAATGCACATCTATATGTGTAGTTTTTGGTTTGGGAGTGGAGTTTTTTTGCATATTATGCACTTCTACTCTTCCCAGAGAATTGTTTTTGGGGGGTGTTTTTTTGTTTTTTGTTTTTTTTTAATGTAAACTCATGCTCTCTTGCTAGTATAATTAATACATAATGCTAGGAGTGCTTTACTTTAGATTATGTAAGTATTTCCATTAAGTGCTACTTTTCAGGTGTTTATAACCTTGTAATAAAAGACTCTTTGGTTTGTACATGTAAATACCTACATTCGTGTGTGTGTGTGTGTGTGTGTGTGTGTGTGTGAGAGAGAGAGAGAGAGATCTAAAGTCAAATTTATTTTTAAAAATTTAGCATATTTTTAAATTAAGGAATTGCAAAATCACTTACTAAACTATTTTTCACATTCATGGTCTTTTAGTACAAACCCAAACCTACACCTCTTTATAATGAAATTAGGTAGGCTGTGATGTAATACCTATTCATGCAGATATTCTTTTAAGGGGGAGGGGAAAGGAAAATTCATTAACTATTAACAAGATACTGTCTAGATTTTCGACTAACATTTAATCCTCTAAGAACTCTTTATTTCATAATTCTGTTTCTAAAATCTAGTATTGCTAGGAATGGTGAGAATAGGAGTCATAACCCTCCAGTTACTATTTTAGTTTAAAGAGAAGCAGAAGTAAAATATGCAAGTATAGGCAAAAACTGATTCAATGGTATTAAGAGGCTCTTCTCTTTGACTGAAGAGTTAGAACTGCATGTTGAATTGTATATGTTGAATAGAAAGGAAATATACCTACAGTTAAGATACACTACACCTAGAATCCTTTACCTTTATAAAATTATTCTCTCCAGAGAGTTAGGAAGTTACTAATATTTTTTCCACTCGTAAATCATTAAATATGTTGTTGTTTATTGTTCACACTTAACTATAGATTAAACTTTCAGGGATTAAACACTGCTTTTCTTTTTTTTGGAGGGTGGGAGGCTGGGCAAGTTTTGGGGTTAAGTGACTTGCCCAAGGTCACATGGCTAGTAAGTGTTAAGTATCTACGGTTGAATTTGAACTCAGGTCCTCCTGCCTCCAGGGCCAGTGCTCTATTCACTGCACCACCTAGCAGCCCCTACACACTGCTTTTCTAACAGTAATTTATTTGAGTAGTCTTTTTTTTTTAATGTTATACCTACATTAAATAATAATCACAATTTTTACTATATTCTAATGAGCACATTTGCAAAATTATTAGAATCTAAGCTATTTCTAATTTGACAGGTTAGTTGTGGAATGTTTTGTAGTGCTGCATATGGATAATGACAAAGAAAAATGACAGTTTTAATTTAATGAAAATTACAAAGTCATGTGTCCTAGATATCTTCATTTTCTCCAAGTCATGTACGTATTTGAACTTCCTCACATTTACAGCCAAACAATTTACTTTAGAAAAGCATTCCTGTCTTGTTCTATTGATATCTCAACGGTACCAATGTTCTTCTCAAGATGCCTTTTTTTTTTTTTTTTTTTTTTGCTGTGTGACAGACAGGCTCACCTTTTTTGATTATATGTGTATTCAGTGCTGTTGCCTGCTTGTATTGCTTACGTTTTTCATTGCAAATTTAATTACAGGATTGTGGTGATCAAGACTCATAGCCATATAACATCACCAGAAAAATATTGCTTTTTCCCATCTTTTAGTGATTAGTTTCGGATCAGGGAAAGCACCACAAATTTCCCAAATGTCTTTTCCTTCTCAGTTCTTATACCAATTCCTTGCCATATACGATGACTTTTCAATACGTATTTGAAGAATTAGATTAAAATTGGCAATAGGTTTTTTTATCTACTTATGGTTTTGGTATAACTAATACCTCTCTTGCATTGGCGTGGATTTCAGTGAGACTTTGTATTACAGGGTTTGTTGAAATTTGTGCATTGTCATTTGCAAGCAGAAGCTATAAGTTATATATAAGTTTTTTATAAATTTAATATGGTTATGGAAGAGAATTCCTTATTGACATACACTGTGTGACCTTGGGCAAGTCACTTAACCCCATTTGCCTTACCTTCTCCCTCTCCGAAAAATATAAATAAAATTAGTAAATAGCATAGTGGAATTTCCATGTACCTCTTAGTTGAGTCATAATAAAGATAATGTAATCTGTTGTAGAAAATTATCTGCAGAAATTTGCTTTCTCATGTTTTCATCAAGAATATCCTCATTGTATTTATAAACCATTTTCCTGAAGATTTTTAATAGAGATGACAAAATGATATGAGATAGTAATTATTTGGTTTTTCTTGGTCATCTTTTTTTGGTAAAAACTGTATTTGATCATTTTCATTTGGAAAATTAGAGAAAGGTTGGTCTTCTTTGAAACGTCCTGAGAGTTAATCCCCGGGTCCCTTTGAAATTGTGTTGCCTTTAGTCAGGAGTGTGCTGGTAAACAATTAATTAACAGCTGTGTCTCCAGGAAAAGTATGCATAAAATATACATTTATATTTAATCTCTGTTATTATTTTCTCCAGTTTTTTAAAGCCTAGAAAATCTGAGGCATTTATGCTTAATCTGAGATTTAAATGTTCACATTGAAAATGTAGCCATCAGCCCTGGGCCAGTACAAGCCGAGTGCAGCCCGTCTCTGCCTGTATGGTACAGGTTTCTTTAACCTGGGTTTTTTCGGCTCCAGTATTGTAATTACCACTTTCTCGCATTGTACACGGAATGACGTGTACAATGGTGGTAGAATCTAAACGTGTCTGTTGGGATTAAGCCCTCAGATGGGTCCTGTAAAAATGCCTCGAGATTGGTTCCCTTTGATACGCTCCTTTGTTGTTTTCTGTGTTTACAAATGCCCCCATAACCCAGTGTAATTGAATCTCAGGCCAATCACGGTCTATCTTTAGCCATTTGGAGAAACAGTGTTTCCTTCCCCATGTGAACATTTTATCATTTAACTTGTGACTTCAGCTGATATTGTCCGTGGCCATTGTATCACCAGGATTGCAGGATTGCATGTTTGCTGGCCTGAAGTTTTCTGAGTTCTTTCAAGCACAGCACATAGAAAAAAGTAGATTTGGGGTTTGAAGATTCCTACTTGTCCACTCAGTAACTGTGACGTTAGGCAAGTTACTTAGACTCTGAAAAATGGTTAACAAAAATCAATACAGTTACTTTGTCCAATTTCTGAAAGAAAATATCTGTGATTTACAAGCGTATAGTTCTTCAGTAGTCTGGAAAGATTTGGCCTCTTTCCTTTCATCAAATTTTTCAATTTACTTCTGGAAATATTTTTTCCCTCTTAACTACATATATTTTGCTTATAGTTAGACGTATTGATTCACAGGTAATTAACATGAGAAAGTGTAAT
>CM053589.1:38362298-38398456 GCA_028646515.1 Pseudochirops corinnae
AGATCCCTTGAGTCTAGGGAAATGTTTTGAAGTCCTTGATGTTAAATTCTTACCCACTAGATTAGGGACAACCTTCTTTTTATTGCTACATGGCATTTCACAGAACTACTCACATAATGTGGGTGCATATTAAATACTTGAAAGGGATTTCAGTGCTCATCTAGACTACTCTTGTACTTTAATAGGAAACCTTTCTACAACATTCCCAACAGGTCTGATAGGAAGAAAACCTTCCTAATAATTGGTACTATCCAAAAAAACAGAATGGACTACAAAATAGAATAACAAGTTACCTTTCGCTGGCAGTGAAGCTATCTAACTTATGCTTGAATGCCTCCAATGAATGGGAACTTCACCATCCCATGAATCAGCCCTCTCTCTTGTTATTTGGGATATTTCTTGTCATTAGGAAATTTATCCTCGTATCAAACCTAAAACTCTTTCTGCAACACCCCTTACAGAGTTTTAAAGAAACTGAAAATCAGACTTGTGGCACAAAGAAATTGGTTTTTCATTATTAATTTCTCAGATAATTGATATTAAGAATCTCTGACTGCCTCTCTTCTTCCTGTCCTAGGTGACTTCTCTTTATATCAGGTTAAAACAAGTCCAGTTTTTCTTCCATGTAACATTGCCTGCAATTCTTGGAGATAGCTATCCCATTTTCACTATTGACCAGGCTAAACATCCTCAGCTTCTTTAAATCAGTCTCTTTTGGCATTGTCTCCAATCCCTTTACCATCCTCTTCGTGGTCTTATAGGCAGTTAGGTAGGATAGTGGATAGAATGCTGGGCCCGGAATGAGGAGGACTTGAGTTCAAAATCAGGCCTCAGACATTTATTAGCTGTGTGATCCGGGGCAGGTCACTTAACCCCTCTTCATTTCAGTTTTCTCAGCTGTAGGATGTGGAATAGTACCTAGTTCCCAGGATTCTTGTGAGCATAAAATAATACAGTATTTGTGAGACGCTTATCTCGATGACTAGCTCAAAGTAAGCACTATGTAAACACTAGCTGCTAATACCATTTTGGGCATGTTCAATGGCCTTTCTAAAATGTGCCAGAAACTAAGCAGTTTCCTAAATTTGTTGTAATCAAATCAGAGTTCATCAGGATCATCAGTCAATCAGTGAACATTATCATCTCTCTTAGTTTTGACATTATACTCTTAATGTAGTGGAAGGTCTTTGTTAGCCTTATTTGACTGCCATGTTATTCTGTTGATTCGTGTTGATTCACTGAGATTTTTCAGGGGAATTGTTGCCTCGCATTGCCTCCCTGATCTTATATTTGCACAGTTAATGTATTTAGCCCAACCTAATAGAAGACTTGACATTTATACTCAGATATTTTCATGTATCTGTCATCTCACCAATATGGATACTCTTAGCAACAGTACCTACTATCACAGTCTGTCCATGCATTCTGTCTTCCCATAAATCTGTCACACAAGTTCCATCCAGGTTTCCAGGGCCCTTCCTCTACATCTTTTGATATTATATGAATACCATTTATTTTCACAGGATTGCAAACTTAGAGTTGGAAAGAACCCTAGTCTATCTCGTCCAGTGCCTGTATTTTTACAAATGAGAAAGCTGAGGTCCAGGGAGTTTGTGACTTGCTCAAGGTCACTTACATTAAATACTAAGCATAAGAAGTAGAATTCAAATCCAAGACCTCTGATTCCACAGTCATTACCCTTTCTATTACACCATACTGCCCCCCTAAACCTCATGTCGACTTTCTGTTTATTTTACCTCACACTAGCTAATTGGCAGACCCTCCTTTTCAGATTCGTATTTTTGGCATTCTAATTTACTCTACTTCTTGACCAGGATTTTCCATTGGTAGTATAGTATAGCCTATTCATGCCCTTTCCCCTTGAATGACTCATAATTGTGATTCTTTGACAATTATGGTATTCTGTAATTAATAGTTGTATAGCATCACCAGAAGAGTATTTGTTAATTATATGGGGTTTTGTATGTGTGTCATTAAAAGCACTTGGCAATTTCCCAGCTGTAATCCAGTTTCTTCTCATCCCCCAATTCAGGATTTCATTCACTGTTTGTAAAGTATATCTAAGTACTGAAGGACAAGGTCTAGAGATTATTTATCTAGCTACATATTATAGTCTTGGCAATAAGTGTTCCTTACCCACTTTGGTTTATTCTTTGCAGAAAATCGTGTCAAATTCTAGAATGATTAATTATAGATATCATTTAGATTTTGAAATGTTTTGTGACTTGAGTCACTTCACTTCAACTCAGCAGATACCAGCACAATGTCATCCACAAATGAACATCTGGAATTTGTCCTGTCTATTCTCTATGACAGTGACACGTGGCTTTGGCAAGCATACATCTTATGTTATTTCTCATTTGATATCAGTAATCATAATTATCAACAAAGTGATGGAATCCTTTATGATCTGAACATATACCAACATCATGTTGGAATATCCTTTAAGGTTGCATTTTGATCGATCAATTAAAATGCTTTTTAAAATAGTCATCCAGCACAGTGGGTTCTTGTATTCTCTAAATTTTGCAATTAATTGTCTGAATATGTAGTCTGCTATAGAATGTTGTTTGCAAAAGATGAGAAAGGTTTGTCATCACATTTTTTATTGTGATTTTTTTTCCTAGTCATTTTGTATCTTCACTTCTTTCAGATATCTTTAAGACCAATCCCTCAGTGCCTTTACTCTCTATACTTTATCTGGATCAGATGCTTTTCTTTCCTTTTTTTTTCCTTTACTGCCATTTCTACTTCCTTTTTGGAAGATGGTTGAGATTGTGACATTATAATCCAAATGTGGTAGGCTCAGTTTCATTGATGGGGGCTGGGGGGGGCTGTATTACAGATATTTTGACAGAGTATTTCTGGGGGTTTTTTCCTATCATTTCTCCCAGTTTTATCCTCAAAATCTCTCAGAATGATTTGACTTAATTGGGTTTCACATCAGCCTTTATCGTCATGTGTTTTTCTTGTCACTGTTATTTTATGTTTGTATTTCTTAACTTGCCTACTCTATGTGATGTTACTGAAGAGCTTATATTATAAACCATTGCTGCAGTTGGCTACCATACCTCTCTGCTCGGCAAGAAGATCAGGCCTTTGCTCACTCAGATAGATTCTGTGCTCTTTTGATTTTCCTCAGTGAGGCATTTCACAGGATCAGAGGATCATAGACCGAAAACTGGATGGAACCTTAGAAGTCATCTAGTCCAGTCCACTCCTTTTACTGATTGGCGATACTCGAGGCCTTGCCCACAGAGGTTAAATGACTCAACGACAATAGTAAGGCATTAGTATTCATACTCAAATGGATCTGTGGGCCAGTTTTATCAGTTTTTTTTTATCAATGTAAGTATTCCCTTCAGTGATGTAAATTGTTACCCATTGATCCTATATGATGCCATGTTGGCCTGTTTGCCAGGAAGGAGCCTTCTTCACATTTTCTTGACATCACATTGTACCTGTATGGATAATATACTTGGTGAAAACATGAGAAGAGTATAGGCAGGCTTTTGCAAACAGTATTCTATAGCAGACCACATCTTTATATTCACACAATTAATCACAAAATGTAGAGAGTACAAGAACGCACAGTGTGTGTGTGTTTGATGAATATTTTACTAAGTATTTTATTTGGTAGAGCAAAAGGCAGCCTTAAAGACTATTCCAGTAAGATGTCACCAATGTATATGTTCAAATCATAAAATATCAACAGATATCAAGAGACCATCATCATTGGAATGAATGAATGAATTAATGAACAAAAATTTATTATGTGCAATGTACTCTTTATAAATAAAAAATAGAGTTACTGCTTCCAAGGGGCTCACACTCTAATGAGAAACAACTTTTAATAGGGTTTAGCTGAAGTGTGAATGGCAAGGCTCAGGAATCTTTAGGCTAAGATGACAGTGCCTATGGGTATCTAAAGAGTACAGAGAGAGAACAGATGAAAAAGCCTGGAAAGACTCTATCTGTCTTACCAAGATTCTTGTTGGTGACTCCCTGTTCATCCAAATGGTGTGAGCAACCATGGCCCCTCTGCAGGAAGGGGGAATAGAAGGACCCTATGTACTACCATTGGGAAAGGGGAATAGGCTTACAGGTCTGAGTGATACAGGGAGTCTGGGTTTCCTCGAGCATGGGTCGGGGTGGTCAGTATTTATCCAAGAATGGAGAAGGGAAAGGAGCAGATTCATTTGAGTATGAATACTAATGCCTTACTACTGTGGTCAGGTCATTTATCCTCTGTGAGCAAGGGCTTAAGTATCTCTAATATGTAAAATGAGGGGACTGGACTAGATGATTTCTAAGGTTCCATCCAGTTTTCTGTCTATGATCCTATGATCCTGTGAAATGCCTCAATGAGCAAGGCCATTGATAGGGTTGAGGAAAAAAGTGTCCTGTCATGCTTGCTTCTCCAGGATTTCTGGCATCCTAATGGGTTATAAATAGCCTATGAAGGGAGAGGAGGAAGAAGTCTGCTTTGCCAGTCACCCAGTACCCCTGTGGTTTTGGTGAACCTAGGGAAGGGGAGGGTTGGAAGACAAAATGGAAAACAAAGACTTTTCCCAGTGGTTCTATCCCATCACCTGACCAGCCCCTTTTTTTTTTTTCACTTAACCGTTTCTTTGATGACATTCTTTCCTTTATTATTCTGTTTATCTCTTGTAATTCCTTCTTCTCCAGATCTCATTACCTGTTCACCTCTCTGTTGCCCAATTCAGCTTCAGTTCTTTGGAGACGATAATGTTTTCTGGTATTTGATTTACGTCAGTTAAACCTATGCACTAAATTATTATGCTTAATGTTGATGATTTTTCCTTCATCTGTTTCCTAATTTTTACTAGCAATAGTTTGAGTAACTTAATTTGGAATTATTTTAATTGTTTGCCATTCATTTTAATTTTTATTCCTCTAAATTGATATTGGTTTGGTCTTTGCTCTTAAAGCAAAGATTTTACCGATTGTAATATTTGGTGCTTGCTATGTCTAATATTACCTCCCAGCTCTCTCCTTGAAAAATATTCGTGGGGTGACCAGGTGGCACAGTGAATAGAGCACCAGCCCTGGATTCAGGAGGACCTGAGTTCAAATGTGGCCTCAGACACTTGACACACTGAGGTGGAGTGGTCACAGGAATAGAATAGCCTGGGGAACTGAGAAATTAAGAGTATTTGAGAAAGTGTCAATACATATGATAAAGTCCCTTATTATGAGGGCAAGAATAAGGGTGGAGAAAAACACTGTGTGCTTGGCACTGAAATAATTGATGAAAGAGACAACCTCTTGGGGGTCATGTGACTTTGGGCAAGTCACTTAATCCCACTTGCTCTCCAAAAAGCAAAAAAAAGAAAGAAAAATGTTCATGATGTGTGTTTGATTTCTCTGTAGCTTAAAATCCTTTTGTTTCTTTGTATTGCTTTTAATCTTTAATCATATTTACCAACATTTTTTGCTATCTTCCCCTGTGTTCAACTTTGAGTTTGTGTCACTAAATATTAAAGTATATGTTAATGGAATTTGAATATTTTCAAGTTCTTTATAATAATTTTCTACCTAAATCCTCTACAATCAATGTTAGCTCTTCATTGGTAATTATCTTCATAGTATCTTTTTGCTTAAAATCATCCTCATTACTGCTTTGGGAGACAACCTGATGTCTAATGAAATAATGTTCCTTGTTACATCAGGAAGTCTGGGTTGTCATTTGGCTACAACTTCCTTCTATCTTCTAGTTTTGTTTACAGTAATGTCAACATTGGTAGGACTTCTGAGGTCATACCTGGTTCTTAATCTGTGATCCTGTGATAAGATTTATTTCCTCCAGTAATATATCAATTTGTTGTGAGACAGGGATCACACACTTAAAATGTGATTGAGTTCACTTTTATAGACTAAGAACTATGGCAATTCATCTATCAACCTCTCCAGAGAGGTAGAAGGGATTACCTAAGACCTAGGGACGTTCTGTATTTTTTCTTTATTTATTATTTTATATTACATAATTACCTAATTGTAATAAGCCTCTGCATACTTAGCTAAGCTGGTCCTCAGAAAGCAAACACATACAGTCTGTCCTCTGAGTTATAGTCCAAGCCTTTCTTACACATATGATAGAGCCCATAGAGCTTATGCTTTACTGGTCAAGCCTTCAAGAATCCAGGGTCAATTTTTTGCCAAAATTAACCATAGGAATTGTTTAAAGCTTGACATGTTTATAAATTCTATCTTTTTTAATTAATTCCTCACCCAACCTTTCCTACCCCATTGCCCTCTGAAATATCTGCTTCATAATTAACAAACTACCTTTCTTCTTAAGCCTCTTCCTTTCTCCTTCCATCCACCTTCCGGTACTCATTGAGAGTGCATCTCTGGTCACTCTTTTCACTGGCTGCACTTAAATTCATACCCTCAACTCATTGATCATAGAGTGAAAATGAGAATGCTCCTTTTTCCCCCATTTCCACTTCAGATTTTCACTCCAGCAAATCACTCAGCAACCTCTCCTACTTGGAGGTCTACACTGTCCAAATTTATCCACATCTTGTTGGCCATTGTTCTGGCTATCATCCATTGACCCCCAAGAGATTGTCTCTTTCATCAATTATTTCAATGCCAAGCATACAGTCTTTTTCTCCACCTTTACTCCTGCCCTCATAATAAGGGACTTTATCATGTGTATTGATACTTTCTCAAATACTCTAATTTCTCAGTTCCCCAGGCTATTCTATTCCTTGTGACTACTCCACCTCATACTCCTGATTGGGTCATCACACACAATCTGTTCCATTTCCCTGGTCATGAACTCCAAAATTCCTGTATCTGATCATAATCGTGTGTGATTCTATCTTTCCCTGCACCTTGCAATCCCTTACCCTTTTCTTTGTCTTCCCCATGTCCTCTGCTCTTCCCACCACTTAAGCTTTTTTCTCAAAATATCCCTCTTGCCCTAATTACACTCTTCGCCCTTCTGTCTCTCTGCTCCCTAGTCCTTTTGGATCACAGTTTGTCAGGACCACACTCTGGATCCCACTTAAGCTCCCAGCCCAGGGACACTCCTCCCATCTCTGCGTCCTTCATTCCTATTCATGTGCTGCTCAGTAGAGCTGGAGGAGATTACAAAACTCTACTGATTACTTCCTCTCCGAATTCCTGCTCTCTGATCTCACCTGGGCCCTCCTTGAAGAAGGGCGAGGCGGCCCTTGTGCTGTCCCTAATTGATGCTCTGGCTCGCTCTCCCCAGGAGCTGTTTCAGATCTGATCGCTTTGCCTTAGTCCTCCCGTGATACCTCCCTGTGACACTTCCCCTCCTACTTGTTTTTCCCGTGGGGACACCCTATTATTTTCCAGTTTTAAAGGCAGGAACACAAAGGATCACTCGTTGTGAACAATTAGAGACTTCAGGGATCATTTAGGAGATGTCTCTCTCTTTTTAGAGGAGAGAGCTGAGGCTGAGTCAGGGTCGCACAGTAAGGCAAAGGCAGCCAGCATTAGACCGGTCTTCTCCTGGCCTTGGGATGGGGCCTGGCTGAGCACCTGGTAGGATAGGGGGCTAATGATCTTTGGTTTGAGGGTGGCCCAGTCGTATGACTGGGAGAGGTGTAGGCCCCTGGATCTGCCTCCCAAAACAGGCAGGAGCTCGCCACTGCGGAAGCCAGAAATCTGTTAAGTTTCTGGACTGAGTCCTGCTTCCAGGAGCTGTAAACATTGCATGCTGTGAAGCTGGACTGGCACAGGGGGCCTCTGGGGAGCCTGGTTCCTGAATGATGCTCCTAACTACAAGTGAGAGTCTGACTTCTTTTCAGAGTTTTGTGTTATCTGGGCATAATCTATCTCCTTCTGAGCTGGGAAGTGCTGCCTAGAGCTCCTTGGGGAAATCTGGCCCTTTTCCTGCTTGAGTAGATCCAGGGAGGATAGAAGACTATACCAGTTCAGCAGCTAGGGGTTGTTAGGGTCAAGCTCTGTCTGCATCTGATTCCATTTTGACGGCTGGAAGGGTGGCAGCTCCTCTGTGGTTGGTGGTGGCAGTGGTGGTGGTGTTGGCAGAGGGGGTCAGGCCCCTTCTCCACAAGGGCTGCCCCCTTCAATGACAGTAGCAGGGGCTGCCTGCCGGTTCAGGATTCAGGTGTGCTCATGCAATTACACACAAAAGTGACCTAGGTTAGGATTCCATTCCTCACTACTACATCCCTCACATAGGGCAGGAGTTATTTCTTTGATTTTTGATCTTTACTCTCTTTCACCCTCAGTGCCCCAACCATAGCAGTTGGGGCTTAATCAGTGTTTGCTAAAGGAGTGAGCATGTGGAATGGGCTGCCTGTGCTCCCCTAACTGGGACTCTCTAAGCTAATGCTTGAGCACCTTGGGTGGGGGCCACGGGGATGCTTGTTCAGCTACAGGATGGGCTGGATAGCCTCTGCTGTCCTTTCCAGTTCTGGAGGCGTGGAACCCTGAGAATGAGTGTATGAATGAAGGGAGGTGCTGGCAGTGATGGACAGAAGCACCTGAAAACTTCACAGGGTTCTTCGACAGGCAGAGGAAGGGAAGGAGGGGGAGGGGGAGAGATAGGGAGAGAGAACACAAGAGAGGGATAGAGAGTGAGAGGAAAAACCTCCTTTCTCAAGTAAAAAGATAATTATTCTCTCACCTTCCTCACTCCAGTGTCCCTCCTCCCTTTATCCCACTAGCTCTTCCCATATTTTTCCTGTTCTTCTTAGCCAAACACTTCAAGAAAGCCATATCATATACACTCAGAGACTCCACTTCCTCTCCTCACTCTTATAAATCCTCTACAATCTGGCTTCCAGACTCATTATTCAACTGAAACTGCCCTCTCCAAAGTTACCATTGATTTCTTAATTGCCAAATCTAATAACCTTTTTTTGTTTTTGAGGGGGGGAGGCAGGGCAATTGAGGTTAATTGACTTGCCCAAGGTCACATGGCTAGTACTAAGAACCTCTTGGTTTTTTTTTTTTAATATTTTATTTTTCCCTAATTACATGTAAAAACAATTTTAAACTTTAAAAAAAATTTTTAGTTCCAAATCCTACTCATCCCTGTACCCCTCCCCATTCCCTGAGACAGTAAGTAAATGTGAGGTACTGTTATACAGTTGTTCCTTCCACATTGCTGTTTCAGTATATCATAGGTCAGCATAAGAAATTAAGTGGGAATTTTCAGGAAGTTTTGTGGAAGCTGCAGGCAACACATGAAGGCCAGCAAAAAACACAGAAAAGGTTTAGAAACACATAAAATATATGTATAGTTTTGTATAATTCAGATTTCTTCTCTGGTGTGACTAGAGGGCCAAAAAATTTTGCATAGATTTTCCATATCCCGGGGGGACCACACTCCTAACCCCTATGAAGTGGAAAGGATAACTGTAGATGTGCAGTCATATAAAACATGTTTTCATATTAGTAATTTAGTGGTAGAAAACTCAAAAGAAAAAGAAAGGAAGGAGAAAAATAGTATAGTTTGCTCTGTAATCAGATGCCATCACTTCTTTCTGTGGAAGCATTTTTCATCATGAGTCCTTTGGGGTTGTCTTGGATCCTTATATTGCTGAGAATAGCTAAGTGTTATTTACAGTTGTTCATCATACAGTATTGCTGTTACTGTGTAGTGTTCTCTTGGTTCTGCACATTTTGCTCTGTATCAGTTTGTATGAGTGTTTCTCTAAGTTTTTCTGAAATCATTCTATTCATCATTTCTTATAGCACAATAATATTCCATTACAATCATATACCACAACTTATTCAGCCATTCCCCAATTGATGAGCATCCCCTGGATTTTAATTCTTGGCTACCACTAAAAGAGCTGCTATAAATGTTTTTGTACAAATAGGTCCTTTTCCCTTTTTTTTTTTTTAAATCTTTTTTGGGATACAGACCTAGTAGTAGTATTGCTGCATCATCTTGTGTACACAGTTTTATCACCCTTTGGGCATAGTTCCAAATTGTTCTCCAACATGGTTGGATCAGTTCACAATTGCACCAGCACGGTGTTGGTGTCCCAGTTTTTCCACATCCCCTTCAACATTTATCGTTTTCCTTAATGACCTTTTCAATTCTTATCCTTCTTGATCTTTGACCTCTCTGCAAACTTTAGTGTTGGTGGTGCAGTGGATAGAGCACTGGACCTGGAGTCAGGAAGAACTGAGTTCAAATGTAGCCTCAGACACTTACTATGTGTGACTTTGGCCAAAAGTCACAACCTCTGTCCATTTTAGTTCCCTAAACTATAAAAACGGGGTTAGTTTTTGTGCAGATCAAATGAGATGATAATTGTCAAGTGTTTAACATAGGGCCTGGCACATAATAGGCTCTATGTAAATGTTACAGAGGGGGAGGATGTGGATATGGATATAGCCATGGATGTGCTTGGCACATAGTAGGAACTTAATAAATTTTTTGTTCTTTCCTTTCCTCCCTCCATTGCCTGCTCCTCCTCGATACTCTCCTTTCTCTGGGTTTTCATGATGCAGTTCTTAACTGGCTCTCTTGTCTCCATCCCCTTTGTTGATTCTTCTGCTATTAATCATGGGTGTCCAACCAAAGCTCGACTCTGGACCATCTTTTCTTTTTTTGCTCTCTCACTTAGTGATCTCATCAGTTCCCACGTTTATTTATCATTTCCCTTCAGGTGATTCCCATATCTATATATCTAGCCCTAGTCTCTGTCCTTAGCTCCCATATTACCAGTTGCCATTTAGACATCATGATTTGAATGTTCCGTGGGAATCTCAAATTCAGCCTAATACAGAACTCATTATTCTCCTCACCCCCACCTTCTTCCAGACTTCCCTGTTATTCTTAAGGATTACCCTCCCACTCACCCAAGCTTGCAGCCATGCTTCCTCAGCTCTTTACTCACACTCATATATCCAATCTTTTTTCCCTCTAACATAGACACCATCCTAAATCAGTCTCCATTACCTTTTACCTGAACCACTGTTATAGCCTTCTTGTTGGTGTCACTGCCCCAAGTCTCTGCATTTCTGTACATCTTCTACACAGCTGCCATAGCAATTTTTCCAAAGTACAAGTTTAACTGTGTCACTCCACCTACTCAGTCAACTCCACTGGCTCTCAGTTGCCTTCAGGATTAAATAGAAAGTCCTCTGGCATTTAGAGCTCTTTTGTAATCTGGCCATTTTGTTTTTGTTGTTAATTTTTCAGTCTTCATGACAGCTTACTGTACCTCTCTCTTTCTCTCATCTAGCTGCTATACTGATTTCCTTTACTGTTCCTCACACATTATGTTCCATCTCCTATCTCTGTGACTTTCAAAGGCTGTCACCTATTCCAGGAATAATCTTCCTTTTCGTCTTTGCCTCTTCGTTTTTCTGGCTACCATCAAGTCTCAGCTCAAATCCTGTCTTCTCTAAGAGGCCTTTCCTTGTCCCACCAGCTGTTGGTGCTTTCACCCTAAAAATACTTTCCATCTATTCTGTATATATCTTATATGGATTCTTTGGTCTTTCAAAATATTTTTATTTGTTTTAATCAGCCAAGATCCACCTTCATGCCTACTCTCTCCTTTATTTGAGAACCTGAGAAAAACAAAACCCATTACAAACATATATAGTCAATCAAAACACATTTCCATATTGGGTTTGTCCAAAACCAATTTGCTTCATTATGCTCTGAGTCCTTCATCTTTCAGGAGCTAGGTAGCATGTTTCATTATTAATCTTTTCAAATCTTAGTTGACCATTATGCTGATAAGAACTCAGCACAATAGTAATCCATCACATTGATATACCATAGCTTGTTCATCCATCTCCCAGCTTATGGTCACTCCCTCAGATTCTCATTCTTTGCCAAAAAGAGCTATAAGTAAAACTAATCCTTCCCTTAATTTTCCCTTCCTCCAATTCTTCTTTCCCCTCCTCTCTTTTCCTATTTTTCTGTTGAGTGAAATAGATTTTTGTATACAACTCTGTGTGTGTGTATCTTCTTACTTCTTTTGACTACTTCAGATAAGAGTGAAGTTCAAGTGTCAGCCACTTTCCCATCTCTTCCTCTTCATTTGTATAGATTTCTGCTTGTGAACTCTGATTATGTAAGACAGTTTTCCCTAAACTTCCTTTTCTTTCCCTTCCCCCACCCCTAGTGTATTTCTCTTCCCTTTATTTTCTTAAGATCAACAAGACATAACAGAACCACTCTCAGGGCCTAATTTGACTCCTTCTGTGACCACTGATGATGACAGGGTTCAGGAGGGATACAAGTGTCATCTCCTCACATTTGAATGTAAGTAAACAGTTTATCCTTGTTTGGTCCTTCAGCACTGTGTTGGAAGTTCAGAGAGGTGTCTTTTCATCAGGAGTGTGTGGAGTCCTCTATTTCATTATAGTTCCTTTTCCCCCCTGTAGTATTACACTCAGTTTTTCCAGGTAATCCATTCTTGGCTATAAGCCCATACATACCCTTTGTCTTTTGAAATATTGTATTCCAAGTTCTCTGCCCCTTTATGCTGGTGGCTGCTAAAGCACGTATGACCCTGACTCCTCAGCACTTGAATCTTTCTGGTTGCCTGTAGTATTTTTTCCTTTCCCCTAGAAGTTCTGGATTTTGGATGTGGTGTTCCTGGGCATTTTAATTTTGGGATCTCTTTCAGGACGTGATCAGTAGATTGTTTTTATTTCTACTTTGCCCTCTTTTCCCAAAATATGTGGGCAATTTTCTTTTAAAATTTCTTGAAGTAGGATGTCAAGACTCTTTTTTTTTTTTTTTTGGTCATGGTAGTCAGATAGTCCTGTGATAATTAAATTTCTTTCCCTGATCTCTTTTCCAGCTCAGTTTTTGTTATGAGATACTTTACGTTTTCTTCCATTTTTCAGCATTTTGACTTTGTTGCCTCAGTCATTGGCTTCTATTTTGTCCACTTGAATTGTTAGGTAGTTTGTTGTTTGGGCGAGGTTTGGTATCTCTTGTATTAAGTTGTTAATAATTCCCCTTCTTTCTTTCATAGCTATCAGTTTTTTTCCTCTAGCACTTACTCCATTAATAAAAAATTTTTAATCTCTTTATCTCCCAGGAATTCTGGTTGAGTTCGTGCCCAAACTGTGGTTGGTTTTTTTTGTTTTGTTTTGTTTTTTTTACCCAAAGTATTGCTTGTAGATGTTTTGGAGTCACGATCTTTTTCTGCATTTGTGTCTTGAGTGTCCCTGCCACCATAATAGCTCATTAGGGTCTGGTTCTTTTTTTGTTAGTTCATTCTTCCAACCTACTTCCTGACTTTAGACTTGACATTAAGGCTAAGCTCTCTGGTACTTTTTCAGGGAAGGTCTGAGTTAGCACTGTGGCTGGCTTTTGGTGGTATTTGAGTGTTCCAGGATCTCAGGGACAAGCTAAGGACTTGGCAGACTTTTAGTGTTCTCAAAGGAGCCTGATCTAAGGCAAAGTCTCATTGCTGTCCCCTTGATCTGAGCCCTGCAAGTTCCTGACCTGGATTTGGGTCTGTGGAAGCATAGCCTGCTGCTTTTGGTTCAAATTGGAAAAATTGTAGACTCTCCTTTGGTCTCAAATTCTTTTCCTGGTTATTTCTTTTTTAGTCTAGGCTAAATGCTAGGAGTTTAAATCCTGTTTTGTGCCTGAGATCTGAGCCATACTGCTGCTGGCTTCTGAACTTCCTCCTTTCTCTGTACACCACCCAGAGAAGACCACTGTCATGTACAGTTCCCCTTCTCATTCTGTCCTGGATCTTTGACCTGAAACTGGATGACAGATCTGCCAGTTGTTACCTGTTTCCCTTGCAGTGCTCTGGTATGTGTCTGGGAGTGCCCCAGTATGAGTCTGGGACCTCCTTTTATGCTGGTGTGCAACCTCTCACTAGGTGCAGAAGTGCTTTTACCCTACGTTCCTATCCCAGCTGTGTTATCCAGTGTCTGTAGACATCTTTGTCTCTATGCAAACTTGGCCCAAACAAAGGGCTCACTGTGACTTTTTCTGGATTCCACCATCAGAATTTGGTTTGGTGCATTTTATACATCTCTTTAAAAGAGTTGTGGAGGAAATCCCAGTTGTATTACTGCCTTCTATTCTGCTCTCTTTGCTCTTCTCCCACCTTCCTCCACACTTCCAACCCCACCATAGTTTGCATCTTGTCTCTGCAGTAAGAATGTGATCTTGAGGGAAGAAACTGGTTTTACCTTCATTTATATCCCCAACATTTAACAGGGTGCCAGGCATATAATAAATGCCTAATAAATGTTTTTTGATTGATGGAGAATTCTTTATACCTTACCTTTGTCATCCACCATGGTAAATAGCCCTCCCAACTTTGTGTTCTCTAAGAAAATGTGGTAAGCATGCCCCCTCATATCTTGCCTGGTTACACTACTGGAGGACTTCTCTGACTTGTCCACTATGCTCCAGTATCTGGTACCTTCCCCTCACCCTGGTTCTCTTTTCTTTTGTATGTTGTCTTCCATTACTACATTAGATTGTAAGCCCCTGGAGGGGGTAGGGTTTTTGTTTTGGTATCCCCAGTGCTTAACACAGAGCCTTGCACATGGTAAGGTACTTAATAAATGTTTATTGACTGTCTTTACCTTTATCCATGTAATTAATAAGCAAGTTTTTACTGCCTAGCACCAAGGACAGATCCTGGGGTACTCCATTAGAAAACTCTTGCCAACTTGATACATGGATCTAGTAGTGAATATGTCCATTTATGCAACCAGTTCTAAACCTATTTAACTGTACTGCCACATAGGCTGCATCTCTGTCTCTTCTACAAGGATAGCACAAGAGTTTTTGTCAAATGTTCTACCAGAATCAGAGTATACTATGTCTATAGCATCCCTATGATTTTTACCTGATAAGTCTGTCAGTGGAACTTCTTGTCTTGGACAAATAGAAGCCTTTTTTTGTTTGTTTTTCCTTTGTTTTAAAAAATTGTATATAACTCATCATCCCAGTGAATATAACAGAGTTTTATTTTCTTCCATAGGTAGCAGAAGATGATTCTTCCAGTTCTCTTGCAAAAGATCACTTTTTCCAACCAGAAACTGTTGTTACCAATGAGCCCTATAGAAGTTCAAACGTAAGGCCCTTGCCCTTTGAAGATTTGAATTCCAGAAGAATTTTCTTGCAAAGCCAAGCTAATCAAGTAAGGACATAATGCATCTTTATAATTTGTTGTTTTAAAAAGATGATAAATATATAATAGTATTTTTTTTCTTATTCTATTGCATACACACACATGCACATATCCTAAGAGATCACATAGTCTATCCTTCTGTCTTATCTAAAATAATTGCAATAATTCACTAACATTTAGACAACTGGTTTAATAAGTTTCTTAGGATCTGGCAATTTTTATTTGCATAGGCCCTTTGCTGCTCAGATTTTTTTCACTGACTGAAATGAAGACATAGATGGTGCATTCTTGTCATAGTTGAAAGTAACACAAAGCTAAGAGGGATAAATAGCTAACACATTGAATGACATAGGATTTTAAAAGACCTCAATGGTTTAAAACAGTGGACCTGGTCTAATAATAAGTTAAAATTTAAAAGGAATAAATGTAAAATCTTATACTCAGATTTTTAAAAATCATTTGTATAAGTACAAGATAGAACAGACATGGACATGAGGCAATTTGTATGAAAAAAAATGTGTGGATTTTAGTAGACTGCAAGACCTAGTAGTGTGACGTGGTAGCCAAAAAGAGATAATGCCACCCTTGACTGCATTTAGAGAACCGTTGTGTCCAGTGGGAGAAGTGACAGTTTTAATGAGCTCAGCCCTGGAGGCTACCACACCTGGAGTATTGTGGTCACTTCTGAGAGCTACACTTTGGGAAGGTCATTGACAAGCTGTAGCATATGCAGGTGAGCATGAACAGAATGGTGAGGTGACTAGGGACTCAGGTTACATTATTGCTGTTTTCAAGTATTTAGAAGAAAGTATATAGAAAATGAATTGAAATTTTTCCACTTCACCCAAAAGGCAGAAACTGGGACTGATGAGCAGAAGTTTTAGAGAGGCAGATTTTGACTTGATTTCAAGGAAAAAAAACTTGATAAAAGTTAGGGCTGTCCATAGATGAAATAGGTTGCTGTTTTCAGCACTTCTTTGTTACTGTGCATTACCCATTCTTGTTTTCTTTGGACATTCCCTTTACTTTGGATCATAGTACCATCACTGAAGGATTTGATTAGGAAGACAACACCAGAGTGTGGGCTGAGTACTCAGATGAGATAATGGATGCAAAGCACTTTGCAGATTTTAAAATACTATATAAATGTCAGCCATTATTTATCTACTATATCAGAACTTTGATCCAAAGTTGTCATTGGTGTCCATTCAACTGAATCATGTTAAAATGGAGCATTAAGTATAGTGAGAAAAGCTTCAAATTTGGAATCAGGTTTAAATCCTAATTCTGAGTGACAAAACTTCAAGCTATTTACCACCTGTGTGATCGTAGGTAAATCATTTCACCATGCATGTTAGTTTCCTCCTATAAAAAAAATAAGGAAGTTGGTCTATACTCTGTATGATACTTTCTAGCTCTTGACATTCTATGAACCCTGTGAACCATGTGAAAATTGCATAATGAAATATCTCAAGGTTCTTCTTAAGATATTTTTATTACCTTCGTTCTATATAACGTGAACATATTACCAAAAAGTACTGAACATGATATGTCCTAAATTCTGTTCTGAGAATTGTTATGCTTTCCCATTTTTGATGGTTCTTATTCTTTAAAACCCTCTTGTTTTCAGTTTAGTAAATGAAATTGTATTCAGGGCTATATTTAATGTTTTCTTCAACCTCTGTCTTCATCTTTAGGAAAGATTCTGCATTCTTTGAAACTTTTTAAATTTCAACAGAGTCATTTTAAGAATAGTTCAAGTACTTTTATTCAAAGATTACAAACATTGGTCACACTAATTTTTACACTTTAGCTTAGATGATGCACTTCTTTACAATTGTATATAGTTTCACATTGGCTTTCAACACATTTAAAGAGATTTCAGGATAGAAGTACAGTAATGACATTTTGGGTGTTGGAAAATTGCTTATGACTTCTGCATTTTTGCCTGAACATGCAAAAGAGTCTAATTAATCTGAAGAAAAACCATATAAACAAAAAAGCAAAAGGAGTTACCAGTTCAATCCCATTTTTTAGCATAATTATTTGAACAGTGGTAGATTTTTTTTTATCTGTTTTCTTGAAAGTATACAGTTGCTGCAGTTAAAACTCTTAGAATCACAGAATATTATCACTAAAAGGGACATTGAAAATGAAGTTGCCAAATTGGAGTGCATTTCAGACATTTCTTTCAATTAGGGTGAAATGGTGGTTGTGTGTGAAAAAGCACCTCAGTGTAACTCTTTCTGCTCTGCTGACTGATTCTGCTAATGGTTCCCAGTACTAGTTTGTTGCTGCAAAATGTCTATGAATCCATATTTTCATCCAGCATTGGGCTATTCCTGTTTTTCCGGTGTATGTGTATTATTGTATGATTAATAAAATATAAATTCACTTAATATTGTTATATGCATAATATTCTTATGCATAAGAGCTTTATGTTATGTATTTTCTAAATCATCAGATACTAATAGTAGTGCAAGTACTTTCACAATCAATATTTAAGAAAAGTCTGAAACACCAAAAGGCTGGGATTCATCGACCTTTGAATAATTGAATAATTAATTACTTAACAACTATGGCCGTTATGTGTCAGAGATACTGAAAACTCCCAATGAAATGAAAACACAATTTAGTAATCCATATATAAAAATATTAGAGATTGATTCTGCATTTGATTCTTCTTGCTAGGTAGGAGTTGGGTAGTAAAAGGATGAACATTGATCTCCCTGATAACTGAGTCTCACTTACCTCTCCCCTGCCCCTGAGAATTGCTTTAGATATTTTGTATTTATATGTTCATGTTTAAGTTGTTCCTCCCAGCACAATGTGAGTTCCTTAAGGGTAGGAACTTTTTCATTTTTCCTTTGTATCTGTAGTGCCTAATATGGTGCCTTTGAGAAACTTACTAAATGTGAAAGAATGAGGAGTAAATGCATTGCTGAAGGCAGATTTCTCTTTTAATTTTTATTGCATGTTAAAGGCATGTTATTTTCTGTGGAAATGAAGTTAAGGAAAGTCTGGCTAGTGGAAAATTTTGATTTGGAGAATCAGCTTCTCAGGAATATTTTTAAGATGTACGTAAATTAAAGTTAAGGTGTATTTATGGTTACTATAGAGAGAACATATATGTCAGAACAAAAACTAAGTTAATACCCATGTCCTAAAGGCTTTCCTACTCTTTTTTTGACCTGTCCAATAGGAATTCTCTCATGCTCAACCTTAGTCCCTGATTGATCTAGGTCACAGTGATCCCATCCCTCGCTGAATGCTGATAGCACTTATGTCTATATTACTTACTTGGCAGTTAATCATATGTTATCAGTATTGATTTCTAGTTTTTGCCTGCATATGACTATCTCTCCAACTGTGGACTTTTTAAAAACTCTGCAGCAGCACCCTATGAAGACATAGGGAGGTATTGGAGCTTTGACTCTAACAAAGGACCTAGGTTCAAAGCTCACCCCTGGTGTTTACTGTGTGACCTGAGGCAAATCCTTAACCAATCTAGATCTCGTTTTTCTCATTTAAAAAAAAGGAATTGGAATAAATGGCTTCTAAGTTCCCTGCTAGCTCTCAGTCTCTTATCTTATGAATTAATTGGTCAGTCCATAATAACACCTACTTCAAATGTTCAGTTTTTCCTTGCTTTCCTGAAAATTTATTGTTTTAGACGATATTGTGAGAAGAAACTTTAGTGAAGGGGAAAATTGTAGTGGGGGTTCCTTTAAATGCTATTGAAAACAGAGCATGTTGTATTAGGAAACTAGGAACTAGGAAAGTAAAAATTAGATTATGCACAGCTTCTAGTAAGAGGATGAGATATAAACAGAGATGATTGTAATACACAATAATGCATAAAAAATTGGAAAACAAGATAGTGTGTGAGGTCTCAGGAGGAAGGCTGTTATTGACCTCGGGGTGTAGGGAAAAGGAGGTGACGTCTGAGTTGTGCTTTACAGGGTAGAATCCTAGGTTCTTACAAGCAGAAATTAGTTCTTATACTTCCTAGGCACTATAGTACTTATAGTCTATTGAACACACTACACATATTCAATAAATATTTGTTAGATAATAAAGCTAAAGAAGGTATCTTCTTTCTAAACCAAACAAATGAGCCACGTGATTTATAAAGTTCCTTCTTAGCTCTAAAATTTAATAATTCAAAAAGTGAAAAGAAAATACAAACTGTTCTCAAGTTTTATGTTAATTTATTAGTCAGAGAACAGTACAAGGTGTTTTTTTTTGCCATTAGTTTTAAGCAGCTTGAAACTTCATTGGACTTTACAATCAGAATTGAAAATGGATTGTTTAATTTTTTCCCCTCCCTATCACTTGGTGTCATGTGAATGAGATTCAAATACCAAGGGGTAGAGGAGATGATTGAGACACCGGTATACTTGATAATTAACTCTATTCTTTGCCTAAGAATAGCAGTGAAGAAGAGGAAAAACAGTAAATAAAATAAAGTCCCTTATTACAAGCAGATTTTTCAAAATTACTAGAAATTATTTCTGGAGTATTAGAAATATAAACAGTAATGAAAAGCACATTAATTTTTATGTTTCAATAAAAAATTCAATAAAAAAGAGGATCACATTTTCTTGTCACTTAATTAGAAATGTTTACTATTACAGGTAGCTTTCAACCAGCCAGACTTGGACACTTCCCTTCAGGCCAGATCTGGGGACTATGTACATCGGCAGGTTTCAAAGGAGGGTGGAAATCTGAAATCCCAAAATCGGGTAAATTATCTGTTCACTTTGAAATAGTTTGTAGTATGACTCTTTTACATTGAAAGTATGCCAATAAAAATTGTGAGAGATGGTATCTTAACACACAATTAAATCACTTTAGGAAATATGTTTGAAAAGCTTTCATCAAGCCAGTTTGGTGCTATAATTGATTATTTCCTGAGTCTCTGAGGTCTCAAGTAACAGATTTTCCATGTGACAAACTTTATAAAGTAAATCCTATTAGAAGTTATTTGAAGCTTTTATTCTTGTGCAGCCCTCTAAGTTTAATGTTAAGAATGAATTCTTTCTCTGAATTTCTAAAAATCCAAAGTAATATTTTTAAAGGAATGAAATTTTATCATAGTATCTTAAGCCCTAAAATTTACTTGAAATACTTAAAAAAAGAGAAGAGTTACTTGGCACTGCTAAAAACCTTATCACAAGTTCACAATTGAAACTAAGAGAGAACCAATGCTGCTTACATTGCTGGACAGGTCTGGCGGGAATTGAGCACCACATGGTGACATCCATATTTCTACAGATCCCAGTTTTGGTGGAAAAAGATTTTTTCCCAGCTCTCCTCTTCCCCTTCTACTTCACATTGCTGAAGTGGGTTATATGCTTCACTTTAGTATATGAAGTATGCACACGTATAAATTTCTCTATATATGTTATAAACCAAAGCCTTAAAGCCAGATGTAGCACCAATGCAATATTTACAGTGCTCACAATCCCGATAAAGACTGTGACTATAAATATTGCATGTTGTCATGTTCGATAGCAAAATATACCAGATTCTCCAGATAGAGGACAGAACTGAAGCATTTATTTGGACACCAGAAAACTGAATCCCAAAACCAGTAAGCCAATTCCATCATAGTACCAAAGATATTCAGAAGCCATAATAACACTGAGAGCCATAGCATCCTTCAGCCTTCCCACAAACCAATACAAGATCAATATCTCTACTCACGAGCCTATCTGACTCCTTGCCTGAGCATCCTCCCTCCCCCACTGTCTTGCTAGCTCTGACTACCAGCTTCTTGTGGGCTCTGCTTCCCTTTAGCAAACTGCTCCCACCACAGGCTCCACATGACTGTATTTTTAGCCTGTTAGGGGATAGAGTTTATCTTCACAATAGGGAAGCTTCCTGTGGGCTCTGCTGCACCCTTCATCAAATTCCCTCCATCACAGGCTCCATGTGACTACATTCAGCCTATTAGGGGGCAGAGTTCACTTTCAAAGCAAGGGAGGTCTTTAAACTCCCCCCTAGGTCTATTAAGGGGCAGGGAAGATCTTCAAATTCCCATTCTCATTACACCAGATTATACCCATGACAGAGAAGAACAATTGGCAGTTTCATTGGTACTTCTGGGTTAGCTTATGAAGCTCCGTCTCCACTTGGTAGATTTCAGCAAGTGATGACTGAACTGTATTTGCTGCTGTTTTCTTTTGCTGCAAGCAACCACAGACCACAAATTGATGATTCGTTAATTTATTTCTTTATAGTCAAGGCTTTTTTTTTTCCTTAACTTAGTGGACCCTGTTTGTACATAATCATCAGATTAAACAAAGTATTTTTAGTTGACAAAATGAGGACTGGACAGTGCCCCTAACAAATATGTTCACTTTTATTCAAAATTAAGAAGATTGTAACATCAGTCAGCTAGTGATGATTTTCATGTTGAATCTACCTAATCATCCCCAAAGTTATAGAATAGCTGTTGAAAAGTTGTGTCTTCACTCTAACAGAACACTCTTAATTCTGCCTTGGAACATAATATTCCAGTAGGACTTGGGTTTGTTTCTTTTTAATGAATTCCTCCAAATAGAAACCTTATAAAAATGTGTTGTTGTTTTATTTTAAAATTGGAATTTTATTGAAAACTTGATGGTTTTAATCATCTTTTCGTTGGTGGTGGTGTTAAAAGTTTTGCTGGAGCCAGATTACCATTAGAAAATAGGGACATGAATCCCTTTTCTTTCCCCCAAGTCCTTCTTGTCATAGCTGGCTATAAATTCCTTTCAATAAAGTGAGATAATAAGGAAACTGACTTAAAAAAAACAAACCCATGGTAACAAACCAAAAAGAATTTCTGTAAGATGTTATTCATAGTATTTCACGGTGTAAGATGTTGAGTTGAGAAGGGTAGAGAGTTCCTTTTTCTAAAATTTGATCTCTTGTTAGAGGATTTTTTTTTTTCAAATAAAAATTTCTAAACCCTTCTGACTTTTGTAATTTTTTTATTTCCTTTTTAGGCACCTTTGAAATCAATCAGGCATGTCAGTTTTCAAGATGAAGATGAGATTGTCAGAATAAATCCGCGTGATATTTTAATACGTCGTTATGCAGACTACAGGCATCCTGACATGTGGAAAAATGACTTGGAGAGAGATGACACTGACTCTAATATTGAGTTTTCAAAATCAGATAGTAAAAAACCTGACTATCTGTACTCTTGTGAGGATGTGACTAAGTTAAATGTGCTCAAAGACTCTGTGGTATTTAAGACACAGCCTTCTTCTTCCTCATTAAAATTTAAGAAGTCAAAAAGAAGAAAAGAGGATGGTGAGCGTTCTCGCTGCGTATACTGCCAGGAGAGGTTTAACCATGAAGAAAATGGCAGGGGACAGTGTCAGGATGCTCCAGACCCGATTAAGAGATGCATCTACCAAGTTAGCTGCATGCTCTGTGCGGAGAGCATGCTGTATCACTGCATGTCAGACTCGGAGGGAGACTTTTCCGACCCTTGTTCATGTGACACCAGCGATGACAAATTTTGCTTGCGATGGTTGGCCCTGGTGGCACTGTCTTTCATCGCACCATGCATGTGCTGCTATGTTCCTTTGAGGTTATGCCATCGCTGCGGTGAGGCATGCGGGTGCTGTGGAGGAAAACACAAAGCTGCCGGATGAAACCAGCTGGTGCCGAAATGAGTCTGAAGTCTTTGTTTCCAGGAATTAGCTAACTTGGATTGGTGGAGGCTTTTGGCAGGCGACATGGCACCTGGCCTGGCGTCACGGGGGGCCAACCATGGGAGAAGCCGCAGAACCCGTCAGTTCTTGCCATTTCACAGATGCTAGCAACCATGCTGGACTGTTTCCTTCGAGTGCATGGCACGTTTTGTTGAAAGTTGTAAAGGATTATTTGAGAAAGGAAGCCATTTCCGGTTTTTGGCTATATTATAAGGGTGCAAACTCTGATCTAACTAAAAAGGAATTAATTTGGCATTTTGTACATTTATGGCTTAGGTGATGGGGAGGGATCTTCAAAAAGAACTGAATGCATTTGACACATAATTAAACAGAAAATGCACTAGCGACAGTTGATTTCAAACTAAGAAAAGTTAACACTTGGCAGATATCAGAAATGAAACTGAAGTGCAACTAAATCATTTATTAGTTGTTTTTTGGAATCAGTTTTATGTATAAATAACAAATGTTTATATTTAACTAAGTATAAGGTACGAATTATTACATAATAAACTTTTCTTCCCCTTCCCATTTCTATAGTAGATACATTTATATCTACTGTCACATTCCATATTTTGAATATTTAACTCGTCTAGTTAGTTGCATTTTTATTCCACGTGAATGATATTTTCATCTTCATTTCCCTCCAACTGCAGTTTGTATTGAGTTATATCTGTACATTCTGGTAATCTAAAATCTTTTAAGATATTCTAATAGTCTTGAGTGACCAATTTTTTTTAAGCACAGATGTAATTGTCTGATGTTCTGATGGGAACATAACACTTATTTTTTTATATATGAAAAGACTGATTAAATAGTATCAGAAAAAAGTGGGGTTTTGTGTTGTTCAACCAGCAAGTTGTTTTCTTTTGGGGTTTTCTCCTCTAAAATATTTTAATTGCATTTACAGATGCTTAGCAAGTTAAAAGATATAACCAAATAGTTATAATAGGACGTTCTTTTGAAGTCTCCATCTATCATTCTGCCAAACTAGGATCACGTTCAGCTGTTTTATTAATCTTTGGTACTTAATCCTGGTACTTGCTCTTTTACCCCACCTACCCTCTCACACACACACACCCATGGTAACATCACTTTTTTCTGTTGCAAAATTTTATTTTTATTTGAACTGGCAAAAGCATAAATATCTTACATTTAAAATGTGATGTGGTTAAAAAAATACAGAAAAAAGTTTAATCTGGTATATGAATGAAATGTCATATGAATGAAAAATTTTTTTTAATCTGCTATGCATTACTTACTAGATAATAATAATTGGATAATGTTCTAACAGATTATGTGATACTCCTAGGATCATTTTTAGTATTTCAGTAATTCTTTTAGTAATCAATTTTTAGTCATTTTAGTAATTTTTTTAATGTTACATTAAAACTCTAACCAAGTTGAGGGGGTGCTTTGCGAAAGATTCTCTTGGGGGAAAGGGAGAAGGGAGAGGGACTGAAGTTGAGAAGAATGCTCTTTTTTTATGGCCTAGAAAGCTAATTATAGGCAGTGAAAGTAAAAAAAACCACACTACCTTTTGAAGCTCCTTTTCTATGCAGGTTTTTAAGGTCATGTATTTCTTTTTACATATCATATTAAAGCTTGTTACCTTCCTTTTCTTGCCCTGAGGTCAAACCGAACAATGTATATAACACTATCTGTCTGTAAGATACTTTTTTTTAAAAGAAAGCATTTATATTTATATGACAGCTTGAACTGACAACATTATGTACATAGATCATCTTGAAGTATTATTTCACATTGAAAAGAAGACAAATATATTGATAACTATAGAAGTTATGAAAAAGAGCTTCTTTCTAGTTTTGTACTAAAAATCATTCAGATGAGCTAAGTCCAAGAACATTAACACTGTAGCAGCAGTCTTAAGTCTCGTTTTTACAGTTTATATATTTGAAAGCTGCTACTGTGGATAATTTTCACCCATCACATTTTCAGCTAAACTTGATTTCCCAGAATAGACTGTTAACTTTCAAAACTACTCTTCATTGGTAAAATGAGAGTGATAGTTTTTTCTTGTGAATGAAATTTGGTATTTGTAAGTGCTTAGTTTATAATTCAGGTTTGAGCAAGGTGTGAACAACTGAAGAAAAGAACTTGCTGGCTGTATAGGAAAATGCTGTGGAATTGTACTGTGTATATACTTTTGGAAAAAAACAAACTTAACAATTTCCTCTGTTGAGCACTAATCAACATAGTGCAACTCCTGTTCCCGTACTGTATTTTATATGCAACAGATATGCTTTAATATTTTTAATGAATTTGTGCATTAATATTTTCAATTTGTTTAACCACTTTGCTGCTACAATTTTGCCACCCCCCCTTCTTTCCTTTACAATCTAAAACAATTTGCTTCATTAAAAATTACGAATATGGATGTTACAGATTGTTATTTCATCCTGGGTCTTTAATAAGTTAACTACACCCAGTTTCTATGCCAATAACATGGTAAACCTAGGAAAATCAATCTATGCCATAAACTAATGATATAATATGTCTGGATCCTTATGGAACGGGAGAGATTCTGTTAAGTTAGCTAAAATGGTGATATGGAAACAGATACCATTATCAGTCCATGTATGGGGGAACCAAACCTATAAGTCAATTAAGCAAGGTTTATTTATACTGCCCTTTCATGCTTTTTATAATTGAACTTTCCTCTGAAAAGTTCTTAGGCTTTTTATTTGTGATATTGAAGGTAGAAAAATACAACTAGCCTAGTGACATGGAAAGAAACACTCCCGTGAGTGTGTTATCATTGCACAGTGTTATCATTAGTGGTGTTTCCCTTAGCCTACTCGTGAAGGGTAGAAGTGTTTGATCTCTGAAGACTGCTCAGCTGTGGCACTTCAGCACCACCTGCTGGAATAACATCCATCCAGAAGAATATTGCAGAGTAAGGGACATTTTACATACCCCAGTGTTTACAGGTCAAGGGCTATTAAGGAAAGGCGCTTTGGCCTCAGGACACCAGGAGTAAGAAATATTTAGGAAAGCCTGTAAATCATTTTCTCCCTATTGTATCTTGTTGAAGCCTAGAAAACGTTGTCATTTCCTGTTTTTTGGTCATTTATGGGGTATATAAACCATAAAGATTACATTTAAAAATTAATTACTTAAAACTGGCCACTGTAGTAAGCATTGAATTCTTATATGGACAGATATTAAACCAGTTCTGCTCTGATAATTTATTTCTTGGCAAAAACCTTAACCACAAAGAATTTGTGTGCTAAAAGAAGAATTTTTGAGAATTTTGCCAAGGATTATATTGTAGCAAATTCATTAGAGATTGTGTGTGTGTGTATGTGTACACGTGTGTGTGTGTGTGTAAAAATAAAGTAATAGCTTTGAGTTAGTATTCAAAGGACAAATGATTGAAATGACCTAATTTCATTGGTTATGCAAACAGCTATGCCCATAACTCGCTCTTGGAGTAACACTAAAACAAGATGCCCTTTCTGATCATGCTTAAAATTTCGTCTGTCATTACTAGGGGCTTTTTTGTTTGAACAGCGCAATAAGTTTTTTAAAAATCCAGGTAAGGTACAGAATATGAGAAAGGGGCAATTGAAGCATAGCATCACACATGTCCTGAAAAATGTGTTTCACCTGTTCATATTTGTTAAAACTTTATGACAGCATCCTGTACTTTACTATATAAAGTATTGTTTAAAATCCTAGCAAATGGTCCATTAAGCAAGCATATCATTTTTTCCTGCATTAAAATATATTTGTGTGTGTGTATATGTGTATATGTTATACATATATATATTTAAACATTGGTCCCTTGAAATATCTGAAGACACTATAGTGCCCCTTGCTTTTTTGACTTGAACTTCAATCACTTTTCTGAGAAAGCCCTGAAAACTAGCACAAACTTACCATTTTTCCCCTTTTTCCCATCCTGCCCTGTGATGCCCACCAGTCTTTGAGATTGAACCTTAAATTTTAAAATGATGCATTGTAACGTGCTTTTCAAGCAATTTCATACGTGAAATAAAAATAGACCATAATGATTGCTAGAAAACGAAGATGTTAATAGGCCTTAAGTTACTGTTTGCGTAGCAGCCACGTGGTTAGAAACTTCCATACGCTTTGGTGCACTGCTAAATATTAGCCTTCGTTCCTGAAAGCTTAAACTAAAAAACTTTGTGATTAATTTTGAAATATTCTAAAGCATTATCTAGTGTAAAAACCCTTTGTATTTGAAGCTGCACTATAAATGGTACATAGATTTTGTGAACACACTGCCTCTCCTTTTTGCAAACAGTGCCATTTGCTTTCTGCCCTGACCTCAAAGTGCCTCGCTTGTATATTATTCCCACTACCCTCAACTGCTTTCTTTATAATGAGAAATGTATGATTTAGTTTAACTCGTCCTAGATGTATTTCCTTTTATGTATACGAATATATGGCTTGGTACTTTTTAGTATATAATGTAAATATGCATATATAAGTTTGTAACTTTTGTTACACCATATTTGTGTAATTGGTCATATCAGATAATATCATAAAAGTTTGTTTTTCATGGTCCCCACCCTGTAATTACCTGATTAAACCTGTCATAAAATTAAAAAAGGTTTTTTCTTAATGTCCTGGGCATGTTTACACTGACACATAAGGGGTTAGCTAAAAGTGAAGAGTAACAAAAATTAGAACTTTTAGTCATACTTTTTAGAAGTTAAAATGTTATTAAGGGGTCGTTTGTTTTTAAAATCCAGTTCATTTAAACATCACTTCAAATAACTGGTTCCTTCTTGATTACATTAAAATGTTTTAAAGCCATAATAAACTCTGCATTTCCATTCACTGACATAGGAACAAATTACTGTTAATTCTTTAAGATCAGTTTGGGATCATTTGTAGCAGGCTTTAAATCCCACGTTGGCACATTGTTTCTTGCCCTGTGTGCTTCTCAGCCGAGTCTTTCCATTGTCAGTTGGCATTTATTCAAGAAATACAGCCTAGTTTTATTACATACTTAAATGAAATGTTATGGGGAAGAGTTTTTTTGTTCCTTGTCCTTCTGAATCTGTGATTTCTTATCAGTAAGGAAACTCCAACTTAGAGTCAAAAAGAAGTTGGGACATTGAGAGGTTACGTGACTTTAATCTTCCTGAATTCAAGGCTAGCCGTTTCTCCAGGCTACTTCTTAATTAGGAAAGTGAATCCACAATAAAAATCCTGTAATACTTTCCAAAGATAATTTTTGGCTTATGCATGACATCCCTGGCCTCTGAATATAGATAGTTCAGAATTGACTTCTTACGCTTGTCTTGTATTATTGAATCTTGTTATAAAGCAATTTTTGCTATTTTTATTCCTAAGTTTTCATAAACATAAGACTCCTTTATCTAAAGAAATTTTAATGTTCACCAAAGAAATTGAAAACAGGTCTGCTACAACTTGACAATGAAAATGTGTTACAAATAAAGATAATACTTAAATTAAAAGTAATTCTTGCAAAACTTTTTCGGCTGGCCTACCAATCAATTTTTTTAAACTTTTATATTCTCTCAGGAAATTCTGGGCCTGATGAAACCTCCCAAAATTCAGATAACTTGACCCTGAAACTATGTTAAAAAAAAAAAAGACCAACAGGAAACTTTCATGTTAAACTTTACAGTAAAGGGAAAGTCATATTTAAGTGAACTAAAGTTGTAATAAAATATCGTTTAAAAATCAAGACTGCTGAAAAACACATAATTCCTGCTTGTTATAATGAATCAGCAGATGAAAAGAATGTAGTAAGCAAATATAAATAGTAGTGTGTGCATATATTACCTTCATCCCTCCTGTCTTCTAAAGACAGGGTGTGATACTGTCATGGAGTGTTCTAAGAATTTTAGGAATTGTAGGTTTCTATGCAGAGAGGTTAAAAGGGTTCACGGGAATTGCCACTTGATCAAAGATTCTATGATTTAGCATTAGCAGGAAGTCTTAGAGATTGGTCATCTAGTCTCCCTGATTTTACAAATAAGGAAGCTGAAGTCCAGAGAGATGAAATTATGGACTCATCCAAGATTATTCAGAAACTTAAAAGTAAACCCAGGACTAGAACCAGGGCCTCGTCATGCCTCATCTAAAGCTTTCTGTATTACACAATTGGTGGCAAAATAAAAGAAGTAGAAATTCCTCAAGTATTACACATTACACATATTTTTGGACTCTCAATATATCGGTTGTGCTGATTTTTTTTCCTCTTTAAAAAAAGCTCATTGGATGGCTCTCCAGAAGGGGAAGGTAGATGAATACTTTGGATAACTGATGGTGTGATACAAATAAAATTTATCAAAAATAATGTTAAATCTTTAAATTTTAAAGAAAATATCAATAAAAACTTATTTTTTTTTAAAGTAGAAATGCAGCTTGATGCTTCTCTCTGTTTCCACCTGTAAATTTACATGTAAACAAGATGACCACATTGGTTTCCTTATAAGTGAGACTCAAGCAGAATGTAGTTAAACAGGGCCATTTGGAGGAAATTTTTTATTTTGAAAGCTAGGATCATCACAGGGTGATTTGGAATCTCAAGGCCTAGATCAAATCTTAGCTTTTGATTGCTTGCTACCTGTGTGATAAAAGGCAAGTTAGACCCTCTGTTTCCCCAGCTATAAGTTGAAGGGAGCAGATCAGATGGATGGTTGTTAAAATAGTCCCTCTCCTGTTTTAAATCTATGACATTATTTCAACTTTGTTTACCTTGGATGTCTTTTTGTAACTGCTTTTGTTATAATTGGAAGAAGTTTAAAATCCGCACGTGGTCTGTATTTACTTCATTCTCCTTGAGCTTTGGAATTGGTACTCCACATTTTACTTTCACGTAGCATATGTTCCATCATATAAGCTGCCTCTAACTTAAGATTTCTTTATCTGGGGTCCACAAACATTTTTTTTTAATTTTCATAACGATTTCAATATAATTGGTTTCCTTTGTGATTCATTTATTTGATGCATTAAATAACATTCTGCAAATGGGCCCAAAGGCTTTCCAGACTACTACAGGGAACAATGATCCCTAAAAAAAGAATTGAGAACCCCTGCCTTAAGGTTGTGTTTCTTCATGTTGTCTTACAAGTGAATTAACTGATGAGGCTTCTTATTCTTTGGAATTGATTAGAAACTTCAGGATTTTTATGTCATCAACAAAAATTCCTTATCCCACTCAGTTCGTAGAATTCTGTTTGAGGGAGGGTGAGAAACAGTGCATAGGAATTCATGTGATAGACTTTGATGTATTGCTATCAATTTTATCTTCTTCATGGGACTGAGCTGTATAATCAGCCTAGTTTCAGCTACTGGCCTACCAAAATGAGGCTCCTTGCCCACTGGGTTTTAAAATTTTGTTTCCTGGGTTTTAAGAATGTCAGTCTAAGGAGTGTGTCCTTTGTCTCACTTTCAAATTACCTATGCACCCTCTTTGGAGTCCAATTTGGAAAAACACCTGGAAGTTTTTAAGAGTTCAGGTTATAAACTGATAGTACCTTGGAGATGTCTTCCACACATCATCTATAGACAACTCCAATTGGAAGAACCAAATATAATCCAGCATGTGACAAAATGCATTGGGCTCAACTGTTCTTGGTAATCTAAAGACACTGTGGAACAAATTAGAGTCCAAGAGTCTTGCTGTTAATAGGTTGTTTTCTTTTGCCAAGACTAGAAATACTCTCTGCCTAAGGCAGCATCGAACGGCACTCCAAGATGACTCATCTGCTGTGTACAGTGTGCTCTTTTCCATAATGACGAGCCAGCCATGTGCTGTCAGTTATTCCAAAATGCCTGCTCTTGGACCAGCGTTCCAGTTAGTTTAAGAACCCCTTCTCCCAAATGTTATAAAAGTGCAAGATTAGTATTCCCTCCTCCTGCAACCTTTCAACCAGAAATCCAGCCATACTGGAAATGATACAGGGAAATCAAGAGGTTTATATTTTCAGAACAGTACTATTCTAGTTTAAGAGCAATTTCCCAATCATTAACTTGGGGTAGAATATTCTAGCCTCTCCAGTACCCAATAGAATACAGGCAGCCTTGTTGTGCCTCAGCCTTCCTAGGTATTATTAAGTATTCCAGGTTGAAAATCAGAGTCCATATAACCGTTTGATCTTATTAAATGCATCATGAAACAAAAACTCCCTAATGTTCTAATCCAGAAAAAAAATAATAAATCTGCCCCAAGCCCTTATAGCATCTTCCCTGCATTCCCAAATCCATAAAAGAAAGATAGCTGTGACTTGACAGCATATTTTTTTTTTTTACAAATTCACATTTAAGCTAATATTTTTGGTCATTTAAAAGAAAAAATCAAGACAGAGCCCTATAATAGGATGTCAGCCAATTAGTGGTCATTTCTAGATTAGCAAAAGGGAATGTTGCTGGTTAAACCAAAGCAAGACAAAAAACACAACCAAAATGTAAGGAAACAGTGTTGTTGAGAGAAAACCTTGAATGAAAAGGACTGATTATTTAGATTTTAAGCTTGTCATACAAAAACAGTTGACTCAAGGAAGATCTAAATTGATCTGTATTAGAGCTAAAAGTAACCTTTTAGACTATCTTATCTACCTCCTCCTTATCTACCTCCTCTCACCCATAAAAGGAAACTACCCCAAAAGAATTTTTTGGTGGGGTATTTTTTTGGTTTTTGTTTGTTTTTGGATTAATCATGTCTAACTTTTTATGACCCTATTTGGGGGGGGTTTGGGCAAAGATACTAGGGTGGTTTGCCATTTCCTTCTCCAGCTCATTTTACAAATAAGGAAACTGAGGCAAACAGGGTTAAGTGACTTGCCCAGAGGCACATGGCTAGGAAGTGTCTGAGGCTGGATTTCAGTGTAGGTCCTCCTGACTCCAGCCCTCTATCTACTATGCCACCTAGCTGCCTACCCAAAGAGGTTACCCAATATCAGATAGTTTATATCTGAATCACATTCACCAACTTCCAGGTAAGACGCTCAGTAGACATTTGGTGTGAGGCTGGATAATTTTTCGAAAATGGCATATCTGTCTAGTTATCATTCCGATGAGGAAACTTAGGAATTGACATGGTAGATGCTGTCTTATAGAAGACCTCTCCTTAAGCTTGGGCTTCCTTTAAATAAAATGGAATGTTTGCAAAGTATATAAATATATGTATATGTGTGTATCTATGCATATGTGTGTATATCCATATATACATGTGTGTGTGTGTGCGTGTGTGTGTGTGTGTGTGTGTGTGTGTGTGTGTGTGTGTGTGTATACATAATCTCACTTGATTCCCACAACAGCCTGGGAGGTTGGTGTTATTATCCCTTCTTTTCTTTTTTTCTTTTTAATTTATTTACTTTCAGTTTACAGCATTTCAGTTCCACAATCCCTTGAGTTCCAAATTTTCTCCCCCTCCCTCTTCTCCCCTCTTTCCCCCAATGGCAGCAAGCAATCCATGTCATCCCTTATTTCATGAATGAGGAAACAGGCTGAAAGAGATTAAGGGAGAGTAGGAAGGTATGTTGTGGGTCTACTAAGTAGTAAGTGTATATGGAAAGGAAAGATACTTTGAACTGTCATCTGCCTAGAACTATAGGTGCTTTAAATTGCCATGGCATAGATGATATTGGGAAATGTCCCTGATACCTATGTATGCAAATTAATGCAACAGATATTAAGTATCTACTATGTTCAAGGCTCTAAGGATACAAAGCAAAAAAAAAAATCTCTACCCTCAAGGTGAATATTACATCACAATCATTTGAGATATGGCATGTCATCTGGTACCAATAGGACATTGAAAGCAGGAAATTTTAAGACAAAGACCCAACTTTCCTCATCTATAAAACTGAGAGAATTGAACTAAATGATTTCTAAGGTTTCTATCCATAACACTAAGTAGCATTTTACATAGTACATTAAGGTTTTCAAAATGCTGATATACATATTATCTCTCTTGATCCCCACAACAACCTGAGAGGTCAGTGCTATGATTTCCCCATTTTACAGGATAAGAAAACAGGCTGAAAGACATCAAATGACAGTCAGCTCTAGATCCTTTGGGGGTGGGGGGGGAAGAATACACATTTATTAAGTGCCTACTATATGCCAGGCACTGTACTAAGCACTTTTCAAATATTTTCATTTGATTCTTACAACTACTCTGGAAGGTAGGTGGTATATGATTCTCATTTTACAGATAGAGAAACTAGCAACCAAAGATTAAGGAGTTACCCAGAGTAACACAGCTAATAAAGTGTCTGAGGATTTGAATTCCTGTCTTCCAGACTCAGCACTGTATTTTCAATGATAAAATGACTTGCTGCAACAAAAATCTGTCTGATTAAAACCACTATGTTCTTAATGAAAAATCCCTGAAAAAATTCAAACTATAAATCATCCAAAGAGTGACAGAAAGATTCATGGCGACATTTAAATACCCAAATGGACCTATGACCTCATCAGTATAAGTACCTCCAACAGGATAAGTCACAACCCATGGATGTCTGCTTGTCCCATGTAAGTCTTGTCCATGCCATCCCATAGTTTTGCCACAAGGGGTCCATCTAATATTCTGATAGCCTTCCTCAATTTTTTCTGGTGTAAAGCTGGTAAGGAACCAGAGGACAGCAACGAGGATTGATTTTTGTTTATGTGATTGATTTTTAAAATTTGGGTTTTGGAAGATATGGCTGAGATTTTCCCCCCTACTACATTAATAGAAAAGAGAATCATCAAAGAAGAGATATTGTTGAATGGGACAATGATAACCACTGTGAAAGAAAGCAAAACTACTCAACTCTTATTGGCTTCTCTATTGAGGGCAATGATCTTTGACTGGAAAGGACACAATAAAAGTGTCTAATAGATTAGTAAAGAGATAGTAATGGAAAAACTGAGGGGTAGAGCCAAGACGGCAGCATGGAAACAGGAAAACTCCACAGCTCCCCCCATAACCACCTCAAATACCTATAAAATATGACTCTAAACAAATTTTAGTGCTCCAGAACCCACAAAAGTACAGAGAAACAAAGCTCCCACTGAAGGCAAACTGGTAGGTGGGATCATTGCAGGGCACTGGGAGCTGAAACCAGCCCGCCCTGAAACCGTGGCTTGGTTCTGGGGCAGCCATGACAAGCCTTGGCTAGAGCTTTCAAAAGAGTGGATCACCAGCAGCTGTGGCAGTTTCCAGAATTATCAACCCATAAGAAACAAGGACAAACTGAAAGGTCAGTGGAACTCAGATAAATTCAGGGTAGGAAAGCAGTCCGGCCATCTGCCCCCAGGGCAAGAAAGCAGCAGAGGCAACCACCCTGCAGCCACCTCCAGGCAGCTGCTTCAATGCTCTCAGCCTGCATATTGCAGGGGGGCCAAGCAATCATTCAGAGGCTAAGTGCTCTTGCCTTGAGCTGCCTGGATGGATATCACAGTCTTGGGTGGTGGTCCTGAGGTGCATGACCAGTGAGCCAAACCTGGTGGGGGCTGCAGAAACAGTGGCTTCCTAATAGCTCCAGCAGCTGCAAAAACCCCAGCAATTTGGGACAGATCTCTCCCCTCAGAAAGCAGAGTTCTACTGAACCTAAAAGTCAAGTAATTGATTGGCAACATGAGCAGGCAAAGGAAACAAAGCAAACCCAGCAATGCAACTTAAGATTCCTTTTTTGGGGACAAAAAGGATCAAAGCATGGAACAGGAGGAAGACAACACAGTCAGAACTCCCCCACCAAAAGCTTCCAAGAAAAATGTAGATTGGTTTCAAGACGTAGAGGAGCTTAAGAAGGATTTTGAAAACCAAATAAGAAAAGTAGAGGAAAAATTGGGAAAAGAAATGAGAATGATGCAAGAAAATCATTATAAGAGAATCAACAACCTGACTGAAGAAAATAACATCTTAAAAAGTAGAGTAACCCAAATGGCAAAAGAAGCCCAAAAAGCCAATGCAGAGAAGAATGCCTTAAAAAGTCAAATTTGCCATATGGAAAAAGAATCTCAAAAGCTCACTGAAGAGAATAATTCCTTCAGAATTAGAGTGGAGCAAATGGAAGCAAATGACTTTATGAGAAATCAAGATACTATTAAACAGATCCAAACAAATGAAGAAACAGAAGGCAATGTGAAATACCTCATTGAAAAAACCACTGACCTGGATTACCTCTTGAAAAAAGATCCCAAAAAGAAAACTCCTAGGAATGTCATAGCCAGGTTCCAAAATTCCCAGATCAAGGAGAAAATATTACAAGCTGCCAAGAAGAAACAATTTCAATACTGTGGAAACACAATCAGGATAACCCAGGATCTAGCAGCTTCTACATTAAGGGACCAAAGGGCCTGGAATATGATATTCTGGAGATCAAGGGAGCTGGGATTAAAACCAAGAATCATCTACCCAGCAAAACTGAGTATAATGTTTCAGAGGAAAACATGGTCATTCAATGAGATAGAGGACTTTCAAGCATTCTTGCTGAAAAAACCAGAACTGAATAGAAAATTTGACACTCAAATACAAGAAGCATGAGAAGGTAAACCTGGAAAAGAATTCATAAGGAACTTATCAAAGTTGAACATTTATATGCCAACATGGAAAAACAATGATTGTAACTTATGAAACTTTTCTCAGTATGAGGAAGGTGAAGGGAATATAAATGTATTTATATATGTATACATATACATATGTCTATACAGGAGGGTATATATATGCGTATGAATACATATGTGAGTATGTGTATATATGTGTGCATAGACAGATGGCACAGGATCAATTGAATAGGAAGGGATGATATTTTAAAAGGTGAAATTGAGAAGTGGGAAAGGAATAGAAGGAGAGGAGACATGGAAAGACAGAATGGGGTTAATCATCTCATACAGAAGAGGCAAGGGATAACTATCACAATGGAGGGAAAGAACGGGAAGGCAAAAGGGAATGAGTCAACCTTACTGTCATTGAATTTGGCTTAAGGAAGGAATGACATACACTCTAAATTGGGTATCTTGCCCTACAGGAAAGTAGGGGGGAAAGGGAAGAGAGGGAGGATGATGGAGGGGAGGACAGGTTGGGGGGGGAGGTTTGTTAGAAGCACACACTTCTGTGAAGGGACAGAGACAAAGTAGAGAAGAGAACAAGTGGGGGGCAGGATAGGAAGGAGAGAAACATAGTCAGTCTTTCACAATATGTCCATTGTGGAGATGTTCTACATAACTACACATGTATAGCCTGTGTTAAATTGCTTGTCTTTTCAGTGGGGGTGGGTGATGAGGGAGGTAGGGAAAGAATCTAGAATTTAAAGTTCTAAAATAAAATGTTAAAATATATATATATATATATATA
>CM053589.1:38398956-38418745 GCA_028646515.1 Pseudochirops corinnae
CCACCCCCGAAGCTATCTTTTTCTACAAAATGCTATGTTATGGAAATGCTTGCTTTATTCCATAAATTTTAAAAAATAAATAAAAATTAAAAGATGCTTTTTGGTTGATTGAGTCTATTCCCTTTGCCTTCAGGTAGACTATATTCACCTAATATGAATCTATTTAGCAATTGTGTATATATTGTTAGATTAGGCTTAAGAAACACACTTGAACTGAACAATATACTTGAACCATTATATTCCTGCCAGATGAGAACAGGAACTCTCAGGATTTAGAGCTAGAAGCGATATTAGAGATCACCTTGCCAAGAGCTTCATTTGAAGACCTTTCCAAGGAATAGTCACAGTAAAGGATTAAAAAATAACTAACGGGGGTGGCAAGGTGGTGCAGTGAACAGAGCACTGGCCCTGAAGTCAGGAGGACCTGAGTTCAAATGTGACATCAGACACTTAACACTTACTAGCCATATGACCTTGGGCAAGTCACACTTAACCCCAATTACTCTCCAAAAAAAAAAAACTGATAGATTCCCTGTATTCTTCATCATCATCCTCATGATATCAAGAGCACTCAAGGAAGGCCCCTAGTTTGTTGGTTGGAATTCCACTCCCCTTCCCCACTGTCAAGAACTCCTGGTAGGACATGAGAGACAGTTGTCCAGGATGTCCAGTGTGGTCCACAACCTTGGATGAAGTACCAACATGGAGATCACAGACTCACTGCAGTGTTGGAATCCTTAAAAGATTATGTTCTTGGACATCAAGAATCTGTGATTTCATCACCATAGGTACCTCCACTACCAATGCAGATCACAGCTACATTAGACCTTAGGAAGTGGTTTTTGCAAGATGGTGTGGCTAAAAAAAAATTCCTTACTTAGTGTCCAACTTCCTGGTTGTGAAGTTCTCTTGAACTCAACTCAAGGTTCTTTGTATGACAATAAAATTCAATACAATCAGTTGTTAGGTCTGGGCAGAAGGTCTTTGCTTCTTGCTATTGTAATGCCACTAAAGACCAATGAGAATGAGAGAAACCAAGAAGCTAGAAAGGACCTTGAAACCTCATAAGTCTTTTTCCCAGTAAAAAGTTAGAGTGAATAAACTCATCTGAGCCCTTCCTGCTTCTCAGCAATCCTGTACTCATTCTCTACAAATGGCTGTTCCAAAGGTCTCTCTGTCTCTGTCTCTTCCCCCCAACTATACCCCCATACTCCAAACATTTCTAGCCAATGACTTAGACTGCTGTTTCATTGACAGCACGCGTGTGCATGCACACGCACACGCGCACACACACACACACACACACACACACACACATACACCCCTTTAATAGCATCTTTTCCACTGGCTCCTTCCCTTCTACCTAAAAATATGCTCTAGTATCCAATCCTAGAAAATACTTCCCTTCCCTCTATGTTCATCCAACTACCATCCAATTCCTCTCCTCTCCTTCACTGCCAAACATCTTAAAAAAGCTGTCTACCTTTGATGTATCTAATTCCTCACCAACCACAAAGTCCTCAGACCCATTCAAGTTAGCTCACATTTCCATAATTCTACTGCAACTCCTCTCTCAAAATTCACAAACAGGTGTATTTTATGTAATGTATTTCATGTAAACTTTATATTTCCCCTATGACCTTCAATACTCAGTAGGTACTTAATAAACATTGGTTGAATTGAATTAAATAAACATACACTCTAATGGGTCATTTTTCCAAGAGTATACCCCACTTGAGAGATGAGAAGGTAGAAAGGGCAATACTTAACACAAAACACTTATGGTCGAATTTCAGGCATCACAGAAAGAAGTGGATGAAATACTCTAAGGTGGAGACCTTCCTATTATGGTAGCATAAAACTGAGTGCACACTGCCTGTTTGTTGGACCAGCCAAGCCGAAACATTTAGTCTTCAAACTAAAGGACAATATTGCTAACTCTTGGTCAACTCATTACCCATTTTGACTATGAAATCTTTTTTTCTGCCTTATTTGCCGCAGCATTTTCCCATGTTACATTTTTGTATTTCATTATTCCTTTGGGGACATTTTCCCATGGACTTGTTTTTGTTTTTTCTCCCCCTGAACTTCATTCAGTTTCATCTTGACTGCTTACTCATATCGGCAGCTATGGTGGTCCAGTGGATAGAGTGTCAAGTCTGGAGTAAGGAAGATTCATCTTCCTGAGTTCAAATCAGACACTTGCCAGTTGTGACCCCGGGCAAGTCATTTGACCCTGTTTGCCTCAGTTTCCTCATCTGTAGAATGAGTTGAAGGAAATGGCAAATCACTCCAGTATCTTTGCTAAGAAAACCCAAATTGGGTCAGGAAGAGTCATATACAACCGAGAATGACTGAACAAACTTTTTAATATATTTTACCAAGGTCAGAGTGAAGAAAAGAAGAGGAGAGAGGAATGGAATGATGGTCATGATCTCCAAATATTTGAAAAGCTGACATGTGGAAAAGGAATTAAATTTGCTCTGTGTCACTTCAGTAGGAAGAACTAGCACCAGAGTTGTGCCTAGGAATTTTTGCAACTAAGAGAAGCATCACTACAAACTATTCTTGGGGCAAATTGAGGAAGAGGAGCCTGGGGAAGAGAACATAGAGTAAAGTGAGGTAGGATTTCTCCTTGAATGCTGGAAGTTTCCTATTGTAATGATTTATTCTTGATAACTAGGTAGTAAGCTCTGTTGTTTTTATGCTTGTGGACTCCCATTGTTGCTGTCCCTTCCTCTTTTGTCACCCTGGGAAAAAAGCCCAGTTAACTTGCCCTAGTTTTGTCTCTTCCTACAGTCATAGAGTGGAAGTGACAGGGAAAAAGATTTCAGTCCACTATAAGAAAGAACTACTGATGAAAGCTGGTAAAATAAAAAAATGAAAATAATGTTTAAAAGATGGGATGGATTGCCTTAACTGTTAGCTAATAAGCCTCCATCAGTGGAAGTATAAGGGATAAATATATGATTATACATATATTTATACATATATACATGTGTTTATACATATATATACACATGTTTATATGTATATATGTATATATACATATGTATGTATACATATATACATATAGAAATGAGATCAAGCTTGATTCAATGGAAAAAGCACTGGATGGCTTCTGAGGTCCTTTCCAGCTCTCAGTATATGATTTTATGGCCTCTTCCTTTTCCCTTCCAAGTCTGAGACTGTGAATTCTGACTACATCATCTAGAGTGCAGTTACATCGGGGCTGGTGTCTTAATAAGGCCAAGTTCATGGGTTTACTACACACATGAATCAGTTCATTTCACTCCTTTCCTTTACTATAGACTGTATTCCAGTCCTAATTATTTAGTGACTCCCTGTCATTGTTCATGTCATGAGGCAAGTAGGTGTGAATGGATCTTTCAATTTAATTCAATAAACATTTATTAAGCATTTTCTTTGTATTAGGCACAGTGCTAAGTGCAGGGGATAAAAAAAAATGGAGCAAAAGAACATCCCTACTCTCAAGGAGTTTACAATCTAAAGGGGGAGACAATGCAAACAAATATACAAAGGAAGCTATCTACCGGATCAATACAAAATGACTAAGGTAAGGAGTTAGAATCCAGAGGAGTTGGGATAGGCTTCCTGAAGATAGTATTTCATTTGGGACTTAAAGGGAGTCAGGGAGATCTGTGTAAATCCCCTGATGAAAAATCTTAAGACTCCACAAAATATCATGCCTTACCAAGACAGACTGACCACCTGAAATTTCATCACCACACTGAGTGACTCAGTTTCTCAACTCAACTCAACTCAACTCTCTCCCCTCTGATTAAAGGGCAAGAGGTTGAAGCAATAAACTCCTCCCAAAGCCTTCCTTTATAGAGGGCTCAGCTATTCTCATATTCTTTATAAAATCCTCAGCTATTCTCAAAGTTACTTTCCAGGTTGCTGTCATTGTTGAGTCATTTCAGTTGTATCCAACTCTTCGTGACCCCATTTGAGGTTTTCTTTGGCAGAGATACTGGAGTGGTCTGCCATTTCCTTCTCCAGCTCATTTTACAGATAAGGAAACTAAGTCAAACAGGGTTAAATGTCTTACCCAGGGTCACACAGCTAGTGTCTGAGGCTAGATTTGAACTCGGGAAGATGAGTCTTCCTGATTCCAATCTCAGTACACCACCTAGCTGCCCCACTTTCCAGGTAACTCTCCATTTTCCATCAGCAGATTTGCTTAGTCTGGATTCCACTACTATGTGGGACATCACACCCTCTGGTGGCTCATGTCCTGTTCCCTCCCTTTTTCAGCTTCCTTTTGTGTGTTGTCTTCCCCTATTAAATTTTAAGCTCCTTGCGGGCAAGGTCTGTCTTTCTTTTTCTTATTCATATCCCTAGTACTTAGCATAAAGTAGGTCCTTAATAAATATTTATCGAATTAAATTGAATCATCTGAGTATTTCCTCTCCTTTACTGCTAAGCTGGATTCTAAACTTGGTAGAAGCTTAAGCTACTTCCCGCTCTAACACCCCTTCATCTGGAATTTGGTCACTTTAATCAAAACCAAACACTGAAACAGGTTTGACTGCCATCTCTGAAAGAAAAGAATCAATGTTGAGATTGTAGGAGTGGCAAGTAGAATCCAGGATTGAAATAACAGATGCTTCAGTTTCTTCTCTGGTGGCTCAGATACCCATATTCCAATCTGCCTTTTCTGGGTATGTGACAGTCATTCTGGCATGGTTATGATCATTCAAGACTTTCCTCGCTCAACAGTTTTCTCATCCATCATCATCCACTAGATAGATACCTTGGTTAATTTCCTGGTTGGTGGGATGGGAGCTAAGAGACTCTAAAACAGGCAAAAGACAAGAAGAAAAAGTGGAATATGGTGGAGACCAAGAAGTTAGAACCAAGGCTGAGCATGGGGTTGAAGAAAGAAAGGAATCTGCTGGACTTAGAGCCAGAAAGATCTGAGTTCAAATCCTTCCTCCTACTAATTAGCTATGTGACTACAGGCAAAACCACTTAACCTCTCTGAAACTCAGTGTAAAATAGAGGATATAATAAATAATCACCTCAAAAAGTTGTTCTGAGGAAAATGATATAATGGGATGTAAAGCGCTTTGCAAACTTAAAAGCTATCTAAAGGCTGATTGTTCTTATGACCAGTGAGCTGACTTCTGAGAGGCAGCAGTAGCAGCAGAATTAGGCCTGAAGTCCCAGGTCTGAGATAGGCAGAGAGGTGTGTGGGAGGCAGGCTGGCTGGTTGGCAAAAAAAACTGTTGAGCAAAAACAGCTCCAGTGCTGGGACTGGGGCCAAGCTGAGAACTCTGACCAGGGCCAAGGGTAGGAGGTGAATGGGTTCTTGGCTGCCCAGTAAATACTGGTGGTAGCACCATGCCCACAAGTTGTGAGTCTAAGTCTGATTTGGGAAACAGGGGCCCCCTTGGCCAGCACTAAGACCTGAACTCTAAGTCAGGGTCACTGGGGGACAGGAGCTCTAGCTGCTACTCCCTTATTTCTAACCCCATAAAGCCAAGTGCCATGTCACACAGGCACATGGAGGAAAAGGCTGAGGGTTTTGGGAGGGGATAGGGGATAGGGAGAGGAAAAGAAAACGGAGATTAATGAATGAAAGCTGCTTTTATAAATTGAGTCATTCTTGACTACTTTTATTAATGGGGAGAATAATTAGTATAGATAATTGAACAATAATAAAAAGAATAGACGATCTCCCAGTTTAAATAATCTTTGACCTGGTCTCCCTGTTGACTATGTCAGCTCTTCGCAATGACTGGAAGTGGGGGGATGGAGGGGAGAAAGTCAGCCTGAGGGGGACCACACATTTCCTACAGTATGGATAATTTATATGCAGATAATGTGGAGTTTATTGGGATAGAAAGCACAAAGAGAAGCAGATGCCCTTAAGGCATAAATAAGGAAAGCTTTGCTTGTGGGTGTGAGTGGGTGTTTGGGAGAGGGAAAGAGGATGAGAGGGAAAGCTTGCTGTTTTCATCTTTAAAAGTATTTGGAAATTGTCCCTCTCCTCCCCACTCCCAGCCCATCCACATCATTCACGACCTTTCTAATTTCATTTTTTCTGCCCTGGTCATGACAATAGCAAGAAGTGGGGTTGCTCTGAAAAAGGTACGCACATTTTCCGCCTCAAGTTCTCCAAATGTAACTGTACCTCAGGACGCTATTATTAGGCGATGAGTCAGTGTGTTTCAGAGGTGGCAGAGACCAACGTTGAATTAACTCTGAAGCTGGCTTCACTCACAAAGTCTGTTCCTAATGGTGTCACTGACCATCCTTCCACCCCCTACCACCATCCCAACCCAATCACTTTCGAGATCTTTTGCCTTGATTTACCAATTTCCAGGCAGGCTGAGACTGCTTTGTCTCTTTATTACTTGCCTCACAAAGATGTTGCAGATGTTAAAAGATTTTATAGTCATTCTCCTTCTTCTCAATGATCCTTATATTACTAAAGAACTGGATCATAATGAGTGCCTACTGGTATTTAGAGAAGTCTTTATGTTGTGGGGCTGGTACTGTCCTGGGCAGTAAGAAAAATTATGGAATGTAGACACTGGTCCCTGACTTTAAGGATTTTCTAATACTTTAAAGATGATGGCAAAGTTGAAAAATATATATATATAGTGGAGTTTCAATATCACAATATTTTGGGGAACCAGGTGATGAAATTGCATTTTAGATGACTGATTCATAGTGAGGTGGCATTTTGGTTCGATTTGTTATATTTCTATATCAAACCCCTCCTTTGATATGGTCCAAGATGGAATATCTTGAACTGAATTATGCTTTGCTAATGAGGGATGTTTGGGTAATGAGTAATGTTTCTAATAAAGAACAAACAAAAAAAGAATATATGCACATGTTATTGGCCTAAGGAGAAGGAAATGGGAAACCACTCTAGTATCTTTGCCAAGAAAACCCCAAATGGGGTCACAAAGAGTTGGGCATGACTGAAATGACTGAACAACATTTGGCCTAAGGCCAGAGATCTGGCAAAGTTAACCATGATGTCAATTCAGGGCCAGAGCCTCCTACAACTCTCTACAGAGCAGAATGGCAGCAAAGTTCTGTGACTTGTCATTGTTTTCTTTAAACTCCTTTAGAAAGGCTAGGGTAGGCTACCTAGTATTTGTTCAGACACAGAGCATAGGTATAGAGCAGAAGTGTCAAGCAAACCTCCAGGTACAGCCTAAACCAGATTAAAATTTAACTGGGAAATGTTTAAGAAAATAAATAAAGGTACAAGAAAACATAGACAACACTAGTTGGTGGTTTTGTAAGTCAACACTCCACCTGTGTGTTTTCAGTTTGAAACTGCTGGAGTCGAAGACTCATGACAGGCCTTTAGGACTTCGTCACAATTCTTGGGGCAGAGAACACCTTCCTTACTGGTATAACTTCTTTGGACTTCATTCTCCAGAAGTCTCAGAGTGAACCAATAGCATGGTGGTGTCACTGGGGAAAGGTTCTGATTGGTGGAGAATGCTCTAGAAGGCAAGAATGTGTAGCTACCATGAATACAAAGGTGAATTGTTTGGGAGCTTGGGCTATGGGTTTCACAAGATTACCCCAAAACAGCCACATTGAAATTGATAGTAGCAAAGGGTTGCTATATGCACAAAATACTAACCATCAGTATTTTGGGACCAACCCTTCCCCCTTTTGACTCTGGAGAGTACAGTGTGGCTTTCCAAGTTATGGATGAATGGGAAGAATTTATTCTTCATTTTCTTTACTGAATAAGCTGAGTCCCAGAAAATCACTTGGCAGCCATCAAAGCTCTACTCCACATAAAATTTGGACTCTAAAGTACTTCAGGGAATTCAGAGCGTACAATGACAGAATGGCAATAGGAACATGCTCTTAATTTTACTCCTTCTCATACCTAATCTACAGGACTTAATTCTCTAGTCTCTCGGTAGTTCGTGGAGATAATTATTATTCTGGCCTCTCAGTAAAAAAACATGAATGGTGTTATTTATCAGTATCACTACTGTTAAATCATTAAATCAATTAAAAAATTAAATCACTCTGAATCATTTGTGAAGAAGCATAGGGTAATGGATAGATAACTCTCCTTGGAGTCAAGTTCAAGTTCATGTATGCTGTGTGACCTTGGGCAAGTGACTTAAGTGGAGAGAGTTTCCACACTTGAAGTTCACCACAATGATTGAATGCAAAATGAGACCAAAACAAACAAAATACCCCAAGTCATTTAAAGGCAATTGCTACTGTTGCACTTTAGAGGTTTTCTTTGAGGTGCTACAATAACAGTAAGTGTTTCTAACTTGCCAAATAGAGGGCAAAACTAGCTAATTTAGCCATATGTATTAGCATGTGAAGGTACAAATATTTTTACAGTGTTACCCTGGCTTATTTGCTGTTCCTCACACATGATACTAGCCATCCCCTGTACTTAAGAGGCTCTCCTTCCTCACCCTCTGTGTCTCGGCTTGCCTGGCTTCCTTCTAGTCTCAGCTCACATTCCACCTTCATCAGGAGGTCTTTTCCATTCCAGTCATCTTTTGTTCTGAAATTAATTTACACACACCCACATGTGTATATGAACATATTATATGTATATCTGCGTATACATAAACATACATACATGCATATATATGTTATATACATAGCCAACTGTGTGTTGCCTACCCCATTAGAAGAGCTCCTTGAGGCCAGAGACCCAGTTTTTTTGTCTTTCTTTGCATTCCCAATGCTTAGCACAGTGACACACATAAAAATCACTTAATAAATGCTTGTTGACTGACTGACTGACACATTTCCAACAGGACTGGAAAATGAGCTATTCCAGACAAGGCATTAAATTGACATCTTGTTAGGAGAGAGGAGACTTACTTGCTCATAATTACTTTCTATTTGCTTCACTTCCTTAGCCCTTAAAATGAATTCAGAACTTCTTGGAAGTAAGAACGCTAATGCCGAGTAAATATTTTTAATAATGAATGCCGTTTTTATTCAATGTTTAGAGAAATGACAGTTCTCTTGGCAAGGAAAATCTTTGCACAGAAAAGGCAGTATTCCTTATTTCATGAGTGAGGTAATTAGCAACGAGCACAGTAGAGTCTGTGAATGGGGTCAGAGGTAACAGGCAGGCAAAACCGAAGGAGCAGAGGGTCACAGTGTGGTTTCAATGAGACAAAGCAAGTGTGGAAAGCCACTGTGACAGTCCAAATACCATAAGACCGAAGCAAATGTGTCCGTTGGCCAAGTATTCATAGGCAAATCAAAGTGGAAAGTTGAGGCACTAATCCAGGGAGTTTAACACACTGACAAAAGGACATAGCATATTTTCCATACTCAAATAGCGTAATCTCTGGGCTTCCTGGCATCTGGGGAACCCCAGAGGATGCTTGGCAGAGTTATCGTGTCTCCAATGAGATGAGATTAAAATACTGCCCTGACTTCCCCATTCTCCCCCCCATCCCCCAAATTGTCAAGGGATCACAGACTGAGAACTGGAAGGGACCACATGGGTCATCTAGTCCAAATTCCTCATTTTACAGATGGGAGAAACTGAAACCTAGAGAGGTTGGATGACTTTTGAAGGTCATGCAGGCAGAAATAGAAGCTCTTTGAGGGAAGAGACTTTCATCTGTATCTTCGCCTTCCCAGTTCTAACTTGGCACGGTGCCCAGTAAATCTAGACATGCAAATTCTTATAGAATGGAATTGTAGCCACTGAGGATTCAAAGTCTGGTCCAGGCAGTTTGATGAACACAAAAGAGGGATGGTATAGAATTTAGAAAACCTAGGTTCAAACCCCAACTTTGTTACTTATTAGCTCTGTGGTCTTGAGAAAATAACTTTCTCTCTCTAGACTTAAGGAATTTCCAAAAGTTTCCTCTTTGGCAAAATGAAAAAGTTAGGTAAGAATATCTTTACAGTCTCCGATAACTCTAAATCTTATGACTGATAATGTCAAATTCAGCCCTCTTTCAGTGCCTCATTCTGGTCCTTCTGGGTATTCTCTAAAGCCTCACCCCTGCCTTTATGCAAAGAAAGACTGTGAAGGACAAGGGGAGATTGGAAGAACAGTGCCCATTATGCCCCAGGTTGAGCCCTCTGTGTTGTTTAGAATGGGTCTCTGGTAGCTCCTAGGCAGGGCTACATTACTTGGATAATCACCTCAATTCCCTCTTCATATTTGGGGCCCTGGTGATTCATAGTGTGATCTGTCAGGGAGCTGAATTTAGTAAAATGCCTTCTTGAAGTAAATGGCAAAGGGAATGAATCAGGCCACGACTTGGTATATGACCTTTGCCAATTCTAATAGAAATGTCCCCATTCTGATGGAAGTTACAATGCTGTGATTGAGAAATCTGCTCCAAATGCATATGTCTATGCATGCATGAAGGAAGCTGCTTTTCAGTGCTGGATGTTTTACAACAAGGGGTGGCAGCCTCTCAAAGCTGAAGAGTGCCAGGGAGTAAGGTAACCAGATTTGAAACAAAGCTTACCAATACCTTTTTTTTTTTAAGAAAATTATATCACTGTGATTACATCAGTAAGCGTATCACTGAATTCCCTTTCCCTCCTCCAGTCTCTGTCCATTTTAGCACAGTGTTAATACAATGCCCAATGTAGTAATCCAAATGCAAAGAACAGCTTGGTATAGGGCCAACACTTACCTGCATCCAGTTTCCATGGTAAAATACTGGCTAAGGTGATCAAACACAACCCTAGTCTTGCCCTTTGTTCTTCTGATATTGAGAAATAGGGTGTGAATATGCTGGATCTCACAGGGCAGAGGGACTGAAAATACTCTGCCTCATAAGAGTGTGTATTATATATGCATATGGTGGAGGAAAAAGAATTGTCTGTCTATAACTACCAGCAGTGTGAAATGGGAGTCTATAATTGGAAAAATGTTGTGAGAACTGGACATGATGGCAGAAATTGACCGGCACACTACCTAAAATCAGCCTTCATGCAAACACTTGGTTTTGGTCTCTACCTGCGATTTTGGAGAGTGGGGTGGGAATGGTTCCCCTCCCATTGTGATCAAAAGAAATGTTTTCATTGCCAAGTATCTATGGGCAATCAAAATGGAAAATTGAGGCATGAATCCATGGGATTTGACTCACTGATGAAAGGTAATGACACAGTTTCAATATCCAAAGAGGCAGCATAATTTGGGTGGGACTCTCTGGCACCTGGGAGAACCTAGACAGTGCTTGGCAATAATTTTGTCAGGGCAAAAACACCTTCTTAAACTTGTATATGGATTATAGAGAGAATTTCCCTGGGGCCTGAGAGGTTAAGAGACCTGGCCATGGTCACATAGTAAATTTGGTTTTGTGTTAGAAGCAGTACCTTAAGCTAAGTCTTCTCAAACACAAGCCCAGTCCTCTAGCTTCACTACAATATGGTACCTTTGGCGCCATCTTGGTTGTAGTGAAATTGGATATAGTTTGGAAGAAAACAATGAAAATGACTACAGAGTTGACGAACAGGCTCCATAGGAAGGGTAAAAAGAGTTGGCATTATTGATCTTGAAGAAGAGAAAACCAAAAGAAAGAAGGATGGGATTTAACAACAGCCTTTAAAGCAGTGCTTCTCAACCTTCCTAATGCCGCGACCCTTTAATACAGTTCCTCATGTTGTGGCGACCCCCAATCATAAAATTATTTTCATTGCTACTTCATAACTGTAATTTTGCTACTATTACGAATCATAATGTAAATATCTGATATGCAGAATGTACTTTCGTTGTTACAAACTGAATATAACCCACAGGTTGAGAACTGCTGCTTTAAAGAAAATATCACAGAGAATAGTGACTGGCCATTGTCTAGCTTTTCTTATGGTAGAACTAGAGGAAGATAATGTGGTACAGGGAAAAAGAGTATTGGCTCTGAAATCAGAGGACCTGGGTTCAAATGCTACTTCTGACATTTCTTAAATGACCTTGGATGAGTCATTGGACTCTTCTTGGCTTCAGTTTCCACATCTGTAAAATGAGGTGGTTGGACTATGAGGCCTCTGAGGTTCCTTCTAACCCTAAATCTATGATTCTAAGGCAAGTCACAAGAATTTCAATTTCAGGACTATTTGCATAGGATTTGTGACTAAATGAGGGTGTGGCATGTCCTTCCCTAGTGTGTGAAAAGGAGAGGACAGGCCTCCATGTACTTGGGAGTGGTTTAGAATCTAGATGCAGTCCTACCAATGTAGCAGAGGTATGAATTTCTGTTGATTCCTCTTTTTCTGGTGATTCCAAAAGTCCATGATATTTCTCCCTCTAAGCTAAAGGGTATGTATAAAGTGAACAGTCAGCAACTAGCTATTTATGTGTGGATTATTTTCTTATCTATAGCAAAATTTCAACCCCAGATTGGGTATCCCCCATGCATGGAATGTTCTTCCTCCTCTCTTACATCTTTCGAAATCCCTGGCTTTCTTTAAGCCTCATCTCAAACACCATCTTCTGCATAAAACCTTGCTGTCTACCCAGCTTCTAGTGCCTTCCCTTATAAAGTTACCTTATATCCATGTTCTATGTATGTCATATATACCCATATATGTATTTCTCCCCTATTAGAATGTGACCTCCCTGAGGGCAGGGACCATTTTTTTGGCCTTTTCTTTGTATCTTCAGTATTTGGTACAGAGTCTAGCACATAGCAAAAGCTTAATAAATTCTTATCAGTTTGGTTGGTTGATTGTTTTTGCTCTGACTGCTTAGATTACTTGTGGACCATTTCTTTGCTAACTCCCCTGGCTCCCACCTCATACACATCAGTCAGTTGCTATATGCTTAGAGAATGGAAAAATACTTTAAATATCAATCTGATGAAAGCTTAAATAGGAAAGATGCAAAATTAAAGATACATTCCAAAGTCAAAGAGAAGTGATTTTTGGATTACCTGCAATTATGGAGAATCTACAGTATGGCATACCCTCCATCAATGCATATCATTGAGAAATGACTCTGTATAAAAACATTTCTTAAACTCAGAGTTAGTACCCTACAAAGTAGAGCTATTTTCCTCTGTATATGTAATGATCTATTCAGTACAAAAAGGTGCCAGGTTTCTGACTCCCACACAAAGCAAACCCTATCATTGCCTCTCTTCATTTCTGTAAGGACCCAGCACGGAGTTAACAATAATGATACTCTTCTGATTCTGTTTCATTTTAAAATTATCTGTTGATCCAGGTTCTCCTAGGGCCCAAGGTACACTCCAGTATTAAGTAGAAGGTGCATTAATCCTTTTAGACATGGTCAGCAGTAACAGAGGTATTTGTATAATCAACCTCAACATATGTTGATTAGACAAGTGCTTATCATTGGAGAAGCACCTTTTTAAGTATTTTGTGCATGAACCCAGTTGTTGAAAGCCTACAGGTCCCTTTTCAGTCTAGTGTTTTTTAAATGCATTACATAAAATACATAGGATTACAAAAGAAAATAATTGTATTGAAATACAGCCTGTAGATAGGAAAAACGTGATCTAGTTGCAGGGGTAAGAGTTACAGTAATTTTGCAGTCCTCATGAGTGTAAATTATAATTGGAGATGTCTACAACAATTGATATGTGATATGAAAACATTTCTGATTTCTATTGATACTGTGTACTGCTGTGACTATAATCTATAATCTGTGACGATAATCTGATTATAGTTTATTCCCTGCATTTAAAATGGAAGGAAATACCAAAGTACAGCTAGAGGTAAGTAAAAATTGACATATATTTTCCCCCATTCAATTTACTTGATCCCCTAAAATCCCTCCAGGTAAGGACTTTTGAGGTAGAGTCAGAAATGGCCTAGCTGTCTGGACCACCTGGAATTTAAAGTATCTGCCTGAATATCTAGGAAGATGTCAAGTTCAGGACAGTACCCACTGTTGCCCTCTTAGCTTTTGATCTGTCTTGTCTCTAAGATCCAGTATGGACCTTCTGTATATTCTCCATGTATGGCATTCCACCTTCTGTCCTAGTGCATTTTTACTTGCTGTGCTCCATGCCTGCATTTCCTTCTCACCTCTCCATTTTAGAATCTCTAGCCTTCTTCAAAGCCCAGTTTAAATACCAGCTCCTACATATGAGGCTTACCCTGATGCCCTAGTTTCTAGAATCTTTTCTCTCCCCCATTAGCTTGTATTTGTCCTGAATATATTTTGTAAACACTTATTTGTACACATCTCCCTGGTAGACTGGATGTTCCTTGAAGACAGAGATTGCTTTTTGGTTTTGCTTTTGTATTCCCAGTGCATTGTACAGAGCCTGGCACTTGGAATTAATAAATTCTTGTTGGTTGACTAATTGATTAGCTGCAGAGGAAACTGCCTTACTTGATTGTTGCTAAGGCTGTGGTCCAAGGCAGGTGCCATGAGGGTTTCCAGCTATTTCTTTCCCAATCTTTCAAGAACTAGAAGTTAGGTAAACCTCAGATCAGTGTGCATTATCTACAGGAAGAAGGGAAGCACTCAGACAAGTAATATTTGATCCTAGGAAAGATTTGGAATGACTGAGAAAGGTGATCATCTCACTAACCCCCTGAGACAGGGTGGATACTGGTCAAGAGATTTAAGAACATCCACGTGTGTTCTAACTAAAAGCAAAACACAAACTAGAATAAATGCTCCTGATCACCAGAGGGGGAAAAGGAGACAAATGAGCTAGCAACTGCCCATGACTGGAGGCTGAAAAAGCACATAGAGAAGTCATACATCTGAGGGTCCATTAGGATGAAGCTATGGTCCCTTGACCATCAGATTCTTCATTATTCTTCATTACTTGTTTCTTTTAAAGCCCTGTGGCTAGCACATGGTGTTTAATCAATAAAGTGTTATTTATCACACATGAAGTTGATACTGTCTCATCTTCAGACAGTCATGACCTTGACCTTTGATTTCCCCCCATCAACAATAATCACAGATTTTTATAGAATCATCTAAACATTCTTGTAGAGCTTCTCAGATTTATGAGTAGAATCCATGGTTGTTGAGCCAAAACGAGTTAACTGACCTCCACAGAGATGAAACCACTGACCTCATCTTTAATGTCCCCAGACTTCAAGGGAAAGACCTAGTTGGAGTCCCAAGACAATTATCAGGTTCTTAATGTCCCGAGTCACAACCAGAGTCTTTAGGAGTGCTAATAGGTCAGGGGGTACATGCATTGAGCTCATGTACAGTTTTTTCTAAGTACTAATTGCCAAGGCACATCTCAGTCCCCTTTAATACTAGTGACTTCCCCGTAGTAATTAATTCAAATTTGTCCTGTATATATTTTATTTTTACACAGCTCTTTCCCTGTTGTTTCCTCCCTTATTCTGTAGGTACCTTGAGAGCAGGGACTGTCTTTTGCCTTTCTTTGTAGCCTCAGTGCTTAGCACAGTGCCTGGCATGTAGCAGCTGCTTAGTAAATGCTTGTGAACTTGACTAGGTTAGAAGATCTTTTCTACACTTGTGTCTGGTCTTTCAATGATCTCAGAGATCTGTGTCTGCCGACCATGGGGAGATCTAGGATGAAATGGTTCTCATAAACAACTCAAGGATAATGAGCAATCAATAGCAGTGCCTGTATGATCTACCCAGAGAGCTATGGTGGTGCTCATGATTTATTATACACACATCTTGGCTCTTTCCATAGACTTTTAAGGTCCTAGAGATCATGACTATTGTATTTTTGCTTTTGCACCCCATTTGCCTGGCATGGATTAAGGCACTTAATAAATGCTTATTGATTGAGCAATAGGGAAAGTGTTATAATTGTAAAACTAGGTGGTAGATAGGGAAGAGAAACTCTGCTCCATCAGTAATTTGCTTCCTCCGATCTTTGTTGGGGGTTACAGAATTTTAAAACCCTGCAAGTCTCTCATACAGGCTCTGATTCATTTTGCCACTAGGAATGAAAGCAAGTAATTACTCAGTACATAAAAGAGATTTTACAAATAGATAAGAGACTCCTACAGGAAAACATCCACAAAAGCCTAACTAATAAAGCTTCTCAGAAGGTTGAATGTGGGAAAGACACAAAATGAGACAAAAATGAGGCACTAAAAATTTTAGGTGATGCTAAATAAATATGAAAACAAAAATCTGCTATATTCAGTTGGAGTCATCCATTGTTCACTGACAGGAGAAACAGATGATGGGCAGTTGGCTAAGAGGAGTCTAAGAAAAATATTCCTCATGTAGAAGGATAGAGCTAAAAAAAAAATGCCTGTAGTATCTCAAGAAGTAAAACCATATATTAAGCAAAACACAAGCTAAATTTCTATCCATTATGTCCATGGGAAGTAGAGATGGCTTAAATCGACTATAAATCAAAAGGCAGGAAGTTGTGGATGGCTGAAGGCTGCCACTTAATGCCTTCCCATTACCAGGAAGCAAATAAAGGTTTCTTTGTTATAATGCAAAGCATTCAGGAACTTCCTACTTAGAAGCCCAGGATGGTTAAAAGCCTGACCTTTAGGTTAGTCATTTTCACCTTAAGTGATTCAAAGCACTGAGAACAGGATTTAGCTACATTAATTCTCTTTGATAGTAATGAGAGCCATGCAGCTAATCCCATAGGCTGTCCTTTGAAAATTTAGGATTAGTTGAGAGTCAGAGTAATAACACATGGGTGGAAAACACAAGTTAATAATAATTTTTCAAAGACAAAAGCAAATACCTTAAAGGGGAAAAAAAAAGAGTCAAAGGAGACCAAAGGAAAGCAAATAAAGGTAGAGAGTCCCAGGACAAGGCCTCCTCCTAGTATTGTGGCTGCTAAATGATTTTCCCTCCCTGTATTTCTTATAACCCTTAGTCTGCACCCCTCCTTTGCATGCGTACCACATTCTATCATGCTATATATTAAATTATACTGTGAGCTCCTTGAAGGTAGACACTGGGTCATTTAAAAAAAGAAATTCTTTGTACAGTCAGTGTCTAGTACACAGTAGGTGCTTAATATACGTTCATTGAATTGAATCAAAAGGAGGACTCAGAAAATAGGTCACTAGCAAGGGAAAGTAGAAGGGCAGTAACATTAAGCACTTAATTTAGGATAAAAAATGATGCAATCATGACTAAGTCTCCAACCATAACTTGGAAATGGAAAAATGAGTGGTGAAAATAAATGAATAGAACCATTCTCAACAAGTACCTTACCCCTTCTTGTTGCAAAAAGAGCTGTGAACGAGTCACTGTTGTGGCAATTCTTTGGCTTCTGGGATTTTGTTTGGAATTGTGAATGAGATAATGAGGCCAATCAGTCTTTGCTCATAAATCAGTCCATCACTCACTATAGACAGGCTACTAGTGAAAACATGCTACATTGAAGGGTCATGACACTCCAGTCATATTTTAGATACCTTAGTTGGTCAGCCACCTCCAGGGTATAATTAGAGAAGCCTCAGGAAGGTACTGGGACTGAGGGACTGGGCAAAATGGTCTCTTACAGTCTGTAATCCTGTCATTAGCCCATTCCTGCCATAGATGGAGCAGTGAATAGAGTACCAGCCCTGGAGTCAGGAGGACCTGAGTTCAAATCAGATCTCAGACACTTAACACACTAGCCGTGTGACCTTGGGCAAGTCATTTAACCCCAATTGCCCTGCCTTGCCCCCTCCAAAAAGCAAAAAAAAAAAAAAAGCAAAATAACAACAACAAAAAAACCCAAAAGGGGTTATGAAGAGTTAGACATAACTGAAAAATGACTAAACAGAAACCAAATTAGTTTAAGGCAGCAATAGCATAAAATAGCATTTTGTCTTAGGATTTTAGCCACCCTGAGGAGATGACTTTCAGACAAACAGGTTGTCTAGTCAAGTACAAAATGCTGAAGAAATCACTGGAGGAAAATTTGAAAATAAAGTGACCAAAACAACCTGAATGGTATTTACACTCTTTTCTGGTGATTTGGAATTAAGGCATATATGATTAAATGAGGCTATTTTCTAGGTAGGCTATTGGAGGATAGAAACAGAAGGACCAAGTGGGAGGAAAAATCTCAGCAAGACAATTTCTATCTAATCAATTGACCAGAAAAGATTTACTTTGAGCCTGTCTCATTCCCCTAAAACTGAGCTGAATAAACAGTATTTGATGGTGAACAATGCATAAACTACTGGCTGGCATGGGAGCCATGACCAACAGCAGGGCATGGTAGTCACTGAGGGATGAGTTAGAACTAGCTCAGAGAACAGCATTCCTTTTGGAATGAATGTTCACAAAGGCAAAAAGTTCCAAAGCAGATTTTGTTTTCTTTCTTCTTTTCCCCCAGGCAACTACTACTAGTTTGCTTCTTTGCTGGGCCTCAGAGAAACACTGGTTTCCTTTAAATGGCCAGCCTTTTCTGGAAAGCAAGTATCCTTTCTTGAGTTGTTGACCCCTCAGGGCAAAGTTGAATGCATATCAGGGAAGGTCTCTTTGGTTAAACTATCCTAGGGAATATAGGAATATGTGTCCTAGGGAATATGAAATTTTGAGACCTGCAAGAAAACTCCAGGCAAGGAAATTGAAGGTCATAACTTTGATTTTGATCTAGCCAGATCTTACTGACTTCCACTGAATCATTCACTGGATCAACAGAATTTTTTAAACTCCAAAAATCAACATCTCATATGGTGGTATCTACTGCTTTTTGACTATGTGACTCCTAAATTTGGTTATATGGTGCTTAAAGGTGTCTCTGTAACTTTGGACAAGTAATTTCATCACTCAGGGCTTTAGTTTCCTAATTTGTAAGGTGAGCTGGACTAGTTCTGTCTCATCATGCAGTATGTTAGATGTTCTACTAGGCTTTGCTACCCAGAAATGTAATAAGTACTCTGTCTTTATTGAAGTCATTGATACAAATTTTAAAGAGACCAGATAAAAATGTTGAAACAGCTTTGATTCATGAGGTATTACTACATTGTAGACCTTCTACCAAACTGATGTTGAATGATTCTTCATTTCCAGCTATTCTATCAACTCTGAATCCATCTCCTTGTGTTATCATCCAAACCACATATCATCTTTTCAACAAGAATAGCACACAAGACTTTCTTGCAAAAATCTCTATCTATATTGCCCTCCTGACCACTACTCCAGTATTAATGTCGAAAAGGGAATAAAGTTTGTTTGGCATGAAATTCTCTTCATGAAGCCATGAGAGAATCTTTGTGATTATTGCTTCATTTAAATATTCCCTAACTATACCTTTAAGAAATTTTTTGGTAGAATTTTGCAAAGAGTAGAGGTCAGACTCACTAGGTTGTGGTCTGTAGACTTCATTCTCTTTCTTGAAGAAAAAAACAGAAAGAACATTTGCCCTTCTCTAGTTCTTCACTATTTCTTATTTTCTCTACAGTCTTTCAAAAGTCAATCATACTGGCTCAGAAGTTACACTTGCCAAATCTTTTGGTACCCTTGATGTATTTGATTTGGGGCTTATGAATTGAACTTATTAAGAGAAACTAGGTACTCAATTATTATCTCTTTTTTTAAATTAACTTTTGTTTATTTTTAGTTTACATCATTCATTTCCATGAGATTTTGAGTTACAAATTTTCTCCCCATATTTCCCCTACCCACCACCCCAAAACAGCAATACCATGTTTACCCCCTCCCCCAATCTACTCTCTCCTATATCTTCCCACATCACCCCTCTGACTTTCTGGTAGGGCAAGATGGATCTCTGTTGGGGGCGGGGGTAAAAGGGTTACGTAGTTTGGGTGTGGCTTAGCTAGCTTGCTGTGCCATATAAGGTAATAAATGTAATCCGAGCCTGTGATTGGATGAGGGATGGTGATAAAAGACCTGAATGCGGAAGCGTCCCTC
>CM053589.1:38419245-38462535 GCA_028646515.1 Pseudochirops corinnae
GGGGGGGGGGGTGAGAGGTGGAGGTTGCAATTGGAAATTTAAAAAAAATTAAGAACTGAAAACACTAGAGAATGATGGCTGGTTTAGATGTGGCCTTATGGACAGAAATGTGTACAAAACCCAGAAAACATAAACAAGGGAAGCACTGGGAGGTCCGATTGAAGGGAGATGAGAGCAGGAGAAGGAGGAAATATCTCACAGTCTAGCCCTGGAATGAAGCTAAATATTTTTCCTGATGTCTTTCAAAAAAAAAGTTTTAGCCATCTTTTGGAGACAGAGATGATTGTTGCTATTTATGAACATCAGGTTGCTAGGTGACATCATGGGACGAGCAGTGTTAAACTGCCACCCACTGATCTTCTAGGACTAGCAATAAAGGGGATACATGGGGAACCGGATAGAGGGAAGAAGGTCAGGAAAGGGAAGTGTAAGGAGGTGTAGGGAAGAAATGAGGCAGGGGGTCCTCTTTTTTGTTTGCTCTTTATTTTGGCAAATTTCAGAAATCCCAGACCCCTCCTACTACACACACACACACACACACACACACACACACACACACACACACACACACACTTTTCCTTGCTCTTCCGCTTTGGGTCCCCTTGTTACTGGCAGTCTCATTCTCTGTTATGACATTTGGCCTCCTCTGGGAGAATGATGGAACAGCTTCTTGCAGAAACATGACCAATGAGTCACCCTGGGGAGGAAGCCGAAGAGTCGGCCCCCCACGCACAGAGCCAAGGTGAGTCATTTTCTGCTGTCTCTGTGTGTATGTGTGTGCATGCACGCACACGCACCTTCAGTGTGGATATGGGTGCATGTCGGACTGTTTATGCCTCAGTGGACATGACAGACTATGGCTGTTGTGTTTTTAGCTTAGCAAAATTCCCCAAACAGATTCACGCCCAACATATTTAAGAGATAATTTGTGCTTCTCACATCAAAGTCCTACACCAGTCTCTTGCCAGACAAATCATCCTTTTCCATAGATATGCTTATTGGAAAAGGATAATAGAGAGTCCAAACCTCCCCCTCTCCCTCCCCCCCCCCCCCGCCATTTTGCAAATGAGGAAACTGAGGTAACATACATAGAATGTAAAAACAAAACAAAAAACAAGATTCATATCATTAATCTACTTAAAAATCTTCAGAGGTTCTCTATTGCCAATAGGATAAAGATAAAACAACTTTGCCTAGCATTCAGGTCGTCACCCTGATATCTCTACATCCCAGCCTTCTCCCATGTTGCTCTCTGGATCCTCTCACTATCTCTATGTACTCTACAGTTATCTGTAAAGTGAGGAAAATAACTATACATCTTAGAGACTTCATGAGATCATAGAGATTGTTGAGTCTGACCCCTCCAGTTTACAGATAAAGGAACTGAGGCATAAGTTAAGGAAGAGGAAGTTAAGTGCCTTGCCCAAGGAACATGTTGCTAGTAAGTTTTAAAATTAAATTTATTTCAATATTTATTAAATGCCTACTATGTTCTTTTTCATTATTGTTTAATTTATGGAATAAAACAAGCATTTCCATAAAAAATAAAAAAGATGATTGCACATGGAACTACAAATCTCTTATGTACAACTTGCTATTCTTTTAAATATATAATTATTGTGTAAATTTTTTCTACCCTCCTCCCCGACCCTAGAGACATCTATCATTAGACACAAATAGGTATGTGTATGAAAAATTATTCTATAAATAATTCTATTTATCAGTACTTTCTCTGGATGCAGATAACATCTTTCTTCATATGTCCTTTATAGTTAATTTGGGTATTTATAACAGTCAAAATGATCTATTCTCTGAAAATCATTTTAAAATAATTTTACTATTACTATATACAACATTCTCTTGGTTCTGCTCATTGTTGTTGAGAAGGAAGTATGTCATAAACCCATGATGTGCTATTGAATTGTGTGATATTATTATTAATTTTTTTAAAAAGCAAACTAGTTACACTGATAGTATATGTGCCCAATGTCCTTGATAACTCTATAAGACTATAAGTTACAGATAATTTCCTGTATCATCTGTATCAGTGGAGGGAGTTTCCTACCAAGAGTTGTTTATGTTGATAAAATCACATGTTCCAGCCAAACAATAGCAATAAAAGCCCAACAAATGACCTCAGGAAAAGAGTAAAGAGAAGTGAGTGCTATTATTTCATGTAATATTCATTTGTGGGTGAAAAAAAGAACAGAGAATCAGCAGAAAAGCTCTACCACCTGCTAGCAGCATGACCTTGAGTAAGACCCTCTCTGGTCCTTGGTTTTCTCATCTGTGAAATGTGGGGGTTATTTTTCAGCTTTGAAATGTTTCAAATCTTTAAGTTTATGGATAGGTAGAATTCCAGCAGAGATGAGGAAGATTATATTCCAGTAATGAGGAATGAGGTGAGCAAAGACATAGTGGTTGGAAAATACAGTGTGTCCTGATAAATAGTTCTATTCAGGTATGGAGGAACAGTGCAAAATAATAGACCTGAGTATATTTGTTAGTAGCACAGCTAAGAATCACAGTAGATAGGATGCTGGGCCTGGAGTCAGGAAGATTCACCTTCCTGAGTTCAAATCTGGCCTCAGACACTTCTGGCCTCAGACAACTATGTGACCCCTGGGCAAGTCACTTAACCCTGTTTGCCTCAGTTTCCTCATCTGTAAAATGAGCTGGAGACAGAAATAACAAACCACTCCTATATCTTTGCCAAGAAAGCCCCAAATGGGGCACAACTGAAACAACTCAACAACAAATTTATTAAGTATCACTTTAATTTGTAAAGAATTTGTGACTTTTGTTGGTATATTCTCTGCCCCTCAATGCATGCAAATTACAGCTCTTCCCTAGTTTAGTAGATGGTATTTAAGCATTGTGGCTGAGTACTCTGTAGGATCTTGATTAGCTTATCTGAAAAGGAAGGGAAGAGAAGGAAATACGCATTTAGTGCCTTGGGTAAGTCAATTACCCCCCATGTTCCAGGCACTGTGCTAAGCCCTTTACAAATACCATTTCACTTGATCCTCACTACAATCCTTACAGATAAGTTCTATTATGATCCCCATTTTACAGTTGAGGAAACTGAGGCAGACAGGTGACTTGGCCAGGGTCATTCAGCTAGGTAGCATCTGAGACTGGATTTGAATCAAAGTCTTCCTGACTCCAGGCCCAGAGTTCTATCTACTACATCACCTATGAAACCAACTAGCCTGATCTTTGGAAGATAACTGTGTTCAATAGGAACATACCTAAAGCCTTTTCAGCTTGGTAGGTAACCTTCAAAATTTGTGTTCCACTGTCACAGGCTCTGGGAAGGCATTGGCTGTCCCCTCCATGCCATGCCAAAGCACTGGAGAAGGACCTTAATGATAATTCTCTTTTCCTGGGCAGTCACCTGACATCTCCCCTTCTCCATGAAGCTTACAATACCATGTTTCACTGCATAATAGTTGCATATTTTATGCCAAATTTGTGCAAAAAGTGGAGTGCAAACAATATGTGAAGCTTTAAAAAAAATTGTGCTGGTATTGCTTAAAAATCATTTATTTCTAAACTATCTTTAGTGAAGATTAGGGTGCATGGATTACTCATGAAAATACATACATTAAAATGGAATACTGCCAATGCTCGTGCGCTGAGAATTCTAGACTCAGCAGCTCACAATATATGAGAGATAAATGCATATCCATATGCCACTGGTGAATACATTGTTGCTCTGTTTACCTTTTAAGTGGTGTAACAAACAGAATTATATCATGAGACAATTAAGTGATGAAAGGTTATAAACGAAATTTTTGAACTGAAGAAACAAGGCACAACAATTATGCAGTGGCAACGATTATTCGGTGAAATGCTGTCTTCTATGCCTAGTTGAGTGGAGGCAAGTTACCATGGTTTGGAACAGAGCCATAAGTAGAAATATTTGCCCCCCAGACAAATTGTATACATTTCACTTTGGGCAGGTGGCCCTAACTCACTCTTAAATTACCATTTAGAGATAAATTTAGTTGAGCATTGGTATGGTAGGGAAGGTAAGGGCAGACCTCAGATTTTAGAATTAAAATCCTCATGAAGGGAGCACGTGACCCTAGAATACTGTTTTGTGTGGGGAAAGCAGATACCCAAGTACACCAGTCCCTGTGAAAAAAGACCTGGATACTCCATGAGTTTATTGAGAGGGGAAAGATTGCAACCAGCAGTCAGGATGGAAAGTGTCTTAGATGAAGTTACTAGAGGATGGAAACATGCCAACTGGTAACTATCTATTTCAACTAATACTTCTTTCTAACTAGATGTTGATCCCAGATGTTTCTACCAGCCTAATGAATACAAGGATTGTCAACACCCTTTAGTGCACTGGGACAAAGACAGGTTGCTCACCATCATTATGGCTCTGGTTTGGAGGTTAACTGCTGGTCAGTGATTTCTTCACTCTTGGTCATTTTTCTCCTTCCAACTGGTAGGCCAGAAGAGTGGAAAACAAAACATAGGGATGTTAATCTCAGTCCCTTTGCCAAAAGTGCTCATTCCCAACTTGAATAAACCATTTAGCCACCTCTGCTTTCCCATTTGTGACTGGACTTAAAGGTCAAACACCTTAGAGACACTGCTAAAAACTTTGGGATTCTCAGATGGAAGGCTTGGAAGGAGTACTTAAGTCCCAACAACATCATTGGAGTTCACTTTTCTCCTGCCTCCCTGTAGTCCTCAGTAATCTTTGTTTGTTACCAGGGGCAGTGTATATTCAGCATAATTAAGTGTTTGTATTGCCTTTGACTTTTTTTTCCCAACCAACAAAAATAGTGCACTTAAAAATAGCTTTGGGGTGGCTAGGTAGCACAGTGAATAGAGCACTAGCCTTTGAGTCAGGATGACCTCAGTTCAAATCCAACTGCAGACATTTAACACTCACTAGCCATGTGACCTTCGGCAAGTCACTTAACTCCAATTGCCCTGCCTTACCCACTGCCCAAAAAAACCCCCTCCAAACAAAAAAAGAAACAGCTGTGTCAGTTCTCGACTGACATGGATAGCCAGTGGAAAGTTGCAGATTCTGTTTAAAATGACTCCCTCTCTCCAATTCCTTGCTTCCTAAGCAGTAACCCTGCCTGTCCCAAAGCCTGTCCTGAAGGCAGGGGCCATCATAAGCATTGCTTTTTTTTTTTTTTTATTCAGTAGGCTTAATCAGAAACATCAGAATTCTTCCAAACCTTGTGAAAAAGACTGAGTTAAAAGCAGCCATGCCCAAGGGATGAGTTGTGTGTTAGTCTCAGCCTGAAAATATTTTTCCAAAAAATCTTTCCTTTCTCCCATTAAACTTGATTCAGGGGTCAGGAGTCATACTTGTGATGTAACATTTTGACTGGTGGACTTTTCCACACAACTATAGAAAACCTTTATGAGCAGCATTGTCCCCTGGATTGGGAGCTTGAGGATTTGGATTCCAATTCTGATTTTGCCCTCTACTAGCTTTGTGATCCTAGGCAATTTATTTGGCTTCTGTGAGATTTGAGTTCTTCTGGAAAAATGAGAGGACTTGACTGTATGATCTTGTAAGAACTATTCTGACTCTAAAATTCTATGTGCTTATGAGACAAAGTGAAATGAACTTTTAGTAGCTGTACCATACAGCTAATTTGATCAATGGAAACTGTCCAGATGGGAAATTCTGATCCCTCCTTCCCCCAAGGATAATTTGATCTGAATGATGCCAGAATCCCTATGGCTATGGAAAATCCCTTCATCTCTGCTCAAAACATGGTCTACCACTGCACTCATCATCTACATGTTCTTGGGCAAGTCACTCAACCTCTGTGGATCTCAGCTGACATGTTAATAAAATTCAGATTTGGACTAAATGCTTTGTAAGGTCCCTTCCAGTTCTTACATCCATGAGTTTTAAGGACAAACTAAAACAGATGTTTAACAACTGTGTGTTTCACTTGATCAGTGGAGACCTTCCAACTAGGAAATTCAGAGCCTCCAGAGGGACAGTTTTAGATGGATGCCAGGATACCTCCTGTTAACTCTCCAAGGCACAGCTACTCCCCAGGTTTAAGTTTCTAAATAATTTTTTAAAAACTATTTTTTTAATATGTCCAAAACAGAACACTGTGTAATTATCTCATGTTGCTTGAATTTATTAACAGTAGATGATCTCAGGTTTGAAAAAACACCAGAAAAGAGAAAGGAAGGAGGGAAGGAAAGGAGAAAGAAAGAAAAAGAAAGGAAGAGAGGGAGGGAGGGAGGAAGGAAGGAAGGAAGGAAGGCAGACAAGAAGAGAAAAGGAGAGGAGAGGAGAGAAGACACTACAGGGTCTTAAGGTGCCTGGAACTTTAGCAAAACTGATATTGGCAAGACTTGAACTCAGTGTCACCTGCTCCTTTTCCTGTCCCTTTCAGTATGTTTTCCTGACAGCCTTTCTTGCTCTGGCCCACTCCCTGCCCTCTCCACACACATTTGTCACTCATGAAGCATTGACTCTGTATCAGACAATGACACAACTCAAGGGAGAGAAAGACCTGATGAATGTGATCACACACTAAGGTTTGTTTCTGACCCAGTCTTGTGACGTTATCAGTGTAAGGAACTCCTGGTGCACAAACTCCCTCCTCTCAGGCGGGTCAGCAACCTGTCTACATGTTAACATCTTAGAGTTACTTGGAAACATGGAGAAGTTTGGTGATTTGCCCACGGTCCCTTACCTCATATGTGTCTGAAGCAAGAACGGAATGTGTGTCTTCCTCACATCCAGGTTAGAAGCTCTCTATTCTTTATGCTGAGTACGTCTTCATATATTAAGCATTAGGGATGTTCTGGGCTAAGCCTAGCATATGCCTAGCCAGTCATTCTGGCTCAGGATTGGAATGCTGTAGCACCAATGCAACACTACAGTGCCCACAATCATGTTCAAGACTGTGACTATAAGTATCTCATGATGTTCAATTGCAAAATATACCAGATTCTACAGGTACAGGATAGAACTTAAGCATGTATTCAAACACCGGAAAACCCAATCCCAAAACCACTAAGCCGATTCCATCATAGTACCAAAGATATTCAGAAGCCATGATAATGCTGAGAGCCACAGCATCTTTCAGCCTTCCCACAAACCAATACAAGATCAATATCTACTAATGAGCCTATCTGATTCCTTGCCTGGGGATCCTCTCTCCCCCATCATCTTGCTAGCTCTGACTACCAGCTTCCTGTGGGTTCTGCTTCCCTTCAGCAAACCCTTCCCCCCACAGGCTCCATGTGACTACATTCAGCCTATCAGGGGGCAGAGTTTACTTTCAAAGCAGGGGAGGTCTTCAAACTCTTCCCTGGGTCCATTAAGGGGCAGGGAAGATCTTCAAATTCCCATTCTCATTACAAATGCAAAGAAACACTTATGCATCATATGAACTTCACATAAAAATAAGTTTACTTAATGGCAGGGTTTGGTATTAGACTCGTGATTTCAGTGGTATAGGGGATTTCTTGATGAGGAAATTCCATATGTCAATGCAGGTACCTTGTCTGCAACTAAGAGTCTGAGAGTTATCTAGAAGAAATGAATGGTTAGGTGACTTGACCACAGTCACAGAGTCAGTTATGTGTCAGAGCTGCGGAGGATTTGAATCCGAGTCTTCCTGACTCAAAGGGCAGTTCTCTCTGTCTCTGACTCTCTGTTGTTGTTTTCTGTGTCTGACTCTCTCTCTCTCTCTCTCTCTCTCATCCCTATTCATCTTTTGCAAAAAAAAAAAAAAATCTTTACAAGGAGATAATCACTAATTCAGTGGGTATTGCTCCTTTCTACCTCTGAATTTGCCATAATGTCAATACTAGGTCAGAGAAGAAAGAATTTTGCCAAAACTCAGGCGTACCATCTTCCCATAGGTTGGCATTTTTATGCCTCTTCAGTAATAAGGAAGCCAAACCAAGGTTCAAGCCTTATTCCTCTACTGCAACCAAATTCCATGAATAACCTCTTTCCCCCTTAAAAGGAAATAAACCCAGCTTGTGTAAAACAAATGCTGTTCCTACCACAATGATAATAATAATAATAATAATAATAATAATAATTACTGCTAGCTTTAACATTTGCTAAGTACTATATATAGTATAAGTATTAAGTATACAAAGTATAATATGTTATTTCATTCTCACAACAACACAATGAGGTTTTTTAATTAAAATTTTTTTCTATTAATTAATTCATTTTGTTTTCAACATTCAACATTTAAAAATTTTTTTTAAAGATTTTGAGTTCCAAATTTTCTCCCCATCTCTCCCTTACTCCACCCCAAGACATGTTTGTTTATTTGTTTTTACAAATTAGGAAACTGAGGCTGCAAAAGGTTAAGTGACTTGCCCAGAGTCATAAAGCTAGTAAGTGTCTGAAACAGAATGTGAACTAAGGATTTCCTGAATGCCAGTCTAGCACTCTATCTTTTGTACCATCTTCCTGCTTTATATACATTCTGGGGGAGTCTGGTGTCATTAAGTTAAAATCCTTGATTGGTTGGTTTGTCTTGTCCCTAAGAATTATTGACAGGTTAACATAGAGACAGACTTATACTTCATTATTCTTGATTTTGCTTCAACATTTGATAGCACTGACCACTCTCTCCTCTAGGATACTTCCTTTTGTGTTTTGGTGACATTGTTCTTTTGGTTCTCCTCCTACCTGTTAGACTGCTCCTTCTAAGTATCATTTACTAGAAAAGTCACCCATATTCCATCCCCTCACTGTGTGTATGCTCCAAAGCTGTGCCCTGGGTGCTTTTCTCTCCACTCTCTTTTGGTAAGTGACCTCATCAGCTCCCATGGATCTAATTATCATCTCTATGCGATGGTTCTCAGATATAAAGATCCAGCTCTTGTCTCCTGAACTCCCATGACAGAATTCTCCATTCCCTACAATATTGACTTTTCTCTTATTTTGCATATATTAGAGACAACTTATTATATACTTATGACTCTTATCCTTCCCTCCAGCTAGTACAATGCAAGTTCCTTGAGGGTAGAGATAATTTCATTTACATCCTCATATTTCCAGTACCTAGTACAATGATTGGCACATAGTTGGTGCTTAATAAATGCTTGCTGAAAAAATTTTAAATGAATTCTGTTCTCTGGCACATTACTTGTGTTTCTTTCTTGCAGTTCACAGGATCTTTTCCCTGCCATTGCAATGTCAGGTTTTAATTATAATGTGTAAGAGAATTGATGTTGAGGTATTTCTTTTTCATGATTCTCAAAGTCTATCACTTGATTCTGCATGTTTTTCTAATTTTTTTTTTATAATTCAATGACTTCCTCAGTTTGTTTTTCTAATTGGCCCATGTGTTCTACAATTCTGTTTTCCATCATAATGAGTTTATTGTTGGTAACTCCTATTGGTTTTTTGTTTTTCTTATTAGTCATAAAAAATTTTTTTCTCCTGAATTTTAAGAGAATTTTTTTATTCTAACTTTAATTCTTTCTGTAATTTTCTTACTTAAAAAAGCATTCTTCCATTTGTGAGTTTCTTCTTCAATACTTCAATGGATTTGTGAACTCACACATCTTCCAATGATACAACTTGTAACCCATCTAAACAAAATTTAAGAGAATATGGTCATGTCCTCTCAAAATTTCCATCATTTCTATTTCTGTAACTAGTTCCTCCTTATTGGTGAGGATGACAGTCACAGTATCAATTCTCCTTGTCAATTTCTCCATCTTTTAAAGTGTAGGGGGAGTGAGGACTTTTGCTGGCCAAAATACAACACCAAAGCACTCAGGCTTTGCTACCAACAGATGCATAATAAAAATAGAAATTCCAGCTAGGTGGGTGGACAGCACTGACTTTGACTCTTTAGCTCATTTTACCTTTCACTCCGACTCTAAATTACCTTGGCTAAACCAAGGACGTTCTTGGGAATGTCAGATGGTATGAACAATAGACTAGATAGCTATCTATAACAGAAGGCTTTGTTCTCCTGCCCAGCCAAAGAGGTTGAAAGGAAAACCCAATTCTAGTTTGGGGCACTCCGCCTGGCTTTTGTTAGCTGGGTGTGGTAGCTCTGAAAAAATTATCAGCCTGACCTTATGGAGGACAGATTTTAGTCACTATACCCTAGCAGACAAAAGTTGAACTGGCTGAGCTGGTCCTAAAGAGATGGACATGCCAGCAAAGTCTATAAACCCAGCAGAGAAATGGACCTACAGAACAGGAAGTTCATTGAGGCCAGTAGAGCAATTCATCTAGAAAGAAATAGACCTAGTAGAAAGACACAATGATATTACCAGAAGACTTCAGGGTCCCTATAGTAAAGGAGATTTGAGTTGCATCATCCCATGTATTCCTTATGTGTGGTCTCCATATACATAATTCTTATCACGCTCACTCTACCAGATGATAATGTATATATTCATGAGATAACACAGGATATCACAAATACCTTGCTATTGCAAATCTTTTTACTATGATATTTCACTAAATGCCTTTGCATTGAAATAATTACATCTTCTGCCTGAATAATTAAAAAGAAACCACTCCATCAGGGGCTCTAGGCAATCACATTGAGTGCATATGGATGCTCAGAGTATCCTAAGCCAGGGAGAGCTAGCTAATCTGTAGATCCTGTGGGTGAGAGGGGGCTGGCACCAGGGCTACAGAAGAATGAAATGATCGCTAAGGTATGTCAGGAAATCACTCTGCTTTTAACACAACATGTTATGGTACCAGATCTCTGATCTATTTCCTGAATTCACCATTTAACTCTTCTATCTGGTCAAGCGGTCAGTAGTAAGTTCTCACCCCAATATCAATTCTGCCTCTTTCTGGAGATGCCCTTTTTCTACAATCAAAGGCTTTTCATCAAACTTTTCTCCTTTCACTTCAATCAAATAAGCATATCTTCTTGGTATATAATGGTATTTCATCTGTCCCTTTTGAATAAGATGAAATATTTCCCTCAGTCATCATATTATAGCCACAAATCACATTCCAGCACTTCCCACTAATGCTTTTGAGGTAAGATGTTTCTCCTTGCATTAAGACCTTTAGTTCACCTTGTTTATTATTCAAAATTTGTACATGTATGTATAAAACACTTAAAGTCCTTGCTATTATTATTTTTTTTAATCAGGGGTAGTTACGTGGCTCAAAGCATAGAACTCTGTTCTTTGAATCAGGATGGCCTAAATTCAAATCTGGCCTCATAAATTCACTAGTTGTATGACCCTGGGCAAGTCACTTTAACTTCTGTTAACCTCATTTTCCCCAACTATAAAATGGGGACGATAATAATACCTACCTTTCAGGGTTATTTTGAGGATCAAATGAGATAGATTTGCAAAACCCTTAGCACTATGTCTGGCAATAGTAGGAACATAAAGGATGCTTGTTTCCTTTCTTCTTAATTATTGCTCTTCTTCCTAAAGACTGAATTAATAGTAAGATACACCCATAATTCTCCTTACTTTGCACCTACTACTTTCCACAGAATCTGGCATGTTAGAAACATGTGGACTCATTGAATTCTAAGGAAACGTGTCCCTATGGTAGCAAAATATTTTAAAATTACATGTAAACAGAAAATGCTACTAAAAAAGAGATTTCATGAAACTTTAACAACATCTTGATTACTGCAACTTCTGAACTGTTCTCCTTAATTCTGGTGTAGTCTTGGTGCACTATAAGACAGGCTACATATCACTTCTTAGATAAATCCACAACTTTCATCATTATCTTTTTCTGTGGTCAGGAACCTAAATGAACTCCCTATTGCCTAACATAGTAGTTTTCAAAGTGTGATCTCGGTTGCCCTTTCAGGGGGTTTGCAAGGTTAAAAATATTTTCATAATAATATTAAGACCAATACCATTTGATTTCTAATACAGTGAATACCAATGGATACAATCCACATAAACAAATGCCCTTGGGGGGAGGGTCCTCAACAATTTTTAAGAATGTAAAAGGATCTTGAGACCAAAAAGTTTGGGAGCTGTTAGCCTAACATTAACTTTAGATTTTTTTTTTCCCCTACCTTTCATAATTTGGTTCTTTAATTTTTTTTTCTATTAGTTTCTTAAAAACTCTCTCTGTTCTATTAGGTAGATCTAAATTTAGAGCTGGAAAACATCTTGGGAGTCTTCCTAGGTTGGTGGTATGAGACTCAAATAGACACAGAGGTTACTTAACTATTGTAAGGATCTCCTTAGGATACATAGACTTAGAAAAGCATTTTTATTTATTTTGTGAAAAATTTCGTAATCACATTTCAATTGGATTTGGGCTATACTCGAGAGTGTTGCCCTGCTATTCAGTGGGGCACCTGGAGTGTTTGGCACTCTATTCTGGTTAACTTTATGACAAGGGAAGCTGGTATACGGAAAGACCAAGTAACTTTCCCTTACTATTTTTGTTGGTTAGTCATTTCAGTTGTGTCCAACTCTGTGTGAACCTATTTGGTGTTTTCTTGGCAAAGATATTGAAGTGGCTTCCATTTTCTTCCCCAGCCAATTTGACAGATGAGGAAACTGAGAGAAACAGGATTGAGTGACTTGTCCAGGCTCACACAATTAGTAAGTGTGTGAGACTGGATTGAAACTCAGGAAGATGAGTCTTCCTGACTCCAAGCCTGGCGCTTTATCCACGGTACCACTTAGCTTCGTATAGAAAGTAAATGACCAAGTTGAGATCTAGACCCAGGTTCTCAGATTCTTAATTCAGAATTTTTCCCACTATGCCACTCTACCTAGACCCTTGAAGCACACCAGGTTCATGATGACCCCTCTGTGTCTTCTCTGTGCATGCTCTTCCTTCTTGGAATGTTCTCTCTCCTCCTATTTGCCATTCCAAACCTATCCATTTTTCTAGGTCTCCATGAAGGCCCATGATGTCTTCTTCAATTTCTACTGCCTGTGCTAATCTCATTCTTCTCTAAGCTACTATACCATGCAATCAAACTCATACTTATATGTAGTACCTTGAATTGCTCTGTATGAATAGAGTTTTACTTCGCTAATGACACTGTTTTTGTGTCCCTCACATTAGGTAGTACTGTGCTAGGGACATGGTATATGTGCAATAAAGAGTTACTAATTTACAACTTGATTGACTTTTTAAAGGGAGTTTGGGGTCAGAAGGGGAAGAGAGAATTGAGGATGGAGAACACAGCCTAAGGAAAAGAGGAATCCACTTCCTCAAAAACAAAAAGAAACAAAATTAAGCTTCCTATCTCATTAACCTCCTTGGCAAGGAGAAGAAAAGATTCTCCTTCCAGTAAGATCATATGTTATCTACAATTCACCAGCATCACATCTGAGAGGAATGAGACCGTATCATGACAAGGGGACAGGGTATTCCCATACCTGTGATTTCATTGACATAGGGAACTTCCAGCGTGAAATCTCTCCCCACCAAGTAAGACGGGCAACTTGCCTGTAACTTACAGTCTTGAAGGGTTCTTTGGGAGAGTTGAGAAGTTAATTGACTTAAATCATGCAACCAAGTTGTCAGAGAGAGGTCTTGAATCCACATCTCCCTGGTTCCCATCTATCCACTATATCGTACTACCTTTCACAAAACCTATCTTGTAACGTTCCTTAGTGAGTTTAAGTCTCTTTCTCTGGAAGAAGTCAAAGTTTGGAAAGCTAAGTTATCTCTGTGTGTTTCTTTAGACTGGGGAGGATGCACAATTCCCCATGGGAGTGGAAAGCAGCTGTTGTGTGTGGGAAGAGCTCTGGAATTTGAGTCAGAAGATCTGGGTTCAAATTGAGGTTCTGCCAGTTGTAGGACATTAGGCAACTTGCTAAGCCTCAGTTTCTTCACCTGTAAAATGTGAATAATGATAATATTAATAACTAATAATAATAACTCCTTATATTTCTATAATGCTTCAAAAGCTACAAAATATGTTCTTCCCAATTACCCTTGTGAAGCAGGTAAAAGCCATAATAATGATTGGGGCAGCTAGGTGGCACAGTGAATAGAGCACCAGCCCTGGAGTCAGGAAGATTTGAGCTCAAATCCACCCTCAGACACTTCACATTTACTAGCTGTGTGACTTTGGGCAGGTCCCTTAACCGCAATTGCCCTGCCTTCTCCCCCTCCAAAAACAAAAATGAAAAACAGAACAAAAAAAAAAACCTTAAAAATAATAATAATTACTACTTATATTATGAAGATCAAATAAAAATAATGTAAGGAAAGTGGTCTGTAAGTTGCTTCCACCACCCTACCCCCTGTGTCTCTGGAGGCATCAGTTTCTAACTCTGACTCCAGAAGCTTTTGTACAATGCTACCTTTGATTAATACTTCATTCTTGAGTCCTACTACATTTTACCTCTGCTCAGTTCACTTGCAGCCTGTTCTATTGGGTTCTACTCTCTTTTTGAATCCTAAGGGGAAATTAAAAGCTTACCTATGCACTTCTAGAAGATGGGCTCCCTGTGTATTTCTTAGAGGCGCTTTGGGCAAGAAACATATTCAGCAGCCTTTGAGAGAGTGGCTGACCTAGAATTCTAGGGCTGGACACCAATAGGGACTCTTAACCTAAGTTCATATTATTATCTATTTTCTGCTATGATCCCTTGAATCTAGGGGCAGGTAAAAGAAGCAGGGAATCTTCTTTTGTCAGCATGATAGGTCAGAATCAAAAGCTCTAAGACTTTATAGATGCACAGGAAGTTTGCACTTACTCCAGAAAGACAGAAGACTCCTTGAGGAAAGGAATTGTTTGGTTTCATCTTCATTTTCCAAACACCTACCACAGTGTATAGTACATTAAAAAAAATTTTTTTTGAGAGTAGGGGGGATGGGGATAAGAGGGGGGATGATGGAGGGGAGGGCAGGTTGGCGGGGGGGAGAGTTGTTAGAAGCACACACTTCTGTAAAGGGACAGGGACAAAGTAGAGAATAGAATAAATGTGGGGCGGGATAGGAAGGAGGGAAATATAGTCAGTCTTTCACAATATGTCCATTGTGGAGATGTTCTATGTTACTGCACGTGTACAGCCTGTATTGAATTGCTTGTCTTTATAGTGGGGGTGGGTGACAAGGGAGGTAGGGAAAGAATCTAGAATTTAAAGTTCTAAAATCAAATGTTAAAAATATATATGTATATATACAGGCACTGGGGTAAGGAGATCCATCTTGCTGTACCAGAAAATCAGAGGGGTGATGGAGGAGGATATAGGAGAGAGCCGATTGGGGGAGGGAGTAAACATGGGATCGCTGTTTTGGGGTGGTGGGTAGAGGAAAGATGGGGAGAAAATTTGTAACTCAAAATCTCATGGAAATGAATGATGTAAACTAAAAATAAACAAAAGTTAATTTAAAAAAAATTTTTTAAAATGTGTACCTGTAAGAAATGCTGGGTGAAAATTCCCTCCAACAACAAATATCAGCAACTGTCCTGCATTTTAGACTTCATCAGTCAATATTAAGCACCTCCTATGTGCCAGGCACTGTGACAAGCCAGTTTTGGAGAGTTACTTGGGGTCACTAAAATGTTAACTTACCCAGTGTCACAAAGCCAGTAGGGGAAGCTGGTTCCATCTGGACATGGAAAGGACCGACAGATTGAAAACTTTCTGAGTGTATCACTATGTTCCACTGATGCCCCTTTCATTCTAGAAAGGCATCCAAGGTAAAGATGTCTCCTCTGTTTCCTTAGGGGCATCTTGCTTGTCTGGTCACAATTTTAAAAGATGCTTGAGATTGTTTCACATCTAATAACACCACGGAGTTGATTTATGATGATTTCATGCTTCTGGTTCAGAAAATGTTGACTTCTAGCACTTTTCTTCTAAGGCTACTTCCTTTTCCACTAGTCCCACTCAAAGTAGGAAATAAAGACCTGTTGCCCTCCCCACACCATAAAGAAGGCACTGTCCCAATATTGCTCTGGTTTCTCCTGTCAAGAAAGTAGTTCGATACTTTATAAATGAGTGGTGTCAAACTCAAATAGAAATGCCCTCCTGCTGGCCACATATTGACTTAGAAAACCACAAATTAGCATTCTCTATGTTGCATTGTATTTTTTTTTTTATTTTGTTAAACACTTCCCAATTACATTTTAATCTGGTTTGGATTGAATATGGGAGTTTTGTTGGCCACAGGCAGCCTGTGGATCATATGTTTGAAACCTCTAATTTACACTATGATGGTAGGGACTTACTATTACCCCTTCTGGGAATATTTGCTTTTTGTTTTGGAGATCACAAATAAATTCATTTACAGTAAGATGTTGGGGACAAAATTTCATTCTTTCTTGGAATATCTGCTTTTTTATTTTAGGAGCAACAAAAAGAAACAATGCTTAACATAGTGAAATAAAACACTAATGGTAGTATTTCAGACATCAGTTAAAGAAACCACAACACAAGGGCAGCTAGGTGGTGCAGTGAATAGGGCACCAGCCCTAAAGTCAGGAGGACCCGAGTTCAAATTTGACTTTACACACTTGACACTTAACTAGTACTTAACCCCCACTCTGCTTTCCCAAAAAAAGAAAAAAAAAAAAGAAAAGAAACCACAACATATAGGTGGCCTCCAATTCAACCTAGACCAGTCTAGTTCTAAGTTTTCTGATCTCAAATTACTCCTCTTGAAAATCTCTCTTGAAAATTCACACTTGATCAAAATGCAATTTCCCTATGGTCATCTCTGGCACAGTGATCTCTGTAAGAAGCTTTTCCCATCCCTCCTTAATCTTAGTGCCTTCCCTCTGAAACTACCCCTAATTTATCCCATATATATGTCTGTACATAGTTGTTTATGTGTTGTCTCCTTCCCTTAGACAGTGAGCTCCTTGAGAACATGGAGAGTTTTTTTTGGCTTTCTTTGCATTCCCAGTACTTAGCACACTGTCTGGTACATAGTAGGTACTTAATAAATTCTAGTTGACTGACTGACTTGCTTTGGTGAGAGGGCTGCTGACATACTTTGTTGTGCATTTTAAATTTTAGTGAGTGTTCAGTGGATCCATTTGGTGCTTGAGTGTGTCCTCTCTGGGTTTCTGGATGAGTCATCTGGGAAAGGAGTTTCTCGAGATCTTTTATTTATTTTCTATTTTGTATGAAATGTACCATCTTCCTGTGCCCAGAATCCTTTAAAGGAAATATCACTTCCAAAACAGCATATTGTCCCAAGTGATAGCCATCACTGACTCCTCCAGATCATGGGGGCAGACAGAAACTCAAGATTACATGCTGGCAAAGGTACTACCCATCACTAACAAAGCTTGAATGTAGCCAGGGGCATTTATTTTATGAATTAAGAATTCTTGATGATTGGTGAGAAATGGTGGAGAATCCCTCCGTGTATATTTTTAAGAATTAGGAAGTACAATGTCTTATTGTATTTAATCTGAGGTATCATCCAAGTATAAGGCAAACTCCTTGAGGACAGAGATTATTTTTTGCCTTTGTTCCCCTGGTACTTAGTGCCTTCATAGAATCACAAAACCTGAGAGTTAGATGGGACACCACAGACAATCTAGAATTTTGTTGTTGTTGCTCTATTGTTTTTCAATTGCTCCTGACTCATTGTGACCCCATTTGGGATTTTCTTGGCAAAGATACTGGGGTGGTTTGCCATTTCCTTCTCCAACTCATTTTACAGATGAGGAAATTGAGGCAAATGGTTAAGTGACTTGCACAGGGTCACACAAGTAGGAAGTATCTGAGGCCAGATTTGAACTCAGGAAGATGAGTCTTCCTGACTCCAGGTCTGGTACTCTATCCACTGCCCTACCTAGCTGCCAGAAAAGAAATGATGAGCAGAAGGCCTAAACAAATATCCCCCAAAATCTCTACATATCGAACACAAAAATTAGAGTTAGAGTAAATAACATTTGGTTTTTAGTTTTAATCTAGTCTTACCCATACTTAAACAAGAATTCCCTCTATGACACATCCAACAAATCGCCATCCAACTGTTGCTTGGAGGTTTACCACGAGGAGGAATCTGTCTCCTAGGGCATCCCATTTCACTTTTAGATATCTCCGTAGGGAAGTTTTTCGTTAAGTCAAACATAATTGGCTTATTTGCAATTTTCAGTCATTACTCCCAGTTCTGCTCTCTCCAGCCAAACAGAAAATGTCTAGTCCCTCTTTTATGTGACAGCCCCTTGAATAATCGAAGACAGCTGGTATTCCCCCTGCGTTGTCTTTTCTAAAAACTAAGTATCTCCAGTTTCTTCTGGTGATCTTTACATGGCATGAATTCTTCAATGTCAAATTTGCCTTCTTCTGGTTGTTTATTAATAGTCTTCCTGAAAGGTGGTGACCAGAACTGAGGACAGTAACCCTGATGTGGCATCCCCTGGAAGCCTTGCTCCATTGGCTCCTCTTGATCTCATGGTCACTACTTAGTAGCTTCTAGGCATGTAGCTGACTAGCCTCAGTTGGTTATAATGGGCATTGCTGTGCTGGTGTCAATCTCTCAGTAGCTCCCAGGTCTTTGCTCCTGATTCTATTTTGTGAACTTATTCTCTTCAGGATCAGCTGTTGGTCATCTTTGTTGTATTTGGTATAAAGGTGTCAAACTGGCAGATTGTAATAGCTATGGAAGTTCCCATCGATAGGTCAGGCTAAGGTCAAAGTTAGGTCTCTTCTTTTCAACCCCTATGTCTAAAACAGAGTTCTTAACCTCTATTTGTGTTACAGAGTCCTTTAACAGCCTGGGAAGCTCAGGGACTTCTTCCCAGAATGATACTTTTAAACAAATAAAATAAAACACATAAAATTACAAAGGAAATCAATGATATTGAAATACAGCTATCAAAAAAATAAAACAAAACAACTTCCAGCCCCTCATCCCCCAATTTACAGACCCCTGGTCTCTAGAGGAAGATTGCAACTCTCTGTTTCCAGATAACTATCCCATTTATAATTAGATATTCCCAAGATCCTCTCTGGCTTAGCATGTAAATTAATTTGAACCAGAAAAAACAAGATAAGCTAAAGAAGCAAGGCCATCACTCCCTTGCCCATGTAGTCTCCATTCCTTCCTTGATATGCATATCTGTTAGGTTGCTTTGGTGCTTTATTTTGGCTAGCAAAAACCTCACACCAATATTGATAAATGTAAATAAAACCTAGTCAACCAGGTTCACAGTCCCAGAATAAACCATCACTCTTCACTGTCCTTCACAACTAATACCTAGTTGATTGTTGTGGCTGTCAATTTTAACTCTATAGCATCGAGGGCATCACTCACTTTCCACTCACACAACCATCACCCTTCTTATCACCTCTCACCTGGATTATTAACTATCGCAATAGGCTTCTAATTGGTCTTCATGCTTCTTGGGTTGAAAATATCAACTGCACATGTACAAGATGGCCAAAAAGCAGTTCCTACTTTTTTTTTTTTTAAAGACTTGAGTGTTTTAGTGGACTAAGTCAATATGAGTCATCAGAGTATTATGATAGTCAAAAAGTTTATGCAATTTGAGGCTGTATTAATAGAAATAGTGTCCAGAAGTAGAGATGTGATTATTTCCACTGTACTCTTAGTCAGACACATTGGCAATGCAGACATTCTCCACCTAATAGTCATTTATTTCTTCTTTGAAAACAAGATATCAGGTGAAACAGTATTATAAGGGGAAAGTAAGTTCCATAATATCAACATTCCATTTCAGTGATTGGCTAAAAGATGTGACAGTGAGGATTTATGACCTTAGAGGTACACCCAGATCTCCCCCTTCATTAAAACAGCAAGAATTTTTACTTGCTCCTGAATCCTCCCAACCTAATTATATGTCTCCTCCCTTTCACAACCAAATTCCTAGAAAATGCTAGTACACTTGCTTCCATTTCCTTACCTCCCACTCATTTCTCAATGCCTTGCAATATGTCTTCTGACTCTTTCTTGACTAAAATTGCTCTAGCCAAGGTTATTGATGGTCTCTTAATTAAGAGATCCTCCAGCCTTTTCTTAGTCTTCATCCTTCATGTCCTCTCTGCAGCATGTGGCACTGTTGATCCTTCTCTTCTCCTTAATGTGCTCTAATTCCTGGGTTTTCAGGATACTGTTTTCTCTGATTCTCCAAATTCTGACTAGACCTTTTCTGGTTTTTTTTTTGCAGGATCATCATCCATGGGATCCCATCTCCTCTGCCTGGGTATACCCTAAGACTCTCTCTCTTGGACCTCCTTCTCTTCTTTCTCTACATTCTCTCTCTTGATGATCCCACTAGGACCCATGGATTCAGTTATCATTTCTATGCAGATGATTCTCAAATCTACTGCACATATGCAACCCTCCCCTCTCTTTTCAACTGCTGTTTTAATATCTCTAGCTTTATATCCCATAGGACATATCAAACCCAACATGTTCAAAACAGAGCTCATTATCTTTCCCCCTAAATCCACCCCTCTTCCTATATTCCCTAGTTTTGCTGAAGATCTTTTCAATCAGGTTCAAAGCCAACCTTGATTCTTAACTTTTCTTCACTCCTTGTGTCCAATCAGTTGCTTAGTCTTGTCAGTTCTAATTCTAGAGCATCTGTTATTTTCTTTCAAGTTCCATGGCAACTACCCTAGTTCAAAATCTCATCACCTCTTTGATTATTGCAATAGTCTTCTAATTGGTCTCCTGTTTCTAGCCTCTCTTCCTATTCAACATCCATATTGATAACAAGTTGATATTCTTAAAATGCAGGTCTGATAATGTCAGCTTCTTCAGACAATTTAAAGCACATTACTTATTATTATTAATTAATATTATTAATTTAAATACTTTACTTATTTTAATTAAATTCATTTGATAGTAATATTTAATCAATTTATAATTATATTATTTATTATCATGTCTGATATAATATATACATATCTCAATTGTATTATGTCTCATTATATGCAATATTATAATAGATTAATAATTAATATTTTAAATTTTATTGATTTATTGCTTATTACTGTATTTTTAATTATCCAAATTACTCTTCTGCACATACTTTATGTTCTAGTCCAATTGGCCTACTTACTGCTCCCTGTTGACAATACTTCATCTTCTAATTCTTTGCCTTTGTACATGTCTCCCATGCTTGAAATGCTCATCCTGAATAATTCCACCCCTTGGAGCCCCCAGTTCCCATCAAAGTTCAGATTTCGTTTCCTAAGTGATACCTCTCCTGATGCCCCTTATTGTTAGCATACTCTTCAACTCCTATACGTTACCTTGATTTGTTTTGTAGGTATTTGATATTTACCCATCTGTGAACATGTTGAATTTCCTCCCCTCCCCCCATTAGAATGTAAGCTCTTAAAAATTGGGAGTAACACTTTGAACCACAGATTCCACCACTAGACACATATCCCAAGAAGGTCATTGATAGGAAAAAAGATTCATCATTCAGGCCAAAATATTGATAGTAGCCCTTTTCTTGGTAGCAAAGGACTGGAAACAAACTAGAAGCTCATTGATCAAAGAATGGTAAATAAGCGCTACATGAACAAAATAGAATATTGCCATAATTGTAAAAATGACAAGTATGGTAAATACAGAGAGCATAAGAAAGACTTACATGAACTGATGCAAAGTAAAACCAAAAAAAATAATATTCACAATGACTACAACAATGTAAATAGAAAGAGCATCAAGTATAAAACAATAGAAAGTTAATATGGCAGCATTATTAAAAAACAAACAAACAAGCACTACTCTATAGAAGAGGTATCAGTCAGTGATAATAAATAATAAATAACAATAATAATAATAAATAATAATAGTAAAAATAATAATAATTAATAAGCATTTATTAAGTGCCTACTATATGCCATGTATTCTGTTAGGGGCTGGGGATGCAAGAAAGGGAAAATACAGTCCTTGTTCTCCAGGAGCTCTCAATCTAATAAGAAAGACAACATGAAAACAATTACATGCAAAGAAGAGTCATGCAAGAAAAATTGGAGATAATCAACAAAGGGAACGCAATAGTACTAAGAGGGATCAGAACAGGCTTCTTGAAGAAGGTAGGATTTTAGTTGAGACTTGAAAGAAGGCAAGAGGAGGATGGAGAGAATTCTAAGCATGGGGGACATTTCCTAGTGAAAATGCCTCAGAATCAGAAGATGAGGTGCCTTGTTCAAGGAACAGTGCGGAGGCCAGTGTTACAAGATCACAGAATATGTGGGCCTGAGTAAGGTATAATAATACCAGAGACATAAAAGGGGACCAGACTGTGAGAGACCTTGATTGCCACATAAAGGATTGTATATTTTATCCTGGAGGAGACATGGAGCCACTGGAAGGTGGAGGGGAGAGACATGGTCAGACCTATCTTTTAAAAAAATTATTTTGATAGCTGAATGGAAGACATATTGAAGTGGAGAAATACTTGAGGTAGGGAGACCAAACTGCAAGCTATTGAAAAAAGCATGAGATACTAAGGTCCTGCAACAGAGTATTGCTGTCAGAGGAGGGAAGCAGACATATCACAAAGGTAAAATCTACAGGACTTGGCAATGGATTAGATGGGGGGGGGGGGCTGAGAAAGAGTGAAGAGTTGGGGCTAACATCTAGGTTGAAAGCCTGGCTAATTGGGAGAATGGTGGCAACTTCAATAGTAATAGAGATGTTAGGAAGAGGGAAAACATTGGGGGAAAGAAAATGAGTTCAGTTTTGGACATGTTAAGTTCAAGAAGGCTATGGAACATCCTGTTTAAAATGTCCAAATAGAGGTTAGGAGAGAAATTAAAGCTAGATAAGATTGAAGAATCATTAGCATAGAGATGCTAATTGAATCCAGCAGAACTGATTAAATTAACAAGTGAAATAATATAGAAGAGAAGAGAGCTCAGAAGAGAGCCCTGGAGAACACACGTGATTAGCAGGCATGACTTGGATGAATCCAGCATAGGAGACTGAGGAGTGGTCAGACAGATAGAAAGAAAATCAGGAAAAAGGAGTGTCACAGAAACCTAGAAATAAAAGATTATCAAGGAGAATAAGATAATAAAGTTCAAAAGTCTTCAGAGAGATCAAGAAGGATGAAGATTGAAAAAAGGTCATTAGATTTATCAATTAAAAGATAATTGATGATGTTGGACTGAGCAGTTTTGGTCAAATGATAAAGCCAGACTGTTGAGAGTTAAGAAGCAAGTGAGGGAAGGAGATAGAGAGACAGAGAGAGACAGAGACAGAGACAGAGAATGGAAGTACCTATTGTAGATGGCCTTCTCAAGAAGTAGAGTCCCAGAAGAAAGGATGGATAGGTTGAGGTTTTTTTGAGAATGGAGGACATAAAGGGCATATTTATGGGCAGTAAGGAAACAACTATTAGAGAGAAAGTGAACATAAGTGAGAGAGTAGAGATGATAGAAGGGGCAATAGACTAGAGAAGATGAGATGGAATGAGGTCACTTGGCATGTAGAGGGCTTTAGAGAAGGATCCCTTCTTCATTTGAGAAAGGAATGAAGACGAAGATAGTGGCAGAAAGCATTTGAGAGATGTGAGAAAAGGAATGGGGGGAAAGGAAACCCTTAGTGAATGGTCTAAATGTTTTCATTGAACTATGAGGCAAGGTATTCAGCTAAGAAGGATAGGAGAGGAAGCCATGAAAGATTTAAGGAGTAATTTAAAAGTTTGTAAAAACTATTCTGATGAGTGGAATAGTGAATTAATTAGGAAAATGTGAATAGGATTGCCTTGCTGCAGTGAGGGCTCAGTTTAAATTATGTAACAAATTTGTAATCGGCCCTTTTGGTCCAGTTTCATGATCTTCTTTAGATTCATTTCATTGCATATGAGTGGGAGAAAAGTCAGTGGATGATGAAATTAAATCAGAGCTGAAGTTTAGCAGGATAAGAGCAGCAATGGGATAAGGGAGTAAAGGACTCAAGAGAAGAATACAGTGTAGAGTTGAACTGGTTTACCAGGGGGTCAAGATGAAGGAGAATATAGTTTGTGCAGGAATGATGGCCTGAGAAATAACTGAGGGGTCAAATGATTATAAGTCACAATGAGAGTAAAGAAAGGACTTGGGATTGCAAGACAGATGGACAGGTGGGATGATAACAGATTGTGATCAGATAAGGGAATTTCCAAGTTCATGAACATGATGCATCCATGGGTGATGGTAAGATCAAGGATGTGACTATCTTTGTGTGTAGTTGAGATGAAATAGAGGAATAGGTTATGTGAAATAAGTTAGGAACTATGAGGTTAGAACACTTGATGGAGTATTACTATGTGTGTTGAAGTCCCCTAATATGAGAGTAGGAGTTGGGGAAGAGAAAAAATTTATGGGTCAGACACTGAACTCATTGAAGAAAGGAGAATGTCCTGGAAGTTAGCAGTCAACACCTGCCAGAATTTTTTTGGGGTGGTAGATATGGACTGATTGAACCTCAAAGGATGAGAGGTTACTTTAGTTATGGTGGTGGAGGGAGAACCTGGAAGTGACAATGGGGAGCAAAGAATAGCCACCTCTCCCACTACAGTCAGTGAATCGGGGGGATGGATGAAAGTGCAGGCAGCACTGGAAAGGAGGGTCAGGGAGGCTGTGTTATTAGAAGGGAACCAGCTCTCTCTCTCTCTCTCTCTCTCTCTCTCTCTCTCTCTCTCTTTCTCTCTCTCTCTCTCTCTCTCCCTTGTTCCCTCCTCCCTCTTTTCCCTCTCTTCCTCCATTCCCTTTTCTCTCTTTTCCCCCTCCTTTCCCCATCATTTCTCTATTGTTTAACACATCAATCTAATTACTCCATTTCCAGCACCCTGCACAGGTCCTTTTCCTATGCCATCTGCTCAGCCCTATAATGACCTCATACTCTATTGATGCCAAGCTACCTCCCCTGTCTCTTCAAAGGCTATCTTATGGCCCTGCCCCCATCATGAAGTCAGCTTCCAGTATGAGGAAACAGAAGAATGATTTCTTCCTGGTTTTCATATAATGTCTAGAAGTTACCATCATCCACTTAAGCAAGATGGCATTTCCAAAAATGACATAAAAATCTATCTGTTCCCAACATATTGAAAGACAGACAGAGACAGACATGGAGAGGCAGAGAGCCAGAAAGAACAAGGGAACCCTTTACTGCTTCTTGCAAACTCCTTTCTAGGAGGAAACTTGTATAGTAATATTAACAATAGCTTGCATTTCTATAGTTCTTGTAGAACAAAATCCACAATGAGAGGATGGTGGTGGTGGTAGCGTTGGAACAAACACATGGTGAAAGACACTGTAATAAATGTTAATTCAGTACAGACCACCAAGACTATGAATTTCAAAGTCAAGCACCCTACTGTACCTGGTTTTTTTCCTATGCATCAGTTATCAAATCATATTGCTATAACCTCCATATCAAAACTTATGATCATCTTGCCACTTATACAACCTTTACCTCAATTCAAACTGTCACTACCTCTCAGCTGGACTACTTCTTATTGCACTCTCATCTTCCAGTCTCTCCCCTCTCCAACTCAACCTCCACACAGCTATCCCAATAATCTGCCAGAAGTACATCTGAGCATGTCATTCATTGGCTCAAGATTCTTCATTGGCTACCTACTGCCTCTTAGAGAAAATACCAAGTTACTCAATTTTTCATTAAATTCTTTCATAGGCTTGTTCTGGTCTATCTTTCCTAGCTTATTTCATATTATTCTCCTCCACATACTCTGCATACAAACTGGCCAATTGCTTTTCCCCAAACTCAGTCTCCTATCTCCCACCCCTATGCTTTGACATAGGCTGTGCCATATGTGTAGAATACACTCTTTCCTCACCATTGCCTTTTAGAATTCCTGACTTGTATTCAAGGCTTAGCTAAGATGCCGCCTCCCAAGTGAAGCCTTTCCTGAGCCCCTTCCATTGTTAGTATTCTCTCCACTCTCAAAGGATATATCCTCATCAAAATCTGTTCCTTGAAGTCAGTGACTCCTTTCAGTTTTGCTTCTGTATTATTAGCACCTAACACAGTATCTGAATTGTAGAAAGACTTAAAAAATACTTGTTGGATTGAATTAAATGAGGTGTTCTTTCCTACCTAAAGTGACTTCCAATCTTAGCAGTAGGACAAGAAGAAAGGAGATGCCCATAATTCCCCAAGAAGTCTAGGGATAAGTTGCAAAATAATGTCAGGCTTAGTTCATGACCCTCTTGGACCGGTCCTGGACCTTATAGTTTTCCACCTATCAGACTTCCAGGAAACTAGCAGCAAATTTATTCCTGCTCAAAGGAAGGTTGCAGATCAAAATGTCTTTCAGATCAGTACCTTTGCAGTTGCTAGAATCATGCTGGAGGTAGAATGAACTAAATAAGAAGAGATGACACAAAAGGAATGTGTCCCCCAAATGGGTTTGGATCCCGATGTTCTACTTTTCCAATATTGCTATACTGTTGGAGGATTAGAGAATGATATTTCCTTGCCATATGGCATCCAGAGAGGAAGTTCTGGTGATCAATGGTGAAGGTATATTTTGCACATGCTTCTTCATAAGCACGTTCAACTGTGTGTGTGTGTGTGTGTGTGAGCGTGTGTGTGTGTGCGCACATGAGAGAGAGAGAGAGAGAAAGAGAGTTTGTCTGTGTGTATAAAATCATGCTTAGATAACCTGGAGAGCTCAGTGCAATAATTCATTTTACCTGAATTAGTATGCTAAACTGGGATAAAAAGAAAGGCAGTTTTCTTTGAAAGGAAGAATGAAAAGCACAGGCCGGAAGTACATATTGTTTTCTCCTGTTAGGCAAAGGGCCTTTGTTGGAAGATGCTGGACCGACAGTCTGTTTGTTAGTCCTTCTTTCTCATAGGTATTAGTGAATTTTTATTTTATGGGTTCTAAGGTCCCTATAGCCAATGAAATGACAAGAATAGACAAAAAAAAGCAATAAAATTTTAGGCCTCAGACAGAACTTTTTGAGGTTTGATATTTAAGCCGCAGTTAGCAAAACACAATGAGAGAATGGAGGGAACGAGTCAATGAATGTATGAAAAAGCATTTATTAAAGGTTACTAAGTGAAATGCACTCCACTAAGCTCTTAATATATAAATAGAAAAGCGAATAGTCCCTGCTCTCAAGGAGCTCACATACTAATGAGGTATATAATATAATTTCCTAATTATCAAGAGGGCAAGGGGAAGTTTCTCAAAGGGCTTATAATAGAAAACTCATCAGCCTTTTATAGACGTCAAAATGGCTCTTATTAAAACAATTTATTAGATAAAGATAAACCAACAAAAAACATGTTGGTTACATTTTTTTTTTCTAGAAACACATGGGTTTAACAAATAAAAGAAATAGTAATCTTGGCAATGTGAGTTTGGGACTTTCCCAGACTCCAACTACTGAAAAAAATTCAGGAGCAGTCCACTGAAACTCTCTATCTGTGGCTGTCTGTGATGGGCTCTTATTTCATGAGGATGATGCAGGACAGGACTAAGAATGGGCAACTAAGTTAGTACTTGTGTGGAGTACTAAGGCCCTCTCTTCTAAGAACAAACCTGAATGTCCCTGACAGAAAACTTGGATCCCTGGTGACACAAATTGACTGTCTGATGCATCATTATATACTTTTTCAAACTTGTCTGTTATAGTCTTACCAGTCTGACGTGTTCCAACACTTATCTGTCAGGAGAATTTTCTAGTGTGAAGGACAAATTATGTGTATTACCTTATTATTGTTATTTTTTTGAGGCAGTGTGGTAGAATGAAGAGTCCTGAGCAGAAAGTCAGAAAGACTGAATTCATGTCCTGACTTTGATATGTATTAGATGGATGATGCTGGGAGATACAGGGAGACAACTCATCTGCAATCTAGTTTAATTCAGACCTGAGAAAGAATTTCCCCTACAATATACCCCATAAATGACCAGATAGTCTAAGGCTAAAGACTTCTAGTTAGGGGTAATCTGACACCTCCCAAAGCAATATATTCAATTTTTAGATAGCTCTAATTGTTAGAAAGTTTTGCTTTAGTTCAAAGTTTGTCTTTTTTGCAGTTTCCATGGACTATATTCCTTGTTCTGCCTTGCAGCGATCAAGCAGAACAAATCTAATCCTTCTTCTGAGGGACTATCTTTTAAAGATTTGAAAACAGTAATTATGTCCCTCTCTTTCCATTACTCAACAAGCCTTTTCTTCTCTAGTTTCTAGAGAGGTTATGAAACTTGCCCAAGTTCATACTACATAAGCAAGTGGCAGAACTGAGATATGAACTCAGGTCATCTGACCCTAAAAATAGTGATTTCTGCTGTGCTGCCTCAACTGTCTCCCAATGCCAATATCTTCAACCCATTTGGCATGAACTTGAAAGGAACTTGGAGCCCTTAATTTCCTGGTTGTGTTCCTTTGAACACTCTCCACCATATCAATGTTCTTATTAAAACATTGCACTCAGGACTGAACGTAATACTCAAGATGCTTATTAGCAAGGGCAAGAGCAGAGAGAGCAAGACTATCGCCTCCCTAGTCCTGGCTGGAACTATGCTTGTCATAATGTGCCTTAAGAAAAAAAAGCATGAACCCTTTTGGTTCCCATATCATATTCTTGACTCTCATTGATTCTGCAGTCTACTAAAACACTAGATTTTATTATTGTTGTTCTTAGACAAACTGCTGTCTCATCATGCCTCCCCTATCTTGCACTTGTGGAATTAATTTTTTAAAGAATTAAAATGTTTATATAACTTTTCCAATTACATGTAATAATAATTTTTAACATTTTTTAAAAAATGTTGAGCTCCAAATTTTTTCCTCCTTCCTGTTCCTCCTCCTTGAAAAGGCAAGCAACTTAATATAGATTAAATACATGTGCAGTCACACAAAAGATATTTTCATATTATCCAAGTAGCAAAAGAAAACAAAGAAAAAAACCCAAGAAATACAAAGTTTAAAAAACATGCCTTGATCTGCATTCAGACTCCATCAGTTCATTCTCTGGAGATGGCTAGCATTTTTCCTTATATAGGGCCTTCAGAACTGTCTTGGCTCATTGTTTTGCTAAGAATAGCTAAGTCTTTCACAATTGATTATCGTACAATACAGTATTACCATTTCTGTGAACAATGTTCTACTGGTTCTTCTCACTTCATTTAGTATCAGTTCATGTAAGTCTTTCTAGACTTTTCTGAGAGCATCCTGTTCATCATTTTTTAGAGCTAAAAAATATTCAATCACAATCATGTACCACAGCTTGTTCAGTCATTCCCCAATTGATGGGCATTCCCTCAATTGCCAATTCTTTGTCGCCACAAAAATAAATAAATAAATATTTTTGTACATATAGATCTTTTACCGTTAAAAAAAAATATTTTTGAGATATAGATCTAGTAGTGGTGTTACTGGGCAAAGGGTATGAATAGTTTTATAGTCTTTTGGGCATCATGCAGAATGTTTGGCTCAGTTCACAACTCCACCAACAGTGCATTGGTGTCCCAATTTTTCCACAACCCCTTCAAAATTTGTCATTTTCCTTTTCTGTCATATTAGCCAATCTGATAGGGGTGAGATGGTACCTCAGAGTTGTTTTAATTTGCACTTCTCTAATCAATAGTGATTTAGAGCATTTTTTTCATATGACTATTGATAGCCTTGATTTCTTTACCTGAAAACTGCCTTATCTTTGTTTATTTATCAATTGGAGAATGACTCGTGTTCTTATAAATTTAACTCAGTTCTTTATATATTGGAAAAATTAGGACTTTATCAGAAAAACTGGAATTGATTATTTAAACCTGAGTGTAAGACTTTATAGTTATATTGATTAAATTTCAACTTTTTAAATCTGACCGAGTGTTTTGGCCCATCCTCAGTTTTATACAATCTGCTTTGATAAATCTGCCATCTATACCCTAATCTAAGTAACTGATTAAAAATGACAAACTATACAGGGTCAAGTAGAGGTCTTTACAAACTTTAAAGATTACTTAAAGTCATCTACTAAAAAAAAAATAAAGTAATCTACTAATAAAAACAGTATCTTTCATGTGCGTGGTACTTTACGGTTTGCAAAGTTCTTTCACATAAATTATCATATTCTATTCTAACTATGAGGTAGGTAGGAGATACATTATCACTACTATTTTATAGATGAGGAAACTTACATTTAGAGAAGTGATTTGCCCATGGTCATAAGGCTGGAAAATGATGCAATTAGAACTTGCTTTTTTCACTAAATCACGTCATGCCTTAACTATATCTCTGGCTTTAGTCCTGTGTGGTTGTATGACCTTGAGTTGGTCACCTCTCCTCTTTGTCTCCAATTTCTTCATCTGTAAAATGAGGGAGTTAGAAAAAATGATGTCTACAATTCCTTTTCAGCTTTGATGTTTTATGATTTCAAGTCTTGTTTTTTTCCCCGCAAGATTTATGACATATATTCTCAGCTCAAATCCATAGTCTATGTGATGAACTTTGAGATGAAGTTGACATGTTGAATTTTGATGAAAAATAAAAGAAAAAGAATCATTCTTGGTATATCTTTGCTTCTAGCATGGTTTTCATGGAGCTGTCATATATGTCAGAGTTGTTTGTTAATCAAAGAACTTTATTTAGATTTTATTACTGTCATTTCCTTTCTAATGCTTTTCCTGAACTTAATACATATGTAAATATGCAAAGAATGTGTGATTTCATCAATGTTGGAAATTATTGCTATGGAGTCTCTTTCCACATTCCATTTATGACCTATCAGACAAGTCCTAGGGAACTGACAGGCACATAGAAGGGCTAATGTGACTTGTCCATGTCACATAGATAGTGAGTATCAGAGGCAGTGTGATCTGAACATAGGCTTTCCTGACTCCAAGCCTATGTTGTATGAACTGGTATGTATTGCATGCATATGCACACTGTGTTTATTTGTATGTCATGCTGTATGAACCAGTATACATATATGTATATGCATATGTATATGTGTATGTATGTTTACTGTATGCCATGTTATATGCACTGCTAAGTATTCTCAAAAATACTCAAATATATCTGTATATCATAAATATGGTTATTCCCTCCACTGATTCAGACCACAACTCACTCATACCTTCTTTCTGTAGCTCTTATCTGTGCCTTCTTATCAATTTGCAATCTAGGGACCCCCCGATGTGCTGAGGACCTTTTCTTATTTCCCTTGACAGTGTGAGGATTGCACTGAATCACACTGGCCATCCATCGTTTATCTAGGGCACTTGCCTTTGATTAGTCCATATTATTTTTCTGTCATATATTTCTTTGATGATGCCTTTTTCTTTAATATATTATACATGAAATTAAATCCAGTGCAAACATAAGCATGACTTTTTTTCCTAGCAAAGATCCTCATTTTTTTCACTTTAAATGGTATTTGTGTTCTTGATCAATTACATATATTAAAAATTTGCAAATTAAGTTACATCTTAAATGTACAAAACAGACTTGCACTTTAATGAAACTCAGCTTGGATCCTTTCATAGAAGGAAGACTCTTTTTAGTGATGCTTATTATTTGGTATCAATAGATGAGCATTTTAAGAAATGGTAGAAGAATATACTCTTGTCTCCTTACCCACCCTTTTGGCTTGGGGCAGACACACAATGGTAGCTGAGGCAAGTTGTCTTCCCTGCCCCACTTGGCCTTAGATTTTACCTTCAGTGTATCTTTGTATCCCTAGCACCTAGTAAAATGCCTAGCACATAATAGGTAGTAATAAATACATGTTGATTGACTGATAATAACCATGCAGGAAAGTCTGTGCATCTGGCAACCCTCTCTGTAGTTGGTGAGCCTAGGGGGTCAAAAAACAAATGAAACAGTGTGAGAATATAGAAGTACTGACATTGTGGCTGGACTGCTCTTGTTACATCCATATTGGAGGTTTTCTTAAAGTGTAGAAACTTTGTGTTGGTTGGGATAATAATAATAGCCAGTATTTGTATAATACTTTAAGGTTTGCAAAGTGCTTTACAAATCTTAACTCATTTGATCCTCACAACAACCCCAGAAGGGATGCTACCATTCTCCCCATTTTATAGATGAGGACACTGAGGTGAAGTGACTTGCCCAGAGTCACATGGCCAGAAAGTATCCGAGTCCAGGTTTGACTTCAGGTCTTCCTGATTCCAGGTTTGGCACTCTTAGCCTTCACACCATCTAGCTGCCTAGCCTTAGAGATCACGTTATCCAATCCCCTCATTTTATAGGTGAGAAAGCAGAGGCTAAGATGTGTAAAGTGAGCCTCCTAGGGTCACACAAGTAGCAGAACCAGGATTCAAACCCAATTCCTCTGACTCCCTAGCTGAGGCTCTTTCCACCACTCCGTCGGCCTCATTCTTCATCTCTGTGGGGTCGCGACTAGTCTCCGTGGCCCCTCACCTCTAAGCTGATCCCCACCTCTAATATCCCGTCACTGAAAAATACCCTTCACCCTCAGAAGGGCTTTTGATCGCTACAAACCAGGGCCAAATTCAGAGCAGTGACTAAGAGGTGAAAGGCTCTCTACTCCATTACCTATCCCATTACCTATCTTCTGAGCCATCCTGACCCTCTGTTCTAAGGGGTATTTTATGACCCAGACATCTCTAATTTTATGTCTCTGGTGAAATTTATGACAGAATAAAGAGAATTGGAAAATGAAGCCGACCAAGGTGGAACCCTAAATCTCTCTTCCATCATTCAGACCTCTATTAGCCCCAGTTCCATTTAATACCTCTTTTAAAAAGAAAGAAATAGATTTAAAGAAAAAGTAAATGTGACAGGAAAACCCTCATGGCAGCTTGGGCCAGTGAGCAAAGGCAAAGAGGTGCTTTTCTCCACTCTCAGAGCTGCAGCCCCCTCCAGTGGTACAAAGAGGAATTTCTTTCAGGCAATGCCTCTTTATCGAATCATTTCCATGCCTTTTACACCAAAAGACAACTTGTAACCCCTTTTGTGTTTGGATTAGCAGAGAGTGGCTTCTACGATTTCTTTGAAATCAAATATGTTGGGGTGGATTTTGTTCCATATTGTGTAGCTTAAATGAGAAAAGATTCTTGAAACAAGAAACAGTTTTGCATGGTTAAAATCTCCAATTCCCCTTTGTTACCAGACAATGATGCTTTCTCCAGGTTAACCCTTATCCTGTTTTGGACTATAGAGCACAGGCTTCAGGTTCCTTTTGGCTCTAAAATGTCCAGATTTATTCAGTCTTGCCTGTAAATAAAGGTCACCTTTACTCTGCTTCTTTAAAATGGCATTTTTTTGGAGATCAAAAGCTCTGTCGGTAGAAAAAGCATTGGCTTCAATGCTAGATGTTAAACCCAGGTTTAAATGCTATCCCTGATACTCTGTAATGTGTCATTGGGCAAATCACTTTTCTCCCTAAGAATCCGTTTTCTCACCTATAAAAATGAGAGGTCTGGGCTGTGTTATTTAAGGTCCCTTCCAGTGTTAAATCCTATGCTAGGCTAGATGCAACTGTCATTAACTAGTTGAGTGACCTTGAGCATATTGCTGCAGCAATCTGAGCCTCAGTTTCCTCTTCTGTAAAATGAGGGGCTTGGACTAGATGATCTTTAAGATCTCTCCCATTTCTAAACCCCTTTATATGGCATGAAATGTCCACTTGAAGTGGATCCTGTTACTAAGGAGCTAGGTGGCTTTGGGCAAATCATTTACCTTTTCCCTACCAGTAATTCAGAGTGGTTAGCCATTTTTTCTATAAAACACATTGTTGATGATCATATTAACTCTTGTATTTCCTTCTCCTTATAATAAACTCCTGTTTCCAATGTTATGGAGGAAATTTAGGGGCAGCTAGATGGCACACACCAGACCTGGAGTCAGGAGGATCTGAGTTCAAATTTGGCCACAGACACAACACTTACTAGCTGTGTGACCTTGGGCAAGTCACTCAACACCAATTGACTCGCCTCTCCCACTCTACAAAAAAAAAAAAAAGAAATGTAATTATCTTTTCTTTGCTTTTTTTCTGGAAGGTTGTCAGTAAGAACAGCCCTAGATCTAAAAAAGGTTTAACAAAAGAAAGTTTGCATACTACTAGAGGAGATACCAACCATGCTCAATTAAACTTTGCTAAAAATTCAACAATTCAATTAAATTCAACCCATATATCAACTCAGCTCAGTTAAATTCAATCTTTACATCCAGTCTTTTTTTTTTTTTTTTGCTTTTTTTTTGGAGGGGGAAGGTAAGGCAATTGGGGTTAAGTGACTTGCCTAAAGTCACATGGCTAGTAAGTGTTAAGTGTCTGAGGCCAGATTTAAACTCATGTCCTCCTGATTCCAGGTGCTCTATTCACTGCGACACCTAGCCACCCCTTATATCCAATCTTAACCTCCAATTTGCTATTACCTAACTTATTGCTATTTGGACATCTCTAACTGTAGGCCAAGCAGGCCCCTCAAACTCAACATTCTCCCCAAAATCATTCCCCTCACTCTAAACCTACTACACTTTAAAGCCCTTATTTCAGTTTATCACCTTCCAGTTGCCCAAATTCACAATCTTGGGTCATAGAAAGGACCCACATGTACATAAATGTTTATAGTAGCTATTTTTGTGGTGGCAAAGAATTGGAAATTGAGGGGATGCCCATCAATTGGGGAATGACTGAACAAGTTGTGGTATGTGAGTGCAATGGAATACTATTGTGTTATAAGAAATGATGAACAGGGTGCTTTCAGAAAAACCTGGAAAGACTTAGATGAACTGATGCAAAGTGAGGTGAGTAGAACCAGGAGAACATTGAACACAGCAACAGCAACATTGTATGATGAACTTAGCTCTTCTCAGCAATACAATGATATAAGACAATTCCAAAAGACTCACGATAAAGAATGCTATCCACACTCAGATGGAATCTGCAGATCAGAGCATACTATTGTCACTTTCTTTGGTGTTTTTTTTTTTGTGATTCTTCCTTTTGTTTCATTTCTTCTTTTGCAACATGACTAATATGGAAATATGTTTAACATGATTGCCCATATATAACCTATATCAGATTGCTTGCTAGCTTTAGGGAAGGGGAAGAGGAGGAAAGGACAGAGAAAAATTTGTTATGAAAAAATGAATATTGAAAACTATCTTTACATGTAATTGGAAAATACTATTTACATTAAAAAATTGCATTTGATATGAAAGTGGAGGGTAAGTAGAAGCACAAGAGCTAGTTGTAGCAGTGGGAATTTTGTAGATGGTCTGCCAGGAGAATGTGAGAGTGGATGGGTGGAAAGGTTGCATCTGGAGGCCCTCAGGACTAGGATTTGATGATTTCCTTTCCTTACATAAACTTTTCCCTCATGGAAAAAAGAAAAAACAACAACCACAGAAAATCAAATTTTCAATCTTAGAGAGATCCTTGACTCATTCTCTCGCTCTTTCCTCAAATATAATCAGTTACCATGCCTTCCTCTATTGCCTTCTCTTTGTTCACATAAACTACCACTTCAGTTCAGGCCTTTATCACCTCTTGCTTCCTAATGGGTGTCCTTTCTTGCATTCTGTCACCTTTCCTATTCATCCTCTACACCGTTGCCAAACTGATATTCCTAAAACAAAGATCTGACCATTTCATTCCCCAACTCAAAAATCTTTGGTAGTTTCCTGTTGCTATGAGAATAAAACACAAAATCCTTACCCTGGCATGTAAGGCATCTAGTGTGGCTCCCACTTATCTTTCCAGTGTAGTGTTATATTCTTCTTCCTATGTTCTCTAATTGGCCTGCTACATGTTCCATTTAGATAGGAGTGTGTTGATGAAAGTGTAACAACAGGACTCTCCAGGGGAAAAGAGTGTGCACACACCATTAAGTTCAGTCTGCATTTTAACAAGTTCTTAAATCTAGACAATCAACAAAACAATGAATCAAATCCTGATATATAGCAATTGCTTATTTCTAAGATGTAAATGTTCACCCTGAAGCCAGAGTTGGCTCTAGCACACCCCCACCTGTACATGACATTCCATTTCTATGTCTTTGCCCAGTCTTTTATCCTTTATTCAGTCAATATTCAATTTGGTATTACCTAATTTATTGCCATTTGGATGTCTCCAACAGTATGCCCAACAGGGCCCTCAACATCCCCTCCCTACCAAAATCATTCTCCCTCATGTCTAGACTATGCTTCTTCCTCACTTCTGCCTTTTGGAACCCTTAGCTTTCTCTAAAGCCCAGCTTAAATGACATCTCCAACAGGAGACTTTTCTGCATCTCACTAGTTCTTTGTTAGTGCTCCTTCCCACTTGAAATTATTCTGCATTACTTGGCTTATACTTTGTATTTAGTGATCTGTGAATATGCTATATCCCACAGAAGAATGTAAACTCCTTGAGGGCAGGGATTGCTTGGTTTTTGTCTCTATCCCCAGCACTCAGCACAGTTAACTTGCAGTAGTAGTGTTTAATATATGTTTATTGAATCAAAGTTCCCAAACTGAATTTCACTGAAAGATATGAATAGACTCTATGAGAAAGTTTTGATCATAGCAATTTTTTCCTGATAAAATACTCAAGATGATATTATGTAGTTGTCAGAAGTACTTATTAGATAGGGCAATTTTTTGTTATGTAAATAGGCTTAATGTTTCTCTATTTTGTTCCAAGATACTCCCTTGCCCCCTCTATCTCAGGGTTCTTCTACAACTTCTGTTCTCCTCGAAGCAATAGTGTTCTGTGACCAAATTAGTTTTAAACAACTTTGCTCTGGGCTGCAGCCAGCAGGGCCAGTGTTTAGTACTGCAGGAAGGATCAACCAGCACCATTCTTTCTTCCCCTCCTCCCTCTCCCCTCATTTCAGTTATAAAAAAATATGTGCAGGGGAAAGGAGGAAATTCTTTGAGTAAATATGGTCAAAGTGATGAGGCTTTCATTTGTTTGTTTTCCCCCCAGAGATGAATAGAAACAGGTGAGATAGGTGGTCCTTAAGGGCCTTTCCCACCAGAGTAGTCCTGGGTTCCAAAAAAAACAAAAAAATCTAAGAACCACTGCTCTGTAGAGACATACATAGGTCATATCCACACACAGAATATGGAATGGGATGCAGCTGAAGGATTTGGCTCTCCACCAACAATCTTTTCTTCTCACAGAGTAGTGCAGAAAAATAAAAGTCCTGAAACATGTAGAAATAATAACTTCTTTCCCTTCTTTTTTTTTCTCCCAGTCAGATGGGTGGTCATTTTGCTATCTGAGTAGAGTGTGGGTTTCTGTTTTGTTAGTCTGTAGTCTGGGGAAATCTCCTACTGGTATAGTTGGAGTTCCCTCAGTCTCACATTTAGCACAAGTCTGTCCCCTTTAAAATTGGGTTATCACAAACCCGAATCCAAGAATACGTTATCCTTTATCTACCTTTTAAAAGTTCCAGTCAGCTTCTAAGGATGCCAAACAATATGGCGGTATCAGTCCCATGTCCACAAATGGTACACCAGTCAGTTAACAAGTTAGTGGTTATTATGTGTCAGGAACTATGCTAAATCCTGGGTATATGTACACACAAAATACTACAGTATAAATGGAAGGTAATCTTACTGGGAAGGAACCCGTTGTTCAGGGGATTGGGAAAGGCCTCTTGCAGGAGAGATTTGTGTTGAGTCTTGAAGGAAACAAGGAAAACCAAGAAGCAGAGATGAGGAGGGAGAGCAAGTTCAGATTCCAGAAAAACCTAGAAAGACTTACATGAATTGATGTTGAGTGAAGCGCGCAGAACCAGGAGAACACCATACCAGCAACATTGCGCAATGACCAACTATGATAGACTTAGCCCTTCTTAGCAACATATTGATCCAAGACAGTTCCAAAAGACTCATGTTGGAAAATGCTATCCATCTAGAAAGAGAATTATGGAGTCTGAATGCAGATAGAAACATACCATTTTCACTTTTTTTTGTTGTCTTTTCTTTCTTGTGGTTTTTCCCTTTTGTTCTGATTCTTCTTTCACAATATGACTAATGTGGAAATATGTTTAACATGACTGTATGTGTATGAACCTATATCAGATTGCTTGCTATCTTTGGGAGGGGGGAGAAGATGGAGGGAGAAAAATTTGGAACTCAAAATCTTGCAAAAAATGAATGTTGAGAACTATCTTTATATGTAATTGGAAAAAAAATAAAATATTAAGTGGGGAAAAAAAAATGCCTGGAATCAAGAGATGGAATGTTTTGTTCCTTAACCACTAAGGAGGCCAGTGTAGCTTAATTGCAGAGAGCATGGAGGGGAGGAAAGTATAAAAACCACAACCACAACAGCAAAAATAATAATATAATAGTATACTGCAATGCTTCAGGTTCTATAAAGTTATATCTATATGTAATATATACATACACACATACATACATACACATAGATAGATACATACATATATACATACATACATGCATACATACAATTTCATTTGATTCCCACATTCCATTTCTCCATCCTCCCAGATGAGGAAAGTGAGATTGAATGACGTTAAGTGATTTACCCAGGGTCATACAGTTAATAAACATCTGAGGCAGAATTTGAAATCAGTTCTTTCTGACTCCAGGTCCAACACTTTCTCCATTATACCATTTATCTGTACCAAGCCTCAAAAGGTGGGAAAAGGCCAGAGTAAGAAGAACTTTAAATGTCACAGAGATGATTTTATATTTGATTCTAAAAGTAACTGGGAGCCAATGTAAGTTATTAAAGGTTGATATGGTCAGACTTGCGCTCAAGGATTGAAGTGAGGAAAATGTTTTGCCTAGTCCTGAAAGTGGGGCAGCTACGTGTCCTAGTAGATAGAGTGCTGGAACTGGAATCAGAACAGCTTGAGTTACAATATAGCCTCAGGCACTTACTAACTGTGTGACCCTGGGCAAGTCACTTAACCCCATTTGCCTCTGTTTCCTAATCTGTAAAATGAGCTGGAGAAGGAAATGGCAAACCACCTTCATATTTTTGCCAACAAAATCCCAAATGGGGTCACAAAGAGTCAGACATGACTGAACAATAACAATGATAACAAAAAGTCCTAAAAAGTCTATGTGCCAGATTTTGAAGCGTTGCCTTTCTAACTCTAATCTCCCTTATTACAATGGTACTTCCCAAGAAAAACTAATACTTCTACCCTTGTTTGTGTTCTTGACTCACTTTGCCATTATCAGGTAGGGACAATGGGCTAAGACAATGCAGCTCATAGCCTTAATGACTGAGCAAAAGATAATGAAAAGAGAAAGAAACAGTAAATCTTACAGGTTTTGATTCTTGGAGATTTTGAGTCAATCTGTCCCAGTTGCTCAGGATTCCATTACTTGTGAATTAAAAATCGAAGAAATTAATCTAATCAGCTCGACTGTGGACCTACATTCCTAATTCTATAATTATCCCATTTCTCAGGAAGGAAGGACAGAAGTATCCATCAAGCACATATGTGCTAAGCAGTGTCCTGAGTTTTAGGCATTTTACAAATATTATTTCCTTTGGTTCTCACAACAACCTTATGAGGGAAGCGCTATTATTACTCCCACTTTACAGATGAGGAAATTGAGACAGAGGTTAAATGATTTGTCCATGGTCACACAGCTAGTAAGTATCTGAGGCTAGATTTGGACTTATCTTCCTGACTCCTGACTTAATGCTCCCTCCATTATTATGCCTACCTGTGTCTCAAAAGGAAATCCACTCTCTCCAGTGTCAAATATCTTCTTGCTTGTTTATTTTTTTGGAGGGGGAAGGTAGGGCAATTGGGGTTAAGTGACTTGCCCAAGGTCACATGGCTAGTTTTTTTGTGTTAAGTATCTGAGGCCAGATTTAAACTCAGGTCCTCCTGACTTCAGGGCCGGTGCCCCTTGTGTCAAATGTCTTTTCTTTCTGGAGAGTGGTGACAAATAGATGGTAGAATGGAGAGAGTGCTGGGCCTGGAGTCAGGAAGACTCATCTTCCTGATTTAAAATTTGGTCTCAGACATTTACTAGCTATGTGACTCTACGCAAGTTGCTTAATCCTGTTTGCCTCAGTTTCCTCATCTATAAAATGAGCTGCACAAGGAAATGGCAAACCACTCCAATATCGTTGCCAAGAAAATCCCAGCTGGGGTCATGGAGAGTTTAATATGATTGAAAGAATAGCAAAATGACAAAAACAATTGGGAAGGCTATTCCCTACTAATACATTTTCAAGCTTCACTCGTCAGGTGGCACATGCAGCCCTCAGCTCTTTGCCAAGGTCTTGCTCCTTTCATTTAATACCCATTCTACCCATTAAGCAATCATTGCTTTCCCCATCCAAAGTGTTTGAGGTTTTATTCCTTTCTCCCTTGGATACCTGCATTCCTGATTCCCTACACACTCCAGTTCAGTGTGATCTGTGACCATTGACACAAGTTTCATTCTCTTACATGCAGTGTAGACACCCCACAAGGACCATAGTTAACCCACCAATCAAAATCCATGACCTTGTACCTCGGCCAGTCCTCATCTCCTGCTTTTCCCCCCTGTTCTTCTCCAAACCAGGCTTTCAATTTTTTTTTTTTTAAATTTTAACCCTGATCTGCCATTCCCATTGCTATGGCTGCCGCTGGTCTTTTTTAGGAGTGTATTAGGCTTGTAAGCCCTGTCTCCCCAGGGAGTGCTCGACCTCGTTCCCACACTTGCCCTATAGGATTGCTGTATTGGCACTTCCTGGGGGTGGGTGTGTGTGCTTCCCAAGCCTGTATGTCCTCAGGGACACCGTGAGAAACAACATCTCCTCTTCCTCTGTCTGTGGGCGATCTCTTCCCAAAATCTCATCCTTCTTCGAGTTTTGAATTCCACTGTCCTTTGTTTATATTTCCTAACCTGGTGACAGCATAAACATCTCATTCTACATAGCATTTCATTTAGTAATATCTCCAATTCAATTTAATTCAACATGTATTAAATACCTAATATGTGTAAGATATTGTGATAGGAATTGGGAGTAGAGAAACAAACTGGTCCCTGCCTTCAAGAGGTTTAAATTTTGTTTAAGAATATAATATACATAAAGATAATATATATGAATAAATACAAAATAATACAAAGCAATTTCAAGAGGAAGAGAGTCTCAATAATGTAAGTACTAATAACTTTTCAAATAGGAAGATCTTTGGTGTAGCAGCTAGTGCTGTACTTGACTTCAGGGAGTCTTGAGTTCGAATTCAGCCTATGATACTTACTAGAACTGTAACCTCACACCAGTTACTACATCTTTGAGTGTCCTCGGTTTGCTCATCCATGAAATGGGTGGGTGGGTGGGGAATAAAATCGGCAGTACATCCCTTAGAGGATTGTTCTGCAGATAAAATGAGACAATTTGCTTAAAGTACTCTGCAAACCTTAAAGTGCTATTATTATTCATGAACTTAACATATTGAGTATCATAGCTATCTGTGTTAATGGCATTTAGGTGGCAGTTAGAGCACTGGGCTTGGAATCAGGATAACTCATTTTCATGAGTTTAAATCCAATCTCACTTACTGGCTGGGTGACCCTGGGCAAGTCACTTAACCCTATTTGTCTCAGTTTCTTTATCTGTTAAATGAGCTAGAGAAGGAAATGGCAAACTACTCCAGTATCTCTGCTACGAAAACCCCCAAAAGGGGTAACGAAGAGTCGAACATTACTGAAACAATTGAACAACAACAACAATCTGTTATTATTTTATCTCCTCTCCTGGACTATAAGTTACAGGAAGACAAAGACTACCTTCCTAACTTTGTGTCTTCTTCAGTGCCCAACACAGTCATCTGCACATGGTAAATACTTAATACATTGAATATGTGTCTAATGAATTCTGTCATCACCTCTTTGCCTGCTGCAGTAAGAACTATGTTTGGCTATTCCATTCTGCCCTCTCCTTTTTGTACAAAGTCTTGAAGGGTTTGTAAACACTGTAACTCATTCTTCAAGTTGGTCTTGCTGATCTTCCACTTAGAGGGAAACACTTTGCTCTATCTGAAAACATCACTTCTCCATTGATCAACCACCTTTCCATATGCAGTGGTAACTACCACCCACAAGCTCATGCAAGTGCCATCTCATAATGAATAATAATAATAGTAATAATAACAATAATTACCATTTACATGGCTCTTCGAGGTTTGTAAAACACTATAAATTTTATCTCACTTGATCCTTACAATAATCTTGTAAGACAGGAGCCACTGTAAACTTCGTTTTACAGATAGTAAAACTGAGAATGAGACTAAGTCACAAGCTAGTAAAAATCTGAAGTAGAATTCAGATTCAATACTTCCTGCCTCCAATCCAGCACACTACCCACTATTCCACCCCCTTCTTCATTACCCAGTCTTTTCCCCTTTGAATCTCTGTAATTTCCCATTGACATATATGCACTTGCCTTTGGGTGTGAGGTGCTACACATTAGTAAGATTTATACAATAGCTCTGCCTTCTTCATCTCGGCTACCCTTTGTCCCAATTGGCACTCGTCTAGGTTCAGTTCCTCCCTAATCGTCCTTGTGATAAAGTTTCCTAGTGAGCATACAGTTCTCAGCCAATCCTTGTGTACTCCTCATCTATTGTATTTCACAAACTTCCCATTGAAAAATGCCAGTGTATCTCAGTATTGTCACACCAGTTCCATCCTAACACTGTGGTCTTTTCAGTAGAATCCCTCCCAGGGAAGGAAGGTCACAGGCCAGTGATTAGGCAAACCTAATGTGGATCAAACGCAATTTCCTCTTGGGAAGAGAAGTAAAATCAACACTGGATCCTTACAAGTAAAACCCAAAAGGCCAAGCCAAATTGTCAGGGTCTCTTCAGGGTGCCAAATTCTGAGGAGCTGAGCCGAGTGGGAAAACTAGTTGTTTAAAAATGAGAAACATATTCACAGAATGGCCAATGTGTTGATTTATTTTACTTGAGTATATGCATTTGTTACAAAAGAACAAGGGAGGGAGGGTTGAGTTAGTGGAAAGCTTTGCAAAAAAAGTCTTTGTGCACAAAAGAAAACAAGAAGATATACAGAAGGATTTTGTTCCTACCTAGTTAAATTTAATATGAATCTTGAAAAACTAAGTTCAGAATTTATTATACAACTTTTCTTGTTCTTTGTATATTGAAATATTTGTCTGATGATTGCTAATTTCACAATAAAAAATTATTTAAAGTTAGCTAAAAAAGAAAACTTTTCTGGAGAAGAGATTTCAATGTGCATATTATTACTGGATTAGGAATAAAAATATACCATCAATTGGGGAATGGCTGAACAAGCTATGGTATATGAATGTAATGGAATACTATTGTGCTATAAGAAATGGGAAGGAGATGGACTTCATAATTACCTGGAGAGGCTTATATGGACTGATGCTAAGTGAGAAGAGCAGAACCAGGCAAAACCTGTACACAATCACAGACACATCGTACATATGATGACCAACCTTGA
>CM053589.1:38463035-38484958 GCA_028646515.1 Pseudochirops corinnae
AATTCTGGAGGAATTATTCTCTTCAGTGAGATTTTGAGATTCTTTTTCCAAATGGCAAATTCGACTTTTTAAGGCATTCTTCTCCTCATTGGCTTTTTGGGCCTCTTTTGCCATTTGAGTTAGTCTGTTTTTTAAAGTGTTATTTTCTTCAGTCAGGTTATTGACTCTCTTCTCATGATTTTCTTGCATCATTCTCATTTCTCTTCCCAATTTTTCCTCCACTTCTCTTATTTGATTTCAGAACCCTTCATAAGCTCCTCTGTGGCTTGTAACAAGTTTATATTTTTCTTGGAAGCTTTTGGTGCAGGAGTTCTGACTGTGTTGTCTTCTTCCTGATCCATGCTTTGATCTTTTTTTTTTTGTCCCCAAAAATGGAATCTAAAGTTGGCTTGCTGTTCTTACTTTGCTTCCTTTGCCTGGACATGTTGCCAGTCAATTACTTGACTTTTTAGCTCTGTGGAACTCTGCTTCCAGAGGGGAGAACTTTGTCCCAAATTGCCGTGGATTTCGCAGCTGCCGGAGGTGTTAGGAGGCTTCCATCTCTGCAGCCCCCACTAGCTTTGGGTTACTGTTCACATACCTCAGGACCACCACCCACGACCAGGGATAGTATTTTATTCATTTTGCCTAGGTGGTCAGTGTATGTTTGATGAGTTATTTTTTATCTTTTTTTTTCTTTAAAGGAAGTGAAGATATAGAGAGCTTCCAGCTTGAGATAAGTGGCTTTCTGAAAGAATTGGCCTGTCCCTATTCAGCACTCATCTCAGGAGATGTTAAAGATCGTTTAAAAAAGAAAGATGACTGTTTGAAACTCTTATGTAAGTTATATCTTACTTAATGTCCTTGAGCGATTTGTATCGTTTTTAACCAGCTGTTTATATTTGCATGTGCATGTATGTGTGTGTCTGTTTCCTTACAAACATGTTAAGTGGTATGGAAGTGATTGTATTTCTCAAACGCTTTGCAGGAGAGCATTTAAGTACAGGCCAGAGATGGACTGATTGTATGTTTTCCAAGGATAGAGTTTGAGCCAAAAGGTGAGCCATGTGTTAAAAGTTTCCTGCAGAGGTATAGAAGAGTTGCAGGCTGTTGTGGTGGAAGGAGTTATTACCCCCATGGGTGAAATTATAGATCCTTAAGACATTTGTGTATGTATGTGTTGGTATCTCTGAGGTCAAGATTGTGATAAAATTTCACTAGTGGAATATGAATTTTTAATCATAGTATTGAAATTGGTTTAATTTGCCCTGTTTTAATAGGATAGTATGTTTCAGTCACACTTGTATTTTTCTAATTATGCTAATAGAATATTAGCCAGGATTTGTAAGGCTTCTAATTTTATTTTACATAGCTCTGTGGTAGTTTTTGTTATATTTAATCTCTTCATATTTATAACCTTGACATGTCATATTTTTAGGTATTTTTAGAGATCTGGTAGTAATTAACACAAATTAAAATTTTTTTTGATGAAAGGCAGCTTGTGAGAAAGTGCCAGACTTGGAGTTGGGAGAAACCTGTATTTGAATTGTGCCACCAACATCTACTATTTTTTTTGAATTCATGCGCAAGTCTTTTAACATTCCTGAACTGTAGTTTTCTCATCTGTAAAATAGTGATAGTAATACTTATAATATTTATTTCATAGGGTTGTTGCTAGGATTAAATGAGAAAATGTGGAAGCATTTTGCAGACCTTAGTGGAATGCTGTGTAAATGTCAGCTATTATTATTATTAATACTTTCAGGTAAAAGAGAGATGCCATGTTTTTTTTGATATATTATGGCAAGAGATTTATTTCTAAACATGGATTTCTAAACATAGCCATAGGTTTTGAGATATATCAAAGATCTGTTTAGAGTAAGGGTTCTTTTTTGTGTGTCATGGACTCCTTTGGCAGTCTGGCTGACCTCTTCTCACAATGATGTTTTTTAAATACATAAGATATAATATATAGGATTACAAAGGAAATAAGTTGTATTGAAATAAAGATGCATTTCCCCTCCTAAATTCACAGACCCCCCTTAAAACTCTATCCATTCACCACCACCCTTAATCAACCCCTGGCTTAGACCCCTCAGAGAATACTTGAGACTGAGTGGGAAAGTTACCTAAAGCTGGTGTGTTTATACTGTAGTAAAGTGTAGCTTAATTCCCTCACTTGTGTTTTTTGTTACTTTTACCACTTAATATTCATGTGAAATAGAAGTAATACTGTTCAGATTGTTTTATCGCTGCATACCATCCATTCATTGTAATGAGAATTATACTATAGTTATTGTGTATTTAGTTAACATGATTTGTTTATCCTCTGAAATTTTACTCTGATTCTTCGTGGTGGCATTGAGGTCACTCTGAATTTTTGAAGTTTCTACTAATACAGTATAGACTCTGGTAGGTCCTACCAGAACCTGAACCGACCAGATTCAGGTATGAATAAATGAAGCATTTATTTTATATTTTATAATTTTATAAATCTAAATTTATTGTTTATTTATTGTGCCAGCCACATAGTACAAATTCTTTCAAAGAATGAAACAGCCCTTAATCTTAAGGGCCTTTCTCGTGATAGAGTAACGGCATATAAATAAATATATGACAAATGCAAAGATAATGTGTATAAAGAAATACCAAGTAGAAAAATGCAAGGTGTGTTAGGAAGGAGGGGCACTGGTACTTGGGGAGATCAGGAAAGGCTTTATGGAGAAGGTTATGCGTGAACTGCATCTTGAAAGAAAAGAGTAATTCTTTAAGGCCGACATGAAAGAAGTACATTCTCGATATGGGGCACAGCTAGGGCAAAGGCACAGAGATGAGAGATGCAGTGCTATGTTTGAGGAACAGGGGGCAATATGGGTTGGATCACAAAAGTATGAAAGGGGAGAGTTGTACAGTGAGGCTGGAAAATTATATTGGGGCCAGTTGTGAAGGGAAAAACAAAGAAATTGATTGAGCAGGGGAGTGTCATGTTCAGATCTGTTTAAGGAACATTGACATTTAAGAAAGATTTTTTTTGGTGGAAGTGTGGAAGATGGACTAAAGTGGGAGGTCCTTGAAGGAGGGAAAACATTTAGGTGTCCACTGCAGTAGTCTCTGTGAGGTGTGATGAGGGCCCAAGCTAAGAGGGAGATGATTTAGGAGGCTGTTGTAATAATCTAGATGAAAGGTGCTCTGGGTCTGTGTGAGCAGAGAGAAGGGGTTGGATGTAAGAGATGTTACGGAGGTAGAAATGGCAAGACTTGGCAGAACTGATTAGATAATATGGAATGAAGGAGAACGAGGGATTGAGAAAATATTACCAAGCAAGATAACAGACTAGCCACAGCAACTGATGAAATCTAATTAATAGCTAATAGAAGATTTATTATGTGTGTCATTGGAAAGATTATCTAAATAGACAAAATCCCTGATGCTTCAAAGTATTGGAAGCAATTCCTTGTTTATGTCTTATCTCTCAAACTGTAAATTCCACAAGGGAAGTTCCTTAGTTATCCTTGTTTTCTTGAAGACCTTGACACAATGCCTAGCACATCCTAGGTGCTCAGTAGATATTTTTTAATCAATGAAAGTTGAGTACAGCAAAATCTTATATTCTGACTGATTCAAATTGAGAATGAAATTAGATTTTATTGGATTTCTCTGATGTATGAAGCACTATGATAGTCTCAGAGGGGGATATGGAGATGAATTCAAAGCATGGTCTCACTCAGGGGGCATTTAGTCTCATGGGCTAGAAGGAGGGAAACATAAGACATTTGTACAACAATCAGGGCATTTCAAAAATGAAATGACAATTTCCCATTTCACTTTATGGAAGTATTTAATTAGTTCATTGTAAATTTCGTTTTATATTTCTTTTGTGCATATCAAAACCACTTAGACATTAAAATAATGACCCAAATAAAGACAACATAAGATGTAATATAATATTAATTCTTTTAAAATTTTTTTGTCTTTACAAGTTACCGTGTTTCAAAAGTAGTCAGATATCGTTACTGATCCTCTTGAGAAGTTTTTTCACCTTACGTAAAATATTTTTATGGAACAGGAAGTTTCTGTTCACATATTTATGTTTTCCTGTTTTCTTTCTAGTATTTTTGAGTACAGAACTTCAGGCTTTACGGATTTTGCAGAAGAAGAAGCTCAAAGGTTCGCAACTGAACAAAACCAGTGAAATTTACCAGGAATTACAAGCTATCTGTGATACCCTGTGCTTACCAAAATCAACCACTTCTGACATTCCTGTCGCGCTAAGCCATGTAGAGTCAAAGGTACTAATTTTAAATAGTCCTCTTAAGTTTTAAGGGGAAAAAATCTAATTATGTTTATATTTAAAATTGCATATATATTTTATTAAGAGATTTGCTAATAGAGATCTCATCTCTATGTTGCTTTCTATCCTAATAATTATTTCTTCTACCATGACAATGGAATTTTCAAACCAGTGTTTTTCCCCCTGATCTGTAAAATTGCACAGTATATAGCTTAATAGATTATTTATAAAGCATTTACTATGTGTTAGGTACTGTGCTAAGCACTAGGATTAGAAATACATGCACAGAGTATAGTCCTCATTTTCAGAGGAGCTTATATTCTAACATGGGAAGACAACATAAATATAGAGAGTACATAGGAAATAAACTCAGCGTGCTAGCAGCTGAGAGAACCAGCAATGATCTTCTGCAGAAGGTGGGGTTTGATCTGAGTCTTGAAGGAAGCCAGGGAAGCAAAAAGGCCTCTGAGGATGGAAGAAGAACATTCTAGGCCTGAGGGATAGTCAATGCAAAGCCATGGCGATAGGAGATAAGAGATGGAGTGATGTGTTTGAAGAACAGCAAGTAGTTCAGTGCCTTTGGTAGAGTGTATAAAGAGGAGTAAAGTGTAAGAAGACTGTAAAGGAAGGAGCCAGGTGATGGAAGGATTTAAATGACAGAAGACTTCTATTTACCATCCCTATAGTGGTAGAGGAAAGAGTGGGGGAATATGTCTGAGTGATGTGAAAAAATGAGAAGGGAGAGCGTTTAGTGAATGGTCATAATGAAGTGTGAAGCATAAAACAAAGTTCTCATCTTAGAGGGTAGGGCAAGAAGGGAGGTTTGGGGAGGGATGAAAAGGTTTGGAAAAGTCACTGTGATGAATGGGACAATCAGTTAATGAGGGAGGAGTGGAATGATTGCCTTGGTACAGTGGAGGCCACATTGAAATTAGGAGGCATGAATTTGTCATGGGTTGATGGACATAGTTTCCTGATTTCTTCCAGCTCTGTTCAACAGCACAAAAAATAGGAGCCAAGGAGATGGACATCATCCATGATTGGGTTTTGGCTGAGTGTCAATGGCAGTGAGACAAGGGGGCAGGTGATTCAAGAGTTAGGGGATAGTGTAGTTTTGACATGGTGTTCCCTAAAGGGTCCATATAGGGAAGGAGAAGAGTGTAGCTGGTACAGAGAAAGTGGCCTGGGAAATAAATGAAGGACATAAGGTCATGATGAGGATGAAAAGAAAAGGTTTGGGTTCATAAGGAAGAGGGAAAGATTATGATCAGATGAAGGAATTTTGGAGTTCATGATTATGAAAATAGAACGCTTGTGAGTGATGGCAAGATCAAGGATATGATCATCTCTCTGGATAGCTGAGGTGGTGTTGAGAAGTGGGAATTAAGTTGACTCAGGACCTGGGAAATTAGGGTATTTGAAAGAACATCAGTATATATATATTGAAGTTCCTGAGTATGAGGGCGTGAGCTAGGGGATGAGAGAGAGATTGAACCAGGCCCTGAATTCATTGAAGAATGAAGGAAAATATTCTGGGGGTTCAATAGATAATGGTCTCAGAATATGAATTGGGTGATAAATGTGAATAGTGTGAACCTCAGATGGGGAGAAGTTGCTAAGCAGTTGTGGCAGAGGGGCAAGCTGGAAATGGCAGTAGGGAGCAGAGATTATTTCAGTTTCCCCACTGTCTTGATGGGCCAGGAAATAAGGAAAAAAGTTTAGTTAGTCCTGAAAAGGATGGTCAGGGATGCATTGTCATCAGAGGGAACCAGCTCTCAGTGCTAGGAGATAGAGGAGACAGTGAGAAAGGAAGAAGTTTAAGATGAAAGGAAATTTGTCATTTATAAAGTAGTCATTCCAGAGGGCACAGTGGAAGGGGTAGACAGATCCGGAGTAGGACATTGTGGAGGTAGAGTTGAGGTGGAGAGAAAGAGAGTGGACATTTATGAGGAATGACATTGGTATATCAGTAGTGGGGATGAGTGAGTTCAAAATCACTAGGCTCGAGACATTTAGGCATTTGAGTAGGCTAACCATAAGTCCAAGCAGGTTACTACCGTTTGGAAATCAGTCGTTGAGATACATGTGTGGTTATATTGTTTGAAGCCCGGCCTCATGGCAGGTGGTGATGTGTCCTATGAAACCTCAGGAGGACTGTCACACTGCAGGCAGGAAGAGGAGTCCATACAGAAGGCAGAGGGATTTGTCCTGGGACAGACTGGCACTGGAGAAAGCCTCTGAGGCCAGGACGTGAGAGGTGGGTGGTGTTGTCTGGACCAGGCATTGAAGGTAGCCCCAAGGCAGGGCCTAGAGAAGACTAACTATATGACTACAGGAATTTTCAGCTATTGAAAAGCATTTCTCTTCCCTTATTCAGTGCTTCTCCCTGGCTCTCCAGTTTAAGTCAAGTCAACAAGTATTTACTAAATGCTTACTAAGAACCGGACTTTGTGCTAACTCTGGGGATAGGCAAAATCCTTGTCCCTCAAGGAGCTCACATTCTAATGGGGGAGACTATATGCCAGTAACCATGTACACAAAAGATATGTGTGAGCAAGAGGCTAGCCAGTGAAGAGAAACAGACTGGAAAGGAATGCCTGGGTGAGAAAAGGAACATCAAGGAGCCAAGTGTTCCAGATCTTAGAGCAGGGGGAGAAGGCCTAAGAAAATCACAAGGTAGAGCTCAGTTGTGAAGAACTTTAAACGTCAGACATAAGATTTTATATTTGATCCTCAAAGTCCTATGGAGCTACTCGAATTGATTGTAGGGCACGAAGGTTGATCTTACGTGGTCTGATGTATACTTTAGAAGATCATCGTGGCAGCTAAGTGGAGCATGGGTTGGCATGGGGAGAGACTTGAGCAGCAAGATTAGCCAGAAAACTATTAAAAATAATTGAGACATGAAGTGATGATGTACCCAGAGTGGTGGCTGTGTGAGGAGAAGGGCCTGTGGTGCAGTGCATCAAGTATAGACCTGAGTTCATATCCTGCCTTAGACACTTACTGGCTGTATGACCTGGGCAAATCACTCCACGTCTCTCAGATTCAGATTCATCTGTAAAATGGAAATAATAGCACTGACCTCACAGGTTTATTGTGAGGAGCAAATGAGGTAATGTATGTAACATGCTTTTCTAAACTTAAAAGTGCCCGTCAGCTATTCTTACGCACAAGTGACCTCATTTTATCCAGTCTTCTCTAGAATATTGCCCTCTCCGTCATCCCTATTTCCACTTAATCTTTAGTTCCATCCTATCTGTTGTGCTTACCCATTGCCTACAAAAACACCCATGTCCCTTCTGTCCTCAGAAAAAACATGACTTCCTCCATCCATCTTTGCTAGCTATCATCCTCCTATTTCTCTCAACCTAATGCTGTACCTCCTTCCTTCCCTACTTTCTTAACTCTCTGTAGTCTGGCTTCTGACCTCTTCATTCATCCAAAAGTACTTTCCAAAGTTACTGGTGATTTTTTTCTTTTTTGGAGGGGGGAAGGCAAGGCAATTGGGGTTAAGTGACTTGGTCAAGGTCACACAGCTAGAGTGTCAAGTGTCTGGGGCCGGATTTGAACTCAGGCCAGAGCTCTATTCACTGGGCCACTAGCTGCCCCATTAGTGATTTCTTAAACAACAAAACTAATGGTGTTTTCTTAGTCTTCATCCTTCTTGATCTCTCTATAGCCTTTGACACTATCCATCACCCCTTTCTCCTAGGCACTCTTCTCTAGGTTTTTGTGATACTGTTTTCTCCTGTTTCTACTCCTGCCTGTATGACTACTCCTTAGTCTCTTTTGCTTGATCTTCATGTCATATCTGCTGACTCTGGACTTTTTTTTTTTGCTTTTTGGAGGGCAGTTGGGGTTAAGTGACTTGCCCAAGGTCACATGGCTAGTTTTTGTGTTAATTGCATGAGGCTGGATTTGAACTCAGGTCCTCCTGACTGCAGGGCCAGTGCTCTCTTCACTGTGCCACCTAGCCACCCCAAACTCTGGACTTTTCCTAGAAATCCTTACCTCTTATGGATTCAACTAATATTTCTATGCAGATGACTCTCAGATCTCTTTGTCTAGCCCTGACCTCTGGTATTACATCTCCAGTTACCTAATGGATTCTTGAGCTGGATGTCCTGTAGCCATATTAAATTTAACATGTCTATACCTGAATGCATTACCTCTTCCCCCACAGCCCAAAAAAAAAAACAAAACCAAAACCAACCCAGCCTTCTCTTCTTCCTAGTTTCTCTCTTGCTGTTGAGGGTATTACTATCCTTCCAGTCACACAGGCTTGCAACCTAGGTATCATCCCTGACTCCATTCTTTTTCACCATCCATATCCAGTCACTTGCCAAGTCCTAGGAGTTCTACCTTAGCAACATCTCGTCTGCCTCCTTCTCTCTGACATTGCCACCACCCTGGTACAGATCCTCATCCCCTTTGGCCTGGGTGATTGCAGTAGCCTGCTGGTGGTGGTCTCTGCCTCTCATCTCTCTCCTTTACTTAGCTGTCAAATGGATTGTCTTTAAGTGCAAACCCAACCATGTCACCTCTTCCCCCTTCAGTCATTTGTGTTGGCTTCCTATTGCCTCTCAGGTCAAATATAAGATCCTGTTCTTAGCTTCTAAAACCCTTCCTAGCCTGGGTCCTTTTTTTACTTTCCTAGTCTTCTTATACCCTATTCCCCACCACAGACTTTGGGATCTCCTGGATGTTCTTTATATAAAATTCTCCATTTCCTAACTTTGGGCTTCTGCACTGGCTCTCCTTTATGCCTCTCCCTCCTCAACTCCTCCTGTTGGCTTCCTTCAAGCCTCAGCTCAAGTCCTACCTTCTAGAAGAAGCTTTTCCTTAATCTTTGTGCCTTCCCTTGGTGGAGATACCCCTCAATTTATCTTTCCTGTATGTAGTTGCTTGCATGTTGTCTTTCTCTCCTGTTTTATTGTGAGTTCCTCAAGAGCATGTTTTTTGCCTTTCTTTGTATTGCCAGAGTTTAACACAGTGCCTGGCACGTAATAGGCACTTCATAAACGATTGTTGGCTTGACTTGAAAAGGTAGGATAACAAGGAAAGAGCAGGACCATGAAAACCTAGAGAAAGAAAGAATCAAGGAGAAAAGTGCAGGGACAGTGTCAGAGGGTCTACAGATATCAAGAAAGAGGAAGAGCCGTTGAATTTGGCAATTAAAAGAACATTTGTCCCTTTGGAATGAGTAGTTTCAGTGGAATATTGAGTGGAATACGGATGGCAGAGCAAGAGGGGTGGAGGTGTAGCCACCAATGGTAACTGACCCTCTAGGAATTTAGTCCTAGAAGGGAAGAAAGATACAGGACAATAACTAGTGAGGATGACTTGTTGAAGAAAGGGATTTTTTAAGATAGGGAACATGGATGTATTTGTAGGCAGTAGGGAAGTAGCCAGTAGATAAGAGTGAAATTGAAAATCAGTGAGAGTGTAGGGGTGATTGAGGACAGTATTTTGGAAAAGACAAGATGGAATGGGATTGAGGCTGCATGTAAAAGTGTTGTCAAGGAGAAAGGCCACCTATCTCTTCATTTTAGATAGAGGAGATAGTGGGAGAATTCATCTGAATAATGTGAGATGAGGGGGATAGGAGAAGGGAGAGATCTCATCAAATGGCCTCAGTTTGTTTAGTGAATTAGTGCCATCTTTTACATGAAACCATTGCTGATCTCTTCTCCTTAATTGCCAATGACTACCTTACGAAATCACCTTGGATTTAATCAATTAATAATTAATTAGCTTTGTACATATTTCATGTGTACATATATGTGGTCTCTCCCTATAGAATATAAGCTTCTTGAGGGCAGGAACTGTTTCACTTTTGTCATTGGTGCCTATGTACCCAGTGCCTGGCACATGGTAGCCTCTTAATATAGGTTTGTTGATTGATTTGAGAGTGACCATAAAGTACAGCCTTTATATCTGAGTCTTAATATACCACAATTGCTTCTTTTTCTGTAATAAACAGAAACTACAGTGCTTTACAACATTTAAATCAAACTTAGGTCTAAAATGTATGTTAGTTATAAGTCATTATTGAGTTCTTGTGGAGAACCAAACCCATATTAGTTACTTATAGGAAGCTAAGTAGATGTGCTTTGGTCCCCTTCAGTTTAACATTTTTAGTCAACTGTGATATGAAATTAGAATGGGAGGTGGTTTTCTCCCATCAAAGAATAGGAGAAACTACAAGATGAGAAGCTATGTAGAGGATAGTATTCATTCATTCCAGTGATAATTTGTATAATTGGACCACTTTCTTTCTTGGTACCTTCCAACTGGGTATCTAGCTGTAAACATTTCTTACAGCTTTGAACTAACATTTCTTTTAGATTGTTAAATGTCTACGATTAAAAGGAGGTTGAACTGTGTAGAGGTTGTCATTTGTCATTTTTTTCTTCAGTGTGAATGATTGCTATATGACCCCCTAGAGGAAAAATGAATTCCTAATTTCCTGTTTGCCAAACTACACACTATAGTTTGAATCAGTGGCTGTAAGAACTCTTTGGCATTTCAGTAGTTTTGAAAACGAAAATCTAATGTGTTTTCAGTGACTGAGGCGAAACAGTTATAAGCAGAAAGACTATATTTCATGTGCAGGGCTCCCCCATGTGGTTAAAGTTTGTATTTATCTTATTGAAATGTGAAAGGTGAATATTTGATGTATGTGAATTATGTTTAATGAGGGAGAGGAAAAGTTACCTGTCAAAAATTTCTGTAAAACATTGGGATTAAAATAGTCTGCAAATAGTATGTGATTTAAAAAATTTGAAAATCCAAAATTAATGATAATTTTAAAAACTTCAGAATTTTATATATCCCCTGTAATCTATCCCCTTAAAAGACATTTCTGTAGTTCCATATATAAATGGTATTTTTTAATTATGGATGAAATTACAGCCTGTGGTCTTGAAATAAATTAGCATTTCTTTGAAGGAAGTACTTATATTACAGTGGTACGTTTTCATAACATCTAAAAGTACCTTGATAATGCTCCTTTGGTTATATAGTATTTAATTTTACAATTCATTAAACTTGTCTAATTTTTCAGAAGAAAACTTTGAATAAGAAACAAGATTATTATGAGTTTTACAATAAACTTGTTTTTGTATATTTCAGATGAAGGATATTCTTTCAAAAGTTCAAAATAACCACATAGGAAAACCATTGCTGAAAATGGATTTAAGTCCAGAACAGACGGTAAAATCCTTTCCTCTTGGATTTATGTAATTAAATAAGTGCATAAGATTTAATTTTCCAGTTAGTCACCCAAATTTTAAAGTGTTGCTTTTGTTTATATGACTTTGGTGAGTAAAACAGAAATTGAGAGACTGTGGAGTGGTGGATTTTTATTCATAATGCCAATTGTTAGTTAAAATAACTTCCTTGAAACGTTTTTATAGCTCCTAAAGTGATAACACTGATATTATATGAACACAAACAAAATATGCTTGACTCTCTTCTGTAGGTTACATAGTAAGCAAGTTTTTACATGACTTGAGATTTTTGACCAAAGGTAGATTTAACACCAGTGAAAAGAACTAGTTTGCATGTTACTTAGGTTGTGAGATCATAAATCTAGACCTGTAAGGAACCTCAAGGCCACCTAAGTCTAATCCCATTTCATAAATATGGAATGTAAGACCTGGGGGGATAAGTGACTCCCCATGTTTATACAGACCGTATATGTATGAGTGGTGGGATCGGAGCCCAAATCCTCAGACCCCAGAGCCAGTATTCTTTATGTACTATTTATTTAAATGATTTATCTAAAAAGCTTATTTGATGGCATTAGAGAAGGACATTAAGTGGGTCATAAAGTGAGATGAATCAGTCCAGAATTATGTCTTACAATTTCTTATTTGTTACTGGTCATTTTTATTATTTAAATATTTTAGGAACGATTGGAAAGGATCAATGATGCTCTCTGCTGTGAATATGAATGCCGGCGGCGGATGTTAATGAAGCGATTAGATGTTACGGTTCAGTCCTTTGGATGGTCTGATAGAGCCAAGGTAAGGATGCTTTCTTAGTGTGCCCTGTAGGTGGTAGCCTGTAACAGTTCTCTAAGTAGTCTCATGTAAGTATATGTTAATTGCATTTATGGGCTAACAAAATTGCTTGAGTATTCACCCGTTAGCCAGACTCTTAAATCCTAATGATGATCACATTTTGAGGTAGTTGTTTTCTTCATCCCTCTCAAAACTAAAAACCTAAATTTTAAAAAAATTTTAAAAGGTGAGATGAATATATGTGAGATGCAATAACTGAAGGTAAATCCACACATTACAAAAAAATGCCTTATGATTGTAGAGGAGTTAAATGACTTGGTCATGGTCGTATGAGTACTAACTGGTAGAGCCAGGATTCATACCTAACTCCTTTGACTCAAAATGCAGCATTTTTCTCACTGCACCTCTGCCTTCCCAGTGCTATACACTGTAAAGACCTCATTAAATAACTTTGGAGAACAGATTCTTCAGAGACTGTATTTCCCTTTTAACCCTCCCCCAGACATACTTTGTATTCCAGGTGCAGGCGATACAAGCAGTCTCATGAGCTGTGTTTAAAGGTCCAGCTATGGGCGTCCCTCCTCAGTTAGCCCAGGCAGTGGCTGCACTTGAACCCTTCCTTCCTCTGCAGAAGGTGGCAGGCAGTGATTCTGTCCAGCCACCACCCAGGAGAGGTAGAGTAACTAGAAGATGAGGACAGCTGGTGCTGGCGAGCAGTCAGCTAGCGGGGAAGAGAGCATCTGTCCCTGAGGGAAAGAGGGAATGCGGCAGTATTGCTAATGTTACTTTGTAGTTTTAATGCCATAGAAATCAGATTATCAAAGGGATGCTTTGCATATGATTATTAAATAACAATTCATTTGGAGAAACAAAAGATCCAGAATATCAGGGAAATACTGAAAAAAAAAAAGTAGAAATGAAGGTAGAATAGGAATTCCAGACAACAAATTAAGTTATAATGTAGCAGTCAATAGGCCATTTGTTATTTATTTAAAAATAGAGGAGATCAGTGGAATAGACTAGGCAAGGGAAAATCAGAAGTACTAGAACTTAAGATGGCAGACAAGCAGGAAATACAGTCATTCTCTCTGCGCCAACTCCTTCAGAAAGATCTAGAAAACAGTTGGTCAAGTCCTGGTCAGGAGATCAGGAAGGGAGCGGGGGGGGGTGGGAGTGAATCATGGTAACTCATTTTTCCAGCTTGGGTCAGCATAAGGATGATAGACATGTCTACAGACATTGGGAAATGGGATCTAGCTAGCAGTGGCATAAAGAGCCTATCAGTACAGAATCGAGAAGAGGATAGAGGTTGTGCGTGAGGTCAGGAAGAGGTCCCAGACATAGACAAGGTCCTGACCTTACTCAGGGTACAAGGACAGGTGCCAATTGGCAACTTTGTTGCTCACAGCCCACTTCTAGGTCTTAGATGCAGGGTGGACTGAGAGGAGACCTGTACCTTAGGGGTAGAGTTCTGTGGTGAAGAGTTGAACGTTCAAGCATCAAGCTGTGTACAGAGCAAATTTAGAAGCAGGCAATAGCTATGCGACTGATTTCTGTCAGGAACAGAGTGGGGTCGCAGTTCCAGCTTCCAGACCCATCTGAAGTCCACAGCAGAGTAACCAAGGCAAGAATCCCAGAACAAAGGGGAGCCTATAGTTCCGTCACTCTGAATCTGATTGTGCCTGAGTCCAGAAATATTTTAATGGAGCTCCAACAGAGACAAACCTACAGGTGTGTTGTTCAGACCTAAACCCAAATCAGGAATTTGCAGACATCAGACCCAGAGGGCTACAGTCAGACCTTTAACCCTAGAACAAAACCATTTTGGGAACACTTAAAACTTGCACATGACCAGCCCATGTTGTCCCTGAGATCCTGGAATAACACAATACTCAACATCCCAGGAAAGCAATAGCAGGATCCAAGAAGACACAAGTTTAACCCAGACATTCCCTCCAGAAATAGGCAGAGCCTGGCCCTGGCATAAAATCCAAAGTCAGGAAGTAGACTGGAAGAATGAGCAAACAAAAAATAATTCTACCATAAAGAGTCATTATGGTAACAGGACCATTCAGGACACAAATCCAGAAGAAAATGACTCCAAGATACATATAAGAAATGCTTCAAAGAAAAACACAGATTGGGCACAAATGCATTTAAAAATCCTGGGAGATATGAAGCAAGAATATAAAAGTTTTAAAAATGTTTTTGTAAATGAAGCATGATAAAAAAATTGGGTAAAGAAATCAGTACTGGGGGAGAAAGGATTGGTTAGAGAATTAACAACTTGGCACAAGAGGGTACGAAATCTTACCTCAAAACAGATTACATTGATAGCAGCTCTTTGTGATAACAAATAATTGGAAACTGAGGATGTGCTCATCAGTTGTGGACTGGCTGCACAAGTCATGGCATAGGAATATAATTGAACACTGTTGTGCTGTAAGAATCGAAAATGCTTTAGTTTTAGGGAAACCTGGTAAAACTTTAATGAACTGACACAGTGAAGTGAATAGATACAAGAAAACAATTTATACAATGCTAACAATATCGTAAAGACAAAAAGCTTTTAAAGACTGAAGGACCTTTGATCATTTACATGACCAGCTATGATTCCAAACATGTGACCCACCTCCTCATAGATACCTACCTCCAGAGATAGTGGGCTCAAAGTGCAGATTGAGACAATATTTTTAGACATGGACAGTGTCAGATTTTGTTTTGTTTGTTAAACATAAAATGGAAAAATCTTTAAATATTTAAGGAAAATGCACAATCATAATGAAAAAGATAAAACATTCTGTTTACAACCAGATGTAAAATCTTAAACTAGATTCAAAAGCAAAGAAAATTAATCAGATCTGTTTGACCAAGGGAAATTTCATGGGAGTAATTAGCACCACAGTCTTCTTTACCATTCTGGAGATACCACTTCCCTGAGGTCTCACTCTTCTGATTGGTGTCTGTCTGCCTGGACCACTCTTTCAGGATATAGCTCAGCCAAGCTTCACTTCACTAAAAATTAAGTTCTTTGGGTCTTTCCTCCTGGATAGCTTCCTTCCCCTCTGCCTAGACCGCAGTCTCCTTTCCTTTCCACTTCCGTTTGTTTCTCTTTTACTTTGCACAATGCCTGACACATGGTAAACACTTAATAAATGCTCTCTCCCATCCAAATATTGCTAAGGGAATTTGATGGCATTTGTAATTCATTTTTAAATTCTGTAATATATGGTTAAAAACATGAAAATTCCATTTTCAATGAACAAATGCACTAAATCTTTACCTATACTGATAATTGTAAAAAATAATAGTAGAACCAGTGTAAAATAAAATAATCTAATGATCATGATCCTTTTTGGAAAAAGATAGCTTTGTTCCCACATCCTTCACATTATTTTGTATCTTACGCATAATTTCCTTTTTTTTTTAAAAAGTGGAATCAGTTTCCAAATAATTCTCAGGGTCAAGAGCTTCAATAAAAATTACAGACTTCGGACAGTCGGCTCTGTGGAGTCCGGTCACTGATGCTTGGCCGTGGACCAGAGATAGAGCTGAGGCTTCTGAGTGTGCCTGGTGATAAGTGTTTATTGACTGCCTGCCAATCAGTTCAGGTGAAGGAATTGTTGAGGGACAGTCAAGCCGAGCACAACTCAGTTTGGTGTTTAAGACCTCTTTTCTTTTTTTTTTTTAATTTATAGGACATGTGTCTTTGCAGTTCAGTAATTGAAGAATATAAGTGATGTCTATTTTAAATTCTCTGCCGTTTGTTTTGCCAATACTTCTACTTCATTCCCAATAACAGTATCAGTAACAGGCCTTCATTAAGGGGGTACATTAACATACGTTTTTGGTAGCAAGATCCTGAAGTTTATTTTTGCTGTTCTTTGGCATCGTGGTGCAGTCCCTAAGTAGCAGTGCTGCTGCACAACACTAAATTATATTGAAGTAAGTGTGGCATATCAGAGCATAACTGTCCTTTGTTTTTTGTTTTATTTTTGAGTGAATCTGCCCCCCTCTTCCCCCATTACATGTTTTCATTTCTCTCCAGCAAATAAAAAAAAAAGATTAAAGCCCTCAGTACATAAGGACATAGCCTGGGAAAACAAATTTCCATATTGACTGTATATAAAAATATGTACATTTTAAATTCCTCACCCCTCTGTCAGGGGGTGAGTAGTGTGGTTCATCTTTATTCTTTTGGTCTCATGGTTTATCATTGTGTTGGCCTGAGTTCTGAAGCCTTTCTAAGTTGTGTGATTGTTCTCCTAGTTCTGACTTAATTCTGCATCAGTTCATAGAGGTCTTCCCAGATTCCCATGAAATTGTCCATGTGGTCATTTTATTGTTGTTGTTGTCTTTGAATTGTTTCAGTCATGTCTGACTCTTTATGACCGCATTTGGGGTTTTCTTGGCAAAGGTCCTGGAGTAGTTTGCCATTTCCTTCTTCAGCTCATTTTACAGATGAGGAAACTGAGACAAATAGGGTTAAGTGACTTGCCCAGAGTCACACAGCTAAAAAGTGTCTGAGGCCAGATTTGGACTCAGGAAAATGAGTCTTCCTGATACTCTATCTACTCTGCCACCTAGCTGTCTCTGTCATTTCTTATGAAATAGTAATACTCTATTACATTCATGTACCCATTCCTCAAAAGGACGATATCCTTATTTTCTGGTTTTTGGCTACCATAAAAAGAGCTAATTTAAATATTTTTATACATAAAAATCCTTTTCCTCTTCTTTGAGAGTTAGGCCTAGTAATAGTGGCTGAGTCAAATGCTAGAATAGTAAGTTTTGAGAGAATAGTTCCAAATCCTGAACTGGTTCACAGTCTAACTGTCCCTTGTTTTTCTGCAGCCCCTCTAACACTTAGATAATTTTCCTCTTTTTTCGTCTTTGCCAGTCTGGTGGTTGTGGGGTAAAACCTCAGAGATCTTCTAATTTACCTAACACTTGCTTCCAAGTAGATGGAAGAAAAATACTGAGGTGATTAGAACTGAGCTTGGGTCATAAGATTGCAGTGGGTAAGTTTTTCATTGTAGTGATGAATTTACTATGGGACAGTTGAACACACCCTGACATATCTGGTGTTGCATAGGTCTTATTTTGATGGGAGCCCAAGGTTTATATAAGATTCTTAGACCTATTTTGTCTTATCAGCTTAGCAGGTAGCTGATGTTGATTCTCTTCTGTATATGGTCAGGCTCAACTCTCAGGTTAGCCTAGAGCATGGTTCTCAACCTTCCTAATGCTGCAACCCTTTAATACTCGTATGTGGGCATATCTGCATGTGGGCGATCCCACCTGGAGATAGATAGAGGAGCGGTGTCTCAGTTCCTAAGACCATCGGAAATATGTGAAAGGGTCATTTGACCCCCAAAGGCGTTGCGACCCACAGGTTGAGAACCTCTGGCCTAGAGAGTGGTGGTCATCTACCATGTTATGGACAGTGCACCAGTAGAAGAATTGTCGGCAGTTAGAAAGAAAATACAGTGTACTGTATAAGCCCTGCCTTCATGAAGAGAATTTATTATCTCTAATGGAAATTATAGGAAAGACCTAAATATGTGAGGACACTAAGCACTGCTGTGTGTACCTAGTTTGTGGCCAGTAAAAGACAGTTTTAGTACTTAAAAGTAGTGATTCTGGGGCAAGTTTTCAGACAAGAACTGCCAGTTGCTGAACACGACACAAGAGAAATTACTTATACCAGATGGGTTTTGATATTTTGGGGAGCATTGGATGCATAGAAGGTGCCTTTGTAAATCATTCTTCAATACAGACCCAAAGGCTGGGACCTGAGTTTCTGCGTTGCCCCCTGAATAATAAGTCAAAGGTACCGAGTGAAATGTTGCTGTGTGGTCTGCATCCTCATCTTTGCCTTTTCACTGTCGTCTTGATGTTCTCTCCATATGGTCTTTAACCCTTTTTTTTCTTCTTTGATCTGAATTTTTACTCCTGGTTTCTGGAGTTAATAGAACTTGAGCTTTCACTTTTCCTTTTTGTGTGTCTCCTTTCCCTTTCTTCTCCCATTCTGTTTTATTACTTATGCCATTTTTACTCCTCCCCTCCTAGTTAAATGTCTAGGCATTGTTTCAAGCTGTCTTTTCCGTTTTTTCATTTTTTATTATCCTGATTACCTTCCTCAGACACATCGATTCCAAAGCCTTATTCTTTTCCCCTTATTATTGTTTAGTTTTTGAACCTGCCCATGTCACTCCCTAGCTTAAAAATTTCAGTTTGCTATTACTTCGATGATAAAGTACAAAGTAGAGATTATTTAAAGCCCACCACAGTTAACACAGAGAGAATTAGATGGTACAGTAGAGTACTACACCAGGAGTTAGGAGCTCTGAGTTCAAATCCAGTCCCAGACACCAGTTAGGTCTTACATACTTTGGCAAGTCACTTAACCTCTGCTTGCCTCAGTTTTTGCATCTGTAGAATGAGGGTGATTATGTTATCTTCTCAGGATTTTTCCCAGTTTCAAACGAGGTAATTGCGATAATGTTCTAGAAACCTTAAGTCTTATAAATATTAGCTATTTTTGTTAAACCACCAGCCTATGTTTCCATATTTGTTTTGTAGTATTCTTATACTTGTTCTTTTCTCCAACTAAAGTAATTTAATAGTTATTCTTTAAACTTGATGTTCCATCTCCCACCTTTGTGCCTTTTTATAGTCTGTTCCCCTTCCTTGAGTGAATTGTGCTGCCAGAGCCTCGTTCTCATTTCTCTTCCCAATTTTTCCTTACCTTCTGCTGAGACTTGGCACATCCCCTGTAGCCACAGTTGTTGTTTTCTTTATCTTTGTAGGTTTTGTATCCTTTGTTTAGACAGTGGTTCTGAACCTTCTTAATGCCGGGACCCTTTAATACAGTTCCTCATGTTATGGCAACCCCCAACCATAAAATTATTTTCATTGCTACTTCATAACTAATTTTGCTACTGTTATGAATCTGTCATATACAGGATGTGTTTTCATTGTTACAAATTGAACATAAACCACAGGTTGAGAACCGCTGTTTTAGAATATAAGCTCTTTGAGGACAGGTCTGTGTGGCTTTTACCATTGAATCTCCAGTGTTTAACATAGTGCCTTGCCCATGATAGGTTCTTGATGACTTTAATAGCTGGGTTGTATAATTGCATTTTAGAGAGTTCCTTTTTGTTGTTTTTCTATTTCCTTGTAAAGTTTTCTAATATGTATGAATAACATTCAGCATTGACTTAACAGTGTGTTGCAGTAGAAAGTTCTGGATGGAATCAGGAAGCATTGGTTACAATCCTCTATCTGACTTTTACTGACTGTACTATTGGGCTAAGTCTTTTAATCAAGTTCTTTTTAAATGAGGCCCTTTATTTTGGTTGTGTTTTTTTTTTAGCACGTCTTAATTTAGCTCAGCTTTAATTGTTCCCAAGTATTTTTCTACTTTTTTTTTTCCATTTCCTTTAATATAAATTTTCTTTTACTTATCTGATAATTGTATTATTTTGCTTTGGTTGACTTTTTTTCTAACTTTTGTCATTTAGGTAAAAACAGATGATATAGCAAGAATATACCAACCTAAACGTTATGCGTTGTCACCGAAAACAACAATTACACTGGCCCATCTTCTTGCTGCTCGTGAAGATCTATCCAAGATTATTAGAACAAGCAGTGGTTCTACCCGGGAGAAGACTACATGTGCAATCAATAAGGTTTGCTTTTCAGTTGAGATTTACTGAGTGTAGAATCTAGACAGTAGTAAGTGTTTGAGGGAAATTTTTGTCCATTGGTTATGTTCACAAATTTTCTTCTTTCTTTTATTCAGAGCCTACTTTTGGCTCTGGAAAAGGAAGTGCTTCAGCACACCTGTGCTTGTTTAGAGATGTTTTCTGATCAGTTGTGTGTCAGTAAAGAGTTGTTGTTCTTTAGTTAGTTTTTTTAGAGGGCCTTCTTCCTTCTCTCCCTAAGGGATTGGGGTGTGGTGACAGCGGCTCTTTTCCATTCTTTAGGAATTATAGTCAAGAAAAGTTATTTTTATAATAGCTTAGTATTTATTAAATAGTCTCATGATTAAGACTTAACAGACATTGTCATAAGTATAATTACATGAGAATTTCTTTCTTTTAAAAAATTTTTTTTATTAACATTTGTTTTTAAAACTTTGATTTCCAGATTCTTTCCCTTCTTCCCTCCTCACTCACCCCCACTGGGAAGATAAGCAATTCAAAATAAGTTGTACATGTGTAGTTATGCAAACATTTCCATAGTAGTTATATTGTGAAAGACTATATTTCCCACCACCCTATCCTGCCCCACACTTAATCTATTTTCTACTTTATCCTTGTCCCTTTTCAAAAGTGTGTGCTTCTAACTACCCTCTCTCCCAGTCTGCCCTCCCTTCTGTCATCTCCTCTCTTATCCCCTTCCCCCCTACTTTCCTGTAGGGTAAGATACCCAAATGAATGTGTGTGTTATTCCTTCCTTAAGCCAAATTCAGTGAGAGTAAGATTGACCCATTCCCTTTCACCTTCCTGCTCTTCCCCTCCATTGTAACAGTTTTCTCTTGCCTCTTTTATATGAGCTAATTTACTCTGTACTATCTCTCTCCCTTTCTCCTTCTCTCATTATATTCCTCTGTCACCTCTTAATTTTATTTTTTAGATATCATCCCTTCTTATTCAACAGATCCTGAGCCCTCTATGTATACATGTACGCACATATACACACACTTACATATGTATTGATATACCCATATACCCTCCTATACATAACATACATGTGTTTGTATACCATATATATTCCCTGCAACTATCCTCATACTGAGAAAAGTCTCATGAGTTACAATTATCATTTTTTCATGTAGGAATGTAAACAGTTCAACTTTAATAAGTTCCTTTTGATTTCTTTTTCCTGTTCACCTTCTCATGCTTCTTGTATCTGAAAGTCACATTTTCTGTTCAGCTCTGGTTTTTTTCATCAAGAAAATTTGAAAGTCCTCCATTTCATTGAATGACCATTTTTTTCCCTGAAGCATTATATTCAGTTTTGCTGGGTAGGTGATTCTTGGTTTTAATCCTGGCTCCTTTGACCTCTGAAATATCATATTCCAGGCCCTTTGATCCCTTGGTGTAGAAGCCTCTAGGTCTTGTGTTATCTTGATTATGTTTCCACAATACTCAAATTGTTTCTTCCTGACAGCTTGTAATATTTTCTCCTTGACCTAGCTCTGGAACTTGGCTATGATATTTCTAGGAATTTTCTTTTTGGGATCTTTTTCAAGAGGAGATTAGTGAATTCTTTCAGTTTCTATTTTGCCCTCTGGTTCTAGAATATCAGGGCAATTTTCCTTGAGAATTTCTTGAAGGATGATTTCTAGGCTCTTTTTTTGATCATGGCTTTCAGGTAGTCCAATAATTTTCAAATTATCTCTCCTGGATCTATTTTCCAGGTCGGTGGTTTTTCCAATGAGATATTTCACATTGCCTTCTGTTTTTTCATTTGTTTGAATCTGTTTTATACTATCTTGATTTCTTATAAGGTCATTAGCTTCCATTTACTCCAATCCAATTTTGAAGGAATTATTCTCTTCAGTGAGTTTTTGAAATTTCTTTTCCATCTGGCAAATTCGGCTTTTTATG
>CM053589.1:38485458-38514897 GCA_028646515.1 Pseudochirops corinnae
TTTCAAGGGAGAGGAGATTATGGTGGGAGAGGAGATTATGGTGGGAGAGGGGGTTATGGTGGGAGAGGGGGTTATGGTGGGAGAGGAGGTTATGGAGATCCATATGGAGGAGGAGGAGGGGGTAGTGGTGGCGGATATCGGAGATATTAAAAATTCCATTATAGATAAATTAGATGATGCCTGTTTTCTAGTAGAAGGATGTGTTTGGTACTTTTAGGCATAGTATTTTAAATAACAGATTTGAATATGCTCTATGAAGTATATACCCTTTAGACCACCTGATACCATCACTTGAATCTGGTTAATACATAAGAGCATTGTTTTTATATTGGATTTTGATCTCTTAAGGGAAGTGGTCCCTATATTCCATGTATCCTTGAGCATGTTAGGTTTTTTTTTCCCCTCCAAAAAAAAATGATGATGAGAAAATAAAACAAAAAACTTTTTAAAAATGTAAATATTTATTACCACTAATCTTAGAACATGGGAAGGGAAGCATTTTGGTATTTTCTTGGTCAGAGCTTAGGCTCTGAAGTACCTATATTTTATTTAAGTTTGTTTCATAGAACTGACCCCACTTCCCATGAAGCTATAGATTGTTGGTTTCATCAGTATTTTTTGTACATCTGTTGTGTTTGTTAATCCCCTCTCCCCCCCCTTTTTTTTGCCTGGGAATAAGTAGTCAAGAGGTCCAAAATGCTCTTACCTACTTTTGCTTTTTCTCTACAGCAGGGACCCCATTCATCTGTATTTTTGCTAGGATTCCTTCTCTTCTCTGCAGTCCAAACCTATTTGTACATATGAAAAAATAGCAGGTTTTTTTCTCTCCATAAAATTCCTCCCTAGCATTTAAAATTAATTTTCTGATTTTTAATTTACAATCTTTAGAATGTTCTTATCTCACTGACAAAACAAAGTTGAAGTGAAAATTATCTTAAATAGATAAAAGTTTTATGTGCTGTCTGTTCATAAAAGTATGAAATATCTTTCTTTGAGGGAAAGGGAACAAACCTTCAAAGAAAATAATCATTTTTGCCCCACTATTAGTCTTAGAATATGTGTAAAGACAAGCCCAGCTGTCTGTCATGTTTTAAAGTAAAGAATTGGGCTGAGCCTCTAGGCCAAATGACCTTGTCTGTTGATTTTTTAATGTTAAATCTGGCCAAATTTAGATCGGAGTGGTAGCCTCACCACAAATGGACTGAATTGGTTTTATGGGTAGTGCCACTTCCTGAAGGAAAGATCTCATTTGATGGTTTTCTGTAGCATTGAGGTGAGGTAGTAGGTGGGGATAGCTAACCGGGGAGCTAGCTTGGCACCTCTGCATCGGTTAGAACGATGGCCTGGGAACCTGGAATCCAGAGTTCTGCTCTTGGCACCTGGAGGATTTGAGAGGAAGAGCAGATGCTCCATCTCTTAGAAAGAAATTTCCACGTGTCATACGGGAATGGTAACACCCTGCTACTTGCTTCACAAATATTTGAACATTAGTGAAGTCATTTTGTAAAGTCTTCTGGGGCAGTCCCTTATATTTAGGGAGCAAATAGGGAATGATAGATCTCTCCTAGAAATGGGATTGGGCTACCCAAGTATTTTTCAGTTAGCTTGTAGAACCGGCGTCCCAGCATATGCAGAACAATCTGATTCAATAGATTTGTAAATGTGTATTGTTAACCAGAGAAGTGACGTGATTGCTTGTTGACCAATTTTTCAAAAGAAGCCATGGGGTAAAAATCCTAAGGAAATATGGTAACGTCAGAAAAGGGGATGATTCTGTATGCTGCAGGCTTGAAAATGTATTTTCAAGCCAACTCTGAGACAAGATACTTTCCAGAGGAAAGGAAAATGTAGACTTTTTTGATTGTTATTTGTGAGTATTTGTTTAGGGTATTTTTTTGTATGTTTACATTTAATGGACAAAAACACTCAAGTTCTCATTTGTGACAATAGAAAAAATCCTTTCCGTATTTAAGAAAACACCTTTTAGTAACAGCTGTGAACACTGAATAAAATACTGTTTTAAGTTTCTCTTGTGTTGTTTATATAGAATCTGACAAATTCCTCTGTACCAAATGGTTGTTGCCTACCCTGAGTAATTCAGAAAGGACCACTTAAAAAAATAAAAATAACTTTTCAAAAATCAGAGTTGCTTTGGTCCCTGAATAATGCTACTCCCCACCCCACCCCCCAAAATAGCTTTAAAGCAACTTCATCTCTCTGAGGTTTGTCTGGGAGAGCATAAAATTGTGTTGAGACTAATTTAGATCTCAGTATCAAAAGCCTCCCTGAATTGGGGGGAAGCATTGGGAGTGACACATATTCTTTGGTACTTTAGCTTGCTTACTCCTGTGGGCAGATCATTCACTCCTTTGGGACCTTCCTTATCTGCGTAAAAGGACAGGCTTTGAGTAAATAATTTTTTAAAGTCCCTTCAAACTCCCAGCTTATTAAGTATGTCTTTTGAGAGTAAGTACAAATATGAATGGATTAACCACTGTTTGGAGGTAACCTCTTACTAGTGTAGTTAAACTGCATTTGGAAGGAAAAGGGAGATTGAGGTCGTTAGCTATTCCTGCCCCATCACTAAATTTAACAGCTGTTGTGTCCAATGCACTATGCTGGAGACACAAAACCAAAACGAAATTGTACCTTTAAACTCTAACATTCCTAAATCCTGGAAAAGTTTTTTTTCCCCTTTATATCTTATCCTTAATCTCTTCAACTCCCATTCAAGTTTGGTGGGCTGCAGCTATGGCATTAGATGTATAAAATTATAACTCCACTAAAGCCCCATTCTGGTGACATCTTGTCATCTGTGCCTCTGTCCTTGCCACCCCCCTCCCCCCCCCAAAAAACAACCCAACATTCTCTAGGTCTGACCTAAAGGATATTCCACTAAGTTAATTTATCCAGTTTTGAAGGTTTACTCCGAGGCTGAGCTGCCCTAATTTTTGAAGGTAGACTAAACAACTCTGCCTCCAGATGGCATCCAGTCATTGATCTCACATATCTTGGCCCTCCTTCCTACTGAATCAGCATCCTCTGCACCAAACCTCCAGAGACATCCCTTTTCTGGCTTGCTCTCCCCTCTAGGTAAATCAACTCAGTTTTAGAGTGAGTTATTAATTTTGTTCATTCAGTAATATTGGGTTCTCCAAGTCTAGGCTAGTGAAGTACAAACTTCGGTCCTACAAGCTTAAAGAAAGGTTTCAAAAATGGCTCTGGATTGGTGATTCACTGGTGCTTCAGACTAGCTACATTTGGAGAGGCTCATCGCCATTGATGTCTGGGAGTTAACACATCAGTTTCTAAAGACTACTTCCTAATTTTAGATACAGATTCTGATTTGTTCCACATTTAGCACAGGGCCTAGTATATAGTAAAAGCTTGTTGCCTGGGGGAAGCACCCACATTGACAAAATGACAGAAGATAAAACTAGTGTTTTAACATACATGACCACTATTCAGTTTCTCAGTTGTTAGTGAATTATGTGCTTGGATACTTGGCCATTTCTTAAAAGTCATGATTTAACATCCCCATAGTTTTCACAAATTGAAAAGTCTCAAGTGAAGCTTTTATGTTTTTACAAGAAATGACACATGATGATGGTCCTAATATCTTTTATCATATAAATATTAAACAGAAAACTTACATTAGGTATCAAAAGACTTTACAATCTGTACATTTGATTTTTCTGTCAGTTCTTTTACATTATACAACTTTGGACAGGTTTACAAATTACAACTAGGGTGTTCAGTACCAGTGAGAAACGAGACTGCCTAATAGTGACACTAATGTGAACAGACATCGACAATAAGCACACAAGACCTAAAGTGGTTAAATCATGGTAAAGCAGGTATGAACCAAATTGTTTCACTTCAATCCTGTAACTTTCACATCTTCTTAAGGTTTGCAGCAAATAAGCCTGCCAAGCTCTGTTCATTGAACCATTTGTACAGAGATCTTAACCTGGGGTCTGTTAACTTGATTTTTTAATTAAATATTTTGCTTAACTATTTTGATTCCGTTGGTTTCCTCTGTCATTTTATTAAATTTAAAACATTATTCCAAGAATGAGTCTTTTCGCTTAGCTAAACTGCTAAAGGGGTGTTTGTGACAAAAACCAAACCAAAACAAACCCAAACCCCTGCAGGGTTAGTGGTTCTGGGAAAATTTTTAGTAAATTTATTCCCTTTCATTCAATTAACTTTCAGTACCCAAATAAATGTTTGGGGTTATCTGGACATTTTAGTTCTGGCTAGTGAGGATATCTTTGGGAAAGCTAAATATTCAGTTTAAAAGTGAAAGACAACCCAAAGTAAAAGATAATCCAAATTCTCATTTGGTGGAGTAAAAAGGAGCTAAAATAGGAATTTACAAACTCTTGTTCAGATAAGCCAGATTAACGAAGTTGAATGATGCAAAATTCCAAGATTGGACAAATTATCAATTCAAATTTTATAACTAATAAAAATGTATCTTACCATACTTTGCATGAAAGTGTAACAAATGATAATATAAATCTGTGTGCAAGATGTTTTTACTATTTTCTGAGTTCAGAATACCTAAGTTTTTGGGATTAATATAGGAATGTCCAAAAATTGTACATGTTTCACATTCACAGTTTTACACAGGAAAGAGAAAAACCTCAGCCCATATGCAGGCACAATATTTTCTATACACAATGTATACATATTTACAATGTCAGCTATTAATGAAACTACTTGTCTAGTTAGCTTAACACCTCAAACAGTTTCACTAACAAGAGGGTATAATCTCCAAAACACATACATTGAAATGAAAAGAAAGGAATTTTGTCATGACTAGCTGAACTTTTGAAGGTTTCCTTGAATTAAAATTAATTGCAGAATAGAAGAGGTTAAAAAAAAAAGATTTTCTAGCTACAGTACGATGTAAATCCATGTACCAATGTGTTTGTTGGCTGTGCCATCTTCAATGCATGCTCTTATCAAATACAAAAATACGTGCTTGGAGACAATGTTATGTTTATTTCAGCTAACTGATGCTTAAGCTGTATGATAGGGTAATAGATTACTAGGTGCTTAATTTGATAGCAGGGGACTTAGAAGTTATAATATTTGGCCCTACCACTTTACTAGAGAAAGATATTCCATTTCTTTATCTGTAAAATGTAGGTAATGATTCTTACGTTACCTGTCCTGCAGAGTTGTCTAGTATGGTATAATGGGAAGAACCCTCCAAGAAAGAGCCAATTTCAGTTACAACTTGAACATTGTATAAGCTGTGATCCTGAAAAAGGCACTTCCCTTATCTGAGCCTTGTTTTCTTTCCTCTGAAAAATTAAAGGTCTGGAAAAGATGAGTTTTTGGGCCCTGCTAGCTCTAACATTTCTACTCTAAAAGAAATGATGAATGTACTTTCTATATAATGTGTATTGTGCTTTATGAATGTTAAAGCACTATATAAATGGGCAGTCATGAAGTTTGAAGACAGTATCTCTGTTCTGATTAGGATCATCATACAGACCAGATAAGATAGCTGAGATGATAAGATAAACTCCCAATTGCACAGTGATATTTTGTTAACAGGCTTTCAAAAAATGAGGACAAATGAGTTCACTTTCAGGTGTCTAGGGATAGAGGAAGAAGTGAGATTTGGAAGGGGCGGGGAGAGGAGAATGGCCACTCTACTGGGAAACCTAAGGACAGAATGATTGGCCAGTCTTCTCCAGAGACATGGGATAATGGTGTTGAGATGAATAATGAATGGCTCACTGAAATTAGGGGTGTCATGATTGGAGGAGGGAGGTGTAGGACCAGGCTAGCCTGCTGACAGACTAGCAGATTATCTTCCTCATCTCTGATGGAAAGGGAACTGTTGCAGACTTGAAACAAGTTGAATGGGTGGGGGAAAATGAATCCTGTTCTTAGGTAAAGTAGCTTCTGTCCCACAGGGAAGAGAATTTTTTAAAAGTCTTCATAAGGTTGAGTTTAGAATTTAGTTTGAAGGATGTAGAGAGCATTTGAGATCATAAGAGCAGTGTTTCAAGAAAAGGGTTGTGAGCCTTGTCAAGATCCTGTAGCCAGGCTTTCAACTCCTCTGGACTGGCACTGGAGCTGTCAGGGAGGGTTTTGGTGGAAGATGATGTGTATTGTACTGAGTGCTGACATATGTTGTCTAGCTTTTTTTTTTTCCCAGCTAGAAGGGGAGGAGAAAATCTCTGGATAACACCCCATTGAGAACATACTTCCTCCTCAAATGAATAGGAGAAGGAATGAAGGTGTGTTTTTGATGTATAATTTTTCAGGTTGAAAAGAGAGTATATAGTTTAAACAGAGTACCTCTCTCTAAATCCCAATATTTTCCCCATTCCCTTGTGTTTGGCAGCTCTGGAGAAAGTTGAGGTCTCCCCTTGCCCATGATGCTCCTATGCTCTTCTAGCTTCAGGGCTAGGAGCAGTCTTGACGTTCCCTACGGCTCAGGACATGGTTGTTGCTTCTTTCAAGCCGGAGAGATTCAATCTTCTTCTGGGCAAACCTTAGTTCAGTTCTTAGAACTTCATTGTCTGCCTTCAGAGTATTTATTTCCTGAAGAGAAAGGATGAAGAATATGTTGTAAGAGCTGCAATGAAGGGCAAATCCAGCGTCCCAGTAGGATGCATTTGATTGGCATATCTCACTCATTACAGGGAAAATTAAAAGTGATCTTCAAGATGGTTGGGCTTTTTTTTTTTTTCGGAAGGAGGAAGGCAAGGCAATTCGGGTTAAGTGACTTGCTCAAGGTCACATAGCTAGTGTGTCAAATATCTGGTCAGGTCCTCCTGACTCCAGGACTGGTGCTCTAGTCACTGTGCCACCTAACTGCCCCCCCCCCCCACTTTTTCTAAGTAGAAAATAACATCTTAAATATCAAATCAGCATGTGCAAACAACAATTAGTTCTTGGTTTATTGACTCAAAAGAATGCACTTAGTTACCAGGCATGTGAACCCATTACAGTTGGAAACCAGGATTCCCCGGACCTATCTACTTCTCAAGTTCCCAAGTCAGCAGGCCAGAGGGTAGTAAAAGCACCAGGCAGTTAAGTCGGGAGACACAAATGATTGTTATTAGGTCACTGATGAGGGACCCCAGGCACACAAGAAGAGATTTTTCAGAATTTAGTCCAGAGAAGGAAACCAGCTCTGTCCAGGCAGAGTGAAGGTAAAACTGCGGATTCGAGAGATGGGCACAGCAGGCACCAGAAAGAATCCCAAGAAGGTTAAGACAGCTGTGGCAGTTCTTCACTGCCCCACGCCCTTCACCTCTGTAATCATCTATGGTGCTTCAACACATTTCACATCTCACTTCTACCCACTGCTTTTTTTCCTCTAGAAACACCTTTCAGAAATGAGTTTTTCCTGCTAGCAAGAAGTAGACAAGACTCCTGAAGATTACTAGAAGCTTATTCACTTTAGATGCTGAATGGATTTGCCATATCTGCATTTTCAAAAATTTCCTTTCCACTGGACTCCTATTTCTCAAAAGTTGCTTTTTAGCATTTTTCCTCCTGAAAAAGTCCATTACCCAAATCTATATTATGTCTTTTTCTGAAATGACATTGTTCATAGAGCACTTCTCTTTTCTCTTCCCTGCCCCACCCCCCCATTGTTTTTTGTTTTTGTTTTTTTCTTCAGGCAAAAGAAGTCCTTTCCTTTTCGCCAACACCAGGGGACCAGCCTCTTCCTTGCACTGTTTTCTCCAGCTTCCTTCCATTCAATTTCTAAAAACTTTAGCTTTTAGTTTAGTTTTAGGGCTGAATGATGACTTTGGTAACCCTATCAGGCAGACAGATGGTAGAAAGACAGCAGGGTACAATGTACCCTGTACATTGGGCTGGAAGGGAGGAAGATCTGGATTTGTTGCACCTCAGACACTTACTGGCTGTGTCCCCTGGGCAAAAGACTTGATCTCTCTGGGTCTTAGTTTCCTTATCTGACTTGACTTCCAAGGTCCCTTCCAATTCTAAAACCATGATCTGATAAAGTTGTGAACCTTCTCCTCATTTGTTATTTGCAATGCCTGATTATTAAAAAGGCTTCCAACCTCAGTGCTATGAGGAAAGAGGCCCATCCAGCCAGGAGTTCCCTCAGATCTTCACTCCTGGCTAAGGGGGATGTACAGCTCCTTGTTTCTCTGCCCTGAAAGGGTAGGAGGTGATGCAGAATAAATGGTTAGCAGATAATGTTACAGCAAGGGTGTCTATTGAATGAAGTTATCCCCTAGTTCACCTTCACACCCACACACAAAAGACCCCACTGAAAACCTGCCGGTTCTGACAATTTTTTTTGGTCACTAATTGAAGAAGAGTGCCTTTGCCATCTTCGCCTCTTTTTTCCAGCACCTGTTTAACTGTTCTCTTTCCTCTAACCACCCCAGCCCTAACTCAGTCTTTGTGAAACTCCCTGTCGGCTCACCCTCCCGATTTTCCTTCCCTTGGCATACTTGCTACTGTCCTTTCAGACTTCCCCAGTGGTCACTCCATGGTCAGGCCATTCATATCCCAATGAATGCTCTTCCTGGCTCACTTGTGACATGTAATAAGTTCATGGTTGATGCAATTTAATCTGATACATTCAAATGTATTCTTAATTGTTTTCTATTGAGTCAATCACACTAGTATATCCCCTCAAGTACATTCCAGATGGACACATGCATGGTATGTGAGCCAGATCAATGTTGCCATTTCCCAACACACTTACAGGGAGGCTTTCCCTACCTCCAACACACACACACACACACACACACGCACACACACACACACGATTACTCGCCAAGCTGACCCAACCACTTTCTTGCCAGAGGGAGGCTCCCAGTTATCTAGAAAGGATCAGAGATTTCAAGCTGAAAGAAATTGCAGAGGACTAATCTACTCTAGTCTACTCAAGGGGAGGCAGTAGGATATGGTGCAAAGAGTACTGACTGGAGTGAGGGTTCAAATCTTGCCTCTGAAGTTTTCTATTTATGTGACTTTGGGAAAATTCTTTAGCTTCCCTGAGACTCAGTTTTCTTTTCTGAAAAATAAATGAGTTAAACTAAATGGTCTCTGAAATCCTTGCCAATACTGAATTTGTGATCCTGGTCCAACTCCTTCCATCTACAGATAAGAATATTGAGATCAAAGGGGTTAAATGGCTTACTCAAGGGTAAGTGAGAAATTCCAACCCACTGATTCCAACTCTGGCCCTCTTTTTGCACCACTCCATGCTACCTCCTGAAAAGAACCAAGCAGCAAGAGCAGGATCCAGGAGGGCAGAAAGTGGGTACACAAATGTTAGCTTCTGCCAAAGGGAGAGGTTGGGCATCAGGACAGGAGATTTTATCTGGCTAATGCCAACTCTTGGGCAGCTGGGTGGCATAATGCCAGGTTCAGAGTCAGGAAACCTCATCTTTCTGAGTTCAAACCTGGCCTCAGACCCTTATTGACTCTGGGCAAGTCACTTCACCTTGTTTGCCTCGGTTTCCTTATCTGTCAAATGAGCTAGCTGGAGAAGGAAATGGCAAACCATTTCAGTATCTTTGCCAAGAAAACCCCAAATGGGGTCATGGAGAGTAGGACATAACTGAAAACAACTGAACAATAATAATGTCAATTTTGGAGGCTTTTCTAAAATAAACCTGCTGGGATTAGGGCTTTACTTTACTTTACCTTGGCTACTACAATTGATATCCTGGAATAGTTTGGATTTAGGGTTAGGACACCTGAGGCCCAGAGATCCTGTATGATCTTTTCATAAGCCATGGGAAGTGATACACTGAGCCCAGGACGGAGCAGGGCTGAAACTTGCTTCTGTATAATAAAAGCTATTCATAACAATAATATCAACAACTCTCATGTATATTGCTTTGTGGCCTATAGAATGCTTCTGAAAAATGTCTCATTTGAATCTCAGAGCAATCCAGTGAGGCTATATGGTTGCACTGCTGATGGAGCCATACATTGGTCCAACCATTCCATTGGAAAGCAATTGGAAACTATGCCTCAAACATTACTTGGACTCAGTAATACCATTATTAGGCCTATATCCTCTAAAGATCAAAGAAACAAAAGGACCCACACATACAAAAATATTTGTAGCACCTCTTTTTGTAGAGGCAAAGAACTAGAAAGTGAGAGGGTGCACATCTATTAGGAAATGGCTGAACAAATGATGGTATGTGAATATCATAGAATACTATTGTGCCTAAAGTAACTGGAGAGAAAAAACAAGCATTTATTTAGCGCCTACTGTTTGTCAGGTCTTACACTAAGCTCTTTACAAACAGTATCTCATTTAATCCTTACAATAACTCTGTGAGGTAAATGCTGTTACCCCCATTTTACAGATGAGGAAACTGAGAAGAGGTTAAGAGACTTGCCCAGGTCACATAACCAATAAGTGTCTGAGGCTGGACTTGAACTCAGGTCTTCCTGACTCCAGACCCAGGGCTCTATTTATTGTGCCATCTAGTAAGGAATTATGAAAAGGGACTGTTTCAGAAAAACCTAGGAAGACTTGTGTGAGACTGATGCTGAATAAAACGAGCAGAACCAGGAACAAATTTTATATAATAACATCAACATTGTAAAGAGAAACAACTTTGAAAGACTTAAAAGCGTTGACCAACCCAGTGATCAACTGTGATTCCAGGGCACCAATAATAAAGCATACTATCCATGTCCTGCCAGAGAAGTGATGGACAGAATGTAGAGAATGAAACATGGCCAATGTGGAAATTCATTGTGTTGACTTTTCATATGTGTTACAAGAGTTTTGTTTTCTTTCGGTTTTTTTTTTTGAGGGGGCAAGACAAAAGCAATTGGGGTTAAGTGACTTGTCCAAGGTCACACAGCTAGTTAAGTGTCAAGTGTCTGAAACCGGATTTGAACTCAGGTCCTCCTGACTCCAGGGCTGGTGCTCTATTTACAGTGCTGCCTAGATGTCCCCCCTTTTTTTATGGGGTGTGGGGTAAGTGAGAAGAGAGAAAGAGTGAATAAATTTTTTTAACTAAAAAAAATTGAATTTAAAATTTAAATAAACAAAAAATTTAGTTAAAAACAATCCAATGAGGTAGAGAGGGCTGGTATTATCTTCATTTTGCAAATGAGGAAACAGAATTAGGAAGGTTATGTGACTTGCTTGGGGTCAACTTGTCCCAAGGTAAGTAGCTGTGATGGGATTCAAACAAATGTCTTCTGAGTGTAACTCTGGTGCTCTTTTCATATACCAAAGGTAGTTTCATTCCCTCACTTCTCTGCCTGTCCAGTGACTGACTTGCCTCATATCCCCCAAATGAGGCGCTATTCCTGGGCTATCTGGCTTCAGCTTTTCCCTCTTTCTTCTTCATCAGGAAAAGGGGAAGGGATAGGGTGTAGGGAGAGGAGTACCTGCTCCAGATCCTGGTAGGTGGGGAGTCTGAGGTGTCGGAGGTCCTCCTTGGATTTTGTGATGGATTCCTTGTTCTCCCACTTCACAAAGGCCCGCTTGCGGACCAAGACTGGGCTGGGACAGGGAGACATGGAGCTGGGGAGTAGATAAAGAGTGTCCTGGGCTGTCTTTCTTGGGGAAGACAGCAAGAAGGAGCCGCTGGAGCCTTCATGGCCAACCCAAGTGACTGACTCAGTCTGTGTGCCCTTGTGGGCCATGGCCCGCTTCAGCCTGACAGAAATCTTCTGAGCAGACACACCCATCAGCATGATTGTCCGATCTTTGCTCTCCTCATTCTGTTCTATTGTGTCCCCATTCACTAGGAAAGGTCCTTCCTCAGATCCTAAGAGAAGACATACAACAAATCAGTTTGTCTTGTGTAAGCAGAGACTTTAGCAGGTTAAAACAAGCACTTTTTGTAAACGGGGCAGCAGAAAACATACCCCAGGACAAGTGACAGAAAATGGACCCTCAAATTGATGGTTAAAGACAATTTCCTTGAGAGAACAGGTGGAGAGAGACCCTAGAACACTGCTTATGGGGAGACAGACTCTGAGACACCTCAGAGAGAAGGATCAGTCATAAATAAATATTTAAATAACTAAATATAACTAATAAAATAACTCATTATTCTTGCTAGCAAGGGGCCAAGCCCAGATGATTTTAAGCCGAAAGACTGCAAGTGGCAGCAACCTCTAAATTTACGTGCTCCAACCACCCTATCCTAGTTATGACTCTTGACTCAAGGTTGATGGGTTAATCTTAGAAATGAGAAAAAGAACCTTAATAAAGATCTCTCCAATATAATTTCCTTTTAGAAATGCTCATGCTTCCTATATTTGATTGCATGCCGCCATAGGGGGAGAGGAGAAGGAGGGGAGAAAATTTGAAACTCAAGGGATTGTGGAACTGAATCTTGTAAACTAAAAGTAAGCAAACAAATCAATTTTTTAAAAAAGAAATGTTCATGCTACTTTGAAGTGAATGGAAAATAAGCTCCATTCAAAAATACTGAATAACAGCCACAAGAACTGAATATATAGATATAGACATATGTATATATGGCACATATATGGCACACTCCTATGTTGTCCCAGTGAAATGTAAGCTATGTGGAGACCAAGACTGCATCATTTTAGTCTTTGGAACCTGCTTAGTACAGCATCTAGAACAGGGAACTGGGGATAAAAGATGAAAAGACAGCATAGATTTTGTACTTCTGTGCAGCTTATAATCTATACCTGAACCTCAATTATCCTTAGGAAACTACCAGAGTACCCAGTGTCCCCCTATGTAACCCAGACTACAAGGCCTGGGGACAATTAATGGCATTTTTCTGTGATATTAAGGCCTATGCTACTTTTATTGTGTCACTACCTTGCTCAAACATCTTCCATGGCACTCAAAAATAATCCTTAACTCTAGCTAGAGTAACCTACTCATTGCATTCTGAGTATGGTTTATGCTTTCTTAATCCTTATCTTTTTTTTTGCACAGCTCTCCCTACCCAGAATGCTTTTCACTCTTCTCCCCTCTTATCTGCTTCCTACCTACTGCTACTCAAATGTCCCTACTTCCAGCAAAGCCTTCTTGGCCTCTCCCCACAGTGAAGACTCCATTTGTTGAGCACCAGGCCCTCATTTGGCACTTCCCATGTACGATGGAGAATTATTGATTCAATAGCTCATGGATATGTCTTATCCTCAAGCAGATCATCACACCTTTTTTTTTCCTTTCTGAGACTGCATCTCCTTAAGTCACTTAGGATGGAAGTAGAGCAATTACTCAAGGGCCCAGTTCTAATACTGATCAGCATAGACATTTTAACCTGCTCTGTTTTTCTGACCTAGACCCTCCTCTTCCCCCCACCATTAGGCAGCCTGACCCTCCACTCTCCGGGGTTCGCCATATTGGTGTTGGACTTCATGTGGACACCTCCTCAGGTTTAGCCCTACTTTATCTCAGAACTCCCAAACTTAGCTTGATCCTCCAGCCTCAGCCTCCAATGTAGGAGGGACAAGAGATGTGTGCCATGACTCCTAGGTGTATCATTAACTCCTAGACAGGACCCAGGGTCTATTATTTCTACAAACTTGACCATAGTTCTGGGCACAGAGTAGGCCCTTATTAAATATTTTGTGGTTGATTTCTGTATCCAACCTGCCCTCCCCCTATTCCAGTACCACTAGGCTGGCTATATTAGCAGAGAACTTTGGCATGGGACTGGGGTGGAAGTCAATCCTCGACATGGTTAAAATCCAGCTCAGCAGTAACTCAAGTACAGGCATTAACTTTCTTTTTTTTAAATTTAATTTAAAAAAATTATCTTTTATTTATTTATTTTTAGTTTTCAACATTGACTTCCACAAGATTTTGAGTTACGAATTTTCTCCCCATCTTTCTCCTACCCCCACCCCAAGACAGAGAGCCTACTTAATACCCCTTTCCCCAATCTGCTCTCTCTTATATCCTACCCCATCCCTCCCCTAACTTTCTAGTAGGGCAAGATGGATTTCTATACTCTAATTAGGCATTAACTTTCACAGGCCAACTGGTTCCTGGGTGAAATTGTGCCCACAGTGCGTGGTGCTTGATAGGACTTTGCCTGTCCTTCTTGCCCCATTTCATCTCCCATTTCCCAGATCTCAAGATGGCAGCTCTAAGTCCCACCCACTTACCATGTTGTGCATCTTTGACTCCTAGTGGGCAGAGGGTAGATGCCAGCCCAGCAGAGGTGCTGTTCTCTGCAGGCAAAGCCAGGCTCTTGGACCTCTTCTTGCACTCAAACACAACCAGGTCCTTGCATTGTTTGTGGCAGTTCATCCCGCAATCTGTAGACAAAAGTCCTAATCAGTGATTCAGTTTTCCTTTCTTTCATCCAATTTAATTAAACAATTATTAAGTACTTCCTATGTGTATGGCACTGTGTTAGGTTCTGGGGACATAAAGACAAACATGAAATAGTCTCTGCCCTCACGGAGTTTATATTCTACCAGGAAAAAATTTGAATTCATATTGTATGCAATGTGTACACAAAATGGCATAATACATAATACACTGAGGAAGAGAATATTAAAGGGTCCTGGGGAGGATGAGATAGACTCAGTGGTAGCACCTGAGCCGAGTAGGCTTGAGGAGTGGCCTGTACAAATGCAGGGAAGCAGGAGAAGGAGCTTGAAGTTCAGGCACCAGCTTGTGCCAGTGAGCTGGAATGAGGACTGAATAACTCCTGATTGGCATTAAGCTTTCCAAGCTCTCCTTGCTGTTATATCTGAGGCTTGAAAACTACATAGTCTTTTCACTTGGAAAAGCTAGAACATTGGAATAGGTAGCAAGGGCCATCCTTTGTTTTTTCTTTTTTTGTGTGAGGCAATTCGGGTTAAGGGACTTGCCCAGGGTCACACAGCTAGCAGGTGTCAAGTGTCTGAGGTCAGATTTGAACTTGGGTCTTTCTGACTCCAGGGTCAGTGCTCTGTCTGGTGTACTACCTTGCTGCCCCTGCAAGGGCCATTCCTAATGAGCTAATCTACCTAGCAGGTATTTTATGTCTCCAAATCAAATATTGTCTTGGCTTCTCTTAAGGTTAGGAGATTAGAGGCAAGATGTGAGGGGAGTGTCCAAGGCAAATAATCTGGAGATTTCAGCCACCATCTCTTGCTCCTCACTTCTGAACACTCCTGCTACCTGGATTCAGGATTCTGTCCAGGAGTATGTCATATGCAGACATGCTAACCAGGGTTTGGGGCCATCACTTCCAATTCTGAGATTCTATGATTCTAAGTGATGGCCGCAAACCCTATGGTCTAAGTGACCTATATGGTCCCTTCCAATTCTGAGACTGGGTAGAGCAACTCCCTACCCACTGCACATATCCCGACAATGATTTATTTCACCTATTTGAGGAAGCAGCCCAACCCATTTCCATACAGATCTAATTACTAGACAGTTCTTCCTTACACTCAGATGAAATCTGCCTCCCTAGAACTTCTCCTGCCCATGGATCAATGTTCTATCTTTTAGGTTCAAGCAGATTCAATTTAACACCTCTGTCAAATCATAACCCTTTGAATATATGAAGACAGAAATCACGGTGTTCACCTCAAGTCTTTCCTCTAGGCTAAACAGCATCACTTGCTTCAACTGACTGTCATATGCATGGTTGCAAGTTCCCTCACCATCATGGTCACCCTCCTTTGTTTTGGCTCCAGTTTGCTGATGTCCCTCCTAAAATGTGGTGCCCAGCACTGAACTGAGTACACTCCACATAAGCATATTCTAGCACAGACTGTGAGGAGACTATGTCTTCTCTTTTTCTGCATAATAGGTTTCTAGTAATGCAGACAATCATCTGTCCTATTGGTGTGGCCCTTCCACTGGGGCTGGAGGGCTCCTCTATGCTGGGAGAAGCAGAGACCAAGATCTTATGCTATACCCAGAGTCTATGTGAGGAAGAGATATCTCTATCTCTAGCTACCTATATATATGTGTTTGTGTGTATATACACATATGCATACATGTATATAGCTACAGATGTACATTTATATGTATACATACATACTTATATGCATGTGTATATCTCTCTCTTTATATATATAGCTATTTCCCTTCCACATCATGATTTTCCTTATTGTTATTTCAATATATTGCAGGTTGGCATGAAAAAATTAAATGGGAATTTGGGAGGAGTTTTGCAGAAGCCACAGATGACACATGAAGGCCAGCAGATGGCACAGAAAAAGTTTAGAAACTCCAAAGTGCATAAGATATATGTATAATATTGTATAATATCAACATATTTTATCTTTTAACACTGTAAGCATCCCATAAAAGAAAAAGAAAAAATTCAGACTTCTTCTCTGATTACGAAGGGAGGGCCAAAATATTTTGTAAGATTTTCCCCGGATCACGGGGATGCCACGTCCCTAACCCTTGCAACATGGAAGGGATAACTGTATACATATATGTGTATATAGACAAACACATATGTGTATATATACATATATATATATACACACACACACACACACACATACATATGATATAGATATAACTGGTCCTCAGAACACGGAATAGAGAAGCTAGTTTGGAGGTGAATTTGAAAGCTGTAGAAATGAATGCGTGGCTGCCAAGAGGACTTGTCTCCTTAGAACAGGGGACAGGCTGCGTACACTGATCCCAGCTAAGGCACTAAGTTATTTGTCAGCACACAAAACAACACAGAAAGCTGGAATTTACCTTTGCACCGAAAACCTTGCTTTATCACTCCCCAGAGCTACAAGGCAAACAAGAAACATGTTAGACAACCTCCTTCCACGATGATGGTCTACTTCATCCATCTGGTTGGATTCTCAATGCCTTTGAGACCTGATATTTCTTCTCCCTGATACCATTTCCTCCTCTTTGTATTTTTGTCTTCTAGGTTGCCACAGCCAAGGAATTTGTCATCAGGTGGTGATAAGACTCGTCATGATTAGCTAGGTTGGTCCTTGGAAAGCAGAGATGGTACTGCCTTGAGGCCGCATGTGGCCCTCTAGGTCCTCGAGTGCAGCCCTTTGACTGAATCCAAACTTCACAGAACAAATCCCCTTAATGAAGGATTTGTTCTCTAAAACTTGGATTCAGTCAAAAGGCGGCACCCAACCAAATGAATGATTCATTTGGTAAATGAGGAGACTGAGGAATAGGGAGGTTGAGTGACTTTTTCCCAGTCACACAGGTAATATATGTCAGAGCTGGAATTTGAATCTAGTTCCTCGGATTTCAGAGTGAGTGCTCATTCCACTGTACTACATTGCCCTGTGACTACTTTTTATGTTTTTTTTTTTTTTTTGGAGGGGGGAAGGCAAGGCAATTGGGGTTGAGTGACTTGGCCAAGGTCACACAACCAGTGTGTCAAGAGTCTGAGGCTGGATTTGAACTCAGGTCCTCCTGACTCCCAGTGCTCTATTCACTGCACCACCTAGCTGCCCCTACCTGTGACTACTTTTTAGGCTAAAGTATGAATTCAAATTCTGCCTCAGACACTTATTGTGTGACTCTAAGGAGTTAGCTTGAGCTCTGTCAGCCTGTTTCTTATAAAAGGGGAAAAATGATAGTACCAATCTCACAGGGTGCTGTGAGGATCCAGTGAAACAGCATGCAAACTGTTTTATAAGCCTTAAAGTTCTATATTAATGGTAGCCGTAATTATTGTTGTAATTGTTGTTGTTCAGGGCAGCTAGGTAGTGCAGTGAATAGAGCACTGAAGACATGAGTTCAAATCCAGCCTAACATAATTCCTAGCTGTGTGACTCTGGGCAAGTCACTTAACCCTGTTTGCCTCAATTTCCTCATCTGTAAAATGAGCTGGAGAAGGAAATGGCAAAACGCTGAGGTATCTTTGCCAAGAAAACCCCCAATGGGGTCACGGAGAGTCGGACAGGACTGAAATGATTGAATAACAAGAATTGTTGTTATTGTTTTTTGGTTCTTAGGGCCAATAATGTCTGTGGCATGGTGAGGAATAATGAGTCATAACTGGTCACCCTCTTCCTCTCTTATTCCACGTCTCTTCTGCCCCCACCCTCCACACCTTTATCTCCCCTTTCTAAGCCTAAAGCTCTGGAGAGGAAACTCACAAATCCAGCACAGTTGTCACAGAAGGTGGGCTTTAAGTAAGTTGTCTCCTGGAAGTTATGAGGAAAGCCAAGGCCCAGCTTGGAATAGATGGAACTGGCCCTCATGAAGTAGGCGGTGATTTCATCCCGACTGATCAAGCCTTCCCTGTTAGCAGACCGAAGAACGAAACGGATGAGTATGTGGGTGTGGAGGGCTTATGAGCTATGGTATAGAGCCTCCCTGCCCCTGCTGGACCTTGGCATTTCCACACTGTTTCTCCCCCAGTACAGTGATTTTTCATCTTTTTGTGTGTCCTGGACACCTTTGGCAGCCTGGTGAAGGCTATGGATCCCTTCTCAGAATCATGTTTTCAAAATCATAAAATAAAATAGGGTTACAGAGAAAGCCAATTATATTAAAATACAGTTTTCAAAATATTAAGAAAACAAGTTTATGGACCCTGGGTTAAGAACTTTTGCCCTAGTGGTAACCCATATTCCTTAGAGTTTAACTCATTTTATTTCCATGAATTCACTGAAGAGGACTCAGTTATCAGGACAGTAGGACAGAGTCATGGTTGGAAGACACACACTCCTGACTCCATGGCAAAAAGCTCTTTATGATCTTGAGTTTCCATCTCTCTGTCTCCATCTCTGCCTCTCTCTCTATCTCTGTGTTTCTTTCTCTGTCTGTCTCTATATCTCTGTCTCTTTTCCTCTGTGTCTCTAGCTCTCTCTCTCAACACATACACAGACAAAGAGTTTGTGTCTGATACCTTCTAGTCCATCCAGTAGAGAGAACAGGAAAGTTCCGTCATTATGCACATGCAGCCAACTCTTCTAGCAAGCCTCTGCTCCCCCAAATCGGTATGTGTCTTCCCCCCCCCATCCCAGAATTATTTAACTAGAAGACTAGGTGAAGAAGGAACCTAGATATGAGGGGATGTTAAGCACTAGCTTTCCCCCTTATCTCCTACAGGCAGATAGGGGAATATGTTACAGCATGAGAAGCTTAAATTGAGCATAAGGAAGAATTTTCTTTTATTGGAATGTGGATTACTAAAGCAGACAATGGAATCTCTTCCTAAAATCTTTTTTAAAAATGGACATGCTTTCTTCCAAGTCTAGGATGGTTTTATGGGATCCTTCCTGAAAATACTATCAAGGATGTAGGAAAGAGTCTTTTTTAAAAAAGTTTTTATTGATATCAACAATTTCTTACATCATCATAGCTGTCCCAAGTGCCTCTCCCCTTCCCAGAGAGCCATCTCATATAACAAATAGTTTTTAGAGAGGAAAAAAGTCAGCACCACTGACCAATACATTGAAAAAGTCTGAAAAGCACATGTAATACCTCTAGACCTCCCACATCCACAAAAGGGTGGATTGGGGTATCCCCTCCTTTGTTCTCATTCAAGTCTTGCTTTACATTTGTTTGTTTTGGTGTGTGGTTGTTCTTTCTGTTTACATTGTTATATCGTTTTCTTGACTCTATTTACTTCACTCTGCATCAATTCATACAGATCTTCCCATGCTTTTATATATTAGTCATACACATCATTTCTTATAGCACAGTAATATTCCATTACATTCATGTACCATGATTTGTTTAGCCATTTCCCATGCAATGAGCATTTACTTTGTTTCTAATTCTTTGCTATCACAAAAAATGCTGCTATAAATATTTTGGAGTATATGGGGACTCTTTTCTTTGACTTTCTTGGGGTAATAAGCCCAGTGATGGAGTCTATGGTTCAAAGGGTATAGACATTTTAGTAATTTTATTCATATAATTCCAAATTGCTTTCCAAAATGATTGTCTTACTTTACAGCTCCACCAACAATGTATTAGTGTGCCTATCATTCCACAACCCCTCCAACATTGACTACTGTCATTTTTCAAAAATTTTGGCCAATTTGCAGGATGTGAGGTAAAACCTCAGGGTTGTTTTGATTTTCATTTTTCTAATTATTAGGGATTTGGACATTCTTTCATGTGGTTGTGAATACTATGGAAAAGAAAGTGATAATGATAAAACAACATGCCCAAATTTCTGGGTTATAGCTAAAGCAGTCCTCAGGGGGGAAATTACATCCTTACAAATATACATTAACAAAATAGAAAAAGAAAGGGTTAATGAAATGAATATGTATTTTTTTAAATTAGAAAGCCAACAAATACAAAAACCTAAAATAGAACAAAAGAGATGAAAAATTAGAGAGAAAACAGATAAATTGGAAACAAAAAAAATAGGAAATGATAAAACTAAAAATTGATTCTTTGAAAAGACTAATAAAATTGAGAAACCCTTAGTTAATCTGGTTAAAAAGAGGAGAGCAGAAAAGCAAATCAGTGAAAAATGAGCAAGTTGAAATCACAGCAAAACTAGAAGAAACAAAAAGAATAATCAGAACATATTTTACACATTTACATGCTAACAAAACTAAGGACAGAAAAGAAATAGATACATAAGTTCAAAAACATAAGATGCCCAAACTATGAGAAGATCAGATAGAAAAGGAAATAGTTCCAGGTATAAAGGCATTACCAAAGAAAAAACTCCTGGCCCTAATGGATTTACGAGAGAATTCTATCAAATTTTTAGAGAACAGTTATTACCCGTACTTCACAAGTTATTCTCAAAAACTGAGAAAGAAAACATGCTTTTGTGAGACATCTTTTTGTGAAACAAATATAATTGAAATACCTAAACTAGGCGAAGATGAAACAGAAAAAACCCCAAAAGAACTGGGTCAATACCGTAAATGAACATCGACCCAAAAATTTTGAACAAAATCCTGTCAAACAGAAAACAGTGATGTATCCAAGAAACATTCAGTATGACCAACTGGGATTTATAGTAAGGATGCAAAGATGGTTCAATATTAGGAAAACAATCAACATAATTATATTAAATATTATATTAAAAACCAAAACCCCAAACCTCAACGGATGCAGAAAAAGCCTTTGATAAAATATGCTTCTTTATGCCAAAAAAAATTCTACAAAGTATAGGCATAGAGTGACCTTTTTAAATATGATAAAAGGCATTTATCTAAAGTCAAAAGCAAGTATCATATGTAAGGAACTTTTCCAATAAATACAGGAATGAAGCAAGGATTCCCACTCTTCCTACATTATTTGATATAGTTCTGGAAATGCTAACAACAGCGATAAGACTAGAGAAAGAAATTAAAGGCATAAACTCCCATCACAGACCATCTCTTTTCACCCATAGGAGCAATCATGCGTAGAATCCCCTCCCACCAGCAAAGCAAGGCCTCCTTCCTTTCTCCCTCTTTTCTCCTTCCCCCTTACCCACTCTTCTGCACTCTTTCTGATTTCCCCTCATTGCTAGCCTTTGATTTGACTCTAGCACATCACACATTCCTATCTTCCTGCTCCCTATCTCACTCTCCTCCTCTTCTTTTATGTACCCATTCCACATTGTAATGTAGTCCCACAAAGAAATACTGATTCACCCATGGGTAGGTTGTTGCCAGGTTTTGTCCACAATGCCCCATGCCCACCTCTTCACTGTTATCTCCATCAGACTTCTGCCTTTAGCCTTGTCTCATTGTGTACATTTAGAAAGTTTTTAACCAATCACTCTATTGCTGCTGCTGTCCTTGCTTGATGCATTTATTCACTCTTCCTGAATTTCTGTTATATTCTAGAAGCAGCCTCTTCAGTTTGGGTTTTATTTCTAAAAATATTTCAAATGCCTCTTGATGATTCAATGTCCACCTTTTTTCCATATATGGACAAGGTCAGATTTGGAGGGTAGTTCACCATGGGCTGTATCCTAAGATCCACTGCATTTTAGAGCTCATTATTCCATGCCCTCCTATGCTTTCTGATACGTACAGAATAGTCTTACATTATTTGAATTTCTTTTCCTTTGTATTTGCTCATCTTTTTTCTAATGGTTTGCAGAACTTGCTTTTGAATGGAATTGTTAAGTTTTAACTACTATGTGTCCTGCGTGTGCAGCCTTGGGTTTGTGTGTGTGTGTGTGTTTTTTTCTTCTGGAGCTGGTCTCTGACTCCTTTCAACTGGTATTTAATTTTCTCTGTTCAGAAGTTCTGGGCGGCTCTCTTCTATTATTTCTCACATTGTGATATTAAGGTTTTTTTGTCCTATAGTATTTTTCTGTGAGACGTATTAGGTTGTCTGCACAAATCCTGTCATTGAGATCAGTATGTTCTGCTTACGTAGTGAGATTATTTTCCTTTAATATTATTGGGTTTTGTTTCTCTTCTTCTGGATTGTCTTTCACTTTTGTATATTTGCATTCCCAATCTACCATCCTTTCTGCTATTTCTTTCATGAGACTTGCCTTCACAGATCCCAGGTTTTCTCTTCTGCCCATTATTTTTGCTGTGCAGGATAAAAATTCTGCCTTCATCATCCTCAGTTCTCTTGAACCTCTAAGGAACAGCATGTTGTAGTTCCATGTTCTCCTCACATTCCACAGGGTCCTCTGTCTCATCAAGTGTAGCATTATTTTCCTCAGTTTTGCAGTATTTATTCATAGATGCCTGAGCTCATTTACTAGCTCTGACGGCCATACTTCCTTCTGTTGTTAATGTGTTCCCTGTTGATTTATCTGCTTATGTTCAGGGTCTTTGAGTTTTCTTCTTCCTCAGTTCTTTGGTAATTTGTTAAATTCAGTCTCTCCCCACCTTCCTCCTCTCCCCCAATTTTCTGCTATTCACTTTCTGACTCTGTGCCTTCTGATGTTTCCTTGGGGGCTGGATTTCAGAGTGTTTCAATCTCCTCCCTGGTGAGCAATTTATAGTTCACCAGCCTAGGTCAAGTGACTTCTGGGTAATCAGAATTGATCCCAGCTGGATGCTGTGCTCTTTCCCCCAAGCTTAGTGGAGTATTTATAGCCCCACCTTTACATATAGTGTCATCTCCTGGTGTCCTTTCCCACTTCTTCTTCCTTAGGTCTCTGGCCTAACTTGGGCAGTTCAGAGAGTTGCTCCATTGGTGCTATGAGGCTATCCACCCTTGCACCATTAGTTGAGAGCTTTATAGCCCTGGGTCTATAGGGATGTGGACATTGTCAATTTCTTGTAGCCTGGGCAAACTTCCACAACCTGGAGCCAGGATGTTTTGTTGTAAGCTTGTGTGGGTTCTTGGGTCTACTATTGCAGCCTTGCTGTTGGTAGCAGGAGAGGTAGGGAAGGGGAGCTGAATGAGCTCAGAGTCACTGAGTGTCAGTTCTGGGTCTTTTTTTTTTTTTTTTTAACCCTTTTTTGGATTCTATGTGTCTCAGACCACAAAGACATCTGAAGTTGCTTTGGCATGTAATTTCTGTTTTGGAGAAGTCCAAAAGGTCATTAGGATCTGAGAAAATGTCTAATCCAGGTATGGTGAACCTGCAGCCGTGAGGCCACATGTGGCCTTCTAGGTCCTTGTGTATGGCCTCGTGGCTTGAGTCCAAGTTTTCCAGAACAAATCCTTTTATTAAGGGCTTTTGTTCTATGAAGTTTGGATTCAGTCAATGGGCCACACTTGAGGCCTTAGAGGCTGCAGGTTCCCCACCCCTAGTTCTAGTCCTCTATCTGCCTACTCAGAAGTCTTACCTAAAGAAAGGAGAATTGACTAGAGAGTTCTTCTAGCCTTTCAATTCAATATAAGGCCATTGTATGTATGCCCTTATGTATACATATTCCTCTTGTTACACACTGTGTCATCCACTGGGACTCCCATCTATGTACCATGTAAACACACCCAAGGCCTCACCTGTCTTTATCCATCACACAAAAGGAGAAAGGGAAGCTGGCAGCAATCTTTTCAAACTCTTCCTGAGAAATATATCCATCTTGATCATGATCGTAGTTCTTGAAAACAGACTGGAAGAAAGAGTAAGAAAAGGGAATTTTCTGATGACTTTCAAAAAGCCACTAATAATTCTTCAGGTTAACCAAGAGACCAACGATCAGGACTCCCCAGATGAAAGCCTCTCATTACCCAAGTAGGGGAATATGGAACCTCGCTCCTCAATCATCCACAAAGATGTGTAGGTCACTCCTTTGTCTTTTCCATTATCTGATGGACTGTATGTGCTCCCAATGCCTCCAACACCTTCAACACATGCTTTATCTTTGGCTACCCTGACCTCTTTGCTCATCATAGAAAGAGAAGCCCTCTTCCTCCCTCCTTCCTGCCCAGCCAAGCCTTACTCATCCTTCAAAACCTAACTTATATACCACATCCTTAACATAGTAGACCACTAGGGGATCCCTTCTACCACAGAACTGCAAGAGCATTTTCTGTCCATACTGACCAGTTCTTTTCATTGTAGAGCTGGGTGGGATGGATCTGTGTATCTATGTCTCTATGTATTGTGTATCTATGTATTTATCTATGTATCTGCCCTTTGCAATTCTTATTACAAGCTTCTGGAAGGAAGGGGCCATATCTTCCCCTTCTTTATGTCCCCTTCTACATTGAGGCAAGCCCTTTGAACCTAGCAGGTAATCAATCAGTACATATTGATCCCTGTGCCTCAATCACTTTGTATTGAGTTAGCAACTACCATTTATTTATTTATTTGATTTTTGGAGGGGGGAAGGCAGGGCATTTAGGGTTAAGTGACTTGCCCAAGGTCACATGGCTAGTGAGTGTTAAGTGTCTGAGGCCAGATTTGAACTCAGGTCCTCCTGATTCCAGGGCAGGTGCTCTATTCACTGTGCTACCTAGCCACCCCACAACTACCATTTATTAAATACCCACTATGTACAAGGCATTGTTCAAAATGGTCAAATACGGATTTTCCTTAATCTCCTTTTTGCCCTCCTTTATTATCTGCCCCCACCCCGAAAAAAAATCATCAAATAATTAAGAACTCTTAAGATATTTGGGGAGATTTCCTCACCTGTATTTATTACCCTGAGGGGCTGTCTACCTTGGTGCAGCATTTGGGAGGAATACATCTCACTCAGCACTCAGGGGCAAAAGAATACTGAGCGACCTGCAGCTTAGACACATTCCCTCTGTTCATTCCCATTCCTGGTTCTGAGGACAGCTCCCCCTCTATTGCCTTTCATTGTGAGGAAAGCGTTTCATAGATATTCTGATGATTTCAACCCCTCTCCTACTGAATCTTTTATCAGAATCATCAACAAGGACTAAAGGACTGGTTTGAGTTTCCTGACCTTCTGTTTAATTTTTTAAAAATTGGAGCACTCCAACGAAGAGGGAAATAGTCCAAGGAAAGAGAGAAGTATGTTGACTCAACTTAAAACTTAGAAACATGTAAATTTCCTTTTTTTCCTTCCCTCTCCCACTGTCCCCATCTTAGAGATTGCTACCCTTAGATGCAAGCATGTAAGATACCATCTTTTTTTTTCATTATGCCATGTTATGGAAATGTTTGTTTTATTCCATAAACTCTTTCTCACAAGTTGCAAAATAACCACCACATCTCCTTTTCCCTCCTCTCCAAGGCCAGGCAGTTCCCCATGGATTCCTCTTGCTTCAAGATTTCTTCCATGGGGCAGTTTTCTACTTACATCCACCATCCTCTGCACATGTTTGCTGATAGTCTTTGGATCAGGCTTGGGAGATATCCCCGACGCCCAGTCTACGACAACTGGAGGCTTTGAAGGCGTTAGAGGCTGAAGTGAAACATACAGAGAGAATACCACTATTCACTATTAGACAAAGTTGTAATTAACAGTTCTTCCCATCATTGCTCCCCCAACTCTGACCCTCCACACAAGCTGATAGCGATTCATAGCTAACGCTTAATTATCCACAATGTGAGAGTACAGACCAGAGATTGGTAAGCTATTGTCCACTGTAAACCAGGAGCTAAGAATGTCTTTTGCTTTTCTAAATTAAATTTTGTTATATTAAAAAGTGTGGAACAGATGGGTGGCACATAGATGGAGCACTAGCCTGGAATCAGAAGGACCTGAGTTCAAATTTGACCTCAGATACTTCCTAGCTCTGTGGTCCTAGGCAAGTCACTTTACTCCAAAAGCCTCCACCAGAAAAACAACCCCCCCCCCCCAAAAAAAAAAACCCGTAAAAATCATTCTTAGTTTTGGAAATAACAAAAACAGGTGGAGGGCCAGACTGAACCCTTGAATCAGAGTTTGACAACTCCTAGTATAGATAGTACAGAGATTATACAAGTCTTATGTAGACTAAGGGCCAAACACTATTTGGGTAGCAAGGTAGAATTTAAAAGAACACTGGCCTTAGAATCAGAATCCTTGGGTTGGAATTGTCAATTAACCTTTCTTAGTTTTATGATTGTCTCAGTCAAACTGAGAGCTGTTAAAGACCTTATTTTAAAAAGACCAAGGTCTCCCACTGCATCCAAGGACGTCTCCAGTTGTCCTAATCTATATCTTGCCACTGGACCTAGATGGCTCTGGAGGAGAAAGTGAGGCTGGTGACCTTGCACAGCTCTCCCTCACTTAAATCCAATTCACTTGCATGTCATGGTATCATCTCCCTGATGTCATGGTCCTTTTTGAGAACTAAGGACAAGCAACCACAGTTTTCTCATCTGTAAAATGGGGATAATAACAACTTTCCTTGCAGGCCTGTTGTGAGGAAAAGGACAGGGACTGGGCCTGTAATTTCATCAGCATAGGGAATTCTGGATGTGGAAACTCTCCCTATAACAAGTTGGCATCTTCTTTGCAACTCACTGTTTTAGAAAGTTGTCTACACTGATCACTGAGATGTTAAGGGACTTGCCCAAGATCACATCAGTATGCATCAGAGGCTGCACCTGAACACAGATCTTCCTCATTCTGAGGACGACTCCCTATCTATTGCCTTTCTTTGTGAGGAAAGTATTTCACACATATTCTTATAATTTCAGCCTCTCTCCCATTGCATCTTTTATCAGAACCATCAACAGGGAGTAATATAATGGTTTGAGTTTCCTAACCCTTCTGTTCAATTTTTTTAAAAATTGAGAAATACTAACAAAAAAGGGAAATAGCCTGAGGCATAAAAGAAACAGAGGAATGTTGTTTCTAATTTAAAATTTAAAAACATGTAAATTTCTTTTTTTTCCTTCCTTTTTTTCCTTCCCTTCCCCCCAGATGGCACCAAGAGACACGAACAGGTATATATCATCTTTTTAAAAAATTATACTATTTTATGGAAATGCTTGTTTTGTTCCATAAATTTCAAATTAAATAAATAAAAAAATTTTAAACTTAATATTAAAAAACCTCTAAACCATGTAAATTTCTTTTTTTCCTTCTCCCCATGCCCTAGAGATGGCTACCATTAGATGCAAATGTATATAAATCATTTTTAAAAATTATATTATGTTCTGGAAATGCTTGTTTTATTCCCTAAATTTAAAATAAAATAAATAAAAAGTTAAAAAACTTAATATTAAAAAAATTTAAGAACATATAAATGTCTTTTTTTCTTCCTTTCTCCCCCCCCAGAAATGACTGCCATTAGATGCAAATATGTATATATTATCTTATTAAAAAATTATACTGTTATGGAAATGCTTGTTTTGTTCCATAAATTTTAAAATTAAATAAATAAAAATATAAAACCTTAATATTAAAAAACAAAAACAAAAAACTCCTTCAAAACAAAAACCAACAAGGAGAGCATTCCTTAAAGTCTCCTTCTGGCAGTGCCCCAACAACTTGCATAGTTTGAGATACTAGATTTTGAAGGTGGCTTTTTCTTAAGTGGGCATCCCCTTCCCGTCCAACAGGAATAATGAACTTAATCTCACTCTACGTAGAGGAAATGAAATCCAACACTCCAAGGCAGTTACTTGGACTTCACATGGTGGCCACTCACTTGCATCAATTGGCTCTGCTCTAAGACCCTTCCCAAAGGATTGAGACCCACCCCCACCATCCCATGAAGCTCTCCCCACATAACAGTTGTCCCACAGGGAGTCAATAAAGAATTGTTAGCATAAAAAGTTTGTTCTTTACAATGACTGCTCTAAGACCTATCTGTGTTGCATGAGTACACATTAATGGGGAACGGGAAGTCAATATATGAAAAAGTCTTACTGGCGCTCTGTGATTTCTTGGTTCTCGGGCATATGAAAGCTCATAGATTTCATCTTCGGTATAGTAGAGATCCAGGGATAACTGCAGATCAAACAAAGTCAGGTTAACCTCTCAGAGAATCCTTTTGTCTCTTCCCTAATTTAGAGCTGATGTAACTTTTCTGTCCCTTATGGGGCTTGCTGGCATGGCGCAGTAGATTTTAACAACTATGACTACACATGTGATCCGATCCAATCTGGTGGTGTTCATTCATCCAAGCAAATAGTTGCTTGGAATAATTGATCCCCATCCCCAGTGGGTGGGCCATCTAGCTGTGATTATTGTAATGACGCTGATTGGGCAGTCTCACCGTCAGCAAGTGCACCAAGTCCTTATTGGCCTCCAGGGGCGGTGCCACCTCCTGCAGTTGGACCAGCTCGTTGATGTGGTTGTAGAGGGCCAGAAGCTTGTGGAAATTCACCTTCCTGTCTTCCAGGTAATCGGGCATGGCCTCATGCAGGGAGATCAGGTCTTTGAGGTGTACACCGAGGATGGGAATCTTGAAGTGGGTGCACTCCCCGTAGGCTCGCCGGTAGTTGTCGTAATTTCTACAGGAGGACAGTAGCTCGGTCATTTCATTGAGTACCTGGGGATATATGAACATCAAAATCCAGTCAGATCAGTTGCATGGGGGAGAGAGAGACAAGTTGTTTTTTTTTAAGGTCACCTTGGTTATAGCAACTATTTACCACTATTTCTTTCCTGTCATTAATCCACAGGATAAGGGCAAGGGGAGGAGAGGGAACCCAGCATAGACACTGAGGTTCTATGTGTTTTAGGAAAGAAGTACATATGTGTGATGTGACAGATAGAGTACTGGACTTGGGAGTCAGGAAGATCCCAATTCAATTCTGATTCAGACATTACTAATCGTGTGACCCTGGGCAAGTCACTTAACCTCCCTTAGCTTTACTTTCTTCACCTGTAAAATGGGGATAATAATAATAATGCTCCCCTTACAGGGTTGTTGGGAGGATCAAAGGAGACAATAACACATATAAAATACTTTGCAAACTTTAAAGAGATTTCCTTCCTTCCTTCTTTTGTTCCTTCCTTCCTTCCTCCTCTCTCTCTTCCTCCCTCCCTCCTTCTTTCCTTCCTTCCTTCCTTCTTTCCTCCCTCCTTCCTATCACATCACACCTTCTACAGCAGACCTTTCTCAATCCCTCCAGCTGCTACCACCTTCCCTCTGAGATCACTTATGATTTACACTATGTTATGGGAATCTAAAGATCTTCCCTGCCCCTAGGCCCTTTGCTGAAGTGGCTACGTGACTTTGAGGACCCTTGGATATTTGAAAGTATACTGTGTTCCCTAATAGGCTGAATGTGGTCACATGGAGCC
>CM053589.1:38515397-38558363 GCA_028646515.1 Pseudochirops corinnae
ATGCTAGGGTGCTTACTGTTACACACTATAAATATCTTGTATGTACAAAGGCATTTGAGTGACGCTGCATTTTTGAATGCATGCATGCACATATTCATATTGCATTCTTCAGGCTGGGGGAGACCTAGGTGTTTTGGGGGGGCAGGTGGGAAGGAGCCAGTACATCAGATGGTATTTGATGAGGAGGAAGGGAATGAGGAAAAAGAAAAGGGAGAGATTAGAATGTGAGCTTTTTTGGGGCAGGGTCCCTGTCTTTGCCTTTCTTTGTATACCTGGTAGTTCAATGCCTAGCATATACTAAGCTTAATAAATGCTTATTGACTGACTTTGCCAGGGGTGGGAAGCCTGTGGCCTTGAGGTCATATGTGGCCCCCTAGGTCCTCAAGTGCGGCCCTTTGACTGAATCCAAATCTCACAGAACAAATCCCCTTAATAAAATGATTTGTTTTGTAAAACTTGGACTCAGTTGAAAGGCCCCACCAGAGGACCTAGAAGGCAACATGTGGCCTCAAGGTTGAAGGTTCTCCACCCCTGAACTTTACCCTGTATCCTGTGGCTTCCTTTGTATTTACATGCACATATACATAGGGGTCCTGATCCCTCTTCTGGACTGGCATAGGGAGTCAATTTTGTCACCATTGGTGACATGCTCTGGGAAGCACTCTGTCCTTGACCATCTGCTAAGCCCCCATGGAGTGAAGAAGGTAACACTGACCTTGTTGATCTCATTGGGAACATAAGAACTTGTCTCCTTCAGCCTGGAGATGGAGCTGTGACACAGTCCTCCGATCACGGCCATCAAAGTGTTAAAATTCTGTAGCTGATGGAGTTTCTGTATTCCAACCCCAATAGAACAAGTGGTGGTTAGCAGCATGTATCCATCCATCACCCAGCTTGGGAAAAACCTGCCTCTCCCCTTCCCTCAAATGCTTCCATTTGGTGCCACAAATTATTTTTACACAAAATGGAAGACTAAGAATCCATTTGTAAACTCCTCTGTATTTTCCTCCTCAAATCTCATTTGAGATTCTGGAATATGGAACTGAGACCAGATTTCTAAATTGGATGCTGAGATTTGCAATGGCAGCTAGCTTTGTGGGGTCAACTCAGGCTTGCTATTCTCAATGATCATAGTGCCTCCTGTAGCCCAATTAGACTCAGACTGGAGTTTCTCTTGGGAAGGGGGCTGGATGGTCAGGACACAATCTATTTTCTTAAATGTTTCCCACCCTCAGCTTACAAATGTCTATACTTATCACTGAATACCTTCAAACCTGCCAAATAAGATCCTTAAATATGGCTATGGCATTAAAAAAAAAATCTTTGACTCTCCAGCAAAATGGCAAGTGAAAAATCACCTCAAAACCAGGGAGACCGGGTTCCCACCATTGACAAGTACTGGCTAGGTGACCCTAGAAAGTCCCTTAATGGTTTAGACAACTCTCTAAGACTGGAAGTTATAGGGACAGGTGCCAACTGGCATTCTTCTGGAAGTCTCCTAACCCAATGAGATCATAGGTCAAGCACCTAGTACAATGTCTGACACATAGTAGGGCCTCAACAAAGGTTACTGTGTTGGATTTATTGAATAAAAATGAGAAGAGTTTCAAGGTCCTGAAATAAACCAGGCCATCTTTATGTTTCTTATGAGAGCAGAAGAAAATTGATTCAGAAGCTGGAAGGGATGTAAGAGACCATCTAATAAAGAACTGGGGAGAACCTGCTAGGGTGATATGCATCTTTTGAAAAAAAACCCCAAAGCATTTTTAATCAGTTGAAAATCTATCTTAAGCCTCGTCCTGAGAATCGAGGCAGGTTGTTCAGTAGCACTGAGGGATCGTTTGTATAGCAGTCACTTTAACGATCTATTGAACAGGGTAGGGTTCATTAATATCAAAATAGTTATCAAAGTGGCCGCTTAGGTGGTGCAGCGGATAGAGCCCTGGGCATGCAGTCGGGAAGATCTGAGTTCAATTTGACCTCAGACACTTAGTTGTGTGACTCTGAGCAGGTCAGATAACTCTGTTAGGCTCAGTTGAGCTGGAGAAGGAAATGGCAAACCACTGCACCATCTCTGCCGAGACAACTGCAAATGGGGTACTGAAGAGTCCCCCATGGCCGAAAACAACTAAATACCCCCAGTTATCAAAGTCTTGGACCTTTACAAATTTTACTGACGCTGTTTGTTTTTCACAACACAGCAATTTCCCAATTTACTGCCCCTAACCCCTTGGGACAAACAGAAACGGATCAAATGCCTTTGAATTCATCAATAATATTCAGCATCCGTAGTATCCCATCTCTCAACTTAGAAGGCAATGTGCTTCATCTTGTTTTCCTGGGACTTCCTCACGAATACAATCTGGCTCCTCTCTGCCCCCGGAAAGTCCTAAGGAAAGTGCATCTTAAGAGAAGACTAGGAGGACTGGTCGTCTCAGAGACCGAGGTCAAGGCACTCACCTGAGCCACCTTTATGAACTTGATGAAGACTTCAGCCCGGAGCTGCGGGGTGGGGCGACTGAGCACCATCAGCTGTACCCACTGGGAGATGCCGTTGCATAAAGCAATGGATCGTTCCATGGTGGGATTCTCCTTCACACAGCTATTCACAATGTAATTTTGATAATCGGAGAACTGAGAAAGAGAAACAAAGGAATCAGGAGGGCTGCTCTATTTTTGGGAAACCAACTGCGCTGCATTTGATGCCTGTGTGGACAGGTTCCGCCACTAATCAGACTTATGGAATGTTTTATAGTTAGAAAATACCTTTCCTCACAATGGCCATGGGAGGCAGGGTCAGTAATGCACATATCATCTCCCCAACTTAAAGACGAGGACACTGAGGTTCAGAGAGGTTAAAAGACTTGCCCTAAATCACATAACCAGTAAGAGGCAGAGCTGGCCTCCGGATCCAGGATTGGCACCAAGTCCTTTGCTCTTTCAAGTATCCATTGAAATGGTACAGTGAATAGAGCATTGAAATAGGAGTCAGGAAGACCCAAGTTCAAATCTTGCCTCAGATAGTTTCTACTAGTTGTATGACCCTGAGCAAGTCACTTGACTTCTGTCAACCTCAGTTTTCTCATCTGCAAAATGGGGATCATAACAGCTTCAACATCAAAGGAGATACACTATATGTAAAGTACTTTGTAAACCTTACAGAACTACATAAACACTACTTAATATTATTACTATCATTATGTGCCATAGGAAGAAAACCCATCTCACTTTGACTCCAACTTCATAATAAAAATTCACTTTCACATAGAGTATTAAACATTTACAATGGGTTTTCTTCACATCAGCCCTTGGAATTAAGCAGGATTAGCATCGTTATCTCCATTGTACAAATGAGCAAAGTGAGATTCAAAGAAAATAAATGGGCACACAGTTATTGAGTGTCTGGAAAACTAGAACCCAGGTCTCCTGACTCCAAGTTCAGTGTGCTTCACCACTGAACTCCCAGTTCTTACCACTCTATGATACCACCTCCCATAGAAAGAGATAAGGAGGACCTGAGTTCAAACCCCACCTCAGACACTTAACACTTATTAGCCATGTGACCTTGGGCAAGTCACTTAACCCCAATTGCCCTGCCTTCCCCCTTCCAAAAAGAAAGAGAAAATGATAGAGTCTCAGTAGGAAGGGACCTGAGAGGCCAGTCAGTCCCTTTTATAACTAAGCAAGAATCATCCAGGATAGAGATGATTATCAATCTTGTGAATCTGAGTTATGTAAAGGGTGACATTCCTCCCACCCAGGCCCTTCCTGGTCCCCCCAGTTATTTGTGCTCCCTGAAATTACTCTATCTCCATATGTATGTGTATACACATATATGTATGTATACCTATACACACATGCATGTATATTTCCTATGTATCTATAAATATATATTTTCAAACTTATCTGTAGATATAGCATTCCCCTCCCTCAGTATAACTACCAATTTTTTTTAAGGACAGAGTCTGTTTCCTTTTTATCTTCCAACTCTAATGTCTAGCACAGTGCCTGATACTTAAGTGCTAAATAATTAAGTGTTTAATAATGGTTTGCTGAATCAGAATGACTTTGATACAATGTAGTATAATAGATAAGGTGATGGATTTTGGAGTCAGCAACATCAAGTTTTAAATCTTGCCTCAGACACTTAATAAAATTGTGACCCTGGGCAAGCCACCTAATTCTATGCCTTATTTTCCCCATTCATAAAATTGTGTGTGTGTGTGTGTGTGTGTGTGTGTGTGTGTGTGTGTGTGTGTGTATGTAGCAAGGTGTGGGGTGGACTCAGTGGCCTCTAAGGTCCTTCAGGTTCTAAATCAACAATCCTATTATAATTTACATTCTTGAAAATGAATGTCACATTAAGTATTTTAGGCCTAATTATACATCCAGTTTGCTATGTGACCCCCTAACACAAAGGTGCCCCCTGCTAAATCAGCACCACCAATAGGAGGGAGGGTTTTTGCTTCCTCCAGCATAACCCATAATCTCTACAAGGAGGTCGCATATTACATAGGTAGTGTTTCAAAGTACTGCTATTGCTGGTGTGTGATTAGATGCAGTTAAGCATTGCATTTTAGGCAAGGATTTCACAGGTCCAGTTTTTTTTTTTAAATGTCATTGACTATAGAAAAAAGGGCCCATGACACATGCACATTCATGGCCACTAGAACTGGGACCCCTGCAAATATGAGACTTTGGAAAGAATCTGCTTCTTTAGGATTTCAACCACATTATTATCAGCAGGAGCATCTCAGTGTCTTTCTCTCTTGCACATACACATTCTTTATTTCCTTTTCCCTCTTACTGAGATAACATATCAAAAAGGAAATAGTAAATACCATTATTTATTTCCAACAAGAAGAGAGAGGACGTGACCTCTTGCAATCTTCCTCCATCTGGCCTTATAGCCCAGATGATATTTTTTTGACTAGATAAAATACAGATGCACTTAAAGAGATCTTCTATGAAGGGGCTGCCCCATGAGAGAGGAAAAAAAGTTGAATCTTGAGAGCAGGAACTGGCTTTTTCTTCTCATTTTTAAAATTTTTCTTTGTATCCCCAGTTCCTGAAACAATGCTTAACACATAGTAGGAGCTTAATAAATATTTGTTGAAGGAATAAATGAAAAGCAGTTATTTCAGAGTATGCCATGGAAAATGCCAACTCGGAGTCCGCACTTTTGCAATGATTTCTCACTTCCCCCACAATTTATCTGGCCACTGGCATCAAGCAGATCTTCAGTAGCTCTGATTGGGAAGGCACTGCCAGTTCAGGTTTCCAGGGGTGATAAACTACCCTTTTCAGCTCTGCTCCAATGTGATCAGTAGGAGGGCCTGCTCCCGATGGCAGGTGGCATTGGCAGGCCCAGTAGGTTGCCATTTGTTTGAGGCAGTTCCTTCTGTTTAGGGACAGGGGATGGGTGGGTAAAGAGGTCAGGGTGTGGGGGATTTTGTAGTTTGGTGATTTACCAGGGGGGTGTGGGGATGGAGGTTCTTGGCAGACAAAGGAAGCTGCCTGGCAGTGGGGTTTCTTTTGTCCTGCTATGATTACAGAGGGAACGTCCATGTTCTGCGAGGAAGAAAAGACCTTTCTTAAGCTGGCCTACCATTTTCCAGTGGCAACACAGAATTGTGTAGGTCTTTTGGCTCTAAGTGCAGTGATCTTCTCATTACACTATGCTGCTTGCCTGAGTGACAAACACTCTTTCATTGTGGTGCAATGGAAGGAGAGGAGGAGTCAGAACCCAAGAACCTGTGTTCAGATCTGGACTCTGCCATTCATGGCCTGTTTTGACCTAGTTGCTTTACCTTTTCTGGGCCTTATAGATTAAAAAGGATGAGTAAAGGGGTTTGGACTAGATAACCTTTGGGGGACCTTCTAGCTCTAAATTCATGATCCTGGGATCCCTGATGTCTTATAAGCACTACAAGGTTTGGGGTAGTGGAAGGTTTGGAGGGTGGGTGGTTTGTATTGACAGTGAAAGCCACCGAGAAAAACTGGAATGAGAGATCTGCTGTCATGTTGGGATCCTAGAAAGCTAAGGAAGGGCTGAGTCAAGGTCATGTGACCATGGTCAGAGGTGGGTGGCATGGCGGGGGCAGACAGATCACCTAAGTCTTTGAGATATACTGGTTGACAGTATTCTTTTGGAGAAGACTCTTTGAATATGGTGCCAAGACTCAGGAATCCTTCTGGGTTAGAGGAGCATCACAGATATAGAACTGGAAGGAAACTCCAAGACCATCTAGTACAACTGCTTCATTTTATAGATAATGGACCTGAGGCCCAGGAAGGTTAAATCATTTGTCCAAGTTGACACAGATTATGTCAGAATCAGGATTTCAACCCAGGTCCCTGGGTTATAGAGCCAGTACTTCTTTCATGACACCATGAGTGAACAGGCATATACACCTACCCCTTGCTCCTTGCTGATTTATGCCCTGTCCCTTTTTCTTGAATCTTAGCATGCATGGATCCCAAATCTCAGCTATGTGTTTTTCTCAGAAGCCCCAAAGCATTCACCAGAATCCTGGAAACATACCGATATCCTTCGGAAGGATTTGAATTCAAGGTAAGTAAGATGTTCAGACAGCTCTCCTGGCTCCAGATGGTCAAAGAGAAGTGAGACTTTCCGTTTCTTACTGGTGTTGGGCTTTATCCTTTGAGTAAGCTTCCTAGACCAGTCTCGAGCATTGCTTTTGTTGTGTGAGTACAAGACAGATAGATAGGCAGGCAGATAGAGAGAGGAGGAGATGAAGAGAGAAAGACAGAGAGAGGAGGAAGTGGAGAGAGAAAGACAGAGAGAGAGGTAGGAGGGGAGAGGGAGAGAGAGAGAGAGAGAGAGAGAGAGAGAGAGAGAGAGAGAGAAAGGAAGAAAAAGGAGGAGGAGAAGGAGAAGAGGGGGAGGAGATAAGGAGAAAAAGAGAAAAAGAGAGGAGGAGGAGAGAGAAAAAGACAAATAGGAGGAAACGGAGAGGAAGAAAGACAGGGACAAGAGGACATGAGGAAAGAAAGACAGATATAAAAAGGAAAGGGAAAGAGACAGGAGAGGAACAAAGAGAAAGACAAGAGACAGAAGGCAATGGAGAAAGACAGAAACAGGAGGAGAGAGGGAGAGGAAGAGAAAAGAGAGAAATAAATCAAAGTTGTTTTTTGCGGAAAAAAAATCCATTAGCATTTCCCACAACAATATAGATAACATTCCTTTGGCTAAAACAATACGTCATCAAAATTTCTCCAAACCAGTTTTTTTTTTAAAATGACTACAACCAAGACCTTATTGGCTTGCAATAAGAACTTCAAACATACTCCAGGGTAAAATGAGTTTACTTAAAGCTAATGGAAGTGCCTAAAACTAGTCATAGTTTTAGTTCCCTGTTACTAGTTCTTTCATCTAAATGTGTTGTATCGCTTGTTCTCCTTGCTTCTCCAAAGCACTCCCCATCCTAATTAATGACTTCTATGACAATGGATCCGGTTTTGAAACTTAAATATAATGGAGAGATATATAAAAATAAAAACAATGAAATAGCATCTTTATCTGACTTTTTTCCCCAAAGGAAAAAAAAAATCCCCATTGATCAGTACAGCATTTCCCAAAAATTTCACTAATGAAACACTTTGGGAATTGCAATATATTGACAGAACTCAAATGCTAGTTGAGGGTATAGAACATCTTTACTCTCTCCAAAAAAAAAAAATGGAAAGAAAACAGAAGAAATCAAGTTGCTATTCCTAATGAAAATTTGGTATAAATAAGTATTTTTAATAAATACAAAATTTCCTATTTAACATTTTAGAAGGAAAGTATTGCTAGAAAACATCAATGTTCTCTTCGAGCATCACTGTTTCCATCACACAGAATGACAGAGCTCTGTGGGACATATATGCTGTGCTATGCAAATGTGCAGAGGTCTGCTTTGGCATTCCATACAATGATGGGGAAATTCCCTTGGATTCCTTAAGACAACCAAGACTACTGGACTGACCCAGGCTTGTTGTTGTTGCTCAGTCATTTCAGTGATGTCTGACTCTCCATGACCCCATTTTGGGGTTTTCTTAGCAAAAATACTGGAGTGGTTTTGCCATTTCCTTCTCCAACTCATTTTATAGATGAAGAATTGAGGCAAACAGTGTTAAGTGACTTCTCTGGGGTCACATAGCTAGAAAGTGTCTGAGGCCAGATTTGAACTCAGGAAGATGAGTCTTTCTAAATCCAGGCCTGGCACTCTGTGCGCATCCTTATTTATTCTTCCTCTTATTTGATCAGTGTGCATTCTATTCTTTTAGCCTTGCTTTCTAAACTCTATATAATTTCATAAAGGTTTCTGCAGATTTCTCTATATTACTTAGAGTTGCAAGAGATCTCAGTGACAATTTCTTAATTTTACAGATGAGAAGCTGAGATGGAGAGAGATTGGGGTAGCTTGCCCAAGGTCACATTGGCAAAATGGAACAAAACCAATATTTGAACCTGGGTCAAGTGTCTCCAAATCCTACACTCTTTCTACTATCACATGCTATTAGTGATTTTTTATTATACTATTTCATGAAATTCATTTATCACAATTTATCCCTTCTTCTATAGCAGGAAATTAAGGCACTTTCAGTTTCTTGCAATTGTTAATAATTGTGCTATAAAAATCTTTGAAAAGATAGCTCGAAAAAAAATCAGAGGATATTTTAAATTGATTGTTCTCCAATACAGTTCTACAAGTTTGCTATCTGAGAAGTCATTAATGAAGGTTCCCCCACAACCACATCAACACCGAGTTTCATTGCCTTAAGTTATTTTCTTACATTTGAGTGGGTAGGAGCTTGATACCTTAAAATTATAATAATTTTCATCTCTTTGAATGAAGTTGAACAATTTTTCAACAATTATTAATTTGCGTTTTCTTTTTTGGAAATGGTCTATTCCTGGGGTGGCTAGGTGGCACGGTGAATAGAGCACTGGCTCTGGAGTCAGGAGGACCTGAGTTCAAATCCGGCCTCAGATACTTAACACAAAAAAACTAGCAGTGTGACCTTGGGCAAGTCACTTACCCCCAATTGCCCTCCAAAAAAGCAAAAACCAAAAAAACAAACAAACAAAAAAGAAACAGTCTATTCTTATCCTTTGACCATATTTATCCATTATGGAATGAGAATTAACTTTCCAAAATTTTAACAGTTCCTTATATATTTTATTTGCCAAGTTTTAAATCTATCACATTTGTCATAAATGTTTTTCCAATCTGTGATTTCCTTTGATTGTATATTTTTACAGTTTTTACTTTAATGTAGTCGAGCACATCTGTCTTGTCCCTAATAATTCTTTCTCTTTGTTAAATTAAAAAAGGGCATTTCTCCTTCACAATTAAAATAAATTCATTACTCCTCTGTCTTCCAGATTTCATTTTTAGTACTCTTTTAAAATATTTTTTATGTTTGTCTATCATCCAGGTGTTACATGGTGTTATATGGTGTGGGATATAGCAACTTTCCACCAAATTGCTCTCCAAGTTCCTAAAGTACATTTGTTAAGTAGTGAAACATTTCTCCAATTTTTATTTTCTATAACTATATCAAGCACTAATCTTCTGTCTACCTTTGCTTGGATGTCTGTTACTTCAACTCACTTATCTATTTTTTGGTCAAGTACCAGATAATTTTTATAACTATTTTGGAATATGTTTTAAATTCTGGGAGTACAAGACCACTTTCTTTATCCCTTTACTCTCTCTTCCTCTCCTTTCTGCCCAGGGTGCCCCATTTTTTTTTCACATGCATTTTACTATGATTTTATTCCTTCTACAAAGAAACCCATTGCTTGTAATTTTGTTCAGTGCTCTTTCCATTATCCCATTCTTAGGGCAATCAACTACCATGGAACAGGTCCAGTAAAACAGGACCAATGATCTGTAAAAGCTAGTCTTGGAACCAGATTTCTTCTGCTTTGTCCCAGGGGAAAGAACTAGAAGTAATGAGTAAAGCTGCAGAGAAACATTTTGTTTGACGTAAAGGAAAATTTCCTAACAATGATTTTTTAGGTCCATTCCAACTCTGAATATTCTGTGAATGTCAATCTTCAACAACATGTTGCACTTTATTATACAATAAGTACTCCCCTGGGTGGGGCCAGATAGATGGTTCAATGGATAGAGTGCTGGGCCTGCAGTCAGGAAGACCTGAGTTCAAATCCAACCTCAGATACTTATTAGCTATGTGACCCTGGGCAAGTCACTTAACCTCCCTTTGCCTTAATCTACCAGAGAAGGAAATAGTAAGCCATTCCGTTATCTTTGACAAGAAAGGCTTGTGCACAGCATGGTCTACGGTGTCACAAAGAGTTGAACATGGTTGAACAACAACAGAATTCCACTGGAGTAGAATAATGAGGAAGTAATCTCTTTTTTCACAGGAATCTGAAAACAGGAAAGATACCCATTTCCCCAGGGTGGGTGGGCTAGTCAGATTTACAGATGAGCAGCCTATGGGGATAGATCTGAAGACCTCTGATTGTTTCTTCTATATTGAGGATTCTAGGGTTCTCTGAAAGTAACACAAATATCACTAGTTCTGGATCTGAACTTGAAGGACCCAAGTTCAAATCTCAGCTCTTCTGCTTATTTCCTGTATGGTCTTGGACCAGTCATTTCATTTTTCTGGGTTGTAGTTGCCCCCTCTGAAAAAAATGAGGGGATTGGACTAGGTGACCAGTGATCTTAAGGGCCCCAAGTCTTTACAGGTATAAAGCTAACTCTATGGCCCTATGAAGTGTTCATCAGATAAGATAAAGCATGTAGCCCTGTGCCTGGCACACAGTGGACTTTTAGCAAATGCTTCTCATTCCCCATCCTTCATTACCTCATCGAATTTTTACTAGCTGTTTCCACAGTAGTCACGGCCAACATGGTGTTCATCACCACCATCACCACCATCATTGGCACAATGAGTGAAATTTCTAAAGCATATTCTACATTTTGCAAAAAAGGTTTATGTATGTCATCTTCATTTGAGCCTCACAACCAACCTATGAAGTAGATATTATATTAATTATATCTATTCTATATTATTGCAGACTGAGGCTCAAAAAGGTTGCCCAGGGTTATACTTTCTATATTAATATCTACGAAAAGTCAGTATCCCTCAGCCTCTTGTTTTTTTTTTCTAATCAGGATCAATTTTTTATCTTTGGCCCAGGGATTCATCTCCAGCTACAGCATCAGTATATATTTTTTTCTTTGCTTCCTGGTTAAAGAATCAGGCTTTTCCAAAAGCAAAAACTTTATAAAAGTATCATGAGTCATCCTGACAGACACAGGTGGATTTCTCTGAACAAGTGAGCTCACAAGAGGTTAGCGGCAGTCACCGCCGCCTTGGCAGTTTCGCTATGACCTTATTACAGAAGCAACGCGACTTTGAAAGATTACTCCAAACCTTGACACTCACATTTGAGTTGTATCAATTAGGCGGCAGTGTAACTCCTCACCATTAGCTTTCACCAATTCCTGAAACTCCTCCATAGTGTCTGTCAAGCTGGCGTCCAATTTAAACATGACCCAGAACTCTGTTATCCAGTACCTACAAGGAAAAGATTAAAAACCAGTCAGTTCAGAGTGTAAAGAAGAAAGAATCTTCCCCCTTTGGTGGATTCCCAAGAATGGTGGTAGCAGGCCTGTGAATTAATAAAGAGACCTTGGGGGCGGGGGGAAGGTAGAGTTTGGTTTTTATCCATTTTTTTTGGTTTTAGTAGCTAAAAAAAAAGATTGCAGTCACTGACATTCACTTGGCTCTAGGCACAAAAGCACATGAAATTCACATTGAATGTATGTTAAAATTGAAGGGATCCTTCATCATCTCTCGGCACTTCTTATATTTTATGTCACAGTAAATACGATTCAAGGATGAATTTGCATACTTTCTTGTGGTTAAAAGCAGTGTTGCTTATTAAGCTCAGTGACACGGAAGAGAAAATTAGTATGGATTTCCAGAGTAAACATTCTGTCATTTACATTCCAACTCTGGGAGATATATGCATGGAACGAGAGGAAAAAGGTGGAGCCATCCTGAGAAAGAAAGACTGGGCATCACTGTCTCTCTCATTTCTTGTATACGGACTTCATTTCTCCCAGCTCTGGAAAATCACTGACATCAAACAGAAACCTTACCTTACGAAATAGCAGATCTTCAGACAAAGACCAGCTGAATGTTTGGCCAAAGCATCCTTATATGTAGGGACCAGGTTAAGGAAAAAGGAAGCCTCTGCCCACCACATTAGCATAAAACATGTCTTCTTACTGGGAGGTACAAGTCCTTACAAAATACCTTTTCCTAGTACCCAACCACCAGATATCATCATTTCCTTCATCTATTCTCCTTGCTTCCCCCCGCCCATCTTAGCATGCAAATACTGAGAAGTATTCTCTTTATACCATATATAATGCTGATTGGTTTTCTGTCTAACCCAGAGTTTATTGTCACTCAGTTGTTTCAGTAGAGTCTGACTCTTTGTGGCCCCATTTGGGATTTTCTTGGCAAAGATACTAGAGTGGTTTTCCATGTCCTTCTCTAGCTCATTTTAGAGATAAGAAAACTGAGGTAAATAGGGTGAAGTGACTTGCCCAGGGTCACACAGCCAGAAAGTATCTGAAGCCAGATTTGAACTCAGGGAGATGAGTTTTTCTGACTCCAGGATTGGCACTCTGCATTATGGAGCCACTTAGCTGCCCCTAACCCATAGTAGCCATCGCCAAAAAAGAGTGTTCTAACTTATGTGAGTTACAGGGAGATCATTGATCTTTGTAGCTATAAATTCTGTTCCATTTTTTGGATGAGGAAACTGAGGCTGAAGGAGACTCACAGGTCATAGATCTAAAGCTGGAAGGGGCCTCAGAAGTCATCTAGTCTAAACCCCCTCATTTTACAGAGGTAGAAACAGAGGCCCAGAAAGGCTAAGTCATATGTCCATAAGTGCCAACAGGTAGGATTTGACCCCTGTCTTCTATCCATTTCAATTTACTGAAAGTCTTCTCTGGCAAAGCCCTGTGCTAGGGGAGTGGAAGGTCATGGCAGTATAAGGATGACTCAGATATGGCCTCTTCATGGAGGGTAGAATATAATAGGAAGATTGAAATAGGTACACATCAGTATCATAGAATCAGAAAGAAATAGGGACCCTAAGAGGGAAAAGAGAAGTAGTTTGAAAAAAAAAATTTTTAATTTAAAAAAAAAGAAAAAAAACCCACAAAGACCTGCAAGGGGCGGCTAGGTGGCCCAGTGAATAGAGCACCAGCCCTGGAGTCAGGAGGACCTGAGTTCAAATCAGACCTCAGACACTTAACACTGACTAGCCATGTGACCTTAGGCAAGTCACTTAAGCCCAATTGTTCCTCCAAAAAAAGGAAAAAAGAAGTAGTACAGCATAATGGAGAGCCAGACTTGGTTAAGGAAGCCTTGGGTTCAAATCCTGCCTCCCACATATACTATGTGATCTAGGGCAAATCACTTAACCCTTGGTGTTCCCTAGGCAACTTTCTAACACTTTAAGTTGTAATCTGTATTATTAGAAGGAATTTCCTACAGCAATGAAATCATAGGTCTTGACACCTTCCACCCCCAAGATAAACCACAAAATAGTTCAGGAATGGAAAGGAGTCTCCCTTTGGTAATCATTCCGTGTTGGAAGGATGATAGAAGTTTCACGGAGGAGGTGGCATTTGAGGTGGGCCTTGAAGGACAGAATCTCTGCTTCTTCATCTGTAAAATGAGAAGGTTGTACCAGGTGGACCCCAAGGTTCCTCCCAGCTCTAAATCGAAATCTTATTATAAAATAAGTAGGATTTTTGTAAGTCAAGAAGTGGAGTTGGGGCAGGGAAGGCAGTGCTCCAGAGATGGAATAATAATGTAAGTAAGATTATGGAGGCAGGAAAACACAAGGCACGTTTGGGGAATGACAAGAAATCAAGTTTGGTAGGATAGGGAATACAAAGTGGAAATTTGGAAGTACAACTGCCTGTCAAAATAGTGGTATTATTACCTTTCAAAACTGGGCAGCTAGGTGGCGCCATAGTGCTGGGCTTAGAGTCAGGAAGAATCATCTTGAGTTCAAATTCAGCCTCAGACAATGACTAGCTGTGTGACCCTGGGCAAGTCACTTAACTTTGTCCCAGTTTCCTCATATGTAAAATGAGCTAGGAAAGGGAATAACAATCCACTCCTGTATCTTTGTCAAGAAAACCTCAAATGTCACAAAGAATTTGACATAAAATAAAAAAATGACTGAATAACAACAGCAATTGGAAATAAGGCTGGAAAAATAAATAAAAACTAGGTGGGGAGGAGAGGGTTTGGAATACTAGGCCAAGGAATTTAAACTGTTCCGTAGGTAATAGGGAGCCACTGAAGGGTTTAGAGCAGGGAAGCACGGTCAGAGTTGTTCTTTAGGGATATTATTCTGGCAGGATTGATGTGTGGGAAACTCTGAGTATGTTCTGTTGCTCATCTTTACTTTTCAAAGAGGATGGACGACATCACACAGCGATGTATTGACTGGCGTATGAACTGGATTTAAATGAGGCCGATTTACACAAACTTGTCAGCGTCAGTCTTTCTTCCAGAGCCACTGAAGTCCAGTGGCAGGACAAAAGTCAGGATGACTGGTGATGGCCTGGGATGCAGTGGACGACCTTGGCATCTTCCTTCTCTGACCAGGCTCTAAGTCGTCACAGTTCCTGCTTCAGCCTCCTTCATAGCCATTGGAACAAACTGTTCTCATCCTCCTGTTCCGCTGGAGGGAAGTCTTCACATGCTTGGGGCAGACACCCCCCTAACTCATTGATGGGTTTGAGGCCTGTCAGTTACCCTCAGCCTGGTTTAAGCCATCTGATGAGATGGCTTACTGGCGTGTGGCCACGGTGCATGCTATGGCTTTTTGGAGTCATGGGTGAGAGTTGGGTGAAAGGTGGCCACCAAACATGGGTGAGCAGCTTGAGAAGAACTTGGCAAATCCTCACATAAGAGATGCTTGTCTTCCTTGAATATTTATATTTCATATACCCGGGGGAACTCAGGATATAGAGAGAGGTCAGAGTAAAGTTTAGAGAAAATTGGGAGCCAATAGCCAATAGCTACAACAGTAAAGTCGTGTAGCTCTCTAAGCTTTGTGAGAAATCACATGGCTAAGGGGGAAAGCAAGGGATAGGGAGTCTTCCCACCACCAGGGTCTAAGCCAGCAGTTCTCAACCTGTGGGTCGCGACCCCTTTGGGTGTCAAACGGGGTCACCTAAGACTATCAGAAAACGCATATTTCCAATGGTCTTAGGAACTGAGACACCGCTCCTCTTTCTGTGTCCAGTCAGGTCTGCCCACACGTAGATACATCCACATACGAGTATTAAAGGGTCAGGGCATTAGGAAGGTTGAGAACCATTGGTCTAAGCTATGGTTATGGCAGTATAAATGGAAGAGGTGATGAAGAAGAGACATTCTTGAGACAGAATTGACAAAAAATTATTGAGGGTAAGAAGACGTGAGCAAAAGGGAGGAGCCCAAATGTTTTTTGCACCAGGTGCCTAGGAGCATGGTGATGCCATGAAAGAAAACAGGGTAGTCAAAAAGGAGCAGCTGGTTGGGGAAATGACAAATATGGCTTTGAACATGTTGAACAGGAGTCACAGAAAGGACATCCAGGCAATGATACCCATGATGTAGGTAGACATGTGATTCAGGAGAAAGATCAGCTCAACAGATACACATCTGGATATTATCTGGCTATTAAAACTACAGGACCAGATGATATCAGAGATGTAAACAGAGAGAATATATAGAAGAAAAAGGTCTAAGGGCAGAATTATAGGGACTCCTATATTTAGGAGTGAGAAGAAGAGAAACTAGCAGAGAATATGAAGAAATCATCAGAGAGAGAAGGGAAAATCCAAGAGACCACAGTATCATAGAGATCAAAGGAGGAATTTCAAATAGGAGGTGATGGTTAAGTTTCCAAGTTGTTACTGAAGTAAACAATAAGCAAGAAAACAGGGTATCTAGGTGGAGTTAGGAGGACCTGAGTTCAAATTCGGCCTCAGACACTTCACACTTATGAGCTGTGTGACCCTGAGCAAGTCACTTAACATCAATTGTCTTGCCAAAAAAAGAATAAGTGAGAAAAGACTATTGGATTTGTGATTAGGAAATAATTTGTGGTGACTCTTCAGATAGAAATTTCAGGGGAATGGTGAGGGAGAAACCAAACTGTAAAGAGTTCAATCAATCAATCAATCAATATTTATTAAGCGCCTATGGGCATGACTGAACATCAACAAAATATTTCAGGCACTGTGCTAAATGCAGAGGATGCACAAAACTGCAAAAGAAAGTCCCTCCTTTCAAGGAGGTCACAATCTAATGGTAGTTGAAGCCTGTGCAGCCAATGAGGAAGCAGATATAACAACTCCTCTTGGGTGAAGTTGGACAGTAAACAGGAGAGAGATAAGCCAGTCATTCAAGGGGTTATTAGGGAAGAGGAAGGAAGGAGAGAAGGAAACAAACATTTTATTCACTACTTACTATGTGCCCAGCACTGTGCTAGGCACTTTATAAATATTATCTCATTTAATTTGAGGCTCCCAACAACCCTGTGAAGTAGGTACTGATACTATCCCCATTTTACAGGTAAGGGAAATAAAGCAGAAAGAGGTTAAATGACTTACTCAAGGTCATGCAGCTAGCAAAGATGAAAGAAAGACTAGGAAACTATGGCACAATCCTGTAAGAATGGTGTCAGGAGTGCTAAAGCTCAGGGTGAGTTGAAGCTGCCAAGTAAAGCTTAAGAAAGAGAGAAATTATTTTAAAATAATCTATGTTGAGGGAAAGGAATAGGGTCAAAGAAGCAGCAGGTCTGTCACTCAGGGTGGAGGGGAAAATGATAATGGATGATAGAGAGAAATCCAAACCGCTCAACTCTGACGTTTGCTTGGTTTTTTTTTCTGCCAAGGAAAGAACAGAGCAAAAATGGCTGATGAGGATTTGAACCCCACATAAGTAGGGAGATAAGGCACCTGTAAGTCTCCTTTAAGAATTCAAGTCATCAGGAGCTGATGGATTACACCCTCTGCTGCTCCAAGAACCAGCAGATGAGATTTCAGAGACATTTTCAGTGATCTTGAAGAGATCAGGAAGACAGGAGAGAAGGCCCAGGACTGGACAGAAGGGCAGATGTTGTTCTGATTTTAAAAAGGGGAAAGAGAATGACTTCTGGAAACAACAGGCCAGTGTGCTTATCTCCGACTCCTGGCAGAAGCGTGAAGAGTCATGACCAAGGAATATTACTAACAGAAGTGATGGTGGTCACAGAGACCTAGCATGGCTTCATCAGGAATGACGCGGATTGTTCCACATCAGAATCACTTTGTTTTACTTTAATGACACAGAGAAGACTGCAAATCTAGTTTACTTAGATTTCAACAAGGCATTTAACCGTATCTCTCAAGCAATTCTTGTGGAAAATATGTGGGTTGGATAATACGGTTGGGTGAATTTGAAACTGTGCTAATGACTGGACCAAAAACACAGCCACATGGTTTAATGCCAACTTGAAGTGAGCTCTTTAGGCAACATGAGCTTAATCCTGTGTGGTTTGATGTTTTCCGTCAGTGTCCTGGGTAAAGGCATAGATGGCATGCTTATCAAGCTACAGATGACATGACCATGGTCAGGATTGATAACATATCAGATGACAGGCAGGATCCTCAAAGGTTAGAATACTGGGGGTAAATTCAATGAGTTGGAATTGAGTGAGAATGAATATAAAGTCTTATGTCCAGATTAAAAAAATCAAGTTCCTAAGTACAAGATGGGGGCAGTGTGGCTACATAGCATTTCCTTTAAAAAAAGATCTTTAAAAAAAAAAGAAAAAAAGATCTGAAGATTTCAGTGTACCAAAAGCTCAATATAAGTTAATAGTTTGATATGGCAGTCGCAAAAATCTAATATAATTTTAGACCACATTGGGAGACTTAGTTTCCAGAAAACTAAGGAGGTGATGAGCCCCATTAGACTTTGCCCTGGCGAGACTATATCTGGAGTACTGAGTTCAGTTCTGGGTACCACATTTTAGAAGGGCTAAGACAAGCTAGACAGAATGCTAGAAGGCAGGAAGGAAGAGAGGGGATAAGCATTTATTAATCTCCTATTAAGTGTCAGCCATGATGCAAAACTCTGGGGATACAAAGAAAGGAAAAGGCAGCCCTTGCCTTCAGGATGCTCACAGTCTAATGGGGGCCACAATATGCAAATGACATAAAACAAGATATATATACATGAGATGCTCTACAGAGGGAGGGCACTACAATTAAGGACTGGGAAAAGCTTGTTATAGAAAGGTAGGGATTTAGCTGAGACTTGAAGGAAGCCAGGAAAGCCAGGAGGGAGAGATGAGGAGGGAGAGAATTCCAGGCATGGGGGAAATCAGAGAAAACCTCCAAAGGTGTGAGATGGAGTATGCTGTGTGAGAAACAATATGGCGGAGGGTAAGGTGTAAGAAGACTAGAAAAATGCATGTACACGTGTGGTGGTGGCGGTGATGGGATCTTTAAATGAAGCTGATCGCTTGGTAGAAACGGCCTCTGAAATCCTCTGATTCTATACTCCAAAATTCTGAGAATTCTGAACATTTTGCTTGCTATATCATAAAATAAATATGTATCGTGCAGAAGAGTAAATTTTTTAGTATTATAATATATAAATTTATAAAAAGTAGTATTTAAAACGACCCCTCTATTCGTTGTGCTCTGGGTGGCTGCCTACCTTGCTCACCCTTAATCTCAACTCTTATAAAAGGGCCCACATACTAAAACCAACTCTCTTGCTAACTACCTGTGTGACCTTGGGAAAATTCTTAACCTGTCTGGAACTTAATTCGTCTTTTAATTTTTTTTTTTTTTTTTTGCTTTTTGGAAGGGAGGAGGTAGGGCAATTGAGATTAAGTGACTTGCCCAAGGTCACACAGCTAGCAAGTGTTAAGTATCCGAGGACAGATTTGAACTCAGGTACTTCTGACTCCAGGGACGGTGCTCTATTCACTGCCCCACCTAGCCGTCCCGTGAAACTTACTTCTTCTTGAGGTATGGGCTCAGCTCAGAAGTTCTCAGAGTATGGTCCAGGTTCCTCTTTCAGGGAGTCCGCAAGGTCAAAACTCATTGTAATGCTAAGACCTTTTAATTTCTAACACAATAAAGATTGATAGATTACATAGATAAATAAAAGCTTGTGGGGGGGAAGGGGGGGCATCAACAACTTTTAAGAGTGTAAAAGGAACATGAGACCAAAACGTTTGAGAACTGCCAGCTTAATTGATCTCTTAAAGTCACAGCCTCACTGGGTCCCTGGCCAGGCTAAAACAAAACAAAAACCCAAGGAGTGAAGGAATATAGCTCTTAAGTGGTCTGAATCAGCCTGGGGGCATTGTGTAGTCTCAGCGCATGTGCAGAAATGGGGATTTGCTAGAGGAGGGACTGACTATGGGTGCTCAGAGCCCTGACTCAGTTTTCTGCAGCTCAGAGATTTCACTCTTCCTAAGCTTCTTCTCCTCTTCCCTGTGAACACTCTTGGGTCAGTTTCTACATGTTCCACCTGGAGTCTTCAGGTATTTGAACTATGTGAGATCTTGATTTATTTTTTTCTGTAATGGAAAAAATGCAAAACCAGCTGGACTAACTGAGTGAAAAATTCTTGTACTTGTGAGTGAGGACTGGATTTTGAAATATCCTACATCATGGGAAAAAATTATTCTTGCCTGGAAATCTTAAGTTTCTCTTGATGTGGCAGGTGCGACCAATCTAACCTTTCTTCCAGGGGTCAGGCCATGATGAAAACTGGCACACTAGAGCATAAAGGGCTAGGAACATAGAACAATAAACAACATTCATATAGTATTTTTAGGTGTGCAGAGCACTTTACACATGTATCATTTGAGTCTCACAACAACCCTATGATGCAGGTACTAAATGCATCAGCCCTGTTTTGCAGATGAGAAAGCTGAGGAACAGAAGAGGTTAAGTGATCTTGCCATGAGAAAAAGAACTTTAACTTTGTCTTCTTGACTCCAAGTTAAGCACTCGCTGGATGGGGAAGATCCTGAGGGATTTCTTTCTATCAAAACATTCGGAGTCCATTCTTGGCTACTAAGTCACTCACTGGGTCCCTCAGGTTTCAGGGCAGCTGTTCTATTTTACTGTTGCTAAAGTCTCAAAACACTTACCAGCCTTTTTCTACTTCAGGGATCACGTCTTGCAAATGAAGCAATGTAGGGGTGGGGAGCAGGGACTGGGGAGAGAGAGAGAGTACAGGAGGATCTCCTATCTTTACTAGTTTCACACCTCCCTCTCCCCTCAAAAGTTGGAGAAACAAACAAGGCCCTCTTGGCCACTTGCCAGCCTTCCTGTGTGTGCCCCCACGATACAAGCTGTTGCTTCTAAAGCTTGTGACATCTGTAAGCTTTCTTCAGAGTCTCAGTCTTCCTAAATAAATGGGAAAATTGAGGACAAGACAGGCATGCTACAGAAATCTACCATCTGAGAAATGGAAACATCTCTCCCATACTGCCCTTACCACATCTCCCTGTCTACTTCCTTGGGATGTGTAAGAATTTTGGCTGATTTGTTAGAAAAGAACTCTTCATTTCCCTTAGTTTCTGTACCCAAGAGAAGGTCCGGTGATCATTGCTGGATTTCTGTAGCAACATTTATTCAGATAACAATTACCAGTGAGAGTTTCCATTACCTTCAAAGATGAAGGTGTGCTCTATAAAGTGGACAAAGATTTTAAATATCCTCAAAGAAATTTTCACTGAGGAGTTGTGCTTGAGTGTCTTGTTGCTCACAAGACTCTTCTGAAATTTGATATTCTGAATGACCTGTCGAAATTACCCTTGTTGGTCTTCTGGGAAGTAATAATGATTAGACCTGGAAATGCACCCATGATAGCATCATCACCATCATCATCAATCAATCAGTCAATAAGAATTTATTTAGGGCCTACTATGTGGTAAGGGATGGGGAACCTGAGGCCTCAAGGCCCCATGCGGCCCTCTAGGTCCTCAAGTACAACCCTTTGACTGAATCCAAACCTCATAGAACAAATCCCCTTAATAAAAGGATTTGTTCTGTAAAACTTGGACTCTGTCAAAAGGCCACACCCAGGCCTAGAAGGCTACATGTGGCCTTGAGGCCATGGATTCCCCACCCCTAGTAGATCGTAGTTCTAGAGTTGGGAGGAACCTCAGAGACCATCTAGTCCACTCCCTTTCATTTACAGAGGAAAAAGATGAGGGAGGAGAAATTATTTGCCCAAGGTAACACACGTAGTGAATGTCAGAGGTAAGATCTGAACCCAGGTCTGCTGACTCCAGGGCCACTGTCTTTTCCATTGAACCAATAACTTCTGAATGAACAAGAGAAGACAGAAAGGTAGGATAGAAAAGATACTGTCTCCGGAATCACAGGACCTGCTCCCACTGCCGACACTTTCTACCTCTGTGGCTTTGGGCAAATCCCTTAACTTCTCTGGGCCTTGGTTTTCTCATCTGTAAAATGAGAGCATTGGGTTAAATGGGATTAAGTACTGTGACCCTCTGAGTCTATGAACTAAGGTGACGTCACTTTCTTTGTATGAACTTCCTTGGGCCAGGTTGAAAGTAGTCGTTTATTCATCTTTCCCTTCAGGTCATAGGTAACATAGGTAACATTACCTAGCATGCTTTAGACAGCTGAACTCATTACAGACTCCACTCGTGTTCCCAGGAGCTGTCCTCAGCTTGTGGGGGTCTCAGGGAGCCCTTTGGAGCTCCTAAGTGATCTCCTGGGAAGGGACACTTAACAGCAGCAAAGTAGAGGTGCCAAGGTCAGTAGACCCAAATCCCTCGACACAGAGAAGTCACATACTTCTCCAGTTTGTGGGCTACAACACCTCCTGTAGCAATATTTTCAAGCCTCTCAGCACGCTAGTTGTTGTCCAGTCATTTTAGTCACATCTGACCCTTCATGACCCCATTTGGGGTTTTCTTGACAAAGTTACTGGAGTGATTTGCCATTTCCTTCCCTGGTGGATCCATTTTGGAAGACAATCAGAGGTTAAGTGACTTGCCCAAGGTCGCAGAGCTAGGAAGCGTCTGAGGCTGGATTTGAACTCAGGTCTTCCTGACTAAAGACCCAGTGCTCTATCCACTGAGCCACCAGCTGCCTCTGTAGTAGGCAATACATAAATGCTTATTCTTTTCCTCCTCCCTTCCTTTCCCCTTTCTGCCCAGTTTGAAAATACAAGTTACGGCGTGGAAGGATATAGTTCGATGAGTTTTTGGAGCAAGTCGGTAGAGGAGATGAGGAGACGATGCATGGTTAGCATCACTTGTAACAGCTGGTTACTCCGACAGAGATTTCCATCTGTATCTAAAAAAGTCAATTGAAGCATATGTGTTAGGCATTGGAAGGAGAGAGGTAACTCAACAGAAATACAAGCCAATTATCAGTGCATGATTTTTTTCCCAAGTTTTTAAATTATTTGGAGCCTATGCATGCCTCCCTCCCCCACCCCTTTTCCCTTCTTGCCTCTTCTTCTCCCTGCCCCTTCCTCAGCCTCTGTAACCCCCCATCATTTGGAGTGTTGAACCGCTTATTAAAATCTCTTTCTGAAGGTGACAAGAGGCAGCGAGCAGAGGGAAACTCTCATCAATCCATTTTTGGCCATCGTCACCAGATGGCTGGTGAGGGAGGAGGATGGGGCTGATGGTAAATGTGGGAGCTGGGGGTTATTTGTGGAATCCGCTAACCTATGGTCTGTCAAATCTCCAACAGCATACGCAGCTGAGGACTGACGGTATCCTTTTCAGCGTTCCGCATTCTTAGTCCGGCCCGGGGCTGCGTTCTGCACTAGAATTCTGCATATGGTTTTAGAAAAAGCGACTCAATCTGCTGATTGGCTGGTTTGCAGTACAGGAGCCCTTAATCATAAATGAGTAGTCAAGGTTACCAGGTAAAGAGCCTGACAATCCTTTCCAGATCTCATTCAAAGTCATAGGGGAAATGAAGAAAATAATAGTATTTTTTGAATTTTACTAATTGATCAAGAACTCAGTGCATTAGCTGGGCTTAGGGTCTAAGGAGTTTGGGTTCAACTTAATAACTGGTAGATCTTTGTTTTCATCACCAGCTTTTTTATTAAGATCTTGAACAATTTGTGAATTGTGTAGCTTTGAATGGTTAATATATGTATTTTATTCTCCCTGTGTTTCTCTTTTAAAAATGCCAAAATATGACTATTTTTCTCGAGTGTTACATGGAATAAATTACACTATTTTTTTTGCAAAACCTTTGTGAATTATTCCGAGCCACAGAAATAAGATAGTATTGTTAAATAAGTTTCAGTTCAATTCAAAATTTATTGCTGTCTATAGAGCACCGTGTGAGGTCATAAGATCATAGATTTAGAGCTGAAAGGTAGCTTAGAGGTTACTGAGTAGAGCCCCTGCATTTTACAGATGAAGAAAATGAAGTACAGAAATTAAGTGACTTGCCAGGGTCACGTAAGAAGGACCTGAGATAGGATTTGAACTCAGCTCTTCCTGACTTCGGATCTAGTGTTCTATTCACCACGCCACCTCGCTGTTTAAGTACTGGGGGGATGTGGGCAGTTTAGGTAAGATATTGTCTGTCTCTGCCTTCATGGAGCTGATATTTCAGGATGACAATTGATGCCCAAAGGAAAACAACTGAAATCTGAAGGAAAACATCCATCGGTGATACCCCCAAAATACCATTGTCACTGGGTATACTCTCCTCGCACTACTCTACGCTGACCTCCAGCCCTGGACTTAGCTCCAGACCCACAAAGCCCGAAGCAGGGAATGTTGAGCAATGGAAGCCCCTGCTACATGTTGCCTGGGACTACAGGTCCTTTTTTTCTTTTCTTTTTTTAAAAAAACTTTAGTTTACATCGTTCATTTCTATGAGATTTTGAGTTATAAATTTTCTCCATCTTTCCCCTACCCACCCATCCCAAAACAGCGATCCCACTGTATGCCCCCTCCCCCAATCTGCTCTCTCCTATATCCTCGCCCATCACCCCTCTGTCTTTCCAGTAGGGCAAGATGGATCTCCCCACCCCAGTGCCTGTGTATTTCCCTGCTTCCTATTCCACCCCCCACTTGTTCTGTTCTCTACTCTGTCCCCCTTTACAAGGACTACAGGTTCTTACCTAGTCTTCCCAGCTACTACTACCGGCTCCATCTGGATGTGGAATCTGTTGAAACAACCACTTGGATCTCCTTCACCATGTAATTTTCCTGGTGTCCATTAACACCATTCCTTGTACTCCTTACTCTGGCCAGTTGAAAGGTCTCTACCTAGGAAAGCTTTACACTAGAATTCTAAAAGGAAACCACGTTCCAATTTAGTCCATAGGTTTCTCCATACTTTCTTTTGTCCTTGTTGTATCACTCCTACAATCTCTGGTTACTCTCATCCCTATTCAGTCCAGTCATATCCTTCCTCACTCATTCCTCATCTCTTTCTTCCCTTTCCACCAGGATCCCATTCTATTGTCCATGACCATCCCTTCCTCCTATAAAAGTACTTTGCTATATAAATGTTATTATTATTATTATTGTTGTTCCTCTCATGCACTTTTTACCTTCTAACGCCCGCAGAAACCCGACCTTCTTCTAAAAACATCTCATCCTCTCCACTGGTGAAACGTTGGGCCAAGAGCTGGCATACCTCTTATTCTTCACTACCACCTACAGGACTTTTTAATGATCAAGCAGCCTTTTTCCCTTGAAGTTCACTGTATCCATCTTCATCCCCTTGTCAAGATACTTGATGCTATCAATGACTGACCTCCATGTCACTCTCCCTCTTTTTGTCGCCAACATTACCTGCCTCCCAGTCTTCCTCTCTCCAACCCATTCCCTGCTTTCATCCTCAATGACTTCCATATTCAGTTTGGTATTCCTTTTTATTTCTTTGTCTTTTTGGAGGGAGAAGGCAGGGCAATTGGGGTTAAGTGACTTGCCCAAGGTCACACAGCTAGTAAGTGTTAAGTGTTTGAGGCCGAATTTGAACTCAGGTCTTCCTGACTCCAGGGCCAGTACTCTATTCACTGCACCACCTAGCTGCCCACTTGGTATTCCTTTGAACACCCTGATTTTCAAGTTCATCAGCCTTCTCAACTCCTGGGTCCTATAGACATCATTGAGGGGGAGCAGTCACGGTGGAAAAAGGAGGCCACCTTCCTGGCTACCCCTAGCTGCCACTAAGCCCAAGAGCTCCTAGAGGGTCAGATCCTCCTTCCCCCAACCCCCAGCCTGCCCAGATACCACTAACTATCAGTTGGGACACAAACCCTGTAGAGACTGGACCCGGCAGCTGCCTCTGTAGCATCTGCAGTCACAGCTACTGAAGGCCCAGAAAAGAAAGTTTTAGAGTCCTCGGCACGATCAAATGGTTCAATATCAGAAATGGATATGATTTTTATTAGTGGCAATAACATTAAAGAAGATGCATTACCATCTGCTTTGCTGTTGTACCCTAAGAAGATGGGGCCTTTCCATCTGACTTGCGGCTGAAACCTCCCCCTCATTAGAACCTGGGCTCCTTGAGAACAGAGACTGTCTCTACTTTTCTATTTGTAGGGTCCCTCCCCCACCCCCCTGTTCTTTGTACATAGTTACGGTTTGAAAAATGCTCATTCATTCATTTCCACCCCATCATAGATACCCACAGAGGTGGTCATACCTTAGATTTGACCATAACCCTGAACTATTTTACATTAATTATCTTAGGAAACTTTCCTCACTGACCATAATCCCCTCTTTTTCCACTTCTCCACCTGCCTCGTTCTTTCTTCTGGGCACTTCCTGAGACCTCTTTCCCATGATCTCTAGTGCCTTCATTGCTCTCTGTTGTCCAATTCATTACTCCTGTTCTGGTCTTCACTTTACTCCGTTCAGGTTCAAGAGAATCCGCTCAGTAAGTCAGAGCCCTCTCTACTACCCTTAACTCCTTGCTCACTGTCCTTCCAGAATGCACACCTTATCACCCTCAACCCCAGATCACACCAACTACCTGCCTTCCCTGCCCCAACTCTTGAATTGAAGAATAGTTCTATAAGAAATCATAAAGTCCTGAAGCCTTGGTCCACCCCAAATTCATGTTACTTAGCCTCAGTTGGGTCCTTCCTTTTGCAGGTCAACTCTTTTAGCCATCTCTGATCAACTTTCACATTCCCAAGAATCCAAATTTTCTAGTTTTTCCTCCCTCCTCAAGCCTTCCATCTTTATACTCCCTCTCCCTAGTAGATGGGCTTACCTATTTTACTGAGAAAATGAATTTTTTCTTACCTATTTTGTCTCATATCTTTTATTAACTAGAGGCAGCTAGGTGATGCAGAGGATGTTGAATGGGTCCTTGAATCAGAAAGACTTGAATTCCAATCCGGCCTCAGACATAGCTGTGGGGAATTGGGCAAGTCACTTAACCTCTGCTAGCCTCAGTCTCTTCCCTTGTAGGATAGGGACAGTAAAAGATTTATCTCTCAGGGTTGTTGTGAGAATTAAATGAGATAATATTTGCAAAACATTCAGCACAGTGCCTGCCATACAGCAGGCACTTAATAAATGCTGATTTCTTTCTTTTATTCGAAAACTCAAAAATCTCTATTTTTACCCATTCTCTCCTACTTTGCTTCAGTCTTAGCATTGGGTGGCCCTTCTCTTTAACAAGGTTAAATCCCTCTAATTGTGCCCTTCATCCCATTGCCTTTGGGAGCACTCTCTTTCATCTTCAATCTCTCCCCATTTACTGGTTCCTTCACCATTGTCTACAAACATATCCAATTCTCCCCATTCTTAAGAATGACTTTCTCAAGATGTGGCCCTATTCTCCTCTCAAACTATGGTTCTCCATCTTTCACTTCTACATTCCTAGAAAGAGTAGTCTACACTTGCCTCTTTGCTCCTCACCATCCACCCTCTCCTTAAGCCCTTTCAATCTGTCTTCCAACCCTCCTTTCAAATGCACACATTCTCTCAAAGATTACTCATGATTATCTATTTCCCATGTGTGGGGTCCCTCATTCATGATCTCTATGTAGGCTCATTCTCCACACTGATTCTATCTATCTATCTATCTATCTATCTATCTATCTATCTATCTATCTGTCTGTCTTTCTATCTCTATATACACACATACAATCATATACACATGTATATACACAGACATATATATGTGTATACAGACACATATATATGTATATATATATATATAAATGTATATGTGAATATATATCTGTAAGACATTGCCTTATATCACGGGAGGGGAAGTTTCCATTGCAAATTTTTTTGCACATTTTAATTTCATTAAAATGCCTTTGCTTTGAACTGATTATGCCTTCTGGCTAACTAGAGAAAAAGTAAACACATATGAAAATCCTCCAGAAGCTAAGTCCAGGGTAAGCACGACTAAATTTATTTTTTTTAAACTTTCACCTTACACGTTTCCTTCCAAAGAGTTTCAACACAACTCATCCTGTGAATCCTCACACCTTCTTTGTGGGGGTGAGGTGGTTTTAAATGGCTAAGCACTGAGAAATGGTTTACTCATAGAGGAGAGGAGAAAGAGGGAAAGGGAGAGGATAAGACTTAACTCTTCAGACCTCCAAATCAGACTCCTCGCCAATTTGCCTCTGCCTTCCCACCCCTCTTTTTTCCAAGATAGGATCATGAAATCATAGTCCTAGACATGGAAGGAATCTGAAGAGTTACTTGCTTCAAATCTTTCATTTTAAAGAAAGATGTTCTTTAATCAGGTAAAAATGAAATTAAAGAAGATGCACAATTCCTGAAGGACCGTGGGACCTCTTTATCCGATGTCCTATTAAATTCTATGTGTTGTCTCTCACATTAGAATGTGAACTCTTTGAGAGTAGGGACTGTCTTTTTTTTTTCTTTCCTAAATTGTATTTTCAGAACTTAACACAGTGTTTTACACATAGTAAGCCCCTAATAAATGTTGTTTTTTTTTTTTTCACTCATGAAGATGAAATGGTCTCAGAGAGGTTAAGTCACAAAGTCACAAAGGTCATCATAAATGGCAGAGCTGGGTTTCATCAGGTCTTCAGACTCTAAATCCAGAGTTCTTTTCACTGTACCACGTTGTTTTCCACATGGAAAGGTTTTTTGTTTTAGAGGGGATCGAATGGAATGTATTTAGATGCAGATGGAACCAGTAAATGGGGAGAGAATGAAGACGAAACAAAGAGAGTGCTCCTGAAGGAGCTGGGAGCATATGGGATTAAGGGCACAAATCATGAGGTTTAGCCTTGTTAAAGAGAAGGTCTACCCCACTCCACTGATTCTTAATAGTCTTGGCATCTGTGCCTGGGGATTTGTGCATATGTTGTACCTATAGGATTGGAACAGAGCTATATTCCTGCTCCATCAGACAACCAGGTGGCACAGTGAATAGAGCCCTTGGCCTGGAGTCAGACTGATCTGAATTCAAATTCAGTCCCAGGAACTTACTAGTTGTGTGACCTTGGGCAAGTCACTTAACCTCAGTTTCCTCAACTGTAAAATGGGAAAATAATGACACCTATTTTCCACGTTCATTATGAGGATCAGATGAGACAATATTTGTAAAACTCTAAGCACAATGCCTGGCACATAATAGATGCTTAGTAAATGGTGGTTTCCTTTCTTTCTCCCATTATCCTTCCACAAAATTTTTGCTCTTCGAAGGAAAACACGAAGTTTTCAAACTGGCTGATTCTGAGGGAGTGTCTTGAGGAGAAATCCTGTCCAAACTGCTCATTTTTATTTGGATATGCTGTTATTACTGCCGCTAGATGACTTAAGCATTTCAACGAATAATCGTAATTTTTTTTGTATCCTCAGGCTTATTTTAATGTGGGATATCATATTAAAGATCTAATAAATAAAATGTGTAATAGCAAAGTGTGCCTGCCTGTCTGCATTGCCACCCTCCAGAGAAAGAATTATTTGTAAAAAGTGTTTGAAGCTCAGTGAAGCAGAGAAATGTCACATTCTCATGCTCTATAGCCCCTTGCCCCGTGTTCCTAGGGGAAGCACCTTGGACAAGAACACTGGCTTGAAGTCCGGCCAGAGAGGGAAGACGTTTCACAAAGAAGGATCCCTCCCTCATGATACCATGCAGTGACCAGGAAGGGCCAAAAGCAGGAAATAAGTCCAGAGGATCAGTGTCCTCATCTGCAAAATAACTAAATTGGATTAAATGTCCTTGGGGGGTCTGTTCTAGCTCTGAATCTATTAATGATAATGAATAGTGTCTATATCATATTTTAAAGTTTACAAAAAACTTCAAAAATATTGTCTCGGTTGATCCTCCCAAAAAACACTAGGAGATGGATGCTACTATTATCCCCATGTACGGATAAGGAAACTGAGGCAGATGGGTTAAGTGACTTGTCCTGGGTCAAAAAGCTAGTAAGTGTGAGGATGGATTTGAACTCGGATCTTCCTGATCCAATTCTATTCACAATTACCATTTGATTTGTTAGACAACAGGAAGTAAAGGGTGAGCTGGGCCATTTTTAATCAGTGAAAATCACTCTGATTAGTATGGTCTGGTCTCCTGGGATACATGTATGTTAAGGATAATAAAATCCAGAGACCAGGCATTATTCTCCTCCCCCTCACCCCACCCCAGCCTCTTGCTGGATGATACAGTTAGACTTTCTGAGTTAGACACTTCTTCCTTACTCCTCATTCCTTACTCTTTTTTTTTTGAGGGTGGAAGACAAGGCAATTGGGGTTAAGTGACTTGCCTAAGATCACACAGCTAGGAAGTGTGTCAAGTGTCTGAGACTGGATTTGAACTCAGGTCCTCCTGACTCCAGGGATGGTGCTCTATTCACTGCATCACCTAGCTGCCCCTCATTCCTTACTCTTTACGAGGTAATTTAGAAATACCATTATTTCCCCAGTCCCAACCATTCCATTCTATAGATGACAAGGCAATCTCCCATTGGTTCAACTTAGTTCTTTGTCTAAAACTCTATGTTAGTTTGAGGCCTGAGGTACTCTGGGCCTTTTCCTGGAATTCAAAAGCTGTTGCATGGCTCTGTGTCTGGAAGCCAATATGCCATGTGCTGCCCTCAAATAAGGGCAATGGGAGCCACATAAGGAGACTATTCCCTGTTGGCACCAGTGCTTCCCTCCCCTTGGGAGCAATAGTCAAGTTTCATTCATGGTGGTCCCTATGTGGCTCTGCCACTCTTCATTGGAATTGTCCTGCGTGGCCCTAATTTTCTGCTTCCCCGTTTGTCCAACTCATGAGATTCCACTTAGATCCTGAGATGCCTAGTTACCCTCCACCTCTAAGCAGGCCTTCTAGTCACTTCCTCATTTGGCTGAATCCTGACAGAGCTGTTCCCCTCCATCTGCTCCAAAATGTTTCCTGCCAATCAGGGCCCTATGGGAATCAGAAGATGGGCTGAGCTCCAAGACTCTTGGTCCTTCCTTATATGTAGCTGATTTTCTTCCTCCTTATTCAACAAGAGATAGGTCTAATCAACTCCTTTATTTTCCCATAGGAAGAGATGTGGATAGGAGAAGGACCCAGGATTCTTACGTCATGATCTACCCACCATTAAATGCATTGGATTTGTCTGGGGACTTTGCACTCTCTGTTTGCTGTCAAGGCCAAAAAGTCTGATGCCTCCTTCTAAATGTTTCTTAGGAGGCTGAATCTTTAACAGATACACAGAATTTAGCACATATTCAAGTCTATAATTTTCCTGTCATTTAATAATCACCCACACTTCATCTTCCTCATCCTGTGCTCTGCAACTTGCTACCCCTATAACCTTTGATGAGTCACTTACTAACTTCTCTGGACCTTGGTTTCCTTCACTGCAATCCCTTCCATCTCTAAAGCTGTAATTCCATGATCCGAGGAAGATTAAAGCCACCAGTTGCAATCATGAAAATACATGCATGCCCACCTGAGAGAAACCTGGGAGCCTAATATTTCTCTGCCTCTCCCTTCTCTTTTTGTTTAGTTTCCGTGGAAACCTGTGGGGATGTGTGGGATGATGCTTAGGTTCTCTAGGGCGATAAAGGAGCAGGAGAAGGCAGTGGTGAGGAAGGCACAAGGTAACATTTGACAATGAAATCATTGCTAAGTCTCCTTTGGAATCTTGTAAGTTTCCTAGTATTTTACCCGGTATAGGTTTTTATATGAAAAAAAAATTCATGGGGTGGCTAGGTGGCCCAGTGAATAGAGCATGGGTACTAGAGTCAGGAGGACCTGAGTTCAAATCCAGCCTCAGACATTTAACACTTACTAGCTGTGTGACCTTGGGCAAGTCACTTAATCTTAGCCTCATAGTCTCTTTCTTCTTTATCTGTGAAGATAAAGATAAATGTCTTTATCTTTAATGAAGATAAATGAAGATAAATGTCTATCTGTGAAGAAATCACTTTATGTATCTATCAATATGTCTGCTTCTATATGTATGTATGTGTATTCACACGTGTAATGCCAACTGCCCTGCCTGCCTTCCTCCATAAAGCATTAAAAAGAAAAAAGAAATTCATGATTCTCAAGTCTACATTACAAGAGAAAGAAAGTCACAATACCGTATCACATCCGTGACCTAGATAAAGCAGTGATTTTGTCTCTGACAATGACACCAAAGGGCGTTTATTCTTTGATAGATTTTGCATGGAGTATGAGACATCATATTAAAAGGTATTTGATACTTATGCAATATTTTATGTACCTTATGCCATTTAATTTTCCCAACAACCTCATGAGGTAGACAGGGAGTCTGAGTATTCTAAGTTCCATTTACAGATAGGGAAACTGAGGATCTGGGGAGGATAGGCAACTTGCATGAGGGCACAGAACTAACAACGGATCCAGGGATGGAATCCAGGTCCTCTGATTCCAAGTCTGGGGCTCTTCACAGTATATCACCCTGTCATCTTCAGCAAACCTACAAATTCTGGTGGAAACCAGGGCCACAATATGACAGCCAGATTTTACTTGAGGAGTACAAAAAAAAAAATAGTGAGTTGAAAATAAACCCTTAGCTTATGGTAGCTGGGGCTGGGTCAGGAATACACCCAAAGAAAATGTTCAAGATAGTACTTCGAACTCATATGGCTTCTTTTACAGCACCTGCTTGAGAAAATCTGACTAGCATTTCCCTAGTTGTCCGTCTCTATCGAGGACCTTGGGAAGGGGAAAACTGCATTCATCCCATTTGACAGATGAAGAAAATCAGGGCCAGGAGGGTGTAAAAGCAGGAAAAGGTATTGGCGTGTGGCGGAAAGAGGTCCAATATTGGCAGCTAGTTGTTGCAGTGGCTGGAGACAAGAAGACCAGAGGTCAAATCATCAGACACTTAGTAATTATGTGACTCTGGGTAAGTCACTTAATGCCTCAGGGTTCCTCATCTGTAAAACAGGGGCAGCCATAGCACCTATCCTCCAGGGTTATTGTGGTGATAAAATGAGATATCTGTAAAGCACTTTGTTCATTTTAAAGGACTATATCAATGGTATTTAAAAAAAATTTGGTTTCAGAAGAGGCAAATCACTCTGTCTCTCTCTGAGTCTGTTTCTTCATCTGTAAGATCCGAACTAAAATATTTGAACCCTATCTCTAGAAAAGTCATGGTAAGGGAAATACTTTGTAAACTGGAAAATTCTGGGTTATTGCTAGTAGTAATTGTTATTTGTCATGACCCAAACAGTGGAAAGCACTGGGTCTGGCCTCAGGGGACTTGTTTCACTTAGAGGCAAAGTCTCTGGGCCTCAGTTCCTTATCTATAAGGTGAGGGGATTGGAGCCCACAACTTCCGAGGTCCCTTCTAGATCTAAAATAAGATCTAGATTCCAAATGACTGAAATTCTGATGGCTGGTTTTATTCAGGTAAGGTCACTGGGGCAAGACTGGTGGACCTGGCCTGACTCCACCTCTCCCCTAGCCTCCTTGCCCCTGGGCACCTAGGGCTCTCACATTTGCTCAGCCTCTATATATCCTGGCTTTCCCTTGGCCAGTCTCCTGTTTCATTTCCTCAGGACCTGCTATATGACTGATTAGCTAATCTAATGGACTGATACTCCCCTTTAATAATAACTTAATGTGTTACTCCTCTCAGTATAGTCAGTAACTTCATCCAACAAACATTTAAGTGCCTATTCTGAACTATGTGGCCCTTGGCTTGGGGCTGGGAACACAGGATTGAAAAATAATGTGTTTTTGCCCTCAGGGAGCTTAAATTCTAGGGGAGATAAAATACCTATTCAGATAAAGATCATACAAAGATGAAACAGGGTAGCAAAAATGTTCCCTTCCCTGAGATTCAAAGTGCTCTGGGCTAGTGATGTCAAAGAGAAATTGGGGACCACTGAGCCAAACATAGGTTGCATACTGACTTAGGTTGTAGGTTGCATACTGACTTAGAAAACCACATATTAACATTATCTATGTCTTGTTGATTTTTATGTATTTTGTTAAATGTTTCCCAATTACATTTTCATCTGTTTCAGATAGCCCCTGGAGTATTGCAGTATGTGACCCAGGCCTGCTTGACATCTTTGCTGTAGGCCATGTGTTCTTTCCTTCCTTCCTTTCTTCCTTTTTTTTTTTTTTGAGTGACTTGCCCAGGGTCACACAGCAAGTAAGTATCTGAGGCATGATTTGAACTCAGATCCTCCTGACCAGGGCCAGTACTCTATCCATTGCCACCTAGCTGCTCCAGGCCATGTGTTCTTAATTGTTTTGGTGTCATGGGTTACTTTGGCAGTCTGGAGAAGTCTATGGATCCCTTCTCAGAATAATGTTTTTGGATGCATAAAATAAAACACAAAGGAACTTATTATATTGAAGGATAATAATAAAAATATATTAAACAAACAAAAGAGTTCACAGTAGACCTCTGGTAAAAGAATCCCTTTTTTAGGGAAATATTGAAGAGGAAGTACATGTTTTCAGCTGGGGGGATTAGTGGCAACTAGAGCCCTGGGCCTGGAGTCAGGAAGACCAGAGTTCAAATGTAGCCTCCCACACTTACTAGCTGTGTGACCCTGGGCAAGTCACTTAAGCTTCTTTGCCTCAGTTTCTTTATCTGTAAATTGACCTGCAGAAGGAAATGGTAAACCACTCTAGTGTCTTTTCCAAGAAAACTCCAAATAGGGGTCAGGAAAGTTAGTTGGATGTAACTGAACAACAACCTAGCTAAGTTAGCACTTGAGTTGAGTCTTGAAGGAAGGGGTTTTTGAGCAGAGATAAGGAGAGAGTATTCAAATTTTCCAGGGGTGGGGCTGAGAGATAGCCAGCGTAAAGAATGGCATCTGGAGGTGGAGGTCAAATTCAGGGAATCCCTGATAGTTTGGTTTAACTGAAGACTGGGTAAGGGGAGAAAACATGAAACTGGGCTGTCCAGGAAGGCCATAATTGCGTTCAGAGAAAGAACTGATATATAGAAGTATGTCTAGAATAATTTTACACACACACACACACACACATACACACACACACACACACACACACACACACCCATTTGTGTCTAATGGTATCTGTCTGCATGGGGGGAGGGAAGAAAAAAAGAAATTTACATGACAACTTTATTGTATATTTAAAAGGAATAGCAAGTTGTACATAACAGATTTGCAGTTTCATGTGCCATCATCTTTTTTTTTTTTAATTATACTATGTTATGGAAATGCTTGCTTTATTCCATAAATTAAAAAAGAAAATGAAAAGAAATGTAAAAAAAAGGCTGGGCAGTTAGGCTAAAGCCAGATTGTAGAGGGCTTGCAATGTCAAAATGAGTTTGTATTTTGTCCTAGAGGTGATAGGAAGTCACTGAAGTCTTGACTGTTATCACTATAATAAGGAACATTTAGATGGTGCTTTAAGCTTTGCAAAGGGTTTTAACCCAAAAGACTGCATTTCTAATTGTAGGGATGGCAAGCCAGTGCAGGAGGAACCTTTCAGTACCACCCAGCTCCATCTGAGGCCAGCTTTGCTCTTTGCACCCAATCACCTCTCTTGGCAAACCAGGATGTCTAAATATAGAAAGGAGAATTAAAGCTGACTGCTTTGGTGATGAGGGCATGTACCCGGGCAGAACGTTTTTCTGATTCTATCTATTTGTGGTAAATTAGGGACACAGTGTCACAGATCATCTCTACACCGTCATTTAACCATGTAAATTCAACTTTCTCCCCAACATAAAGTTTAAGTAGGTCTACGACTAAGGAAGGAAATGGCCTGATTTGGGTTTCATCTTGTCGTATCTTGAAAAAGCTGGGAGGGCTCTTAGAGATAATCTGGTCTAACTAATATCTTCATTTTTCAGAAGAAAATATAGACCCAGAGATGAGAAATAACCTGTTCAAGGTCACACATTGAATTAAAGGCAGATCCAGGTCTAGAACCAAAGTCTAGGGTACTGAATTTTCTACTACCCCATGTCTCAATCTTCTCCTGGTTCCTACCAAATCTTTTTGTCAAATAGAAAACAAATGGCTGAATAGAAATGCCAGGGCCTTTGATAATCTGCACCTTGGGTTTTTAGGCTCTGGATAATGGAGAGTCACTTTCTCTATTTTGAGTATGTTCTGTCCTAATAAGTCACATTTATAGCAGACTAAAGTTTTCAGGTTTCAAGATTTGCCCATTGTTAAGGCTATGGGTTACAAAATGGCACAGGTAGTCTTAACGGGAGGTGTTTATACCAATAAATCATAGGTTTGGCTAAAAAAATTTTTTTCTCAAACTGATAGTGTGGTACCCATATGTTACACTGTCTATCAGTCTAAGAATTCTTTTCGTTGAGGGCAGAACTTGGAATCAGACAGATCTGAGTTCAAGTCTTGTCCTGGAAACAAACTAAGTAGAGGCAAGTGGATAGAGTGCTGGCCCTGGAGTCAGGAGGAGCAGAGTTCAAATGTGACCTTAGACATTAGTTGTGTGACCCTGGATAAGTCATTTAATCTTGATTGCTTTAAAAACAAACAAATACCACCCCCACACAACAACCCAAAACAAACTATGTTTGTGACCACAATTAAGTCTCAGTTTCTCAGGGCCGCAAGTGCTAATTTACTCAAGAGCAGAAAGCATTCCCTTACTACTGAAATAACAAATCTCCTTTTTCTTCCAACTCACCCTACAAAAAAAAAGTTCACATTTTTCAAATGTGTAAAGTGAAGCTTAGAAAAGTTAAGCAATTTGCTTACAAGAGGAAGTTTCATGGCCAGAGTTGGAACCCAGGTTCCCTGGTTTCTATTGCCATTTTCCATCTCATCAGGGCATCCTTAGGAAATACTGCCTTGGGAAATAGTCAAGGTCGGTGTATCCTTCCCTCTCTGCTGCTGTTTATCCTGTGTGTCTGTGTTTTTCTCTTGTGAGAGGACTGGGCAGGGATGAGTATGGAGGCAGGAAAGAATGAGAGGTAGATTCATGTTTTTGTGTTGTGGGCAATTTTGTGTTTCACCCCTATAAAATCCATCCTGAAAGCCAACGCTTTTGAGAGGCCAGGCCAGTCAAAGCCTGAGGCAACTGAGAAGCCCAAGATTCCCACCATTCACACATTTGAGAGTTACATAAGGTTATGCCTTTATTTTATAGATGAGGAAACAGACCCAGAGAGGTCACACAGGTAGTGAACGTGAGGCTTAGAATTCAAACTCATGTCTTCTGATGCCTAATTACGTGCTCTTACTACTCTACTAGGCTTCCAAACATGGTGCCTCCTCTCATCTCCAGTGACCTGGAGAGCAGTGATGGGGAAATAGGGCCTCCCAACTGATGATTGTTTTCAGTCATCTATGCTCCCCAACTACAATATGACCTCTGGCACAGCAAGTCTCTGTTCCCCAGAACCTCTCTCCACTAAATGCAGAAGTAATCCAAAGATGCTCCTTATGACTGCCGCAAATATGACCCAGAGATATGCCTCCTTCAATTCAACAACTCCCTAGTGATACTTTTCACACACAAAAGCTCCAATCACTTAATAGACTCAATCTTGTTCTTCTCTTAACAATAACCTAGGGAGAAGAGAAAAGTCTGGAAACTATTAGCCCCCTTCTATGCTGGTCAGGTGAAACCCAGAGAGGTTCTCTTGTAAAATCACGTAATTGAGTCATTGGTGGAACTAGGTGTGACATTAATGACAGTTCCCCTGAAACCTGATGACCCTTCCACATTGTCCCAGACCTGCCTTTCAGTACTAAATTTTCTGCTTTTGTGAATCCCACTCCTTTCCTTGGCAGAGCCAGACACACACACGCACATGCATGCACACATGCACGCACACACACACACATCTCTGGGCATGATTTTTCTTATGAAGCATGAAGCTCTATGTAAAGAATGACCTAGTTTTGGTTTTGGTTTTTTTTTTTTTTTGGATGAAAGATCACAATCTATAAATGTCTAACTGAGAACATAAGCTGCCTGCTGAGAAAAAGGGCTTTTAGAGGCATTGCCTCTACTGAGTAAGGTGCCTGGGTTTCTTGCTTCTCCCTGGAGATCTCTTACTCACTTCTAACTTGCCACCTTCAAAAAAAACCAGGGGGCTGAGAGAGAGTAGGGAATACAAACTGTCCCTTCCAATTCTGTGCATTAAAATATCATGTGTAGGCTCTGATGATAAAGTGAAAAAAGGAAGAGAGGGGCATTGATATTAGAGCCAGTGGATAGAGTGCTGGTCCTGGAGTCAGGGAGACTCCATGAGTTCAAATCCAAACTCAGACATTTACTAGCTGTGTTACCCTGGGTAAGTCAGTTAACTGCTGTCTGCCTCAGTTTCCTCATTTGTAAAATAGAGATAAAAATAGTACCTACCTCCCAGGTTTGTTATGGGGATCAAATGAAATAATACTTATAAAGTGCTCAACATAGGAAACAATATCTAAATGTGAGCTATTACTATTAATTGGATAATTCATTTTTGCCTTGAAAGAACCTCAAATACCCAATGAAGTTTCTCTAATTCATTTATTTATTCAATAAACCTTTATAAAGTGCCTGCTATGCGCCAGACACCATGGTAAGTCTGGTCTTTGGAAGCTGCTCCAATGGAGAACCCTAATAATTTTCACCTACTTCTAGGCCAAAAAATATACCTAACAGTTCTTCCATTTATTAAGTAATTTGGTTCAAACAACTGAATCTGTCTGTCTATCTATCTATCCTACCAACTTAGATGCCTAAATTAAAAGAAAAATATTTTAATTTCATTATTAAATAACCACAATTACTAATGGATGAGCCATGCACAACCTCTAAAACCTTGGAATCAGACTGGACACTGTCACTGTCATTTCCTGTTCCACATTGATTTTTGCTTGGTACTTGGTTTTTATCACAGCAACTGCTAAAAATGCAGTTTCAGAGATGTGATATTGAGAGATAATGAGAGTGGCTAAAATGACAAATAAGCAAAAACATATCTCACACATTCAAGAGCTTTATTGAATGGAATGGAGCATGATCTACCTCATGCTAGTATTTTGTGAATTATTACTGTTTCCCTCAAAAATTGAAAACATTCCATGGCACTCCTGTGAGGCCACAGCAGCACCTAATTTAGGTACCTCAGCCCTAGCATATTGTAAAAGTGCCATGCTGAGCGGGTGCCACAACTGAAAAATATGCACATTCTTTTTATTTTCCCATTTAATAATTGCTAGGGTTCTGCCCTAGACTAAAATTTTATTAAAGTCCTTAACTTCTTTCTTCTCTATCTTCATTAGATTTATCTAGTTCTAAAAGAAGCATGTTGAGCTCTCCAACTACAGTTAAATTTTGCTTTATGTATATTATGCCATTTGGTGCATATCTATAAAGCACTGGCATTATTTCATTATCTATTGTGACTTTAAGCAAAAATGTGGTATTTTACTTGATCTTTTTTAACTGTGTATAATTTTCTCTTGCCTTGTCTGAGATCATGATTGCTATTCCTACTTTTTGGAAATCATCTGAAGCATAAAAATTCTGCTTCAGCCTTTCATTTTAACTCTCTGTGAATCTTTTTGTTTCAAGTGTGTTTCTTGAAAACAACATATTGTCGTTGGCTTCTGCTTTCTAATTAATTCTGCTAACATCTTCCCTTTTATGTGAGTTCACCCCATTTACATTTGCAGTTATGACTGTTAATTTGGTATTTCCCTCCATCACATCTTCTAATACTTGTTTCTTTTTCACTTGACCCTTCCCCCTCTTTACAAAGGAGGTAGAGAAAGAGAAGGAATATGATTAACACTAGTGTTTTCTAATTGAATTGTTTTGTTCTTGCCCTTGGCCTCTCCTCTTTTAAGTAGCTCTACAGTCTGATTTCTGCTTCTTTAACTTTCTTTTCCTCTTTTTAATCCTCACTTTATTATCCACCCTCTGAAGCTGATGTTTGGGGGTTTTTGGTGTGTGTTTCCTCTAGACTCTGTTTCTTCTTAAAAATCCCCTCTCCCTTCTCTGTCTATGCATGTTTCTCATTGAGTTTTCATGTATTTCTACACCAAACTCTGTGTTTGTGTGAATTGTTCTTTGTGAGGTTCACAAAAAAAGAGACTCATTAAATTCCTGACTCCCTACCCATTTCCTCCAAATTTTTATACTCTTCTTCTGATGTACCCTATTTATATAAAATAGTTAAGCTCCTCCCTCACTACTTCCCATTTCCCTTTGCTACTCTTTTTTCCTTTCTTAAAACAAACAAAATAGAACAAAATTGTACCTAGGCCTCATATTTGTATGTTTCTTAACTACCAACGAGACCCTTGAAGATCGTAGGATTCTGCAGAGAGCATTTGCTTCTTCTCTATCATAAGCATTGTTTAACCTCTTCCATGTACTCAAATGTAATTTCCTTTTTTAGATTCTCTTGATTCCTGTATTTGTATATCAGTTTCTACCCAACTCTAGGAGTCCTCTTATTGAAAGTTCTCTATTTTATTATTTCTTTTATTAAATTATTTTATTATTATCTATTTTTATTATTGAAAGAACATTGAAAGTTCTGTATTCTACTAAAGGTCCATTTTCCCAGTGTAATTATAATTACTTTTGCAAGATAAATTATTTTTGTTTACAAACCTTATATTTTGGCTTTTGGAATAGTGTTCTCTAATATTTTCTTCTTACTAATTATTAATTAATAATTAAGGCGCTTTGCATTTTCCATCAGCAGCTTTGCTTGGTTTAGATTCCATGTAACATCATGCCTCACCTAGGATAACATGATCACCTGAAATCTCATCACCATGCTGCTTGGCTCAGTTTTTGATTTGTTGTTATTTAGTCTTTCCATTGTGTCCTACTTTTCATGACCTTTCCTGAGGTTTTCTTGGCAAAGATACTGGAGTGGTTTGCTATTTCCTTCTCCAGCTCATTTTACAGAGGAGGAAACTGAGGCAAACAAGTAAGTATCTGAAGCTGGATTTGAAGTCAGGTATTTCTGACTCCAGACCCCAGAAATCTATGCACTTCACCACCTAGTTCAGTTTTTAATACTCAATACCTTCTCAGCTCCGTTAGCTGCCTCTCTCTTTTGATTGGAGGGATGGAGGGTAGAGCACTCCTCCCAAAGCCTTCCTTTATAGAGGGCTATGATGTGAACTTTACAGGTAACTCTTCACTTTCCATCTGCAGAGAGGCTCTTATTTCATCCATGGAAGCATCAAACCCCTTGGTTCCTTCTGCCCCCAATTTTCCCTAATCCCCCTTCCTTACTTTTCAGCTTCTTTTTACGTGTTATCTTCTCCTATTAGATTATAAGCTCTTTGAGGGCAAGAACTAGCTTTCTTTTTCTTATCTGTATCCCTAGCACTAAGCACAATGCCTGGCACACAGCAGGCACTTAATAAATGTTTATTGAATTGAATTGATCCACTGTGCCTCTATATTTCTATATTTTATTATATATTTATGTAAATTTATAAATATGTATATATAAAATGAAATTTGTGTTTCATTATAGCCAAATCCCACTCCAGTAAAAAAGACTTTCTAGTTGCATTTGTTATAATAGCTACTGACCTATAGCTAAATACCCCTCACACCATTCAAAGGCAAGAGGTTGGATCTGATAGCCTCTAGGAACCTCTTCTGTTCCTAGACTTCAGGGCTTGAAATTCTCAATATGGGAAAACTGAACTGTATGTAGATCTGGGGTACCATTCTACAAGGAAATATCAGATACACACAAATTTAAAGTGGAGAGATTATAAATTTGCTGCAAAGAAAAAATCTTGGCAAATGAATCATCAGTCAAGAGCCACAGAAGAAGTATATTTCAAAACATCCAAAGCCACCAACTGGCACTGTGTATTCATCTTCTGACAATAGCATCTGACAGGCATCACTGGCAAAAGAAAATGTTCTTTCTGGTTGGAAAATGGCAGAGAGAAAAGGGTGGATGGGGGTGGAAAGGGGAGAGACAGAGACAGTGAGAGATAGAGGGAGGGAGAGAGAGAACAAAAATACTTGAAATTGGGGAGGATTTGAAGCACCAGAGCAGAAAGCCTGATATTCTAGATTTGGTCACTGACTCCCTTGTGTGACCCTAGGCAGGGCTCACTGTCTTGCTAAGCCTCACTTTATCCATCTGTAGAATGGAATTTAATTTAGTGGAATTTCTCCATCTAGGGATTTTTCCAAGAAATCTGTTGTATTTTGATTGCTGTTTTTAAAAAAAATCACATCCATTTCTCAGTAGGTCCTACCCTAGTAAGCCATCTCTTGTAACAAAGAAAGTAGAAAAAAAAAAAACTCCAACTAACTAGCATATCAACCCTGTCTAAGAGTATACACATATATAGCACTCCAAACCCATAGTTTACTACCCCCAAAACAAAGGGAGGCTGAAGATGTTTTAAGAAGGAAAGAGAGGAAAGAGAAGTACTGGTACACCTGGCCCATACACAAAGACATGAGATTTGTTCCCTGCCCTCAGGGAGGTTATAATCATGCTGATGGAAGAGACCACATAGAAGGTGACACCTTATTGAAGGGGTCCTTGACCTTTTCTGGTCAATCTTAAGAAGGATTGAGCAAGAGACTTCAGGGGAATGAATCAGTGGAAGCTGTGGTGGTTTTCAGACTCCTCAACCCATAAACACCAAAGAGAAAGTAAAAGGTCAGTGGGGAACTCTGTTGGAACTGGGTGACAAAAGAGCACAGTCCATCCCCTGCCCCCAGGGTGAGAGGTGGAGGAGGCACAGAGGCTGCAACTGCTGCCACATGGCTACCTCCTGAGCCCCTGGCCTGCAGATCATAGGGAGACCAAGTGACCACTCAGAGGGTAATCATTCTTGCTTGGATCTGGGTGGCTGTCTTGGGCAGTGGTCCTGAGGTGAGAAATGCCAATGTGCCAGAGCTTGTGGTGGCTATAGAGAGGGTGCCCTCCTCAGACCTCTGACAACATTTGCAAAAACTCCAGCAATTTGGGACAAAGCTTTCTCCACTCTGGAAGCAGAGCTCTATTGTGGCAAAGAGCAAGAAAGTCAAGTAATTGGCTGGCAAGATAAGAAAGTAGAGGAAGCACAATCAGACCATGGAATTCTTCTTGGGGGATAAAAACCAGAAGAAGTCAACAAAGGCAAAACTCCTGCATCAAAAGCTTCCAAGAAAAATATGAACTCATTAAAGGCCATGGAGGAGCTCAAGAAGGATTTTGAAAATCAAGTAAGAGAAGTGGAGGAAAAATTGGGAAGAGAATAGAGAATGATGCGAGAAAGTCATGAAAAGCGAGGCAACAGCCTGACTGAAGAAAATAACACCTTAAGAAACAGACTAACTCAAATGACAAAAGAGGCCCAAAAAGCCAATAAGGAGAAGAATGCCTTAAAAAGCCAAATTGCCCAGATGGGAAAGGAATTTCAGAAATTCACTGAAGAGAATAATTCCTTCAAAATTAGATTGGAGCAAA
>CM053589.1:38558863-38620179 GCA_028646515.1 Pseudochirops corinnae
ATGATATCTAAAAAATAAAAATTAAGAGGTGAGAGAAGAACATAATGAGAGAAGGAGAAAGAGAGATAGAATAGGGTAAACTATCTCATATAAAAGAGGCAAGAGAAAACTTAAAATGAAGGTGAACAGGAAGGTGAAAGGGAATGGGTCAACTGCACTCCCATTGAATTTGACTTAAGGAGGGAATAACATACACACTTATTTGGAGATCTTACCCTACAGGAAAGTAGGGGGGAAGGGGATGAGAGGGAGGATGATAGAAGAGAGGGCAGACTGGGGGAGAGGGTAGTTAGAAGCACACACTTTTGAAAAGGGACAGGGTCAAAGTAGAAAATAGAACAAGTGGGGGGCAAGATAGGATGGAGGGAAATATAGTCATTCACAATATGTCTACTGTGTAAATGTTTTGTGCAACTACACATGTTCAACTTATATTGAATTGCTTATCTTCCCAGTGGGGGTGGGTGAGGAGGAAGAAGAGAAAGAATTTGGAAGTCAAAGTTTTAAAAACAAATGTTTAAAAAAAATTGTTTTTTACACGCAACTGGGAAATAAGATATACAGGCACTGGTGTATAGAAATCTATCTTGCCCTACTGGAAAGTTAGAGGGGGAATGGAGGAGGATATAAAAGAGAGCAGATTGGGGGAAAGGATATTCAGTAGGCTCACTATTTTGGGGTGGGGAGTCTTTTATCTTTTTTTTTTTGTACCCTCGGTACTTAGCATAGTTCTTGGCACATAGAAGATGTTTAATAAATGCTGATTGACTGACCAATGGCATGACCAACTACACTTCTAAGGAAATAATTATGATACATGCTACCCACATTTTGAAAGAAAGTTGATGTAATCATGATGCAGAATGAGATATATTTCCAGAAATGATCAATATGCAAATTGGTTTTGATAAGACTATGCACACTTATGACAAGATTTTTTTCCCTTCAAATAGGGGGTAGGTAGGAGAGAAAGAAAATAAATGTTTGTTAGTTGATTTTCTTTTAATTTGAAAAAGAGTTATGTGTTGAATTTACTATATACTTAAAAAGTAAGCTCTATTGTAGCAGAGATTCAAAAGTTCATGGACAATCCTCTTCTGTTCCACATCATATATGGAAATGATTATTTTGGTGTTTCAATTTTAAAAAAGGATTAAAATCTATAGAATCTTAGACCCATTGAAGAGAAAGGGAACTGTATATGTTTGGCTGTTTCATAAATCTAAGGTATAAGAGGCTGCTAGGTGGTGCAGTGAATAGAGCACAGGCCCTGGAGTTAGGAGGACCTGAGTTCAAATCTGGCCTCAGACACTTGACCCCCCTTTTTGGCCATGTGACTTTGGACAAGTCACTTAACCCCAATTGCCTCTCAAAAAGTATAAATATAAGGTATAAACCATGAAGGTAAGAAAGACAAATATATCCTCCTCTTCCAGTCACTTCCTCTCCCCCATAATTCTACCTTTTGACTGTCTTGATAGTGAGGATGGTAGTCTCATTAGAGTTTCACAGTAGATGAGGACAAATTCTTTGTCAAGTTAAGGAATATGTCTTAAGTACCTTTGCTACACTCAACATCATTAGGCCATAGCAGAGGGGAAGGAGAGGTACTGGTTTACCTGGCCCATGCAAGAAGGCATGAGATTTGGTCCCTGCTCTCAGAGAGGCTATAATCATGCTGATGGAAGAGACCTTGAAGAAAGTGACACTCTACTGAACAGGTCCTTGACGTTTTCTGGGTCATAGACCCCTTTGGCAGTCTGGTGAAGCCAATAGGTCCCTTGTTCAGAATAATGTTTTAAAATAATTTAAGGAAATACTAAGTTTCAGTTGGAGGTTAGTAAGAAAAATATTTATTTTTTTTCCCAACTAAATTCATAGACCATTCTGAAATCTATGTATCAGTGGATCTGAGGTTAAGAACCCTTGCTCTACTGTAAACTACAAGGAAAACTGAGCAACAGAAAAGGTGGGAAAAGTAGTTTGATTGGGGGCCCCCCAAACCAGGAGTCAGGCTGTAGAGAATCTACTGGGTTCTCTTGAAAAGGAATTAACTCTATTTTGAGATCCTGGTTTTCTTCCCCTTTAAAATAAAGTAGAGAGGGAGAGTTCTACTAAAGCCCCACTCCAAAGCATCATGGGGCATGGAGTTATCCTTGTTTGGGAGAAACAAAACTGGCAAGATGGGACCCCAAAATGAATTTCTCTGAGAGGTTCAGTGAGAACTCTTCCCCTAAGGCTGGCCATCAGGCTATAATATCAATAACTAACATTTATGCAGTACTTTAAGGTTGGCAAAGGACCTTATATATTTTATCTCTTATAAAAACCTTGGGAGAAAGATGTTATTATCATGTCCATTATATAGATGAGGAAACTGAGACCAAGAGTGGTTATATGACTTACCTATGGATCACACAATTAGTAAGAAGCAGAATTTGAACTCAGAACTTTTACTTTCAACTATATACCTTAGATTTTGGTCATAGCAACTCATGAAGGTCAAACTAATTCTATCATAGGGGCTGCAAATGGCATGGTCAGGGGCAGGGGAAACTCTTGGAAAAGATGAAAAACTGAAGAGCAATATTGAGAGGAGAAGATAAACCAAATGAAAGATAATTATAAAGAGGGACACAAATGCAGTCTCTGAAAATATTCTGACTGCAATGATAAGAATCTGGTAGACATCACCCATATCAGAGCATCACCCATATCAGAGTCAGGAGGGACGTCAGGTCACAGGCAGACATTCTAAGTCTGTTTGGCCATGTATTCGTTTTGAGCGGATTAGTTATACTATCTGAGCTTCCAGAGAAATGTCGCCTCCTCAAGGAAAGAGTCTGTTTGTCATTTTTGTTTCTGTATTTCTAGGGCCAGATCTAGTACATGGCATGTTGTAGGTACTTGACAAATCGGTTTTCTAAATTGTATTTTATTTTTTTCAATTAACAAATATTTATTATTTTCTTTCTCCTACCTTCCCCTCTCCATCTAGCAGGGGAAAAAAAAAAAAAGAAAAATCCTTGTAACATATATGGACGGTCAAACAAAACAGATTTCCACAATGGCCAAGTCAGAAAATATGTATCACCTTTGGAATAAGTTCTTTATATGTAAAAGAAGAAGGTGGTGCAGGAGGGGGAGAAGAAGAAGAAAAAGGAGAAACAAAGAAAGAGAGAAATAAAGAGAAGAAAGAGAAAGAAAGGGAGGGAGGGAGGAAGGAAGGAAACTAAGAAAGAAAGAAGGAAGGAAAAAAAGAGAGAGGAGGAAGAAAAGAAGGGAGGAAAAAGTGGAAGCAAGTTGACTAACATGGGAAACTATTTTTTTTTTTGCAAAAAATATTTTAGGTGAAACATTTCAGCAAAAGCTGGCAAGAAATGTCAGAGTATTGTAATACATCATACGCCCCAAGGCAATAGACAACTCAAGTCATTTCTGAGACCTTAGAATTTCTATTGCATACCTTCAACTAACCACATACCCCTGCAGAGTCAACCCACCAAGCCAATACTCAATTGGACCAAACAGGTGAGAGTGTGGGGTGTGGTTGGGTCATTTCATGGTAAAGAAAGAGGCTGGAGGTGGGGAGAAGGGTAATAAGATCTTCCAGCTGGGTTTAGCTTTTGCTGAATGACCCTGTTTTTAGAAAGGTCAATCATTAAGCCTTGCTATTTTTCTTTGACTTTGAAGTTGCATTCACCAAACTTACTGAGTCTGGGCAATGTTTTCAAACAGAAAAATTTAAGGGAAGCCGTTTGGCCAATATGCTACCAAGACTCAGGACCTCCTACTAGTAAAAGAAGGCGCTTGTGTGACCTTGGACAGATCACTCAACCTCCCCCAGCCTCTCAGTTTTCTAAAACTGTAAAATGAAGGGTGGAGGAGCTTGATTAGATGGCCTATTCCTCTTTTAATGAAGCCTAAGATCACATTAGCATTTTTGAGGGTGGTTTATATTTTGATTAATGCTAAATTTGCAGATAATTGGTGTAGAGCAGTTGGGGGCACAGTGGATAGAGCACCAGGCCTAGGGTGGGGAAGACTCATCTTCCTGAGTTCAAATCTAACTGTGTGGTTTGGGCATTGAACCTTCTTTACCTCAGGTTCCTCATCTGTAAAATGAGCTGGAGAAGGAAATGGCAAACCACTCTATTCCAGTAACTTTGATAAGAAAACCCCAAATGGGGTCACAAAGAGTTGGACTAACTACTAAACGACAAAGCTTGCAATCTACTATCCCCGTCCCCTTTTCCACCTTTTTTGTTTCCAAAGAAGCTACTTTCTAATCAAGTCTCCCTTCCATCTTGTACTTGTGAAGTTGATGTTTTTGAACTTAAGTGTAATACATTAGTCCACAGTAGACTTGGCCAGAAGTTCCAAGTCACCAAGATTCTTTTGTATCTCAATTCTGTTCACCTAATGTATTAGCTCTCCTTCCCACCTTTGCTTTATTTATACATTTGATAGGCTTGCTGTCTATGTCTTTATCCAAATCATGAATAAAAATATTTTAAAACTCAGAGCTAAGACCATATTTTGGGAGTCATTCCACAGTTGGCTCCTTCCAAGCTATACCTAAAGACTTTTTTATGGACTTGACCAATATAACCATAGAATAAACGTAGCCCTGTAAAATCAGTTGTCTCTATATATCCAACCAAGTCTTTTATTACAGACTTTTGTTACACTCTTAATTCATTGTTCACTCCAGGGCACTGGATCAATTTAGAGATTAAGAGGTCCTTTTAAAAGGTCATTTAATCCAACTCCTTTATTTTGCAGATGAAACAAATAAAGTCTAGAAAGGGGAAGTGACTTATTCAGGATTAAAGGGGTGGTTAAATAATAGGCCTTCTCCAGCTCATTTTACAGATGAGGAAACTGAGGCAAACAGGATTAACTGACTTGCCCAGGATCGAACAAGTATTAAGTGCCTGAGGTTAGATTTTAACTCAAGTCTTCCTGACTCCAGGTCCAGTGCTCCATCCATTGTGCTGCTTACATGTCCTAAATATCAACAACAACAAAAACCAGTCCCAGAATTCGAACCCAGGTCCTCTGACTCCAAATTCAATGTTATTTCCACTGTGTCACATTTTAGTTCATGCAATTGTTGCTGCTGAACCATGCAAAAGTGCTGAGCAAAATTCACAAACTTCACCAGGGCAGGCCGTCAGAGAAATGATGATGTAGCAGAAGATTTTGGTGCCAACTTGTCTTTTCTTTCCCCCCTCCCTCTTTTTTTTTTTTCCTTTCTGATACCTTGAAAATCCTGGTTAGCTGTACTCAGCTGTGAAAATGATTTTCTTCAAGCCCAGATTGCACCATGTCCCCATTCTATTGAACAAACCTCCAGCAGCTCCCTATAAGCTTTAGGATTAAATATAAAATCTCCAGTTGGCTGTTCAAAGACCTACCTAGCTTATCCCTACTGCCTCCTTCTCCCAAGTCCCCATCCCCCCAGCAACTCTTCTTACACCTTATCCCTCCTGAAGCTGTTTCTGGAAGACACTTATCTCTTGACTCTGGGCATTTTCTCAGGCTGCCCCTCATGTCTAGAATGCTCTCCCTCCTCATCTCTGTCCCCTGGCTGCCTTAACTTTCTTTAAGTCTCAGCTAAAGTTCCACCTTCTACCAGAAGCCTTTCTCAATCTCCCTTAGTTCTAGCGCCTTCTATAGCTTGTTTGTACATGGCTGCTTATAGCCACCTTTCCCCCCATTAGATTGTGAACTCCTGGAGGGCAGGGGCTGTCTTTTGCCCTTATCTGTATCCCCAGTGCTTAGCACAGTACCTGGCAAATAGAAAGTGCTTAATGATGTTTATTGACCACACCAGATGGACTCAGCTGTAGTAAGGATAGAGAATCATTTAATTTTCCTTAAGAAGTGTTTGTCAGACCCTTTGATCCAGCAATACTACTTCCAGGTCTGTATCCCAAGCAGATCATATAAGTGGGAAACTGACCTGTATGTACAAAAATATTTATAGCAGCTCTTTTTGTGGTGGTCAAGAATTGGAAATTGAAGGGACATCCATCAATTGGGGAATGACTGGACAAGTTGTGGTATATGAATGCAATGGAATACCACTGTACTATAAGAATGATGAGCAGGCAGAGTGCAAAGAAACCTGGAAAGACTTACATGAACTGATGCTGAGTGAAGTGAGCAGAACCAGGAGACCATTGTACACAGTAATAGCAACATTGTAAGATGTTTAACTGTGATAGACTTAACTATTCTTAGTAATACAATGATCTAAGACAATTCCAAAAGACTCATGATGGAAAATGCTATCTGCATTCAGAGAAAGAACTATGGAGTCTAAATGCAGATCAAAGCATACTATTTTCTCTTTTTTTTCTTTCTCACGATTTTTCTTTTTTGTTCTGATTCTTCTTTCACAACAGGACTAATGCAAAAATATGTTTAATATGATCATACATATATAACCTATATCAGATTTCTTGTCTTGGGGAGGGGGGAGGAGGTGGAGGGAGGGAGAAAACAAATTGAACTCAAAATCCTTATAAAAGTGAATGTTGAAGCTATCTTTATGTATAATTGGAAAAAATAAAATACTATCAAGTGGGGGGTAGGGGTGGGGGTGAGTAAAGAAATACACAATAATCACAGTAAAGTAAACTAAAAGAACTAACCCACTACCACCAAAAAAGGTTGAATGTTGCAAAAATACAAAGAAGACAAAAGACAACATATAATAGCTAGCATTTTTATAGCTTAATAAGCACCTAAGTGGCACAGTAGATACGGTGCTAGGCCTGAAGTCAGGAAGGTTCATCTTCATGAATTCAAACTATCCTCAGAAACTTGCTAGCTCTATGATCCTGGGCAAATAACTTAACCCTGTTTGCCTTAGTTTCCTCATCTGTAAAATGCGCTGGAGAAGGAAATGTAAACCACTCCAGTATATTTGTCAAACAAATCCCAAATGGGGTCATGGAGTGTTGGACACAACGGAAATAAATGAACATAACAATTTATATAGCACTTTAAGGTTTGTAAAGTGCTCTACAAATATTATATCATTTTATCCTCACAACAACCCTGGGGAGGACGGTGATCTTATTATTCCCATTTTGCAGGTGAGGAAACTGAGGCACACAGAGGTCAAGTGACTTGCCCAAGGTTAAATAGTTTGTTTGAAGCTGAATTTGAACTCAGATCTATCCTCACTCCAGGTCAAAAGCTTTGTCCATTACATTACCTAGCTGTCTCTAGATATATGGAAAGATTATCTTCCACCCCACCACCACCCTGTTGTTACGTATCCTTCCTATTGGAAGGGGACCAGTGACATCATGGAGTGATATCTTGACTTGCTTATGAATTAGATTTAAATGAGGCAGAGCTGCACAAAGTCATCAGCCTCACTCTTTCTTCCAAAGTCATCTAAGCCCAGTGAGAGGACAAAAGTCAAGAGGACTGGTGATGTCTTGAGATGCCGTGGATGACCTTGACATCTGCAGAGATGGGAGGTCCACCAGTATGGCATGCTGCCCATTTTTTCAAATTCCTCAATGTATGGATCAGTGATGCTGATTTTTTTCCCTTTTTTTTTTGTCTTTAAAAAAATATTATTTTGTTATAATGAAATGGCTCTCTAGGAGGGGGTGGGGCCCTGAGGACAAGTATGATAATACAAAGAAATGAGTCATTTAAGAATCATTAAAAGTTGTAATGTTGAAAATTAGTAGGAGGGATTGGGGGTGAGGTATATTATGAAGACTGCCAACTACTTTTGGAGATTTTTAAGTTGCAAGGATGGGGGCCAGAGAAACGTTTTGGATGCCTAGAATACAGACCTAACTTGTCAAGAGAATACATTAATAATCAGTTCTCTTTTAAGCCTAGAATTCAACAAACAGATGTTTAGTATTATACCGTGCCAAATACTTATTAAGCATTTTATTTCTTTGAAGAATATGTGCTAATTGACAAATTTGCTCGACATATATACATACATGTATATGTATATCTATACTTGCTAGACCTGTCACTGATTAGGAGTTCCCAGTATGGCAACTCCCTCCACTGACACAGAATGGTAAATCATCAGTAACTTAAACTCTTAGAACGTTCACCCAGGCCCTGAAAAATTAAGTGATATCTATGTTCACCCAGCTAGAAAAGTGTCACAGGTAGGATCTGAACACACATCTTTCTGATTCCATGGCTGGCCCTCAATCCATTATGCCAGGCTGCCTTGGTAAGACAAAACTGCATTACTAACAGACATGGCACACAAGTCATTCTGTGTCTTAGGAAAGCAAAGTTAAAAGGGGAAGTTGGAGCAGTATGACAAATAATGCTGGTCCGTGTCATGTCATGAGTTAGCTCCCCAGGGTCCAAAGGTCCCCTACTACCTTATGTAGTGTCATTTGGAGAAGTATCATTTCACCAATGAAACCATATAGACTGCAACCCTGGATAACCCTGTAGCCTGCAAAGTCAAAAAAGTAAAAACTTTGCTTGGAAAAGTGTCCCCCCTCAAGGCCTTTATTCCTGATGTCTGAGGAGCATGTGACACTAAATTCCTTCCTAGAAAGTGTTTGGCACACAGTAGGAGCTTAATAAATGCTTACTGATTGGTTGACTGTTATTGAGACTGGGTTGTGAATTTGGGCTTGATGTAGGAGCATGTTTCACTATCTGTTAGATAGGTCCAAGATTGGTCATTGATATAAGGCAGGGTTGGGGACCCGTTGGCCTCTAGGCCACATATGGCCCTCTAGGTCCTCAAGTGCTACCCTTTGACATGTGGCCTCAAGGCTGCAGATTCTCCACCTTTCATGTAAGGAAAATCCTACAATAACTAAACATATGGTAAGGTGGAAAGGACTGCCTTCAGGCAAAAGTCAGATGACCTCTTGTCATTTGCATTTACTCACCATTATTGTAATTACAGTGTACATTATAGTGTCATTTACAATAATTTTCATTGTCATTTATAATTTAAAATGCCCATTGTCATTTACAATCATTTACATTATTGTGGTAGACTTGGCGTAGATTCCACCCTCTCCCCCACCAGGTTCTGCTGATTTAATTCTCCACCAGCTCACATGAGATTTTCCCCATTTCCCTGTATCCCTGCTACCTCTGATTTGGCTGCTCCCTCTCTGATAGAAGGAAAAAACACACAAATAACAGGACTTTGTAGTGGAAAGTGCTGGATTTGGAATCAGAGATATTTGGTTTACATTCATACACCATGGCTGATGGAACCATTCCCCAGCTGATAGATGCCCACTTTATTTCTGGTCTTTTTTGCAATCACAAAAGCACAGCTATGAATAGGGACTGGATCTGTGATTTCATTAGTATTAGGAATGCCTAGCTCAAAAACTCTAAACCAATGTAGGTGGGCACCTTTTATTCAATTTATGTCTTGGAGTGTTTCCTAGAGCAGTGATGTCAAGACCAAATAGAAACAGATCCCTGTGGGCAATTCCTATTGACTTAGGAAACTACAAATTAATATTATCTATATTGTACTGTATTTTTATTTATTTTGTTAACTATTTTCCAATGACATCCTGGCACTTGGGAGGGTTGTAGGCTATAAGCAACTTGGTTAGGTTGCATGTTCAACATCTCTGGTCTAGAGCATTGAGAACTTAATTGTCCAGGGATACAGTCAGTAGTTTTCAGAGATGAGACCTGAACTCAGCACTGTGTCCACTACGTTGTGCTATAGCTACATATAAATATATATATTAGTATTTATTTGGCATTTTTTTCTATCTTTGACTTCCCTGGGTTCCATGTTCAATAATGGGATTGGTGGATCAAAGGGTATGAAATTTCCAGAACTGGTAGGACCAATTCACAGCTCTACCAACATTTTATGTGTGTCTGACTTCCTGTAGCCCTGCTTGCTTTGGATTTTTACATCTTTCATCATCTTGACAATTTGGCCCATTTTGTTTTGATCTTTTAAATTTAGGGCACCAGTTCAGTGTTTTTGTGTCACTGGGCTCAGTATGTTGCAGGCAAATTATTTCAATCTTATATGTCTGCCCGAGAATATCTAATTAATCCATCTCTGGTCCATCTCCTTCCCTCCTTACATGGCTCCCTTTCAACATAAACACAACCAAGGAGCTGATAATCTACCCTCACCCCTTTGTGTCCCATACTTCAAATGCTGATGTTGGGCAGTTCTAGGCAAGATTAATTTGAATTTCATTTGTTGACATGTTCCTTTTAGATCTATGGAAAGATTTAAAATTAGCTCAATAAAAATCTCCTATAAGCAAGTTCTAATTGTTCCATAGACTAGAATACTGAGAGCCTAAGGTACCAGAATTCTGAGATATTGGGGACTGCGGAAACAGGAGATAGACATGGTGGTCTGAGCTAAAACCTCAGAGAAGTTTCATTTTGTATTTCTCTTATTACTAATGGTTTAGAGTGTTTTACTCTCATATGGTTATGAAGAGTATGCATTCCTTCTTTCTGAAAACCAGTTGTTCATATCCTTTGCCTGCTAATCTATTGGAGAATAGTTCTTGGTGCTGTAGTATGTGGAACCCTGGTCCAAATTCTAGCTTGACTACCTGCTTGACCTTGGGCATCTCATTTCACTTTTTGAGGCCTCAGTTTTCTTAGAAAAAATTAGTGGGTTGCCTGACCTGATTCATAACTTCCTTTTTGGCTCTAAATCCTATAATCCTATGAACTGCTAGGGAGTGCTGAAGAAAGGCCCAGATGAAGTGCCATGAAAAATTGGAGGAGGGAGAATTCACTTTGAACTGGAGATACATGGGGTGTCAGAGAAAGCTTTATCATGGAAGTGATGCTGGGTCTTGAAGGAAAGAAGGAAGGGTTTTGAATGGATAGAGATGGGCATGTAATTTACCAAGGTCATATAGCTAAGAAGTGTTTGAGTCCAGATTTGAACTCAAATCTTCCTGACTCCAAGTTCAGCACACTATCTATTTTATCAATTAGCTGCTCATCTAAAACATGGTATGTACTTGCCATATATTCAGTGAATTAATGTCTAGAGGCCTCCAGGTAGCAGGAGACAGTGCCAATCTGTAATGGAGGTCAGCTATCTCATTTGGAAGTTCCCTATACCACTGAAATCACAGTTCTAGTTCCTTATCCCCTAATTAGAGAGTCTTTTAGCAGCTTTGGTAAAAGTGGGTGAAAGGAGAGATACAATTGGTGATAAAAATGAGACTTTTGGGGTTCTTACATTTCAATTATCCATGCTACTACCATCTCTCTGCACAGTTATACATTGTCTTTAAGGGACTGCTCCCATAATATCGTTCAATCTAATTACGATTTCATCTTTTTGGCCCCTGGAGATATCAAATCTGATACCATTCCCCAGCATCAACTGAGGGATATGGATGGAAGAGAGAGACCCTTTCCTGGCCAAGTTTTATTTAATTGCTCCTTTTGACTCACTGGAACAGGGCCTCTAGGACCTGAGTCACCCCATATGTTCTCCCACAGACTCCTGCCCTCAACCGCCTCTTCTCTCAAAAGTACAAAGGTCACCACCTGTTTAAACAAAAGAATATGCAGAAAACTTTCTCCTCCACAGGCTTGCCTCTCCAAAGCACCCATTCTTGCTGGGTGACAAAGCCCAAAAGAGCTTTCTCACATTTCATACTTAAAAATCTCCTCTCTTTCTTTTGGGAGGCTGCTGTTTTGTTTAATTGTCTTAATTGGGAAAATATTCCTTATGTCTGATTGGACCCTCATGAGATGGAAAACAACTGATTATATTAGATTAGAAGCTTATTGAGGGCAGGGACTTCACCTTGGCTTAACTATGCATATATTCATCTATATTATATATAGATAAGAGCATATCTATATACACACATATACAAATAAACTATACATATAAATATATATGGATACATATAAAATTTGTGTATATATAAACACATAAAGGCACACAAATGCAATATATAAATATATAAAATAATATATCAGTATATGTAATATAATGTAATATAATATGAAATATATATAATATATAAATAAATCTATAAATGTTTATAAATATATATTTCACCAGTGCTCCAAACAGAGTAGGCACTTAATAAATATTTGTTTCATAGAATAGAACTACTTTTCTGTAACTTACAAGTTTCAGAGAAAGTTCCAGTCTGTACTGGGGACTCCCTACACTGGGTGATGTCCAAAATCTTTCTCTGGTTCAAAATCATACTTGAAGACAGTCATTAAGATCTCATTCACACAAAACACAGAATTATTGCTCCTTTGCTCTCGTTTTCTAGGTTTGCCAGACTTAAGCACTTTGTGTTTTCACCTTTTCTCTGCACAATTTATTTCTCATCTTCCAAATGACATTAAAATAATGATAAAATAATAAAAATAATGATAAAAAGCTCTTGGGAATCAGGAAAAGCCAGGTTTCAGTTCTGTCTCTGATACAAGACTCTGAGTAAGTCATTTCATGTCTTGAACAATTCTCTATATAAGTTGTAGAAAAAAATACGGAATGGCATTGGTAGAAGGAATTTACACTTGTAAGAGTTTCCTAGCCCAATGAATCACTGAATGACATTTTTTTGCTCTTGGCCTTTTCACATCCATCTAAAAATGCAGAGACCACATCTGGACAAAAGGCAATAAATGTTGCTTTTCAGTCTGACTCTTCATGACCCCATTTGGGGTTTTCTTGGCAAAGATACTGGAGTGGTTTGCCATTTCCTTCTCCAGTTTATTTTACAGATGAGGAAACAGAGGCAAACAGGGTGAAGTGACTTACCCAGGGCCCCACAAGTAATGTGTATCTGACTCCAGATTTGGACTCAAGAGCATGAATCTTCCTAATCTATCCACTGTGCCACCTAACTGCCTGCACCACCTAGCTGCCCCATAAATGTAGCATGTTGTAACTGAAAAGACACTAGATTAGGAGTCAGAAAACTTGGATTCTAGTATTTATTATTAACCATGTTACAAATTTGGGCAACTCTCTCAATATTCAGGTCTATATCTATAAAATGGGCACGGAAAAATTTGACCTACCTACTTTACAAGGTATGTGTTTCAAATGAGATAATAAGTGTGAAAACATTCGAAATGGTATAGAAGTTGTTGTAATTTTTGTTATCATCGGCATCACTGCTCAAGTTGCAGAGTAACAATCACTCAAATTACTAGCAGAAGGTACTTCCTCATCATAAGTTCTCTAGACCAATGAAATCACAAGGTAGGGGAGGAAAAAGAGCTCTCATTAAGGTCTGGCCCAAGCTAAATATAAGGAAGTGAGATGCAGGGTGGTTCCCACAGAGTCAAGAAGACGGAGATTCGTGTCCTATTTCTGACACATACTGACCATGGGACCCTGAGCTAGTCATTTAATCTCTTAGTGCCCTAGTTAACTCTAGAAGACTGTTATAGAAAGTGTTTCCTTACTGGGATTTTCCTAAATCAGTGAAATCAGGGATCCAGATAGAAAAAAAATTGTTTTCTGCTTCTTCTTAATTAAACTCTTTAATATATCTCAAAATCATACAGGTTTAGTTTTTGAATATCAGAAATTTAAATTAAATTTTGAAAATTTAATTTTTTTAATTAAAAATTTTCTCATTATTTCAAAAATAATATTTTGAAATATTTGTGTCTACTATAACTTTTTTTTTATCTGTCTATTCCTACTTTTCTTATTCTCCTATGAGAATGAGCATTACTTAGCTGTAATAGAACAACAATCAACTGACAACATTTTCTGATGATCCACTGTGTGTAGAGCATTAAAACAAACATCTGTAGGTTGTACCTTCATACTAAGGTATATCATCATATAGTTTACCCTCATATTCAAATGAAGAGTCAATCATTAAATCTTTGCAATATGAAGGACCTCACAGGTCCATCAGCCCAACTGTTTCCCCTTAGGTTAAATATTAAAATATATGTCGAATGTATATCAAATGTCTGTTTGAATCCTTCTAGTGACAGGGATCTTTATAGCTTACAGAGAAGCTATATTTTTGTTATTTGACAGGCATAATTGGTAGAAGAGTCATTCTTGGAACTGAAATATTTCTCTCTCAATTGGTCCCAGTTCTGCCTTTTACTTGTTGAATTGGTATGGCTGAATCCAACTCTCTGTGACCTCATTTGGGGTTTTCTTGGCAGAGACACTGCAGTGGTTTGCCATTTCCTTTTCCAGTTCATTTTACAGATGAGGAAACTGAGGCAAACAGGGTGAAGTGACTTGTCTAGGGTCACGCAGCTAGTAAGTGTCTGAGGCTGCATTTGAATTTAAGGCCTTCTCACTTCAGGGCAGGTACTCTTTCCACTGTGACACCAAACTCCCTTTGGTTCTTTAGAGTTACACAGAATAAGTTTCATTCTTCTTCCATGACAGTCTTTCAAATATTTATTATGTCCCTCCCTGCCCACTGCCTTTCAAGTCTTCTTTTCTCCAGGTCAAATATGTCCAGTTCCTTCATCTATTCTACATATGGCAATGTCCAGACCCTTCACCATTCTATCAGCCTGTGAGCTCCTTGAGAGGAGGGACTGATTTTTGCTTTTCTATGTATTCCCAGCAATTAGCCTGGTGTCTGGCACATAGTAGGTATAATAAATGATTGTTGACTTGACCTGACTGAATGCTTTTCTTTGTATAACACTCTTTTTTGCTGATGTATCCTTCTTGAACTTAATTTAATATTGTAGTTATGGTATGATCAATACAAAGAGCAATGGAATTATTAGTTACTTCATCCATATTATACACCCTATTTCCATTAATGCATCTTAAGACAGCACAAGCCTATTTTTTTGGGGGGGGGGGGGAATCCAGTTCATATTGTTGGCTTGCAAAGAGCTTGTAGCCCAATGTTCTAGGTCTTCACCTAGAACACCTAATTAGGGTAAAGCTAGCTCACCCTCATCCGGTACTTGTATAACTGATTTTTAAAAAAAAATTCTCTCTTTGACCTAAAAAGGCATTTTGTTATCATCTCTCTTGTGTGCTTATCATTGTAAATAACCTCTTATCTCTTGGAACTGAAATATTTCTCTCTCAATTGGTCCCAGTTCTGCCTTTTACTTGTTGAATTGGTATGGTTGAATCCAACTCTCTTATCTCCTCAAGGCCAGGGACCCTGTCATACTTATTTTTATGTCTTCCACAATCTATTACAAAGGCTTGCATTTATAGGAACTCAGTAAAGGTTGAATCCAATGAAACAAGTGCTATGCATTAACTCCAGGTAAATTTCTTTTTTTTTTTCAAATTTTTAACATTTTTATTTAAAGTTTTGAGTTTTAAATTCTATCCCTCCTTCCCTCCCTGAGATGGTAAGCAATCAGATATAGGCTACACATGTCCAATTCTGTAAAACGTTTCCAAAGTAGTCGTTTTGTACAAGAAGACTTGAATAAAAGAAAAATAATGAAATAAAGTAGAAAATAGCATGCTTCAGTCTGTATTCAATCAATATCAGTTCTTTTTCTGAGGTGGATAATATACTGCATCATTAGTCCTTTGGGATTGCCTTGGATCACTGTAGTGATGAGAACAGCTAAGTCCTTCACAGTTCTTCATGATATAATATTACGGTTACTATGTACAAAATTCTCCTGTTTCTGTTCATTTCATTGTGCATCAGTTCATGCAAGTCTTTCCAGGGTTTTCTGAAGTCATTCTGCTTGCCATTTCTTAATAGCACAATATTCTATTACAATCATATACCACAGCTTGCTTAGCCATTCCTCATCCAGTTAAATTTCATCATGTTTTAGCCCATTGTTCAGTCTTATCAAAATCTTTTCAAATTTGGAGTATAACATTTAGAGTATTTACTTACTATCAAGTGCAGTAAAATGGACAATTTATAGATTTAGGACCAGAGAACCAAATATTGGCTCTCTTCACTTAGCCACTCTGGGTCTTAGTTTCTTGAACAATAAAATGAAGGTTTGGTCTATATGACCTTTGAGGAATCTTCTAAATCTATTACCCTATCATCTTTCTAGCATTTTGTTACTTGGGAACGTAGTGATTACACCTTCTATGTCTTTATCCAAGTCAATAAAGGGGTGAGTAGTGCAAGAACTGGCCCTGTGGGACATCCCTATTAAAAATATTGTCATTGGCCACATTTCTTCATCTGGTTCCCAACGTTGTGCACTTATAATAAGCTGGAAGGGACCTTAGAAACCATTTATTTCAATATCTTGACTTACAGATGATAAAATCAGGACTTAAGATAAAATGACTTCTTCATAAACACATGAATTAGAGACGAAGAAGTATAGAATCTTAGGTCTCTGGGATCCCAAGCTTACTAAGGGCAGCCACTTGGCATGGTGGATAGAGTACTGGACCTAGAGTCAGAAAGACTCATCTTCCTGAGTTCAAATCTGGCCTCAGACCTTTAGTAGTTGTGTGACTCTGGGCAAGTCACTTAAATGTGTTTTCCTCAGTTTCTTTATCTATAAAATGAGATAGAAATGGCAAACCACTCCAGTATCTTTGCCAAGAAAATACCAAATGAGGTCAAGAAGAGTCATACATGACTGAAAAAAAAAAACCTTACTATTTCCTCCAACTATTGTAAGAATCTTAGCCAAATGTCAATTTAAAAAATACATGATGTATGCCTCTTATCTACTAAAACTGTGATCTTATTGATAAGGGGAAATTATTTTTATCTAAGTATTTCAAGTTCCCATCCATTTATCCATACCAGCATAGCTCTTAAAATGGACCACTAACTAGCAAGATAGAAGCTGAAGGTTTCTGAGAATCTTGAAATGTTAACATTGTTCCATTATTCCACAAAACCCAATATTTTGCGTATTATTTCACTGTCATTGTGTCGCCAGGCACAGGTAATTACAGGTAAGATATTTCAACCATTTATGTCCACCTGAGCACATGTGAGTTACCTCATCTCTATTCTCTATTTTTTCTGCCCTGCACGATCATAGACAATCTTTATCAACATGAACAAAACCAACAGGCAAACCAACCAACCCGATCTCTTTAAAATTCTGAGTTTTGGTCACCCTATAATGCAAAGATTAGTTTGAATTTTAAAGCATTTTCTTCATTTGTGAAGATGTATAGGAAGATTCAAAAGTAGTCCAGTAAATACACTAGACAAACACTAACTGTCACCATAAAGAACCACATCCCTGATTGAGGGTAACTGAAGTCTCAGGGACTGGGGAAGTAGGACAAAACATAGACTTATCAGGGGTGGAGCGAAGACTTGTATTAGGGGGCATCAAAAAGGGATCCTCTGAGTGAGTCACAGGGGGACCAGAGCTCAAATCCATGTGGCAACTAACAAACAAACAGAAAACACGGCAGAAGGGCCAGCATGTGGGTGTGTGGTATGACATAGCTCTCTTCCTGGAAGCAGACAGACCAGGCCATGTCAGAGATTGGCCTTGAAGGGACACTTTGTTTTACTCTCTAAATAGCTGGCTGGCTTCCCTTGGATCTGAAATGAAAGAATCCTGAGATCACAGGATCGGAAGACGTAGAGCTAGAACGGACTGACCGTAGAGGTCATCTAGTCCAATCAAACTAAGGCCCGGAAAGGTTAGTGATTTGCCCAAGATCACAGAAGGGAGCAGGTGACAGAGCTGGGATATGAATTCAGGTTTTCTGACTCCAAACCTGGCATTTTTTCCATTACATATGTTACCTATGGCAGAATATCGACCCTCCCCCATGCCCAGATGAAATCATTCTGGAACAGAACTCTTAGGAACATGGGGGAAGAGAGCCCTAGTGTTATTAGCAATGAATAATAAATGAGTAAAACATGAACTAAAATTATAATCATTAAATTTAAGGTTGCTATGTAGAATGTGATTTACATTTTAATATATACTCCTACCCACCTTAGAGGATTACTGTGACGATCAGATAAAATAATGTGTATTATATTAGTTATCAGTACAGTACTATAAGACAGTGCCAGATATAAGAACAATAGGGACCTTCCCTTTCCATTTTTTTCTTAATCGGGACTCATCCAAAGACAAAACCAAGACGGTGACTCAGGCACAACAGTGTGGTAGAAATGGACAAAACAACAACAATGACAATTTCTCTTGTCTGACTTCCAGTCCTTGAAATGAATAACACCTAACAATGGGGTCCCTAGCACATATTCCCAGGCCCTTGTTCCTCCTTTCTCTTTCTTCCTCAATTCAACACTTTTTGGTCTTCTCCTTCACTATAAATGAAAGTCATCTTCTATTTTTCTTCCTTAAGAATATTCCTTTTAGTCTTTATTTCTTATCTCTATTTCCCACCATTCTGAAAATATCTGTTCTTCTTAAGGACTCCTACATGAACTACAATAGCTTTCTCAGGGAGCCTTGGCCTATGGAAATCACCCTTCTAGATCACAGAGCCTCCCATGTCACTATCTGTCAAAATCGCACCATTTTGTACAGGAATCCATTGCACTGTGGTACCTGAAGATCCAGTGACAAAATCTCTGTCTAGAACTATTTGGTTGTGTGGAATGACTATCTTTCCACACTAGCTTCATCTAGTTTCTTATCCCTCCTGATTACTTGACACCAATGGATACTGGTGTGCTGTTGTGTTTTTTAACTATCTGTATTTTTTTCTATTGCTATTATTTGTGTCCACATACATAGCATGCATCCATACATAGTAGTAAATAATGTATTCATTTCTTTATAAAATGAATGTTTTCTTTGTTCTCTCTAGACATAGAGTATATCACTTTACTTGTTTCATATACACTTATTTCTCTGAAGTAGAAAGAAATCTTAGACTGGCAGCATGACGTAGTAGAAAAACCAATGGATTTATTTTTTTCTTAAAATAAATTTATTTATTTACTTTTAGTTTGCAACATTCAGTTCCACAAACTTTTGAGTTCCAAATTTTCTCCTCCTCCCTCTTCTCTCCCCTCCCATCCATGGTGGCATGCAATCTGATATAGGTTCTTACAAATACCTTAACATTAAACATTAGTCAAGATGTAAAGAAGGATTATAACCAATGGAGTGAACGAGAAAGAAGAAACAAAACAAAACAAAAGAGAGAACAAATGGTTTGCTTCAATCTGCATTCAGACTCTGTAATTCTTTCTCTGGATGTGGATAGCCCTTTCCATCATGAGTCTTTTGGAGTTGTCTTACAGCCTTGCATTCCTGAGAGTAGCCCCATCTATCAAAGTTAGTTGTCATACATCCAAAGTGTCTGTAATCATGTACAAAGTTCTCCTGGTTCTGCTCCTTTCATTCAGCATCAGCTTATATATGTGTCTCCAGGTCATTATGAAGTCCTTCTGCTTCTCATTTCTTATAGCACAATAGTATTCCATTCCATTCATATACCACAACTTGTCCAGCCATTCTGGGCATCCCCTTGATTTCCAATTCTTTGCCACCACAAAAAGAGCTGCTATAAATATTTTTGTACATGTGGGCCCCTTTTCCCATTGGTATGATCTCTTTGTGATACAACCCTAGAAGTAATATTGCTGGGTCAAAGGGTACGCACATTTTTATAGCCCCTTGGGCATAGTTCCAAATTGCTGACCAATGGATTTTTAATCAGAGGATATGGGTTCAAGTCCTGGTTCCATCAAGTTCTAGCTGTGCCCCCCTTGGGAAATCACTATACCTTTCTTGGTCTGAGTTTTCTCACACGTAGAATGAAGGGGTTGAAGGCAATGATTTTTAAGGTCTCTTTCAGCTCTAAAGCCTATAAACTGAAAGCTCATAAAAGGTAAAACCAATTCTTCCTTGGTCCCTATAATACCCAAGAAAAAAAACCAGTATTGGTGGGTAGGTGCTTAGTCAAATAATGCTGGGGAAGGGCTCATAACCTAATGTTGGTTTTCTTATCTCTTAGACCTCAGCATCCAGTATATAAAATCATGCCTTTCCTCACCTCAAAATGTTGCCCATCTAAGATTCCTAGCAATTTTTGTGCCTAACTAGCTAGTGCATATGAACAAACAGATCAATAGAGTTAATGACCCACCTTTTGATGGAATTATATAACTGTACTAGCTGTCTTGGATCAGTTAGCAATTGTAAATTTAGTTGTTATCAGTCATATGATTAAATGGATTCCCTCCCCTCCCAGCACAGAAGCATTTCTAGTCTGATCTGCTTTTGCTTTATTCCAATAGTTTTCTAATTTCCTTTTGTTGATGACTCTTATTTCTCTGAATATAAATCAGATTCCATTTTGATGTTTAGTAAGCACTAAATATTCAAAACTAGTATTTATTTCACTCCTGACGTCTTTTCATCTTAACCTCTGACCACAAATGACAGTCATTGCCTGATTCCCTCCCCCCCCTTTTTAGAAGAGTTTAGTAGAATATAAATTCCTAGGGAGCAAGAACTAGCCTAGCTTAGTACCTGGCACATAGTAGGCACTTAAGGTTTGTTGAACTGAATCCTCTTGGGCTCGAAGACTCATAGTTCTAGAGTGGAAAGGACTTCAGAGACCATCCAGTCTAACTTTCTTATTTAAGAGATGAAGAGATTGAGGCCCCAGGAATTTTAGTGACTTGTCCAATTAGTAAGCATGAGAAATAGAATCTGAACCCCGATCTTCTAACTCTAGAGACAAGGCTTTTTCTACTCTATCGTGTTATTGCTGTTCTCTAAATTTTGTCAACAACTCACTCTCCTCAAACCTTTACATCTCTTAAAAGTGCTATATGGCATATATTTATTTTTAAATTTGAAAGTGAGTTAAAATTTATTAAAGGAAAAAAACCCCAACATTTCCTACCTCTTTACCTCCATTTTACACACCAATTTCCCTTCTACTTCTGCCCCAACCTTATAGCATCTTTTAATTTCCAGAACTTCTAGCCCAGTTTGGAAGGTACCATCCTAGACCAGAGAGCTCCTTTTTTCCCTGTTGGCCATGCCCCAGATCTTTTCTTTCAGGAGTCCTAGGCTGACTAAACTGTGGCATTCTAATGGTCCCTCAATATAACTTGGTTGGTACTGCTAAGAGTTTCCATGGAAATAAAGGCCAGGCAAAGTTAGTAAAGAAAATGGGCTTGATACTGTATGCCAATCAATTTACCTATTTTATTTATCTTTTTATATTTATTTATTTTGAGTTCTAAATTCTCTCCTTCCTATTTTCCCAAGAAATATGAAACCCATTCTATATGGGCAAATTTAAAGGGTTTTCTGAAAGAAATGGTATTCTCCCTCCCCCCTTCCCACAAATACCCATCTGAAATTTTCCATACTTAAAGGAGAAAGGTTCCCGTAAGAATCTTGGACAAGCTTTAGCCTTTTCCCATTTACTACCACAACTGAAATCAGTTCTCATTAACTCAATTAGCACTAGGCATTCTGAAGAGCCTTCACAACCCTACTCTTATTGTAATGTCATTAATTCTTCATTAACATCGTTTCTGTTGCCAAGCAACATTCAAGTTTATGTGCCATATTTGAAGGAATTGTGCCAGGGTGTTTCGTACACACACACACACACACACACACACACACACACACACACACACACACCCCAATCCCTTTTATCATAGAATAACAACTCTACAAGGCTGCTCTCCTCATTGGGAATGGAAACATTAGTGCTGATTTCAATACCATTTTTTGACCAGACCCCTGATTTTTATTGATTTCAGGAGAACCCAGTGAGGAAATTCCTTCTACCAATGAAAGTTTCTTTCTTTTTTTTTTTTTGGAAGGGGAAAGGCAGGGCAATTGAGGTTAAGTGACTTGCACAAGGTCACAGCTAGTAAGTATTAATTGTCTGAGACCAAATTTGAACTCAGGTCCTCCTGACTCCGGGCTGGTGCTCTATTCACTGTACCACCTAGCTGCCCAGAGAGTTTCTTAAGAACATTGAGAGGTTAAGTGATTAGTCCAGAGTCAGCCAATCAGTATTTCTCAGAGCTGGGGCAACAATTCAGGTCCTCCTGATGGGAGGTCAGTTCTCTATTCACTACATTTGGCTGCACCTTTGAGTACCATATTCCTTTTTGATTGCTATAAAAAAAATGAATTACTCCGTTATGGGAGGCAAAGTATACTTTACAAATGAAATCTAAAAACAAAAGGTAAAAATGCAAGCAGGTGCACTGACTTGCACAGTATGTCATTACCTTTTAATGTGAAACTCAGTCTAGAAATTTACAAATAACAGATGCACACATGGCTGATTCTCTCCTCCCCTCAGCCTTCCTCCCTACCTCCTTTAGAAAGGCTCTTGGTGCCTCAGATGGAACACAAGCCCATTGAATGTGAAACATCCCCATAACAAAGTCATACAGCTATTAAGGGTCTGAGGCTGGATTTGAACTCGGTCTTCCTGACTCCCATGAGACATCCACTGAGTCACCTAGCTCCCTGTAATGTACATTATATAAAGGTGACCTGTTGTTATTACTCCTCAAAATAAAAGATATTTTATTAAATACCGAGGTCTTTGCAAAAGGCTAGTCAGATGTTATCACTACTGTGAAGAAAGTTGCTATAAAATGGGAGCATGACATAAAGTGAATCAGAGACACATGTAGAAAAAACATGAATAATATAAGCATAATTTACACATTGGCAGCAAGACTCGCCTGTGGAAGTGGAAGAACACTGGGCCTAGACTCAGGAATCCCTGAGTTCAAATCCAGCCTCAGACATTTACTAGTTGTAGGATCCTAGGCAAATCACTTCACCTGTCTGCCTCGGTTTCCTCAACTGTGAAAGCAGGACGATAATAGCCCCTACCTCCCACAGTTGTTGTGGGGATCAAAATGAGACAATATTTGTAAAGTCTGAAGTACAGCGCCCAACACAGAGCAGGGGTTTGTTAAATACTTGTTTCTTTCTCTGCTTACCACATTGACAGAACTGAGGGTTAATTAAGCAGTCAGGTGTTAAGTGGATAGAATGCTAGATTTGGAGTCAAGAAAATTTGAGTTCACACCTTGTCTGAGATGCTTACTAGCTAGGTGACTGGATAAGTCATTTAACCTCCCTCAGTTCCAGTTTTCTCTTCTGCAAAATGGGGATTAATCATTGTATTTAAATCACAGGGTTGGTGTGATGATCAGCTAAAGTTTTATATACATATGTACACATATATGTCTATATTTAATATATCTATATATCATTATATTCTATGTGTACATATATTCACATATCATGATATAGGCCTATATCTGTATACATACATGTCTAGATATGTGTTATATATGTATAGTGATGCCTATGTGTACATATCACATCATACATCACATACTATCATGTGTCATACATGGTTATACATGTCTATGTAACTACAAATCTACAAATATATTTACACACACACATAAATCTAGATATATGTTAGCTAGGTATGTCTACATAGAGAGATATTTAGATACGTCTGTATATCTATACAGATATATTGCTTTTGTATCCCCAGTGCTGTGCATACATTAAGCACTTAAGAAATGTCGGTTGGATTGAATTGGCCCTCAAATCCTCTTCTGAGGAAAGAAGAGGAAATAGTTTAGTTGAAGCTCTTGGCAGTCCAGATAATACAAACATGAGTGTCATCTGATTAGAAATCAATATCCTGCATACTTCCTGACAAAGAAAGTCGACTCTCATACGGTTCATAATGGTTCATAATAAACCAACAGATTAACCAATTATAAATTTGGATGGGGGCTTAAAATGCATTTTCATTTAACAAGAAATGATAGAAACAGTGGAAAGTACCCAGTTTGTGAATATGCCTCCAGGCTAATGCAGAGACAATCTCATTTGTAGAGATATTTTAACATCCGAACTGGACTCCTGGTTTTACATATGCTCAGAAATTGGTTCTCTTCCTGGTCTGAATTTCTAGGATCTTATCTCTGATTTTCTAAGACTACCTAGCTCAAAAATCTCTAGTGGCCTCCCATTTCCTAGAGGAAAAATATTTAAAAATTCTTGGCCTGTCATTTAAAACTTCTCACAATCTGGTTCCCACCTACATTTCTACTTATTTTCCATGACTTCTTTTCACCCACTCCATATGTCAGCCAACCAGGCCTACTAGCTACACCCCAAAACCAACAATATATTTTCCATCTTTACTCAAGCTGTCTATTCCCTGTGCCTGGAATGCACTCCCTCCTTACTGCTGTCTCTTAGAATCCCTGACTTCCTTTGATGCTACCTCTCATGAGAAATCTCTGATTCTCCCAGTTGTTCCCCCTTCATCCTTCCCCTCCTGAAATTACGTTGTATTTACTTCCCAGTATACTTGTCATATTTCATCTTTGCAGCCTCAGAAGAATGTTCCTGAAGAACAGAGACTTTCATTTTTGCCTTCATAACTTTAATACTTTAGGACAGGACCTTGAACATTGTTGTTACTGTTTTGATGTGCCCAGCCCTTTGTGGGCTTTCTTGGCAGAACAAAACAGACCAACCAAACAAACAAAACTGGAGTGGTCTGACATTTCCTTCTTCAGCTCATTTTACAGACAAGGAAACTGAAGCAAACAGGGTAAAGTGACTTGTCCAGAGTCACACAGCTGGTAAATGTCCGAGGCTAAATTCTTCCTGACTCCAGGCCGAGTAGTTTTTCTGTTGTACCACTGAACTGATCTGCCTTACACATAGTAGACACTTAATCAATGGTTGCCAAATGGATTTTAAAAATGACCCAACATTTATTCAATTTTCTGGTCTATGGAAATGCAAAATCTACTGACCCTAGTGCAGAAGAGGAAGGACACTGTATCTCTTTTTAGAAGAGAATTTACATCCTTCATTGATTTTCAAGGTCACAGCTATGAGAAATTTTGAAAAGGAGCTTGAAAGACAGTTCTAGGAACAAGGCTCACTATTATTTTCTGATGAGACAGTTGAACATTAATAACCAGAACACCTGAGTCATAATTTGACTTTATGGCTTCATAAACCATTTCCAGATTGTTTCCAAATTATTCCACCCTTCCTGCATCCTTCATTGTGAGAATGTCCACTGGGAATCAGCAGGCAAGTCCATAGCTCCAAACTGAAACCATCCCAGCGGAGCAGGTAGTTTTCTTAGCACAAGAGAACATAAGGGAGCACCAAATGGCAAGAACAAATAGTTTTACCCACTATTCTGGAAAACAATTTAGCATTACTAGTAACAAGTTACAAAACTATTCCTAGCCTTTGACCCAGTGAGCCCACAACTCCAAGCAGATTGAACAAGAAGAAGAAAAAACACTAATGTCAGGCACTGTTCTAAATATAGGCAGAAAGAAAAGACAGTTCCTACCTTAAAGGCTCTTACATTCTACTGGGGAATGACAAGACATAGGCTAAAGAGAAGCCAAAGAGAGGAAAGTCCAGTATAAACCACAGTATTGGATACAGCAGCACTTTTTGTTGTAGCAAAAAATGGAAAGCCTAAACGGCCCTTACTGATTGTCTAATGGATGAATACAATTGTGGCACATGAAAGCACATGTAATTTAGCATATTTATAAATATGTAAATGTAATTAATTACACTGCAATAAACAATGAATATGAAGAATTCCGGGAACCATGGGAAGAGTTACATGCACTGATGCAAAGTACACAGAAAAGGATGGTATACACAATCACTGTAGTACAGTGGTATAAATGAAAACAGTGCTAGAAGGTAGCTAAATGGAAGAGCATTGATTCTGGAGTTAGAGCACCTGGGTTCAAATCCCACCTTTGATCCTAGGTATTTTTGTGTAAGGGCAGCTAGGTAGCTCCATAGGGCCCAGAGTGTCAAGTCTAGAATAAGGAACTCATCTTCCTGAATTCAAATCTGACCTCAGTTCCTAGTTGTGTGACCCTGGACAAGTCACTTAACTCTGCCTCAGTTCTTCATCTGTAAAATGAGCTGGAGAAAGAAATGGCAAACCATGCCAGTTTCTTTGCCAAGAAAATTCCAAATGGGGTCACAGAGAGTTGGACATGATTGAAAACAATTGAAGTAGAAACTATTGAAACTAGAAAACAATTTAACTAGAGCAACTTCTGTGTAACATTGCACAAGTCCCTGAATGCCCCTAGGACTCAATTTTCTCCTTTATAAAGTGATGGGGGTTGGCTAGATGGCCCTTCCAGGTCTTATTCAATGAGTTTATGAATTCTAATGACCAATCTCAGTTCCAGAGAAGAGAGATCAAGCTATATGCTGTTTAAAGTCTCTTTCAGATTTAAGTTTATAAAGAGATAAAGAAATAAATCTCCTTCCTGTAGGTAGAGAGGAGAAGGACTATGAGTGTGGAATGTTGCATACCCAATCATATAGATTGCTAGTGGGTTGGTTTTGCTTAGTTGATTTTTTTTTTTTGTTACAAGGGAAGTGTGTGTGTGTGTATGTGTATGTATATATTTATAGCAAATATATAACTTATCATATATTTAAATGTATACATACACATATATACCTATATATTTTAAAAAGTAAATAGGCTTTCCTTTCTTCACTTTAGTGATATCAGGTGCTAAACTAGAAATTATACTCATGGTAAAAGAGCAGTCTCAAAGGCCTTGGTAGTGCATGATAACTACCTGTCAGTGCTATGGCAGAGATGTTTCTCATAATCAATCATTTCCTGTCAAACTGCATTGCCTGGCCCTACTTCAGTGTGCTAGGAACAGCCATACTTTCATCCCTTGCAGGAAGGGGCTGTTAGAGCAAGCCTTCTATATCATCCCTCCTGTTTCAAAGCCCAGCAGCTGCTATCTAGGCTTTCTAAGAGAAGAGTCCCGACATTGGTGCTCAGGGGGCTGCTGGTTGCTGCCTCCTGCATAGGGGGCTTTGCTTAAAATATTATCAGTGTGGCTTTGTGAGCCCAGAAGGTGTGCATACCTCTGGTCAATGGTTTATACCAATTGGCCTCCTGTTGAGTTGGCTGTGGAACTTGCTATCCATGGTGCCTAAGGGTGTCCCCCAATTCTGTGTGTGTCCCTTGGAGTTATTTAATTTCCCTGAAGGACTTAACCTCCTTTACCTCTGATTCTCTGTGGCCCTAAAAAATAAAATATAAGATTTATATAGCATGTTAAAAATTTTGTCCTGCTTTACAAAGACTCACAGTTTTAGAGCTGGAAGGGCATTTTGGGGATATGAAGTCCACCCTCCCACATTTGTTTCACAGATGAGGAAACTGAGGACAAGAGAGGTTAACTGACTTGCCCAGGGTAGCACAACTACAAAGTGTCTCAAGCAAGTAGGTGATATTATCATCCCCATTTTACAGGTGATGAGACTGAGACAGGGTCTCACAGGAGGTGAATGTCTCTGACGAGATTTATACCTACATCTTCCTGTCTGCAAGTCTAGCAGTCTATGTGCTAAGCCAACATTTCACTAACTTTTCTTTCTCTTTCTTTTCTTTATTTGTGAAATATGATACTGACAAGTTAACGAGCTCATGTCTAGAAGGATTTAGAACAGGAGTTCTTAAGTTGGGTCTATAGATAGATTTCAGGGAGTCTGATCTTTTTTTGAGGCAATCGGGGTGAAGTGACTTGCCCAGGGTCACAACAGCTAGCAAATGTCTGAGGTTGGATTTGAACTCAGGTCCTCCTGACTCCACAGCTGGTGCTCTCTCCACTCCACTACCTAGCTAGACAAGTCTGTGACTTTTAAAAACTATTTTGACAACTGTATTCCAATATAATCAATTTTCTCTGCAACTTTATGTAGTTTATTTTATTCATTCAAAAATATTTTTCTTAGAAGGGGTCTATAGTATTCATTATCAAAGGGGTCCATGACAACAGAACTGAACAAGATGTCAAGGGAAGACTAAAAATATGAGCAATCCTCCAAACTCTGAGCTACAAGTCTTCCTACTATCATGGAGGCTGTTGAAACACATGCAGCTGGCTGGACACAGATGGGTGGCCAAAAGGACAGAGCTCCAGTCTGGTGGGTTGGACCTGAATGCATCTAAGGCCCCTTCTGCCTCTCAACCTTTGACCCTATGATCCTGCCACACTTCTGAACATGCTGTAAGATAATAGTCTCTTATTTTATAACAAGGGCCCTATTAGTCTTACTCTGGTACTTCACCATGGTGTAGATTCCACCTTAGGCTCAGTGGCATGAAGTTGCTAGGAATGGAGAACATTAAACTTTCCCATTCCAGCTTGATACAGTACAAATATATATATGTATTTTTAAAATAATAATAAGACAGCTAGGTTGTGAAATGGATAGGGTGATGGCCCTGGAGTTAGGAAGGCTTGAGTTCAAATTTGAACTCAGACACTTAGTAGTTGTGTGACCCTGGAAGTCACAACCCCTGTCTGTCTCAGTATTCTCAACTACAAAAGAGGGAGCATAATTTCACCTACTTCGTAGGGTAGATGTGAGAATAAAATGAGATAATATTTGTGAAGTGCATAGCACGGTGCCTGCCATGTGGTAGGCATTACAGAAATACTCACGCCCTTTCCTCTAACCGTAGTCTTATGAAAAGCCTACTATGTGCCAAGAACTGCGCCAAGCACTGGGAATACAAATCTTAATAAAGATAGTATAATCTTAATATATCTTAATAAAGATAATAAAGATTCCTTCCTTTAAGGAGCTTGCCATCTATTAAGGGAAGACAACATAGAAAGGAAGCTGAGAAGTATGGAGGGACGGGGAAAAGGAAGTACCGGGTGGAGAGTGGGAGTGGGGAAGCATGATGGAGTCCCAAAGCTGAGTAGCTGGTGAGAAATGGGAAGAATCTCTGCTGGACCCTCTCCTTAAAAGGAGGGCTTGGAGTTCACGGCTCTACTCTACATAAAAGCCCAAGCTGAGAGGCAGAGAGTACTAATGAGATGGGAGGTTCAAGGCTTATTCAATCTTGAGAAAAATGAAATTTCCCACAGATGAGTTTCTTGAGGGCAGGAAAGCAAGATGGAGTCCATAGAAGATTTTCCTTTAAAATATTAAGTGTCCATTTGATAAAAATGCCCTACCCAACTCTGCCTTAAATGCTATTTTCTGCTCCAGTTGAAGCAATATACCTGTCAGGGAACTGAATGAAAAACATTAATTAAGTACTGGCTAGGTATCCAGCACTGAGCTAAATGCTAAGTGTTAAAGAAATGCAAAAAACAAAGGTAAGCCCTGACCTCAAAGAGATGACATTCTAATTAAAAGGACAAGACCCAAAGGGAAGTAGTGGTCAGGGAAGGGCACTCTGGTCTAGAAAATAATGGGTATGGTTAATGGGACCAAAGTTAGGTAGAGCTGCAGCAGGGCAGGAACTAGGCAGAAACATTGAGACTTGGTTGAGAGGAGGAGTGATGGAGAGGTATGGGGGGGAGGGGAAAGGTAAGGCAATGGGTTAGTTAAGATGGCTGGAGACTAGGAGAGAGCCAGTATTGATTAGATTTGATCCCCTTTTCCAATTCCTTCAAGAAGGCTCTGGAGATAAATAGCAGATGGCTCACCTACCCTCAATTTCAGGATCCATGGCTTGGGAACTGACTTTTTCTAAACTTCACCACATTCCACAAATGCCTCTAAATGGCTTCTGTCCTTCTGGAGATTTCAAGGGGGCCTCACTTTTCACTATCTCCACTGTTCCCAATCTGAGGGATGCATCTCCTAGAGAAACTAATTGAGAAATACAGGGAATATTTGGCCAATAATTGTATTAATCCATTGAAATTGATGTCTTATTTCTGATGTGCATATGAATAGTAAATTCTAGAATTTATTTCTTTTCATATTGAACATAGGACATGGGTAGGTCTATTGAAAACCAAGGAGTACAGGACCAAAAAAGTTTGGAAACTATGGTTCTAGCTTTACTCAGTGATCACCAGTATATCACCCCCACCCCAAGTGAATTTCTGCTGTGGGGGATGTGTGTCGATAGCATTGTTACAATCTGGGGAGCAGAGAGACAATGAATAGTGCAGAGAGAAAGGTGAAAAGGAAATAGTAAGCTAGAAATACTAAAAATGTCAATTTGAAAATTGCCTACAAATAGGCCACATTGCTTAGATTTGAGCATCAACATAACACCAAACTGCAAAGGGATATAACCCAGTGAAACTCAAATAGAAACAGACCCCTGCAGGCCTCACACTGACTTAGAAAATCACAAATTAACATTATCTATGCTTTGTTGTATTTTCATTTATTTTGTTAAACATTTCCCAATTACATTTTCATCCTGGTCACTGGTTGAGAGTTTAACACCTCTGCCCTCCCAGATAGTTCCACCTCAGTGACAAATATAATGACTTGGGCCAAGAGGCCAAAAAGGATGCAGAAAAAATGGAGTGTGTCCAGTAGAGAGTGATTGAGATGTCAAGGGAACTGAACACCATGCCATTTAAGGATTGATCAAAGACACTGGGAATGTTATTCTGGAGATGAGAAGACAGAGGGGAAACATGATGCCTGTCTTTAGATAGTTGGACTGCTGACATATGGAAGAGAGATTCAATCTGTTCTTCTTGTCCTCAAAAGGAAAAACAGAGACAAATGCATACAAGTTTCAGAGAGACAGATTTCAGAATTAGGCAAGGGAAATTTTCCTAACTATGCCTTTTGGCCAGCCCAGACCAGTGACTTCATTACTGTAGGAAGCCCCTCCACAAATACAAGTTAGCAACTCATTTCTTCATAACTATTGGAGATATTCAAAAGAGCAAGGGTTGCTCAGTCAATCGGTGGCCATTTATTTAACCCTTCCTATGAGTAGAGGTAGCTGGGTTGCACAGTGGTTGGAGTCAGGGCCCAGAGTCAGGAAGACTTGAGTGCAAATCTAGCCTCAGACACTTACTAACCGTGTGATCCTGAGCAAGTCATTTAAGCTGTTTGCTTTAATCTACTGGAGAATGAAATGGAAAACCATTCTAGTGTCTTTGCCAAGAAAATCTCACGGACAGCACTGGTGCACTATGGTCCACAGGGTCACAAAGAGTCAGACGTGACTGAACAACAAAAACGAGGAGTCAGGCACTGTGCAGGGAATGCAAATTGTTCATCATTTATTTTCAAAGAGGACCAAGGATATCACAGAGCGACATCTTGACTTGCGTGTGAATTGGGTTTAACTGAAGCAGAGTGGCATAAAGTCCATTGGCCTTACCCTCCCTTCCAGAGTCATCAGAGTCCAGTGGTGAGACAAAAGTAGAGATAACTGGCAATGGCCCAGGATGCAGGGGTGACCTTGGTGTCTTCAATGTCTGACTAAGCTCTAAGCTGCCTTCGTGGCCATTGAAACAAATCGTTCTCGTTCACCCATTCCACTAGGGGAAATCTCTACATACTTGGGGTGGATGCCCCCATAACTCACCAAGGTGTCCAAGGGGCTATCCAGCCACTGCTTGAAGACATCCAGTGATAGGAGACGACCTTTCCCTACTGTGTCCTGCCCCCCAGGGTAACTTTCCTTTCCTCCCCCACCTATTTTGGCTCCCTTTGGCCAGGTTTTGAACTCAGATCTTCCTGACTCCAGGCCTGGCACTTTATCCACTGTGCCACCTAGTTGCTAGGTTCAAATCTGACCCCAGACACTCACCAGCTGTGTGACCATGGGCAAGTCACTTAACCCTGATTGCCTCCCAAAGAAAAGATCTAGGCCCAGAAGTTCTTTTCTAAACTGCGCCTGCAGACGCCATCACACATTAACAGGGCCTGTTGCAGGGTAAAAACAGCCTCCATGATCTCACAGGCCCTGTCTCCCTCTGACACAGATGGTGTGATTCACGCACGTTTGACATCAAATGTTCTGATTTGCCTAATTATGCTCAGCTGAAGACTGGATGAAACAGCATTAATAGAAGCAGCACGCAGAACGTGCCCCCTGAAGAAGAGAGAGCGGGAGTGGGCTGGCGCCGGTGAAGGCACTGAACTCTGACTCAGGGCTGCTCCTTCAGGTTTCTGCTCCCAGGCAGGCAACCTCGTATGCCGCAACTGGAGGGCCCCTTCAAATGTGTGCATGTCTATGTGCACCACAGCACCAGGTTAGACCCTGCCTCCGTCACACTGAGACCCGGGAAAGGCCTTCGCTTAAGAAGGCTAAGGTCTCCCACTGCATCCAGGGCCATCTCCAGTCTTGGTCTATACCAGGCCACTAGACTCAGATGGCTCCAGAGGATAGAGGGAGGCTGGTGACTTTGCACAGCCCTCCCTCATTTAAATCCAATTCACTTGCAAGTCATGGCATCACCTTCCAAATGTCATGGTCCTTTCTGAGAATGAAGGCAAAGAACAACGAGATTAGGCCCTATCTCAGAGAAGAGTGAAAAGTAGTCATTAATGGGTAACGTTAAAGAGAATCACCAATGCATTCTTGGGAATACTGGCTATGGCCTTAGCTGTTGCTTAGACTATTAGAGGCAGCCAGATGGCAGAGTAGATAGAGGCACCCGACCTGAGTGTAAATTCTGCCCCTGCTATTTACTAGCTATGAGAGTCTGGGCAAATCACATGACATTCATAAACTAAGGATAGCACCCACCTTCCAAGGCAGCTAGGTGATGCACTGGACATGGAGTTGAGGTAGGAAGACCTGAGTTCAAATCGAGCCTCAGACACTTCATAGTTGTGTGACCCTGGGCAAGTGACTTAACCCTGTTAACCTCAGTTTTTTTTATCATTTTTCAGTCATGTCTGACTCTTCATGACCCCATTTGGGGTTTTCTTGGCAAAGATACTGGAGTGGTTTACCATTTCCTTCTGCAGCTCATTTTACAGATGAGGAAACTGAGTCTCATATAATTTTTATGAGGTGGAGTCCATTAGATCATTAGATCATCTCATCCAACCCTTTCATTTTACAAATGAGGAAACTAAGGCCCAGACAGCTAATTATTAGTCGAGTCTTGCCAAAATAATGAATAATGATTGAGCACTCCTCCACAAGCTATGTACATTGGAACTCCCCAACATATTTATTCTCTGCATCTTGTAACATTTACATCCAGATTCTAATTTGTTTGGGTAGGGCTTGGGTGCCAGTCTCAAGCAAAGGCAAATCTGACTCCTTGGAATCTCTTTTAGGACAGAGACAATCTTTTGTGTCTTCTTCCCCAGCACTTAGCATAGTACCAGTCACATAGTAAGGACTTAATAGGGCAGATGGGTGGCACAATGCATAAAGCACCAGGCCTGGAGTCCAGAAGCTTCATCTTCGTGAGTTCAAATCTGGCCTCAGACACTTGCTAGCTGTATGACCTTGGGCAAGTCAGTGTTTGCTTCAGTTTCCTCATCTGTAAAATGAGCTGCAGAAGGAAATGGCAAACTATTCCAGCATCTTTGCCAACAAAACCCCAAATGAGGTCACAAAGAGTTGGATATTGTTGGGAGCCTGCTTAATTTCCAGCATGAAGCATGATCAGAGATGCGAATAAATGAAGTGACCAGGCCATGTGGGTAGCTCAGGGAAGAACCATGAACTCCATTTACTGATGCTTAGAACAAAGTTTTTAAAGATCCAAATGACAAAGATTCAAGTATCCTTATCTCAATTATATTCTGGAATATTATTACTAATAGGATAGTCTGCCATACCTGGGAAGTAGCTTGGATAAGACAAGGCTTGTTATCAAGGACCCAGAAAGTCATGGGGAAGGTCAGTTGTCTTTTATCAAAATGTATCTTACACGACAAAGGATGCTCCCTGAGAGCAGGCCACAATCTCAAAGACAGCTGCATAGAAGCAGGATCCCCAAGAATCAAGCATTTTGACTTACAATAGTCTGTAGCACAACATGATAAGGAACATGTCCTTTTTGGTGCCTGAAGTTTGGGGGTAAAGGTTCTGATGTCAGGATATCAGAATGAAGTCCTTTCAAGTGTACCCCCAAGGTTCCTTCAGGGAAGCCAGCCTTTGCAAGCCCCATCACCTTGAGAGGAATTAGGGTACATAATTAAGGTCTCTTATCTGAGTCCTGGATCAGGCCTATTTGGCTCCCCACAGGATATGACTGAAATGACACAACAGTCACAAAGATGTGCCAGGCACTATCCTAAGCACCAGTCGCAAGATAGCCCTTGCTCTCAAGGAGTTTCCAGCCAAATGGGAGGTTGGGTACAACATGTAACAGGCACGTACAAGCAATATAGACACGAAATAAATTAGAGAGAATCAACAGAGGGAAGGCATTAGCATTAAGGGGCTTGGGAAAGGCTTCCTGTGGAAGGCAGGATTTTAGCTGGGGACTGAAGGGAACCAGGGAAGCCAAGCAAGAGAGGGAGATAAGAATAGACAGGAGATATTCCAGGCATGGGAGACAGCCAGGGAAAAGGTTCGGTCAGGAGATGGAGTATTTTGTAAGTAAAGTACAGGAAAACTGGCAGATTATGAAGAACTTTGAACAGCAAACAGAAGATATGACTTGGAGGTCAGAATCAATCACATCAATCAATCAGTCAATTTAGCAACTAACAAACATCTATTAAGCACTTACTACATGCCAACCTTTGCACTGGGTGCCAAGTATAGAAAGACAAAAATGAAAAATTCTCGGCCTTTCAGGAGCTTCTATTCTATAGGGGGAAGACAGAACACACACATAGGATCTTGGCTTTAAATCTGGAAAGGATCTCAGAAGCCCATATTTTCAATTTTACAAATAAAGAAAATGAAGTCCAAAGAAGCTAAGGCCACAGAGGTAGTATAAGAGGCAGGAACTAAACTCCAGTCCTTTGACTCAAGGACAGCGAGATGGCACAGTAGATAGAGTGGCAGGCCTGGAGTCAGGAAGACCTGAGTTCAAATCTAGATTTTTTTTTTTTTTATGGGGGAGGCACTATTACTTGTTGGGAGGGGGTGTGTGGGAAAGGGTGAGGTTAGGCAGATGTAAGGAAAGGCTTCAGGTTAGGCAGTAAGTGGCATTTGAATTGAGCCATTAGACCTGGCTTTGAAGCTGAACTCTGTCACTAACTTGAGGGAAATCACTAAACTTCTGTAAAGCTAGGAATAGATTTCCTATCAGCCTCACAGGATTGGGGACAAAAGAAATAATGGCTGGAGAAAGCACCTGTAGCCTTAATACGCAACACAAATGTAAGATCTGTTCAGATGACAGGACATTAAAATGCTTTAGCTGAATGACAAGTAATTTTGTCATGTCCCCGAATAGAAATCTTTATATTAAAAACCCAGGATTGCAATGAATAGGCTAAGTTGCTAGGTTATGTGCGAACCACACCATACTTAACATGTGGCAATTTACCGTGGGGAGTGGGGAGAAAGGAGAGGCCAGAGAGGGCAGTGGAAGAAGAAGAAATAAATGTCTATGAAGTGGAATCCATCTCCCTGCCCCCACCCCTGCTAAGAAGTAACATGGCTTTCAAACCAGCAAGAAAACTGATTTCTCTCCCCAAAGGTATATTACACAGATTTAATAGCAAAGACAGAAGCAAATCACAGAGGAGAGCTGCTGTCACCCATTCTCTCTCAGACACAAAATGTTCTTTTCTTTATTACTTCTTTCATGTAAATGCTCCTATGAAAAGAAACTCCCTGCACTTAATGCACAAAAACCCCCCACCATCTCTGGTAACCTGGAAGACAGGTTTATCATTCACCTTTCCACATGAAAAGCCTTGGAGCCCCAGGGGTGGGGAACCCCTGGTTACATGTGACCCTCTAGGTCCTCAAGTGTGGTCCTTTGATGGGATTCCAAACTGACAAAGGGTCACACCTCAGGACCAAGAAGGCCACATGTGGCCTTGAGGCCTCAGGTTCCCCACCCTTGCTTGACCATTTTTTGGAATGCCACAGAAGCACAGAATGTAGAATACAAGGCGACGCTGTCCTCCTAACCTTCCCATAGTGCAGAAGAAGAGCCTGAGGTCCAGAGTGATCAGATGTGTTTCCTAAGGCCATAAGTTAATAGTGGCTGAGGCATTCAAGGACCCAGGCTTTCATTAAAATCTAAGTCTTTGGGGTAGCTAGGTGGCTCAGTGAATAGAGCACCCACCGGCCCTGGAGTCAGGACCTGAGTTCGAATTTGATCTCAGACTCCTGACACACTTACTAGCTGTATGACCTTGGGCAAGTCACTTAATCTCAATTGCTTTGCCTTTTCCCTCCAAAAAAAGGGTCTATGGCTTGAATTTATGTGATCAGAAATCTGAAAGAGACCTCAAAAGCTGTCTAGTTCAACTTTCCCAACTTACAGATATCAAAATTGAGGCATTGGGAGGTTAATCAATTTGATAAGCATTATTGAATTCCTATTTTAGCCTGCTGGTTGGTCTGCTACAAGTCCATCCTCCATTCAGCTGTCAAACAGATCTTCCTCCCATGTTACTACCACTCTATTCAATAAACTACAAGATCACCTCCAAGATGGAATATTTAATCCTCTATCTGGCGTTCAAAGCCTTTCATTATCCAGTCCTGGCTCCCTCTACTTTTCCACTCTTTTTGCCCTTCCCTCCCCTTCCCCCTACTCTGTAATCCAGTGACAGACACTAATCCTCCAACAAGACACACGTCTTCCCACTGGGAGCATTTCCTCTGGCTGTTCTCCCAGCTTGGAATTTTCTCCTCTAACTTCTGGCTTCCTTCCTGTGCCAGCTAAGATCCCACCTTCCACGGGAAGTCTTTGCCCATCTCCATCAATGCCAGGACCTTCCCTCTGTTGATTATTTATCCTATAGATAGCTTATTTATACAAAGCTGTTTGCCTGCTTCTCTCCCTATCACGCTGTGAACTCCTTGACAGCAAGGACTGTCTTTTGCCTTTCTTTGTATTCTCAGCACTTAGCACCATGCCTGCCTTAAGTAAGTACTTAAAAAATGCTAATTGACTAATGCTACCCTTGCTACACTTCTAAAATTCATTTATTCCTACAGAGGTCTGTGGAATATTGACAGCTTTGTTGTTCATCCTCATCTTGGCTTAATACTTGTCTTTGGCTGTGTAGATCAGTGTGTCTCCGTCTTATACTTTAAATTCTCACACAGGAACACCTCTAGGCCTGCCCAATGTTCACTGGGCACAATTGGGTGGCAAAAATGAATTAATGAAAAAAAATGAATTAATGAATAATTACTTTTTTTGGTGACAGTTACAATGGTTTATAAAATCAGTCAGGGTGTACAGTGGATAGAGCACAGGATCTGGACTTAAGAAGAGTTAACCTCACATAACTGGCTGTATGACCCTGCGCAAATCACTTAACCTGGGTCTGCCTCAGTTTCTTAATTTTAAAAATGAGAAGAATAATAGCACCCATCTCCCAGGGTTATGAGGATAGAATGAGATAATATACATAAAGTGCTTTGCAAACCTTAAAACACTGTATTAATGCTAGTGGACTTTTTATAGTTTTTAGGTTCTTCAGGTCATATCATAGTGGCTTCTGAAATGTGATAAATTCTCATATCCTTTGACTAAGGAAATTCTATTTAGGGGAGCTGAATTGAGCAGATTATCTCATAGAAAGTCTCATGTTTAAATCTGGACATGGTTCTTCTAAGATTTCACCCAGAAGTCCAAGATAAGGATTGAGAAATTAGCTCTGAACACATAAGATCTGGATTTTGAGTCAGAAGACCTGGTTCAAGTCATGCCTTTATTACCTCCTGGAAGTGTGACCTTGTGCAAGTCACTTTACTTAGAAACTGTGATTCCTTATCTGGGAAATAAGGGAGCTGGTCTGGATGTTTCATGAAGATCCTTACATTCTTGTCATGCCTACATCCTCACACTCATGTCAGCAACATCTAGTGGAAAGAACACTGGTTCTGTTGTCAGAAGCTGTTGTTAACAGTCCAGTCATTCCCATCATTTGTTACCTCTTTTGAGGTTCTGTTGACAATGATACTGGAGTGGTTTGCCATTTCCTTCTCCAGCTCATTTTACAGATGAGGAAGTTGAGGCAAACAGGATTAAGTGACTTGCTTAGGGTCACACAGCTAGTAAGTGCCTGAGGTCAAATTTGAACTCAAGTTTTCCTAATTCCAGGGCTGGTGCTCTATCCACTGTACCACTTCCTCTGACACTTACTGCCTGTATGGCCTGGAAAAAAGTCAAGTCACTTCCCTAAGCATCCGTTTCCTTACTGATAAAATGAGGAGTTGGATTACGTGGCCTCTGAGGGTCCCTTTCAATTGACTTTAGATCTGATTCTAGGACTGTCCAGCCTCTTACTCGGACAATGGGGAAGGGCAGCAGGGAGAGAAGGGAAGGGATAGGACTTGGGGAAGAGGACTGCATCATGGAACCTAACACTTCTGTGCTTCAGATATTTCAGTTGTAAAATGGGAAATGGTCACTTTCTTAAAGAGCTCCCATTGCCATTCTGAAAACCAATCTAGGAACACTTTATCAATAGCTTGGAAATGAAAGAAAAGTTTATCCCTGATTACTTTCCAATTAGGATTTCATTCTTTTCCTCTGATTCCTTAGTTGTGAGGTTTTTGTTTTTTTTTTTTGCAAAACAGATGATTTTAGAAGGAAAATCCCTTTATTCTGTTCTCATGTTTCCCCTTTAACAGAATGATTAAAGGTTATGGGGTAAAGGGAGAATTAAAATGAAGGTGAAAACTGAAATGTCATCAGTAAAATTGCTAAATTTACCCCTTCATTCTCATGCTCAAAAAGGTCTTAAAAAAGTAATGCATAACTCTAATCCTGAAATACATAGCAAAAAAGGATTTTTAAAAGTCATCGAGAAAAGGAGGTAGTATGGTGGAACTACATAGAGGCAGAAAAGATGAGTTTTAGTCTTCTTGGCCCTGACATTTATTAGCTTGAGTGTTACCATGGGCAAGTCACTTCACCTCATAAGTCTTAATTTCTTCCTCTATAAAATGGGTATAATAATACTTCCACCTAACCTTACTTTACAAGGTCGTTGGGAAGAGAGAACTTCATAAAACTTAAAGCATCATAGCAATGTGAATTGTTCTTAAATTTTGATCAAAATTCAAGGGTCAGATAGGCTTCTAAAAACTGAAGGTATTCAGATGAATCTAGGCTAATATTCCCTGAAGATAGTTCTGAGTCAAATTTGTATCTTTTCCTGATTGGGACCCAGCCTCTGTTTCGTTATCCAATAGCTCTTCTTTCTCAAAAAGGATGCTCATTATATGTTTGGCCAAGGTTTCTTGAGGTAGGTCCTTCCCTGGCACATGAGCACACACAGCTGTTTGTCTCTCAAAAGGAGAAGGATATAGGGGCTGTGCTTTCATTGGCATGGAAGATCTCTACCAAAGCAGGTTGGCATTTTATAGTCTTAGAGAGTTACGTAGAAAACTGAAAGGTAAATGACTTGCCCAGAGTCAAACAGCCAGTACTTAGAGGCAGAGGAACCCATATCCTCCTAGCTCCAAGACTGGCTCCCAATTGACTAAGCCATGTGGCCTCACAAAGGGAAAGAAAGGAACACAGGGGACCATTAGGAGTGCCTGTGGGGGAGGGGATTTTTCAACAAAGAAAGGTGTCACACGAACATTCTGAAATACTCATTCTGATTACAAGAGGAGGGCAAAATTTTGAGCACTTTTCAGTTGTGGTTTACCCCTAAATAATAAGAAAAAACCCCCATCGTTACAGGGCCACTCTCAAGAAAAGAACTTCACTGCTGTTTCTTCAGTTCTGCATCTCTTAATGTTGAGGCTTTTTAGGCAAGGCACTGGAAAAGTGAAAATCATGAATAATTCACTTGGTAATATGTGTACAGCAGAGGATACTTATTTCTTAAATTTCTCTACTCTTCGTAACAGGGCTGATTGTGAGAACCTCTTGTAATTCAAGCCTAAGCATTCTGCCTTTACCTACTCATTTTCTTAGTTTACCAAAATTGCCCTCCTAATTCTAAGGGAGATTATCAGACTTTATTTGTCCAAATGATTCAAAGTTTTCTGGACTGTTGGGTGGTGATATGCCATTCGTATTTTTTTAAAAATGTCCTTGGAGTCCACAGTACATTAGGAAAGAAAAGAAAGGATGTATCTCATCGGAAATTCTTTCAATACAATTTCACAGAAACCTATCAACAGCAGAAAAACTCAATCCCAAGAAAAACAGAACTCCCTTAGGGATAACTTTTTTCACTTCCTCTCACACTTCTCATCACGAAGCATCACCCCCACATATTCATATGCCCTGGAGAGAAGATTGTCTAAAACATTTCAAAGACTATTTCAAAAGCTTATTATAAACCAAAAAAAAAAAAAATCTAAAAGAGCTACTCTTCCAAGCAAAATGTTCTGAAACGGAAATAATATAGGTATGCATATGGATCACACACAGGTTCTTACACAGAGACACATCCATCCTAGGTGGAAAAACTTACCAAAAGATTGGATGCACGTCTCAATGAGATCGTCTAGGCTGGCTCCTTTGGCTAAATGTCCCAGCGACATCATCATTCGGAACTGAGCGATTTGGGCCAAGTTGGGATGAGAGGGGAGAGGGTTGCTTGGCTTCACCTCTAGTCTTGCTTTTGGGGTAGCATTGCAGCCATGGGGAGGCTTCCTAAATGGAAAAGGGACAATACAGTGAATATGAATCCTAAAGGAAAAAAAAAAGGCAGCCTGGGGAGGGAAGCGCGAGCTCCGCAGGCAGGTTGGAAAAGAAAAGTGCTGAGAGATAAGACAATTAAATCCCGGGAGTTGGGCTGGGAGAAGGCATAACCCTCCCACTTGGCAAATGCGCCAAACAGACCGCAGGCTGTTAAAGAGACATCGCCCGGGCGAATGAGAAGGTTGGAGTTTCGCGGAGCTTAGAATCCGACCTGAGGCTCGTCACTTTCAGGTCCCGGCTGCTTCTATTTGGCTTTGCTTTGGAATGATCCTAATTTCCAAAGGAGGAATGAGGAGAACGGGAGAGAGCAGGGGTGAGGCCATCTTTCTGCCTTTCTTTGGTTAAGGGATCCTCCTGTTTTAGTCCCCAGGTTTTAAGCTCTTTTCCTTGCCATTATCTTCCCCAGAAATGGCTCCATTTAGCCCGGACTTTGCCATAGAGGTCGTACAAAGTCAGGATATTATAGTAAAACCTCCAACCTACAGAAAGATTTTTTTTTTCCCTTTAAAATACGAGGCTTGGTGGAGGGGCAGAAGGAAAAAAAGGGAGGAAGAGCTGTGGGTGGTCCAAATTGGAAATCAGACCCTACTTGGGACTAGGTTTTCACAAGGATTCTCTTTAGCTTTTATTTTAAGTTGCTCTTTCTTATTATTCGCAGCACAAGAAATCATTCCTAATCATTTTACTATTAGAAAGTTCTTCCATCAAGGGAGGCTGTAGTGTTTATCTTTCCTATATTAAAAAAAAAGGGGGGGGGGGACGGGACTGAATTTAAAGCCTGGATCGATTTCATTGGGTCTCTGAAATTGAATGAATAAAAATAAAAAAGTTTTTCAAATTATATTTTTATTTTCATTAACCTCTAACTTAGGAGTGCTTAACTGAGGTCCATGAACTTATTTAAAAAACACGTTTTTTAATTATTTTATTTATTTTAGTTTACATCATTCATTTCCATGAGATTTTGAGTTACAAATTTTCTCCCCATCTTTCCCCTACCCCCCCCCAAAACAGCCATCCCCTTGTATAACCCCTCCCCCAACCTAATCTCTCCTATGTCCTCCCACATCACTCCTCTAACTTTCCGATAGGGAAGGATGGATCTCCCTTCCACAGTGCCTGTAACACATTTTTATTAATAACTATGTCAGTATAATTGATTTCCTCCTACCTTCTGCAAGAAGCCTTTCCCAGACTTTTTTGTTCTTAGTGCCTTCCCTCTGAGATTATCTCCGATTTATCTTGTACATATCTTGTTTGTACACCGTGGTTTGCAACTTTTTTCTGTCATTAGATTGTAAAATCCTTGAGGGCAAGAATTCCACACACACCCTTTCTTTGTTTTTTGGCTGCTTGACTGGTGTCTGGTACTTAGTAAGTACTTAGTATTTATTAAGTTGATTTGCTTGCCTTATACATTTACAATATTGTTCTTAGAAAGGGTCTGTAGGCTTCACCCAATTGTTAAAGGGTTCCATGACACAAAGGAGGTTAAGAACTTTGGACTTTGGAGAATTACCCAGAATTCTGTGTCAAGTTCAAGTTTGAATCTGGTACTGACTTCAGGGATTATTGTTCCTCCCCTTTTTATTTTGATAATCCAATCCCTTGGTTTTAGCTTTAACCAGGAACCATAGCTCTACTGCGGAAAGAGGCAAATTTCGATGTATTTTGTTTTAATTCTCTCTTCATTTTTCAAAATTGTCATCCTTACAAAAGATATACGTTTAGTCATGAGGGACTTGTTTGAGGAAAAGGGCAGAAGGAGACCTGCAAGATGTTATCATTTAGGAAAGAAGCAAACATTTATTAAGAACCTACTATGTGTCAATCTCTTTGTGCAGTATTTTACAAATATTATCTCATTTGACCCTCACAACAACCCTGTGAGGTAAGCACTTTTATTATCACGACCAAACCAGTGAGAAGGAATAGAGAGGAAAAAAAGAAATGAAACCCTAAGCTTTCACCTTGGAAAAAAGAGAGAGCAACAACTATTTTTTTTTTTTTTTGCATCCTACTCTGTGTGGTAGGCTTGAGGAGGATACAAAAAAAAAAAAAAGATAAGATACAGTTTGCTTGAAAAGGAAAATGATAAATATTGGAAAAGATGTGAGAAAATCGGAACACTAAAGCATTGTTGTTGGAGTTGTGAATTGATCCAATCATTCCGGAAAACAATTTGGAACTATCATCAAAAACACTATAAAAACTGTGCATAATCTTTGATCCAGCAGTACCACTACTAGGTCTGTATCCCCAAAGAGACCATGAAAAAGGGAAAAGGACCCACATGTACATAAATATTTATAGCAGCTCTTTTTGTGGTGGCAAAGATTGGGAATTGAGGGGATGCCCATTAATTGGGAAATAGTTGAACAAGCTGTGATATATGAATGTAATGGAATGGTATTGTTTTATAAGAAACAATGAGAAGTCAGATTTCAGAAAAACCTGGAAAGACTTACATCAACGGATGATGAGTAAAGTGAGCAGAACCAGGAGAACATTGTACACAGCAATAGCAATGTTATACAGTGATTAACTACGATAGACTTAGCTCTCCTCAGCAATACAATGATCCAAGGTAATTCCAAAAGATTCATAATAGAAAATGCTATCCACATCCAGAGAAAGGAACTATGGAATCTGAATGCAGATCCAAGCTTACTATTTTCACTTTTTGGGTGTTTTTTCCTCGTGATTTTTCCCTGTTGTTCTGATTCTTCTTTTAAACATGACTCATGTGGAAATACGTTTAACATGATTGTGCATGCATAACCTATGTCAGAATGTTTGCTGTCTTGAAAAGAGGGGAGGAAAGGGAGGGAAGAAGAAAAATTTGAATCTCAAAATTTTACAAAAATGAATGTTGAAAACTATCTTTGCACCTAATTGGAAAAAATAAAATACTACTAAGGAAAAAAAAGATACAGTCTGTTCTAGAGGAGGTTACAATTGAAAGTAACTAGGTGGATGGAGCACCAGATTTGGAGTCAGGAAGACTTGAATTCAGATATTACCTTAGACACATAGTGGCTGTGTAACCCTGGGCAAATCCAATTAACCTCTCTCTGCCTCAGGTTCTTCATTTGTAAAATAAGGGGTATAGATAGACTTGATGGCTTCTAAGGTCCATATGATCTAGACTAAGAGATAAATCATATACATACATGAGATGATAAGTCATGGGAGAAGAGCCAAAACATCAACATAGAATAGAAAGTACAATTAAGTGCTATGAGAGGTGAAAGAAAGAAGAATTTCCAGTTAAAGTAGCCTGGAGAAGCTTACTGCATAGGGTGGGCATATGGCACACTCATGGACACTTACAAGCAGTAAGAGAGAAAAACAAAATCTGAGGTTATCTGTAGATTTCATTTAGACAGTCTGTTTAAAGGCTGACATAGATCTTCTGCATTGAGATGTTGGTAGATATTTAACAACTGGATTTTGGGGAAAAAATGTATACAGAACACATTTTTAAGTTTAATCTGCATCATTAACATTTTCTTCATCACCTTCTTCAATCTAGACTATAAATCAAGCCCTGATTTACCAATTTCCAAGGTGTAAATGGGGCAGCTAGGTGGCACAGTAGATAGCGTGCTGGGCCTGGAGTCAGGAAGACTCATCTTCTTGAGTTCATATCTGGCCTCAGACACTTCCTAGCTTTGGTCCCTGGGCAAGTCACTTAACCCTCTTTGCCTCACTTTCTTCATCTATAGAAGGAGTTGGAGAAGGAAATGACAAAACACTTCAGTATCTTTGCCAAGAAAACCCCAGATGGCATCCTGGAGAACTGGACGTGACTGAGCAACAACAAAGGTGTAAATGCTCACGCTGAGAATTTAACAAATGGCTGCCAAAAGCTGGTTGAACCTGGTTCCAACACAATCCAGAATCTATGTTACTGAGAGTGGCTCAGGCTGGGATCCATTCAACTAAGCAAAAATCAATAATTATTTACTGAGCACTACAGTATACAAGACATTGTTATGAATTTTTTTTTAATTCAACTTTGCCTCTGCGGTGTGAAAGATCTTAGCAAAGTAATGTTAGTTCTGAGAGATTCAGTCAGGTTTGTAGTCATTCCTCCTATGGACCCACTCACTCTGAAAATCTCTCCTGAATTGTCTTCTTCCTGATACTCAGGAAGCTTCTGGGCTACCTCCCTATCATGAAGGAATATTTGAGTATAATTATTATCATAAATAGAACATAATTAAGAAGATAAATCTTCCAGGGAAGGGGGCAGGGGTGTGAGGGATAGGGACAAAAATCGAACTGTGCATTCCAAAGCCTAATAGAAATGGGGAATCCCAGTGGTTCCACTTCACCTCTGTTAGCGCAGAAGAACTGAAAAGTAATTGCGTTGGCTACACAATTTGGATTGCTTGTGGGTGTTAAATATTGTTCTTATCATTATTTCATCCCATCCCATCTCATCCCATCCATGGACCCAGATAACTGAGAATTGGCTGAAGTGCTGTTCTTTATCCATCAATTTAACACAATGAAAAGGAAGCCAGGAAAGAAGAGAAATAAAAAACTGCTGATTATGAGGAGGCAAGGAGAACTAGGAAAAAAAAGAATAGAGACCTAATCCATTTTCCATTTGCTTTTCATTCTTCCTTTTGAAAGAGGTCATTCAATGGGTCAGTTTCTTCAAGTCCTTCTTTCCTTGCTCATAAAGGAATGTCAGATAATAATATGAGAAATTTCATCCCAGGCAACTCAATATGTACATGAAACTCCTAGGCTGATCTCCCCCATTCCTTCCTCCCTAGGAGGAAACTGACATAGGTAGGGTGGGACGTGCCCTCAAGGTCCTCTCCTTGACAGCAGATTCTGATGGCAGATGAAACAGATATAGATGGGAGAGTTTTCAAGGACAGACTACAAGTTCCCTTTGTCAGGAATATTGTAGACAGGATCGAGGGCAAGAGGCTGAATTAAGTGCTAAGGAATCTTCCAACTTGGAGATTTCATGAAGCTAAAAGCACATGAATACAGGACTATAATTCAAGTAGACTGAGTTCATATTCTAGTCTTGACACTAATAGTTATATAACTTCAGATAAGGCACTCTGCCTATTTGTCCCATGCATCTATTAAAGAATTTGACTCATTGAGTTCTGTGGATCCTTTGAGTTTCAAAATAATGAGAGAAGGGAAAAACTACTCAGATTCCATGAGTGAAATATGGGTCTCAAATTGGAAGAAAGGTATGAAACTAAAATTCTTTGACTATGCTTCCTCTTCTGTTAAAATAAACCATAGAGGAATGGCTAGGTGGCACCGTGAATAGAGCACCCACCCTGGAGTCAGGAGGACCTGAGTTTAATTCTGGCCTCAGAAACTTAGCACTTACTAGCCCAGTCACCTTGAGCAAGTTACTTAACCCCAATTGCCCTGCCTTCCCCCCTCCAAAAAGGAAAACAAATAAACAAACAAAAAAAACCCACCAGAAATCCCCCACCTCCATAGAGTTGACTTTGTAGAGAGGCTGCTAAAGATAAAGCCTAGAGCCTCTCCTTCTGCCTTTCTCCTGAATATTAATTATTTCAGCTTCCAGGAAAATTTGATCCTTTGGGGAAATTATAATTAATTTCTGATCCTCCAGAGCTATCTAATTTTCAATTGTTCCATCCCATTTTTTCACTTGTTTCCTTTTGGCCATTTCATTGCAGATCAATTTCTTGTCAAGCAAAGGAAAGAAAAAAAAATGCAAATCAAACCACTTTGTGTCACGTGAGCAGTTCTTGGGAAAAGCTTGGCTGGGAGAGAAGGTGGTCTGTGGTCAATTCTGTCAATTGAGTCAATCAAATCAAGTCAAGAATTTTGGTCAGTTCTGGGCTCATCCATCATCTGGCACACGCTCATTCCATTCCAAATGCTTTGCAGGATGGTGGAGGAAGGGAGGATCACTTCTAACCAGAGCTGAAAGGCATTGAATCCAACCTTGTCATTTTACAAATGAGGCGCAGAAAGGTTAAATTTTTTGCCCAGTGTCACACAGATAGTTAGTGCCTAAAACAAGGATTGGAAATCAGATCTTGCTGTCTCCAAGTCCAATACTTTATCTACTATACCATCTAAAAGATGCAGGGCTTCTGCCCATTAATTCTTAATAGAAAGGCACTAAGGAAAAGCTTCTTGGGAGACTTCTCAGCTGTTATTTTACAAAGAAACATTATAAAGAGAATTGTATAGGGAGTAAATCTGGAGGGACATGGTTAAGAGTGATGATGGCCTGATGCCAGCTGAAGAAGCTGTTTTCCTGTCATGGCTGGAGGAAAGCTGGAGAAGACAGAGAACAGGATGGAGAGGCTTTCTTTCCTGATGGAATTGTCTTAACCTTTATCTTGTGAAGACAGTAAAGTACATTCCTAAGAAGAGACTTGCCTTGGTATCTTGAGTGAACTGACTGGTGGACCTCTGTTTCCAGAAGTAAAATATCTGTGGTGACCGTGATTATTGGAGGCATCCAGCTTTCTCACAGATAAAATACTGTAAATAATTGTTTATGTCTTTGTGTTCTTATTGATTATGTTGTTAGCAAATTATATAGTCAGTAACTTTAATGCTCTGTTAATCCCAAGAGAGATTAGGAGTTTTGACATAGAGTGATAAAAGGAACTGCTTATGGGGAGTTTTCTCCAGTTTATTAAATAATATATAATTAACTGGGTTGAGGGCTCTGAGATAACTTATTGATGAGAAAAAAGTTGAACTTTTATCAGTTAATGAGAAAATATACAAATACATCCCTGGATTACACTAGATGAGAATGCACATGGGAAAGAGGCTTGACCTACAAGTGAGTGTGGTTGACTCCATAACCTCATTCATTACCTGTTGTCTTCCACAATGAAAATTTATCATCCTGGACTGTGGTTCTCAAGGCACCCAATAGACTTCTGGGATACCACCCCCCCATCAAAATATTCTCAAGAAAAGAACAAAGCATTTGCATCAACAGAACATAATTCAGATGGCAAATTAACCAGGATCCAGGTACAGTATACCACAAAGCTAAGTAGAAGTGACTTGGAAATTTCCCATACCTTAACTCACCTCATCAGTGCGGAGAAAATGAAAAATGACTATATTTGCTACTCACTTCGGATTACTCGTAGGTGTTGACTATCTATTTATCTCTATCCCATCCCATTCCTGGCTCCAGATAATTGAGAGTTGGCTGCAGTGTTTCTTCCTCCCACGTCTTTAGTACAATGAGAAGAAAGCAGGTCTAGCCAGGCAAAATAGTACAAAAAGCAGTGGTTTCCCCTAATTCTTAACCTGTTTTACATTGAAAACTTTAGGATAATAGAGAGCTCTCGTCAAGGTTTCAACTTATTTGGCCTAGCAATTTCACTCTGGTAATGTTCTCCACAGTTACTGATGGGAGAAAACTGTTTGGTTATCAAAGTCAGAAGAGGTTTATAGGTCCAGAGACTGGGAAGCATCAGGGGAGGAAAAACTAGGACTTCAAAGGGAGAGGGAGGCTCTTCAGTCATTCCTAGCTTATCAACTTGGAGCTGCAAGTGGCCTTAGAAGTTACATGATCCAACCCGTTATTTTACAAACAAAGAAATGAAGGCCAAGAAAAGTTAAATCACATAACTACAAATAGCAAGTTGCTTAACTATGATTTGAACTCAAGTGGTCCTCTGACTTCGAATCCAACAATTTTTGAAGGAGAAAGATGAAAAGCAAAATACAGAGAAATGTCTGGGAAATACAGAAGATCTGCAGAAACTAAAGAAACCAAAGTCTGAGCATGATGGACAGCAAAAGAGATAACAAACCTCAATTACAAAATTCAGTTAGGGGCCAAGAGAGAAAAAAAAAACCTGGGAAAATTGACAAGTAATGAGTTCCTCACATTATGAATCAAGAAACATGGGTTCTCTTCCCACTGACTCACCCCATTTGAGGCCTCATGACAAATCCCTGGATCTTTCTATTTTCTCCATGTCCCCTGTCTATGATATGACTGCAGATAACAATACTTTTGTAAAAACTTATAGAATGGTTTAAAAATCCTGCTATGTAAGACACTAAGGTGGTTAACCTTCTAAATATAGACAAAAAGATAGTTTCAAAGTCCAATCCACAAAGGATAAAGTTGAAATTATGGTAGAACTTAGAATGCCTTGACTCCTTCCCTCCCACCACACCAAGATAGCTTAAAAACAATCTGGAGAGTGTGGTACATTCCAGAAGTTTTAACAATCTACTCTCCTGCAGGACACATTTTAAAGTTTAATTGGCATTAATTTTCTTCATCATTTTCTTAACTCTAGTGGAACAACAAAACAATAAATCAAGCTCCCTAGTATAAATGTTCACACTAAAGAATTAAAAGTCTGTTGGCCAGAAAATATGAACTGACTGCTTCACAGCCCTGAATTTGGAATAAGACACCTAGCTTCACTCACCTTACTGATTCCCTGTGTGAGTAACTACGGGCAAGTCACTAAACTCTGAGTCTTATCTGTTAAAGACGGGGTTAGGTTCAGTGGCCTCTAGGAGTTCCTTCCAGTTCTGAATCAATACTCATGATCAGCTCTCTGGAATGGGGTAGTAGGCTCTCCTAGGGATAGTTTGGATGGATGGAATACCTTTCGGTCTGAAGTCCAGCCCAGGAATCTGGGAGGTGGACTGTAATGGGAAAACTGAAATTCCCCCAACTTTATTTTCAACGGGTAGTGAAGACCTTCTAAGTCCTTCCTGGGCCAAAGTGTCCTAACGCAGGAGGGCTGTTGGTAAATTGATACCTGCAGCAGCTTAAGTTGCCAGTGGTTTTGGGGGCTGTATCTTAGGCTCCACCGGTCCGCTCCCAGGCTCCAAGCCAGGTCACCCTCACTTATGTATACTCATGTTCATTCTTTCATGCTGCCAGGCTTTAAATAAAACTTCACAGTTAAGTACATCTGAGTAGCTGTTGGTGAGGTAAAGGTTGACAAGTTTCCGTCAATGTTTCTCTATCTCCCCTCATCAGATCGCAATCTTTTTGAGCGAGGGGGCCAGATCTCCTGCATTGCAGCACAAACCCCCAAGGGTTCTAAAAGTTAGACTTTCTGGGGGAGGGAATCTGGGTCCCGGTTCTTGGTCGGTCCGATCCGCAAGCTGCCGCCAGATGGCGACATTTGGACCTTGCGGTTGCGGCAGGTGCGGTCCAGGAAAACTTCATAGGTTGGGAGCCTGACCCGGAGCTCACTTAATTCTCTAAGGGCCCCGGGAAAGAAGGAAGGAAGGATAGAAGAGGAGCAACGGAGGATGCGGAGAGGGTGCGGGTGAGATCAGAGATCCGCGCGTGATCCTTGGCTCTGATCTTGACCCTTGCCGAAAAAGTAAAGGGAACTTTGGCAGCCTGGTTCCCTGCCTGCATCCCGCCACCCCAGAAAGCTCCCATTCCTTATCCACTCCTGAGTGGGGCACCGGGAATGGAAGACACTTTTGTGCTTTTCGCGTGCTTTCTGTCCCCTCGTCCCCTCAGCCCCCGGGGCTTCAGGACAGATGTTGCTTCAGGACAGATGTTGCTACGGTACCTTGTGCCCACCACCCCCTTGCAGCATCTTCCCGAGAGCGGGTAGGGGAAGGGAAGGTGAGAGCGGAGCGGCGGGGAAGGGACCGGAGGGAGGGTGGCTCTTGATGATAGCGGCCCCAAGACAGCAAAGGGGCCCGAAACAAGAAAGTTAAGTGCCAGGCATGGGTGCACTTGGCACGCGGCGGGCTGACTGTCAGGGGGCGCGGGGGAGGGTAGGGAAGGGGGTGTCTAGCCCACCGCAGTCCAGCTATTCCGGTGTCACGTACTTACCGCGGAGTTTCTCTCGCCTTCCCCAAGGTGCCCATGGCCATGGCCCTGGCGCTTGGCTGCCCGGCTCACCTAGCGAGGCGGGGGCAGGGAGGCGCGGGGCGCGGTGCATAGCTGCCTCCACGCCACGCCACCGCCTCCTTCTCCTCCTTCTCTCTCCTCCTCTCTGGGCAGCGCTGCACCGCCCCTCACTCCTCCCGCTGTCGAAGGAAAATGAGCTGAAAATGAGCTGAACAGAAGGACTCACAGACACCTCTCTCCCTCCCTCCCTCCCTCCCTCTCTCTCTCTCTCTCTCTCTCTCTCTCTCTCTCTCTCTCTCTCACCACACCACCTGACACACAGTGATGTTATCTCTCCTGGCAGAAATAGCTGCTTTTCTACTCTTGATTCTCTGAAACCTCTTCAAGTTCCCCGGTATTGGCGGCCTAGCCTGGCTCTTTCACACACTTACACACGTACCGAGTTCTCTCTTTCCCCTTCCCCCTTCTTGCTGCTGGGGAAAGGGGAAGATAGGGTTCCTCTGATACCTAACTTTTCAAAGGAAACTTCAGTCCAGGACACCAGAAACATGCCCCACTTCCCTGCCCAGACTGCAGTACCAATCTCTCACTGGTCTGTTTTTTTTTTCACTTGCCGACTGCAAACTGCCGGAAGGAGTTTGTCTTTTTTTTCTCTTGAGGCCCCTTTCTCCACTAGCAGCCATTAGCTCTACGTTGGGTACTTTTTTTGTTGGTGGTGGTCTTCACCTGTGATTCAATCAGTGTGGGGAACTCCCAGCAAGGAAATTCCCTCCACTTATGCAGATGGACAATTGTTTTGCGACTTCCAGCCACAGAGTTTATTGGGTGGTTACTGAGAGAGTGATTTTCACAGGGTGACACAACCATAATTTGTCCTGATTTTAACCTATGTCTTCTGGACTTGAAAACACTTAATAAATTCTTTTTTATATGAGTTGAAAGGCAAATTAGGAAACTTCTTCACCGAAAGAGCCATGCTACCCTAGGAGGGTTTGTGATACTTAATCTCAAGATGTCAGAAGACTTTTCTGTCCCAGTTCAAGAGGAGCAGAAGGAAGTTTTGAAAGTGAAAGAAGAAGACCATACTTGGGAACAGGAATCCAGCCAACCAGAAAACAACTGCCTTACCCAGGAGATCTTTCAGCAACATTTCAGACAGTTTTGCTACCAGAAGAGAACCAGGCCTGGAGAGGCTTTGAACCAACTATGGGTGCTTTGCTATCAGAGGCTAAGGCATATAAAGGTGCAGATTATGGAATCATTGGTGCTGGAGCAATTTCTGACTATCCTGCCCTGGGAGGACCAGGCCTGCAGGAAGAAATATTTCCCACAAAACAGAGAGGAAATAATTATTATGTTGTAGGAATTGGAGCAGCAACTGAATGAACCTGGACAGCAGATTTCAGTTCTTGCACAGACTAGAAGAACATTCAGACAGAGCATCAAGGAGCATCCCAGGAGACACAGAATCTTGAGGTGAAGTGTGAATCTCAGGATCCCTATCCCCTACCAGAGAATGCTTTGTTCCTCAGGTTTCTTGTCATCATTAGGAGGAACTTCTCAGAGACCAGATGGTGATATCAGTTTTTAATTCTCCTCAATCCCAGACATCAGTGAAGACTGAGGAAGAAGCCCAGTTCCTTGTTTCAGAAGAGTGGCAATGTTTTGACCCAGCTTAGAAGAATACATATGTGAATGTGGCAGTGAAGAATTTTAGGAACCTTAATTTGCTAACTAATCATGATTAAAGATGGAATGTTGCTTCCAAAGCAAGAAGTTTCTAAAGAAATCAGCCCACAGGAAGAGGTCCCTAGTGTACTCAAAAGAGATTGTTCACCTCAGATCCTTGTTGGTCCTCCTGTAAAAACTGAAAAAAAAAAACAAAACCCAAATTTTTAAATATTATTGAAAACTGTAATCCTGAGGATTTGTGGTCTAGAATGCCCATCTTGTCAATGGAATATGCTCCAAGTGACATCACATGGAAAAACAGAAAAAAAAGACAAAGCAAGAGTAAGCGAATTGCTACATGGTCGTACATTCTCTGGTGATTGTGATGTTGATAAAGAAGATGAAGTGGAATCACACCCAGCTAGAAAGAAGCAGACAGTAACTGCCCTTACAGAGAGGAAGTGGATGAAAAGAGATATTCAGCCCAGTGTTCCAAACTGGTCAGCCCTGGATTCTGGAATTTTGAATCTCAAAAGTGAGAAACTAAGTTCAGTTGAGTTCTTTGAATTATTTTCTGATGACGAAACATTTAAGTTAATTGTTGATGAAACAAATCATTATGCTTCTCAGAAAAAGTGTCACCTTGGAAGTTACAGTTCAGGAAATGAAGTGTGTTTTTGGTGTTCTTCTTTTCAGTGGATATGTTTGTCATCCCAGGAGAGGAAGGTATTGGGAAACTTCAGATGAAGGTTAGAGTCTAGTTAGCAATGCAGTTAGAAGGGAAAAGTTTGAATTAATATTTTCACACCTCCACATGGTATCCATAGATAACAGCTGTCTAGATCAATCAGATAAGTTTACAATATTGAAGCCTCAGGGCAGCTAGGTGGTGCAGTGAGCAGAGTACCAGTCCTGAAGTCAGGAGGACCTGAGTTCAAATTTGACCTCAGATACTTTAGCTCAACTAGCAGTGTGACCTTGAGTAAGTCACTTAACCCCAATTGCGTTGTATACTTCCTCAGAAACCCAAAGTGAGGCCTCTTATAGATAAAATTAATAAAAAATTTCCTCTTATATGCTCCCCTGGAGGAATATCACTGCTTTAATAAATCAATCTATGAATGTTTTATAGTTTGCAATTCTTAAATAGTAAACCTATTAGAATTGGTTATACAATATGGCATGGGGCAACTACCTAGGATTATTTAGTTTGGTTTGAACCCTGTCAAGGTGAACCAGTTCTGAAAGCAAATAAAGATCAAGATCTTAGTTTAGGTGGGAAATTAGAAATGAATTTTGCTGAAGTTCTCTTGGAGCCAGTACAGTATCCTTATCACATATGTTTTGACAACTTTTTCACAAGTATCAAACTAATATCACTTTTGAAAAAGAAAGGAGCGACAGCAACAGGAACAATCCCTGATAATAGGACTGAAAAATGTCCTTTCGTGAATGCAGAAATTATGAAAAAAAAAAAAAGAAAAGGGGGCCATTTGATTTCAGAGTGGAAGAAAAGGAACGGATAATTTTATGTTATTGGAAGGATGAAATTCCACTGACCTGCGCTCCAGTGCTAGAGGCATCGAACCATTGAGCCAAGTAAGCTATTCCACCGATGAAAAAAAGAGTTCAGATAAGTCAGCCATCAGTAGTTAAGTTGTATGAAGCATGTACATATGGTGTTGTCAAGATGGATCAAAATATTTCCAAGCACAGGATAAAAATCAGAAGCAAAAAATAATTTTTTAATTTTGGTAAGCTATATTATTAATTTTAAAAAATTATTTATTTTTAGTTTTCAATATTCACTTTATAAGATTTTGAGTTTTAAATTTTCCCCCTCCCTCCCTTTCCTCCTCCCCAAGATGGCATGCAATCTGATGTAGGGTATATGTGTACATATTAAACATATTTCCACATTAGTCATGTTGTGAAGGAAGAATCAGAGCAAAAGGGGAAAACCATGAGAAAAAAAGAGAGAAAATAGTATTCTTTGATCTGCATTCAGACTTCATATTCTTTCCCTGGATGTGGATAGCATTTTCCATCATGAGTCTTTTGGAATTTTCTTAGATCATTGCATTGCTGAAAAAAACTAAGTCTGTCATAGTTAATCATGACACAATGTTGCTGTTACAGTATACAATGTCCTCCTTCACTCAGCATCAGTTCATGTAAGTCTTTCCAGGTTTTTCTGAAGTCCCCCTGCTCATCATTTCTTATGGAACAATAATATTCCATTATATTCATATACCACAACTTGTTCAGCCATTCCCCAGCTGATGGGCATCCTCTCAATTTTCAGTAAGCTACATTTCTGATTTGCCAATGAACGATGCATGGTACCTATATAGAATCTGTTGCCCTGATACTTGATCAAGTCTTTCAGATTTCTGAAGATGCACTGCACATTTCAATTTGGACAGCAATGCTATTCTAGCAGACTTAGCAAGATAAAGTCTGTAATCACATATAGAGATAAAAAATAAATACACCATGACTTCTCATTGAGAACATCCATACTTCAATAATTTATTGGTGTCACAAACTCATTAACTTAGGTACTTCCTCTGCCATTATATCCACATCTTCTTAACCTCTGTGATTTATAACCTCATATTAATTCCCCATAGACCGATTCACTATAGAGGTCTTCCTCTAGTCCTTTTAATCCTCCAAAGCAGCCAGGGTATTACTCAGACTCTCCATTATCCCTCAACATGTATTGGGGCCAAGCACTTTTGTAATTATATAATACATCTTGGATAATATCTTTTATATCACTTCTTGCGAACAAATTATCATTGGTAATATGCTACATCATACAGTCTGCTATGCCTCTCTCCATTGTCCTTCAGACTACCTGCAATTTTGATTTTTTTTGGATATTGTGGGTTTCTGTGATTTGTAGTTAGTCAGTACCAAGAGAATATTGATGTTAAAAACATAGATTTTTCTATTAGAGAGTAATTTGGGATCATTGAAAGCATTGTCTATCCAAGATATATGTTGTGGTAAACTAAGCCAATGGATTGCTCATCCAAGCTACATGCCATGGTCTGAATAATAAGCATTTTTTAAAAAAATTGTTTTTCTTATGTGATTTCTTAGGTCTAAGAAGTCACACAGGTTTTAAATTCCATTTTAAAAAATGGTTTTGTACTTGATTGAGGAGGCCTTATAGTGTACTTGGGCTTGATAAAATTAACATAGTGTTGTCCACAAACAGGGAAATCTAGAACTCTACCTTTCTAGAAAATTTCTCTGCACAAAACATCTTCTGTAACAATGGCAAATACCTTTGTTGAGTATACCTTCATTTTAGGCCTCAGTTAATGTTGATCATCATAGGTCCATTGAACAAAGTTATCTTTGTGGTTCCATTTATTAGAGAATCTTGTATTATTTCACCATAGGCATGAGAGACAGATCTTAGAAGTCTATATTTTGCTCAATCAGGGGCATTATTATCTTTTGGAAAGATAGCTTTGAAGTCTGCATATTGCTCAGTAATATGCACTTTTTAAATCAATAAATAATAATTATAATTTTTAAAAAAAGAGAGAACCATGAGACATGAGTACTTCAAACCCTCTTGGTCTATATAGTGAGTCCCTGTGGGAAAAAGGCCAAAATGAAAAAAACAAAAACAAAAACAAAACTTAGTGGCCAACCTTCTTGAGTTGAGTCTTTCTGGGCTAGCCTTCCCTCCCATGAAAAGAAACATAAAACCTCACAAAGACTCAATTTTGGAAGTACTTGTGTGCCTTTGTCTTAACTTTTGAGAATTCACTTCTAGGTCAGGATTAAGCATAAGAGCTGACCTTTAACAGAATGAATGAGACACTTTTAAAATATTTCTTTGTAGTGGTCTGTGGTAAGGCTTGACATTATATTCAAACACCCACTAAGGAATAATTAAAAATAATTAACATTTATGTATCAGCTTTAAGGTTTGCAAGGCACAATATATACACATATGTATGTACATATACATATACAGGTATGTGGAGTCTCATTTGATCCTTACAATCTTGTGTTGTTGGTTGTTGTTCAGTTGTGACCAACTCTTTGTGACCATTGGAGTGGTTTGCCATTTCTTTCTCCAGCTTGTTTTACAGATGAGGAAACTGAGGCAAACAGACTTAAGTGACTTGCCCAGGATCACATAGCTATTAAGTGTCCGAGGCAGGATTTGAACTCAGGTCCTCCTGACTCCAGACCCAGCACTCTATCCACTGTGCCGTTTAGCTGCAAGGTCAATTCTGGGATTCAGGTGCTATTACTATTTCCATTTTACAGATGAGGAAACTAACTTGTCTAGGGTCATATAGCTTGTATTTTTAACCTTAGATTTCTTGATTCCAAATCTGGTGCTTCATCCAGTTCACCCTCTAGATCTTACCTTGTACTGAAATGTTTTCCTTTCTTCCCTGCCCCTACCTTCCTCTCATTTCTACTTTTTTAAATCCTTCAAGATCTAACTCAGCTACCACTTCTTCCTTGGATCTTTCCTTGACTCTCCCTCCTCCTCCACCCCTTCCAAGCCAGATGTGAACCTTCTTTCATTGGATTTCTTGCAGAAATTTCACATCTCTTATACTCTTGTTAGAGCATATTCTGTATTATGTTTAGTGGAGTGGATCTAAGCTAGCCTGTGAGTCAGGAATTTTGTTGTTGTTCAGTTGTGTTCAACTCCTCTTGATCCCATTTGGGATTTTCTTGGCAAAGAACCTGGAGTGGTTTACCATTTCCTTCTCCAGCTCATTTTACAGATGAGGAAATTGAGCTAAGTGACTTGGCCAGGATCACACAGCTACTAAGTGTTTGAGGCTAGATTTGAACTCAGGTGCTCCTGACTCTAGACCTGGCACTCTATCTACTGAGCCACCAAAGCTTCTCTTGTAAGGGTCCTTAGCGGTTATCAAATCAGAACTGCTCATTTTATATATATAATATGAGGCTATATTGTGCCTAAGGAAGAAAACAAACATTAAAGGGCTTACTATGCTCATTCTATCCATGGACTGCAAAGGGTTTCAGAAAGACCTGAATTAAAGTCTTGACCTCAGATGGTCATGGAACATGTGAACCTGGGCAAATCACTTAACCTCACAGTACCCCAAGAAAATTCTCTAAGACCTTATGTACATTGTTTAAGTTGCTAGACTACATTGGGAAAGAGGATTTCCTTTCTGGGAGTGTCCTAAACAAATAAAATCACAGATCAGGACCAAAAAATATTAGGGTAAGAACATTTTGTGTCTTCTCCTCCCATCCTACTCCCCTGCTACCTAGCCCAAAGTCTTTTCCATAGTAGGAAGCATAGTTCTTCATTTGATATTGATTTTGAAAGTGTGAAAACATGAATATCCCTATTAGAGAGGCAGATAACATCACCCTTGGTTATTCTTTTGAAAATCTTTCCCTTTGATGTAGGCTTTCCAGCATTGCCTTTGCCAACAAGAATTTACCCATTTATTTTCTGTCCTCTTCCTTGTTATAAATCCTCAATTATGCCTTTTCGTGTGATGGAAAAGATAGATGCAGAATTAAACACTTGCAGAGTTAGAAGTGACCTCAGAAGTCATCTTGTTTAACCTGTATCTGAGGAGGAATTCCATCTATAACATTCCTGACACATGAGCAACCAGCCCCAACTGAAAAACCTCTGTTGTTGGGAAACTCACCACCTAAAAAAGCCAGGTAACCCAGTGGATAGGGCACTGGACCTGGAGTCAGGAGTTCAAATCTGGCCTCAGACACTTAATAGTTGTGTGTCCCAGGGTAAATCACTTAATCCTGCCTTCCTCAGTTTCTTAATCTGTAAAATAGGGATGGTCATAATAGTACCTACCTTACAGGGTTGTTGTGAAGATCAAATGAGATATTTGTAAAGTGTTTTATAGAACTTTAAAGAGCTAGCTACTATTATTACTGAGACTGTCCCACTTCAGGCCTATTTTAAAAGTTGGGAAGCTTTTCTTTATCTGGAGACTCAATAACTCATTTTTATTTTTATTTTTAAAAAATTATTCATTTTTAGTTTTCAACATTCACTTCCATAAGTTTTAAATTTTCTCTTCCTCCCTCCCCTATCCTCCACCAAGATGAGTTGCAGATATGGGCTCCACATATACATTTTCACATCAGTCATGTTGCATAGAAGAATTATAACGAATGGTAAAAACCATGAGAAAGAAAAAAATCCCAACAAAATAAAACAAAACAAAAAAGAAAATCGTCTGTTTCGCTCTGCATTCCGACTCCATTAGTTCTTCCTCTAGATGTGACTGGCGTATTCCATCATGTGTACTTTGGAATTGTTTTAGGTTCTTGCATTGCTGAGAAGAACTAAGTCTATCAAAATCAGAGACTCAGTAGCTCTTACCCATTGTGCCTAATTCTGGCAGTTGGGGCCCAGCAGGGAAAAAAAAATCTAATCCTTTTCCAAGTGACAGACAGCCCTTCAAATACTTGAAGAAGGCTATTATATTCCTTTTAATTCTTCTATGTAGAAAAAAAGTTTCCAGTTCTTTCAGTTGATCACTGCATAGAGTGATTGTTTTTTTTTCTTCTAATTTTGGAAACCATTTCCAAGAAGGAATCTATGTGTATAGGCAGAAACTTGGAATCAGAATTCAGCTTTGCATAATTTTACTAAATTCCCATGGATCTGGTTGCTTCTCTCTTGACTATAGACCAACGGGCAGTCCAGGGTTTTCTCTTCTGGTTTTCTCAGTTCTATTTTTCTCTGTCAAGTTTCAGTCTGCTTTTGCTTCTGGTCCTGACTGAGTACCCAGCTGAAGTCTTTTGATTTCCATTTGAGAAGCATATTTCTTCCGTAACTTGTTTCTACTCACATCTCTGTTTTCTCAATCTGTATCTGCTCTTTGCCTCCATGACACCTGATTCTCCTCTTGATCTATTCTTCTCTGGATATAGAGTTATTTGCAAGGATGCCAGGAAAAACTGCTTATTTACTCCATAATAACTATGGGATAAATAAGTAGATTTTCCTGGCATCCATTTTTAACTTAAATCTTAACACTATCTGACTTCCACAAATTCTTATTCACAAAGCCTCAGTGGGCACGGAGGTGACTTTAGATTTTCTCTGGCTGTCCCTCATACCTGGAATGCTCCTCCTCTAATTATTAACCACCCTGGCTTCCTTTAAGTCTCACCTAAAAATCCCAGTTTCCCCACCAAGTCCCTCGTAACCTCTCTTAATTCTAGTGCCTTCCCTCTGTTAATTTTTTCCTATTTATCCTGCATGTAGCTTGTGTTATGACATTCGTTTGCATGTTGTTTCCTCCATTAGATTGTAAGCTCCTTGAGAGCAGGGACTTTCTTTGGCCTCTTTTTGTATCCCCAGCATTTAGCAGGGAGCCTGGCATGTAGTGGGCTCTTAGTCAATATTTACTTATTGATCGAGAGTCTTGTAGCTTTTGTTGCTGTTGTTCAACCATTTCATTCATGTCCAACTCTTCACGACAGCTTTTACAGACCTAGAAAATCTTCAGTTATAGGTGAAGCTAGCAGTGGGCTGCCTTATTGCTTGAGGATAAGCCTTGCTAATCATTTATGTTGTTGTTCAGTTGTTTCAGCCGTGTCTGACTCTGTGCCCCCATTTGGGGTTTTCTTGGCAAAGATACTAAAGTGGTTTGCCTTTTCCTTCTTTAGCTCATTTTACAGATGAGGAAACTGAGGCAAACGGGGTTAAGAGACTTTATTCAGGATTATACAGCTAGTAAGTGTCTGAGGCTGGATTTGAACTCTGAAAGATGTCTTCCTGAGTTTGGGCCTGTGGCGCCACCTAGCGTCTCTCTTGGTAGCTATGGGTAGGCTCAATCACTACGATACCACCCCTGTCCATCTCTAAACTCTGCTGCCTGCCTTTTCCTCTAGTTTTAAATCTTATCTTACAGATTCTGGGCCTCTGAACCGCATCCAGCTCTTTCTGCACAACATGTGTTACCTTCCTCCAATAGAAGGTCAACTCTTAGAAGACAAGGGTTGTCTTTGGACTTGAAGCCTAGAGAGGTTAAGTGATTTTCCCAAGGTTATGCAGATGGTAAGTAGAAGAGACAAAATTTGAACCCAAACCCTCTAAATCCAAATCCAGAGCTCTTCCATTGTACCAGGCTGCTGAGCAGAGGTACTAAGAATCCCTCAGTTCTTAGACCATCTAGAAATATCAGTTCAACTATTGACATTCATAATGTGTGGTCTTTATCCAGTCTTTGCCAATGAATTGACATATTCCTAAAGAAATTACCTTCTAAAATATTAAAAGAACCAGAGGAAAATCTCTGGCATAATGGGTGGGACCTCTATAGGAGATTTATGGAGTCAAGTGGGATGAGAAGGCCTGGAAGGATTTAATCTGTGCCAGTGAAAGAGATAATAACACTAAGGAGATCACAGATTGAATAAAGCATAGGATTTTGTATGATAATAATAATAATAATAATAATAATAGTGATAGGTAGCTTTAGATTTGCAAAACACTTTACATATATGTGCACACATACACACATATATACATACACATACACACATTATATATAATATATGTCATATATTATAATATATAAAATTATATATATACATACACACACATATGTATTAGCACTTTTGGTGTAGGGGCTGCTCATGAGCCCTTGGTGTCTACCTGACATCCAGCTCTCATTTCTGGCTCCAAGAGGCTTCAACATGCACAGTGGCCACACCTCAGTAAACCGTCTTGGCAGACAGGTTAAACCAGGTTAAGGGTACTCTACAGCTTCAAACTCATCAGGGAGTTAGGGGGGTGTCTACCCCTAACATGTGAAGATCTCCCCTAGTGGAATGAGTGGATGACAACAATTTGTTCCAATGGCCCTGGAGGCAGCTGAAGGAGGCACTGTGGAGGCCATAGAGCTTTGTCAGATATGGAAAATGCCTAGGTCATCCATTGCACCCTGGGACATTGCCAGTCGTTTCAACTTGTCTTTCTACTGTTCTGCAATGACCCTGGAAGAGAAATGGAGGCTGATGACTTTGTGCAACTCTGCTTCACCTAAATCCAATTCACAAACAAGTCAAGACATCACCCCATGGTGCCATTGGTCCTCTTTGAAAATGAAGGATGAACAGCAGACATCTACATCTGTATGTGCACGATCTCACATCCAACAATTCTGAGAGATAGGTGCTATTATTATCTTTATTTTGTAGATGGGGAAACTGAGGTGGGCAAGAGGTGGAGTGAAAATCCATAGTCACCCAGCTAGCAGATGTCT